>OX465581.1:5074238-6274238 GCA_950022655.1 Alentia gelatinosa | reverse complement strand
CAGTGAACTATAAGGTGTGATACAGTTTATAATACACACCTGACCTAACAGTGAACTAAAAGGTGTGATACAGTTTATAATACACACCTCTGACCTAACAGTGAACTAAAAGGTGTGATACAGTTTATATTATACACCTGAGACCTAACAGTGAATTACCTCCTGGATACATTCGTATTACGAGAGAAATCAAACCTGAATCTGGACTATATTGAATTCTCTATGGAGAGTGTTTTTCTGATACTTTTTTTTCACTTCCCATTGAATCAGTGCGATACGTGCGATCTGGTATACCTGTTATAAGACATCAATATTTGTGATATATGGGTTTGGGAACTGTTGATTTATGGACGTTTAAATCAGAATTAATCTCAGTTCAAAGTCCAGAAATTAACATTTTATGTGGTGTGTGAATCAACATTAATAAAACGTCTATCGGTTCTTAGTCAGTCGCAAGATTGAGTGACTAGAAATTAACATTTTGTGTCGTGTGTGAATCAAAGTTACTAAACTGTTTCTCAGTTCTTAATTAGTCGCAAGATTGAGTGACTAAAAATTAACATTTTGTGTAAAGTGTGGATCACTATTGATAGACCGTTCCTCAATCCTCAATCAGTCACAAGATTCATTTCTCAACCTGTCACAAGATTGCGTGACTAGAAATTAACGTTTTGTGTCAGGTGTGAAATAAAATTAACAAACCATCCATCAATCCTCAATCAGTCGCAAGATTGAACGACTAGAAATTAACATTTTGTGTGGTGTGTGAATCAACATTAATAAAACTTCCATCAATCCTCAATCAGTCGCTAGATTGAGCGACTAGAAAATAACATGTTGTGTCATGTGAATCAACATTAATAGACTGTCTCTCAGTTCTTAATCAGTCGCAAGATTGAGCGACTAGAAATCAACATTTTGCATTATGTGTAAGTGTGCGACAACGAGCAACAGATAAATTGTCTCAAAATTACCATCCTCTTCCTCTT
The DNA here is from genome assembly GCA_950022655.1 of Alentia gelatinosa. Lineage (NCBI taxonomy): Eukaryota > Metazoa > Annelida > Polychaeta > Phyllodocida > Polynoidae > Alentia > Alentia gelatinosa. The sequence goes on along the minus strand of OX465581.1, from coordinate 6,273,249 downwards.
CTGGTCAACATGATAACGAGACTTGGTATTTACAAAATTTTCAAGTTGAGTAGGATTTGAATTAATATGAAAATCATTAAGATACAATTGTAATTGTCATTATTTGTAATGAAACTATTTCTATTAACCAAGAGTTAGTAAAGCAGAGCTATCGTATCAAAAACATTCTGAAATTATTTGTAGATATGGCGAGATGACATAAATACATAGCAAATTGGGAAACTTCTATTGCAAAGGTTAATTCTATAGTTTACATCACAAAAAGGAAGCTGTATATATTTCAACAACATGAGAAAACCACGAAATCGTGCATTTGTATTGTAACATACTTCATGTATAGGATTCCTGTGTTCATATAAATACATTATATTGTGGACGGCGCTATGAAAACCAACCTGTCAGGTGTAGGAAAGAAATCGCCAAAAATGTAAAATACTTTGTATATATAGGATTCCTGTGCTCATGAACATGCACAGCTACAAATAGACCAGTGCTGTTTTTTATATGAATACGTTTATCGGTGTGAATACATTTACGGAATACTAGACTTGTGTGCACTATAGAAGAAACCTATGAATGTTTACGGGCAGAGCTCGTAACCCATCGAGTTTGAATCATGTAGTAATTCACAAGGTGAAGCCGCGTGTATTACGTAGACATTCAAACGAGACGGATCAAGCTCTGACTGTAAACTTGAATAGGTTTCTGAATTTATCTCACCCTCCACATCGACTAATTGGCTAACATTTGTGACGTAATCCACCATCGAGTATTTTTTCTAAATACTCCATGGGCACTGAGCACAAGTTCCAAATGTTAAGTCTATGGGGAATAATACCAGGGGTGAGATAATGAGCTATCGGTTTATGATCATTGGCGGATTCTAGAAAACATCAAATCATGCAATTCAACATCAATCTCGCATAGTTTGTAAAGTCTATAAGACATCAACATGCCGATATTCTCTGGCCGATGATTTCGTTGTATCGGTGACAATCAGGACATTCTTTTTGATGCATGAACTTCACAGATCCGATTTTATTGCCCCAATGTTGACCATAAGTTATTACTCACATGTGGGATATGAGCGACTGTCATCAGTCATAACTCTCATGTGGGATACGAGTGACTGCCATCAGTTATTACTCTCATGTGGGATATGAGCGACTGTCATCAGTCTGTACTCTCATGTGGGATATGACCAACAATCATCAGTCATTACTCCCATGTAAGATATGACCAACAATCATCAGTCATTACTCCCATGTGGGATATGACCAACAGTCATCAGTCATTAAGTCTAATTGAACAAATTGGACGTTAAACTACCCAAACAAACAAACATCAGTCATTACTCCCACGTGGGTAACGAGTGACTGCCATCAGTCATTACTCTCATGTAGGATATGACCAAGAGTCATCTTCATTACTCTCATGTGGGATATGAGCGACTGTCATCACTCATTACTCCCATGTGGGATATGAGTGACTGTCATCACTAATTACTCACATGTGGGATATGACCGACTGTCATCAGTCATTACTCCCATGTGGAATATGAGCGACTGTCATCACACATTACTCCCATGTGGGATATGAGCGACTGCCATCAGTCATTACTCCCATGCGGGACATGACAGTCATCAGTCATAACTCACATGTGGAATGCGACCGACTGTCATCAGTCATTACTTACATGTGGGATATGAGCGACTCTCATCAGTCATTACTCACATGTGGAATGCGACCGACTCTCATCAGTCATTACTTACATGTGGGATGTGAGTGTCATCAGTCATTACTCACATGTCGGATATGACTGACTTTGCCTTCTGCTCAGCCTGGACAAGGGCAGCAACCTTCGCCAACAATCAGGTTGTCATACAAGGGTATCATACGTCAACAACAATGGGAGGAATTTCCACTAAGCCAATGTACTACTTCCGGTAAGTGATGACAACGGCCATGAAAAGGTTGCTAATGTTGTGCACAGTAAATTTAACACTGGAAATGTTAAGTGCTGCAGATAATGATTATACAATCCGTACACTTCACGTCCTATCTCCAAATGACTGTGGCACAATATGAACATTACTTACCGGAAACAGTTAAAATAGTGCTCATGATTCGGTCAAGTGGAAACTGAGCCATCATTACTGATTCATTTTGACCATTGGATCGGTGAGAATCATGGATCGGTGTTGGTATCTTATAGGCTTTTCAATATGTGACAAAAATTCCCCACAACTCAGTGCGGATTTCTGGTGTGCTTCAAAAAATCAAGAACTTATCGCAGAGAATCTTTATTTCTCAAAAGTTCTGATTTTTGTCGCTAGATCTAGATAAGCGTGCATAGTGTTTCTTTAATTTAGTGACAGAAATTGTAATCACTGAAATAATGTTTGTGCCTGGGTAAACTCATTTATCTGTGATTACCTTGCATCATTTTCCTCCTTATTCTCTCCTGCTTAACTATTCATAGAGCGAGTGAATCATACAGAGACAGATGACAAGGTAAGTATGAACTACAACATGCAGCTGTTAGAATATGTACAAGGTGGAGAGGACACCATGCCGGGTGTCAATCTCCTCAAAATTACACCTCAAATCGTAAAACTGGTCTCCTCAAGGAATATACACATTTATATATAGACAATATTGACTGGTTTTGAAAAACTAATTACGACATGGCAAAATCATCTTTAGCTCAGCCGGGTATAAAAAAAGTGTTATGATATGCATGGGCGTATCTTTCGTGTAGTTTATATATAGTAATACACAAGCGACAGAGAGTGTATTGCAAAATTTATTGTGGAGGTTCAAACCACTCTTTTATATTTAGAGGAACAAGATTAGTTTTTTCAAATATAGTTGAGCTAGAGATATTTATTCTGAAAGGACCAGGTGTCTCCTAGCACCTGCTGTTTTTCCCTTCCCAGGAAGAAATATAATTTTTTCTCATTTTGTTAAAAATACTGACCTCGCTGACTGAGGAACTTGCAGCACATGGCGTGTCCATTGATGGCAGCCAGATGTATCGGTGTGTTTCCCTGGTCATCAACCTGGTCGAACATGGCACCGTACGCAGCCATCGCCACGAGCACATCGAAGAAGCCGCCCTTGGCTGCCTCGTGCGCAGCGTGAGTGCGCATGCGCAGCATCAGCTGGTTCACCTCTCCGCCGCGTTCCAAGATGGCGCGCACTACTTTGGCACTGCCGCTGGCCGCCGCAGCCATCAGCGCTGTCCGGTTTGTCTTCTGTTGGATACAGCGAAAGGGAGTTATTTCATGTAGAACCCAGTGTAAAGGGACACCCTGCATTAAGGGGACAAACTGCATAAAGGGGACACCCTGCATAAGGGAACACCTTGTATAAAGGGGACACCCCACATGAAGGGGATACCCAACATTAAAAGGACACCTTGTATAAAAGGGACACCTCCCATAAAGGGGACACCTTGCATAAGGGGGCCACCCTCACAAAGGAGACACCCACATAAATGGGACACCTGCATAAAGGGACACTCAGCATAAAGGGGACAGCACACAAGAAGGGAACACCCTGCATCATGGGGACACCCAGAATAAAGGAGACACCCAGCATAAAAGGGACACCTCCCATTCCGAGCAAAAGTGACCCCTTACATGGGGTAAAATAAAACATTTAATAAATACCATAAGAAACAAAGGTGAACCCCCTACACAGGGTGACTCCTTAAGGGGGTGTCCCATTGGGATGACTGCATGACTGATAAAGAGCATTGTGCCTTGTGCCAGTTATAGTAATCAGTGCGAGGATTAGGTCACATGCTAAACAGATGGTGTAATGCACAACAAGTCAAAAACACTAATAAAATAGCTTTTGTTGGGTGCCTGCACAAGATGCCCACACTGCTGCAATGCAACATCAGACTGACTTGATGGTGTGCACATCATACTTGCTGTTGAGGTATTTATATTCTATGTTTTTTATCTGCATAGACTTGATGGTGCTTACATCGTGCTTGCTGTTGGGGTATTTATATTTTATATTTTTTATCTGCGTAGACTTGATGGTGCCTACATCGTGCTTGCTGTTGGGGTATATATATTTTGTGTTTTTTATCTGCATAGACTTGATGGTGCTTACATCATGCTTGCTGTTGCGGTATTTATATCTAATGTTTTTTATCTGTGTAGACTTGATGGTGGCTACATCGTGCTAGCTGTTGGGGTATTTACATTCTATGTTTTTTATCTGTGTAGACTTGATGGTGTCTACATTGTGCTTGCTATTGGGGTATTTATATTTTATGTTTTTTATCTGTGTAGACTTGATGGTGTCTACATTGTGCTTGCTGTTGGGGTATTTATATTTTATGTTTTTTATCTGTGTAGACTTGATGGTGTCTACATTGTGCTTGCTGTTGGGGTATTTATATTTTATTTTTTTATCTGCGTAGACTTGATGGTGCCTACATTGTGCTTGCTGTTGGGGTATTTATATTTTATGTTTTTTATCTGTGTACACTTGATGGTGCTTACATCATGCTTGCTGTTGGGGTATTTACATTTTGTGTTTTTTATCTGTGTAGACTTGACGGTGCTTACAGCGTGCTTGCTGTTGGGGTATTTATGTTTTCTGTTTTTTTATCTGCGTAGACTTGATGGTGCCTACATTGTGCTTGCTGTTGGAGTATTTATGTTTTCTGTTTTTTTTATCTGCGTAGACTTGATGGTGCCTACATCGTGCTTGCTGTTGGGGTATTTATATTTTATATTTTTTATCTGTGTATACTTGATGGTGCTTACATCGTGCTTGCTGTTGGGGTATTTATATTTTATTTTTTTATCTGCGTAGACTTGATGGTGCCTACATCGTGCTTGCTGTTGGGGTATTTATATTTTGTGTTTTTTATCTGCGTAGACTTGATGGTGCTTACATCGTACTTGCTGTTGGGGTATTTATATTTTGTGTTTTTTATCTGTGTAGACTTGATGGTGCTTACATCGTGCTTGCTGTTGGGGTATTTATATTTTATTTTTTTATCTGCGTGACTTGATGGTGCTTACATCATGCTTGCTGTTGGGGTATTTATATTTTGTGTTTTTTATCTGCGTAGACTTGATGGTGCTTACATCGTACTTGCTGTTGGGGTATTTATATTTTGTGTTTTTTATCTGCGTAGACTTGATGGTGCTTACATCGTACTTGCTGTTGGGGTATTTATATTTTGTGTTTTTTATCTGTGTAGACTTGATGGTGCTTACATCGTGCTTGCTGTTGGGGTATTTATATTTTATTTTTTTATCTGCGTGACTTGATGGTGCTTACATCGTGCTTGCTGTTGGGGTATTTATATTTTATTTTTTTATCTGCGTGACTTGATGGTGCTTACATCATGCTTGCTGTTGGGATCGGCTCCTTTCTTCAGACACATGAGACACATCTCCTCGTTCTCGAGCGCGCTCTCCGAGGCTTTGAGGAAGACGGGCTGACCGTCATTTGACTTGTTGTTCACCTCTGCTCCGAAGGCAAGCGCGATCTCCATGCACTTCTGATGCCGCTGTGTGGGTGCGATGCAGTAGAACAAGATACCTGCCGAAAGATACAACACAGTTATTGATTAGAAAAATAATAAGAATTTAAAAAAAATAAAATGAAAAAATTATTAATCTATAGATTGACCAAAACGATTTGCTTTCTGCATTCATCTCACCACCGTGCACACTAAAAGAACAGATGACAAATTGGATATATGACATCATAGTCCATGGAGAACGGACTGTAATACTCGTAGGGGCATGGAGAACGAGTTACCAATATTAAGCCTCTGGGGTAAAAATACCAGGGTTGAGATAAAACAAGATACCTGCCGAGAGATATGACCAAGTTATCAATCCACAGAGTTATCAATCTCTAGTCGCCTGTAATTCTATTTGTGGATTGGGTTTTTTTAATGAAAAAATGTATCCTGGAAAATCAATAATGCCAGTAATGGTATCTGCGCTTGATTTCGTGTCCTAGGATTATCTAGGGGAGGGGGGGGGAGGGGGCAGCGATTGTGAAAACTTTCGGATGTTTAACAGTCCAAGGTAAGTTATGCTTTTATCATTTGTATTTCTAATTCTAAGTTCCTACACTATCGGCATATCAAAGGATGTTTTCCTTTCAGCGTAATAGGATTAATATATCAATACATCATAAATATAGTTTGTTTGTTGGTTTGATTTAACGTCCAGTTAACCATTAGAGGTTCTCACCAGACTTACTCAAGGTTCTTTTACACCACGAGGGTGGAGATCTCACCCCTACACATTTACCGAGGTGAGAGTTCTTTTACTTCCCACACCACATAAACATGGTATGAGAAGGATGGCCTTTGATTTAGCAGTAAATCTACCACTGCTGGGGATGAAGGAGAAAGGTGGCTGCACACCACACCACATAGACATGGTATGAGAAGGATGGCCTTTGATTTAGCAGTAAATCTACCACTGCTGGGGGTGGGACTCGAACCCACGCAGGCTTACAACCTTGGGGTTGCAAGTCCGGTGCTCTAACCACTGAGCGAACTCCCCACCCCCTCATAAATATAGAACGCCAGCAGCATACCTACTTTCATCATGTCTAATTCTAATGTGAAGTTCCTGTACGACCCGCATATTAAATGATGTTTTCTACCCGATATGATCAATACATCGATAGGTGTAAATATAGATGGTGTGGTATGAGATGGATACACGCCGGTGAATAACGAGACTTACAATGATCTGCAGTCTGGTGTAATTAACAAATCAGCTCATTTATACAGACGAGTAGACTTGCTCAGGTCTTTGATTATGATCCCAGATCTTTTTAAAGACAAATGCGGGTAGGTATCGCACTGCCCCCTGTGTAGACACTGGTGCTGCCATCTGATTTCATGAAAATATAGCAGCTCCCATAGACACCAATAGTTAAGCACTTTACCTTCTTCAGATGGCTTTCCCATAGAAATCAGCATGGTGACCTAGTGTTTATTTTTGCATTTCTCATTTGTACACGTTTCCAACTATCATAATCCAGGATTATTTGAAGATAGCAATAGAACATAAGTGTCATTTAACAACAAAGTCAAAATATTGTACTTTCCCATAGACACCAAAAGTTAAACACTTACATTTTCAGATGGCCCTCCCATAGAAGTTAGCATGGTGACATGCCATTATTTTTTCATTTTCTATTTGCTAACATATGGAAATTATATTATCCCGAGTTATTTGCAAAAATCAATAGAATTTAGAAATCACCCAACTACCGGCATTTGTCTCTATGGCAATGACTCGGCTGTTAAGAGTGGTAGGATATCAGTAGAATGTCCCCTTGTAGATTTACGTAATATCAAGAGACATCACGAGTTTGAGTCTGAGTTTATTTATGCCACACATTTTGTTGGCTCCATAATTTCACGAGTCGAAGAATAATGGCGTTTTTTATTAGGGGTAGGATAAATCAAATGATTGAAATAAATCAGGATGAAATGTACTACAATGTGTAAGCTTCCTCTGACAAGCTCAGGAATCAACCTGTGTCAACCAGGCCAAGGGGAGTGTGAGGGGCGGGGTAAGGTTTGTTTGTTTGTTTGGTTTGATTTAACGTCCAGTCAACCATTATAGGTCCTTTCCAGACTTTCTCAAGGTTCTTTTACACCACTAGGGTGGTGATCGAATCTATGTGATGAATTCAGGTAGAAATCTCACCCCTACACATTTACCGAGGTGAGAGTTATTTTACTTCCCACACCACATAGACAAGGTATGATAAGGATGGCCTTTGTTATAGCAGTAAATCTACCACTGCTGAGGGTGGGACTCGAACCCACAAAGTCTTACAACCTTGGGGTTAAAAGTCCGGTGCTCTAACCACTGAGCTAACTCCCCATCCCCAGGGAGGGGTAAGGGACGTGTGCTGTGTGCGGAGGCAGCAGGCAGGGAGGTGGAGGTGGGTAGTGCGGTTACTGGAGAACTTGACCCGAACCAAACTCGACCCGTAGTAGTCAGGAGAACTTGACTCGTTTCGGAGAAATCGATTGGAGAACTCGACCAGTAGGTGTCAGGAAAACTCGACTCGTTTTGGAGAAATTGATTTGAGTACTCAACCCATTTCAGATACTTATGAATAAGACATTTTCAAAAAGAAGAAAAAGTTAGCCTTTAGACGAAGAAACCAGCAGATATAGAAAATAAGTCCCGTTAGGGTTAGGTGTAGGGTTAGGGTTGGGGAAATGGTTAGGGTTAGGAATAGGGTTAAGGGAAGGTTTTGTTTGTTCTCTTCCACAGAGAAAACAAATTTGAAGCCAAGATAGCATACTTACTACTAAATATAGTATTTATCCACAGTTGTAGTGAGTTACTTGAGTAGGGAAGATTTAAAGCTGGTCGAGTTTGTTACGGGTCGAATTCTTAAAACAGGTCGAGATTGTTAAGGGTCGAGTTCGTTATGGGTCGAGTTCTTAAAACAGGTCGAGATTGTTAAGGGTCGAGTTCGTTGTGGGTCGAGTTCTTAAAACAGGTCGAGTGTGTTATGGGTCGAGCTCGTTATGGATCAACTTCACCAGAATTCGGTAGCGCACACTCTCGCAGGGACTGAGACCAGTCTAACAGAGGCGCTCTACCACAACCCAGTCCAATATCCGCATGGATCAATCATTCATAACCTATTTATTTTTCTCATGAGCGTACAAGTACACCCAGTGATTTGCAGATTCATACAAGGGCAGCCAGCAATGATCTATCTGCGTTCTGGTGGGTTTATGAATGATTTACAAAGCTTTTAATGCATCGAAGTCCTTGATCATGGACTTTTCTTAAGAAATCAAACTACTTTTCAGTATGTTAACTCTCCCTAACACTTAACAGTCACTGGAATCCTATATTGGCAAGGTGGGGTGGGTAGATGGCACGGTAGGCATAGGAGACAAAGACAATAATCGATGGTTTTGTGGCAGCTGTAAACCACGAGTGGTTGACACGTAATACACGAGCGTTGGCGAGTTTATTATCCACCTAATACAAAGTGCCCATAGAAAAGACATAGGCAGCGTGTATGGACATACCCGGCGCATACAGATATGTTTATGCTCCAGGTGGCGCATACGGAAAAATAGTGCGTATGGAAAAATAGTGCATAACTAAAATGAACTGATATTGGCATGTCACTTGTGCAGAAAAGGTTGATAATAAATACAATATAGACTGGTTTCAGATAAAAGCGGTTGTATGCTCCTCGGTGTTGACTCTGCGCAATATCCTCGCATACGCTCGGATATTACTACGCGTCAATTCCTCGGAGCATACGGCCGCTTGTATCTGAAACCAGTCAATATTGTGTATGTATTACTTCGTGAATCTCGAGGAGTTTCCAGAACTGTCTGTCCACAAGACCATCGTTTGTTCTATTTATCATCCATCTCCTCGAGTAAATTAATCCCAGTAATTGCTATATTAAAGGGTGTATCAATAGGGACTATTTCCTTGCTCTATAGCACAAAAGGGCTATTTTCCCACATTCCATGGTTTTGAGGCTGTATACCACAGATTTTTTCTTTTTTTAATTTGCAATCGAGTTACACAATCTCTATAGCGGGATGGGGGGGGGGGGCTACCACACTTTGGGTATTTGATAGGTTTTATATCATTGGGTCGTGGTTTAGGGAGTCCCCATAGATTCTCAATGGGTCTTTGTATACGATGGATAATAAAAGCACTGAAAACAGTCATCAATGGACACCAGTGAATGAAATACAACGTTCTACCGCCGATTCTCAACTGCTCTGCGAGTACTTCGCTATATTTCCTTTTAAAAAAAAACCCCAAAAAAACGATATCTTGAATATTTCCAAATGAGGTCGATAAGAAACGATGGACATTGATTCCACAGAAATTTTAACTCACGACAAGATATGGGAAGAGATACAGATTTAATAAGAGACGTGCTTATGTCAAATCAAAAGTCATCATACAGACTTTTTTTCATGTTTTTCGGAGGGGAGGGTTACAGCGAGTAGTTTTTTTTGTGGATTTAAAAAAAAAAGGCATTATCAAAGGACCATCACACAGCTGGCCAGAGTTTACCTTTATCATAACTCTTCAGGAAATAACCTCCCACCTTCATTTTTAACTAACTTCGACCGCCTTCTAAAGCTATAAATAACAAATGCAGTTAAAATAAACAAAACTATACCCTACATCAAAGTCAAAGCTCTGATGGTATATTGTTTGTTTGTGGTTTTAAGTCCTGGGAGACCCTGTGATAGTGTATCTACCACTACGGTATGTCACCGCTGATGTGGGTTTTACGGCACACATTGATCCACTCTCCGCGATAGATAAATCAATAATCCTGTATCGCATTCTGTAAACACGATGTGACTGGACCATGTCAGTGTCAGTTTAATCCACTCTCTACAATAGATAAATCAATAATCCTGTATCGCATTCTGTAAACACGGTGTGACTGGACCATGTCAGTGTCAGTTTAATCCACTCTCTACAATAGATAAATCAATAATCCGGCATCGCATTCTGTAAACATGATGTGACTGGACCATGTCAGTGTCAGTTTAATCCACTCTCTACAATAGATAAATCAATAATCCGGTATCGCATTCTGTAAACATGATATGACTGGACCATGTCAGTCTCAGCTTAATCCACTCTCTATGATAGATAAATCAATAATCCTGTATCGCACAATGTAAATACAATGTGAATGGATCATTTTAGTTTAATCTTGTATCACGCTATGTAAACACAATGTGAATGGACTGTGTCGCTCTCAGTTTAATCCACTCTCTACGATAGATAAATCAATAATCCGGTATCGCACTATGTAAATGCACTGTGAATGGATCGTCTTCCTCTCAGTTTAATCCCGTATCACACTATGTTAACACAATGTGAATGGACCGCGTCAGTCTCAGTTTATTATTTTAGCCTGGTATAAAAGACCAAAGGCTTAACATTAGAAACTTGTTCTCAATGGGGTTCCTAGTAAGGTAACTCATACTCAACGGGTGATAAACAGATAAATATTTCCAGGCTATGATAAAATCAGAAACATAATCGTGCTTGGTCTTCATGCTTGGTCTGAGTTCAGAATATTCACTTGGCTATCACATCATTCATATTACTGCGCACTCCAAACTCGATGGCGAATGAGGACACAGATCAAACACTCATAGATTTCTTTCATAATCCTGTATCATGCTACGTAAATACAATGCGAATGGACAGCGTCTGTCTCAGTTTATTCCTGTATCGCGCTATGTAAACACAATGTGAATGGATCGTTTCAGTCTCAGTTGATTCTCGTATCGCACTATATAAACTCAAGGTGTTATTCTCCGTTTCTCAGTACTAACAATTCACTCTAGAAGGCATCTCAGTTGGGTTCAGAAAAAGAACAGTAGACATAGTTTTCACGCACAATTTGCTGCCTCAGAGAAACAGAGAAAACATGGAAATCATGTCAGTGTCAGACACAGCATGGGGCTGAGGGTCTGTCGGGAGGTTCGAGTCACTGTTTTATCGGTGCGAGTGAGGCTCACTTAACCCTTTCCCTGCGGCACCCAGTTCCCCTGCTTGGCATTACACGGCAGGCATTGCCTGCATAAACGACCCTGCTACGGTAGGCACCTTTTTTGGGGAATAGCAATGTCACATAATGTGTCATGTAATTTGAGTAATTTACCTTGGTAACTGATGGCATTTTGACTGAATCAAAGGTCACCATGGTGTCCATACTTTGTCAAAATTTCTTTTAATTCAAACAATTATTTCTTTATTTATTGAATTTTGTATATAAGTATCAATAATGCCTCTAAGATGCCTGGAGGCATCTTCCTGTCGTAGCCAAGGAAATGCTTGGAGGCATCTTCCTGCTGTAGCCAGGGAATGCCTAAAGGCATCTTCCTGCCATAGCCAGGGGAATGCCTGGAGGCATAATGCTGTAGTTAAAGGGTCAATAATATCTTTGAGTAGATACAATTTAATATACTTAAATTGGATGGATCGTGTGGAGTGGTTTTCCATGGAAATATGGCACATTGCCATCTCTGCAAGTCTCGATAGTTGTACTTTGTAATCGTACATTTCGTGGTACACACGATAGCTGCCTTTCCTCTTGCCAACAGAATCATCGGAGATATTTACCAACCGCTCCTTCAGACATGCAAATAGTAAGTAGGTGGTGTAGACACTAAATACCCTTACAAAGATCGGCGATTGTGAATATCTACGGGTAGATATATGCGTAACTATACCTGGTAGTTTCTAGAGACTGGACTAGAGAAAATACTTTAAATATAACTGTGTTATATAGACTTTGAGACTGCTGCAAAAAAAACACCAAAACTAACCCTTCACCATCTGCGTGCTAACACTGTGACATTAGGGAAGGAGCAGAGGGCCAGTGCCTCAGTGTTCTAGAGGCGTGCCCAGCTGACCATGACCAATCACTTAAGACCGAAATACCTCAATGGCCCACTAGTGATTGATATGTTTGGATCCTAGGCCTCTCTTCTTATAGTGGATTTATTATAACTGTGTTATTTATAACAAGGTTTGACTGTAGTCGTACAATGTATGACTAATGTCTCTGTCTAGTCGTGACTGGAGTCCAGGCGGCCTCTCTACGTACACAGTATTTGTTATAACTGTGTTTTTCATGATGAGATTTGACTGTAGTCGTACAATGTATGACTAATGTCTCTGTCTAGTCGTGACTCTCTGAGGCCTCTCTATGCACACAGTGTTTGTTATAACTGTGTTATTCATGATGAGATTTGACTGTAGTCGTACAATGTATGACTAATGTCTCTGTCTAGTCGTGACTCTCTGAGGCCTCTCTATGCACACAGTGTTTGTTATAACTGTGTTATTTATAATGAGGTTTGACTGTAGTCGTACAATGTATGACTAATGTCTCTGTCTAGTCGTGACTCTCTGAGGCCTCTCTATGCACACAGTGTTTGTTATAACTGTGTTATTTATAATGAGGTTTGACTGTAGTCGTACAATGTATGACTAATGTCTCTGTCTAGTCGTGACTCTCTGAGGCCTCTCTATGCACACAGTGTTTGTTATAACTGTGTTATTTATGATGAGGTTTGACTGTAGTCGTACAATGTATGACTAATGTCTCTATCTAGTCGTGACTGGAGTCCCGGCGGCCTCACTACGTACACAGTATTTGTTATAACTGTGTTATTTATAACCAGGTTTGACTGTAGTCGTACAATGTATGACTAATGTCTCTATCTAGTCGTGACTGGAGTCCCGGCGGCCTCACTACGTACACAGTATTTGTTATAACTGTGTTATTTATAACCAGGTTTGACTGTAGTCGTACAATGTATGACTAATGTCTCTATCTAGTCGTGACTGGAGTCCCGGCGGCCTCACTACGTACACAGTATTTGTTATAACTGTGTTATTTATAACCAGGTTTGACTGTAGTCGTACAATGTATGACTAATGTCTCTATCTAGTCGTGACTCTCTGAGGCCTCTCTATGCACACAGTGTTTGTTATAACTGTGTTATTTATGATGAGGTTTGACTGTAGTCGTACAATGTATGACTAATGTCTCTATCTAGTCGTGACTGGAGTCCCGGCGGCCTCACTACGTACACAGTATTTGTTATAACTGTGTTATTTATAACCAGGTTTGACTGTAGTCGTACAATGTATGACTAATGTCTCTATCTAGTCGTGACTCTCTGAGGCCTCTCTATGCACACAGTGTTTGTTATAACTGTGTTATTTATGATGAGGTTTGACTGTAGTCGTACAATGTATGACTAATGTCTCTATCTAGTCGTGACTGGAGTCCCGGCGGCCTCACTACGTACAGAGCGGCGTTTAACTGGTTGTTAGGACTCGTTAATTATGCAGGCAGAACATCGACCGGCGTGCGGCTTTTTGAGTGGGGACTGTGGGTGTGAAGTGGAGTACATATTGATCTCTGACAGAGCGCCCCACCTCCCCACCACACCCCACACGTCAAGTCGCCAGTGACTTGACTGGTAAATCATTTATACACGATCAATTATGGATACTGTACTCTCATGGAGCTAATATGTATCCGTTATAAGATAGAGCTCTGGTCCCCAGCTGGTCTAATGGTGTAGGAACATAGAGTAAGGCACTATAGATCTATATGGGTGTATCGTAAGCCGATTACGTAGATATTGCTTAACAGTTTAAAGGTTTCCCTCTTAATGTAAATATAATATCTACTTTCATTTCAATATCTTTAGTTCAAACTCGGTTTACACGGGTCCATACGGATAAGTAGAAAATAGTATGCATAATGTAGAAAAGGTAAAAATAAGGGATGCATGGTTATATCAGGCTTGGTTTGTTTGTTTGTTTGGGTAGTTTAACGTCCAATTTGTTCTATTAGACTTTCAGGCTTGGCAAGAGGATTTTATATCTACTCATGTAACTTAGTGCAAGATTCACCTTTGTTGAGAACATATAGAGGTGTTTTTTTTTGGGGGGGGGGGGGGGTTTGGGGTTGTTTTTTTCCAAGTGGTAACTGCCAATGAGAAAATAACCTGGCCTTGTCCCAAGCAGAGAACATATAGAGTTGTTGAATAGAGATTTCTCAGCATGTTGTAGACTGGTTTCATGCTACCTTTTGTTGTTCATGGATACTTAAAAATACAAACACAATGGTTGTCCCAATAGATAATGCATTTGGGACTAATGTGTTAAAAGGCCTGCTACATACTAAAAATCTGAACAACTGTTCCCTAGTAAAAACTGAAGTGGATTAATAAAATAAGAACTCGGTTGGGAATACAATGGGCATGTTTCAATGGTAAAGTATATGATATTTCAGTTCCCTAGATAAGAATGAATGCCTTCCCGAACTTTTATTTCATAACGTTTTGTTTTTACCATTACCATAACAAAATTAATTTGAATATTTGATGTGCAGGATCTACTAGATATTGTAACTTGGACTACTTTAAATGCTTATGTTTTGGGTAGATATGAAAATATGAAATTGATATGAATAGTACTTATATTATTGTAATATCAAGCATAGTCGATTTCATAATCATTATTTCTAATATCATTACTTTTATTGGTTTCAGTATTATTATCAGTATTGTTAGGCATATTGATAAATAAATTTCAGATTTTCGAATTAAGACAGAGTGGATTCTCAATTATTATATCCATCTAAGTACGGTATCTCTATTTTCTGAGCATTCTCAATTAATCACTCTATCATGGCTAAAAAAAAAAAAAAATTACCATGTCATGCCTACTTTAAGTAATTAATTCTTCAGATGTTTTAGATTGAAGTGTCTCCCTTATTCTAACTAATCATTTTTCGTTTCTGAACATTCTCTATTGATTACTCTTTGCTACGACACCCCTTCAGTAAACAGATATTCACCCTTTTCCCTCTTTCATAACACTACCAGAAAATTTGACAATTAATCGTGCATTTATGTGCTGATTCCACCAACACACAAGATATAGCGAGATTAGTCCCAATTTGGTTGTCTTGCTAAATCTTGCTAGGTTTTGAATAATCGTGTGCATGTTTGCCGTGATGTGTCTTGAGGTGTCGCGGTGGTGGAGCACTAAAATATACACACAACATCGCGAAAAAGTATACATATTTCATCACTCGCTACATATCACAACAAAGGAGGTACAACATATCACGACACTGTAAGGTATAACAAGATATACCGGTACCACGGCAAATCCATCATGTTAGTGGAACCAGCTCTTTTATCCTATTTCTAAGTGGGGGTTGGGGGGACTGTTTTTTTTTAAGAGGGGGGGGGGGGGGAGGGGGGAGGGCATTCCAACTAATCCAAGGGGGTGGGGGCAACATATTTTTGTGTATTCCCATGGGGGGGGGGGGGGGGGGCAATTTCTTTTTTGACAGAATCAAGTCGCAAGTCATATATAACCAATGCTCCCTATGAAGAAAGATCGATATATATTCACCTTTTCCCTCGAGGTCTTTGAGCTTCATGTCTGCTCCCCTCTTGGCGAGTTTCTCCAGGCACTGGACGTGGCCGAACTCGGCGGCTCGCATCATGGCAGACCGGCCTTTAAAATCCACCACGTCGGGGTGGCCTCCCAGCTCACAGAGGAACTCGATCATCGTGTCGTTGTTGGCAATAGCCGCGATATTCATCGCCGTTTCCCCCTCCGTCGGCTCATTGTAGTTTATCAAGTGAGGAACTCCGTTAATGGTGAGTTTCTCAATCTGTGAAGTGTCTTCTTCACGGACACATTGGAGCAGTTTGCAGATCTGCAAAGTCTCGAGTCGAGTTTGAGCGACCGGCATCTTGAATGATGTAGGCCCGAGTCGAGTTTAAAATAATGGTTATCTAGAATATACTCCGGTCTTGCACAGAGCTCGCGACATTCCCTCAGGTGGGTTTCGTTTTACTTATTTAGTCCTGGGATAAAGACGAACTCCGGTCAACATCTAAACTCCACAACAGTGGCGGAGCAAAACACAGCCACAGCGCAATAATTAGCTCGTATCCACCAACAACACAGGGTTATAACTTGTGCAGCTGATCATAAACTTATATAAGACGGGGCCAATAAATAATCAACTTAATAAATGTATGAAGCGTTGCTGAATGTATTCCTCTTATCACCCTTGACTTCTGGAACGGTGTTTACAATGTCCACGGAAACCGCCGCCGCCGCCGCCGCCGTTCTCAAAATGGTCACAAAATGTTCCGTGTCGCTCCAAGTTTCTTCACTTGTTCCTTGGTTGTTTTTGATGTCATGCGTAAATTAGTCCCGTGAAATCTCCCCGAGTACTTTGGGGATCCGCGGAGGCGGGTGCGGTAATCAACTGACCATGATTGGAACTTTTCTATCGTCCTAATTAAAGTTTGATCTCGGAGCTGGCCATGTGTTTGTTTAGCGACGGTGGTGTCAAAGCGAGGCGGTGCGTTGACACTCTCCCCACAGAGATTCGGGGCTATGCTCGTGTTAGTGTGAAGAGTAAGCGGCGCGAGAGATCTGTAAGGAGAGTGGAGAGCGGACTGTTGACAGTTACTAAGGGGACGTGAGACGCGGCCACCACGCGGCAGCACCGGTCCGGGCACTTGCCGCGTGAACTGGCACCACTTAGAGGTATGGGAGGACCAAATGATCCTCCTAAATTTCACAGTAAACTAACAACAAATGGCATTTATCTCCCCCTGTTATTTCCGTCCCATGTGTTCAACATTGGGAACTCGTTCTACATGCCCCTTCAAGTATTGCAGTCTGTTCAGCATGGTCTATATCATGTGGGTTATCCAATCTTTTAGTAGGTACAGGGGTGAGGTAGATACAGAAAACGACTCGTTTTGGTCAAAGTCATTGTTCTCCAACTTGTTTGAATGTTACGTGATATTCACTCGCCTGTCACCTCGTTCATATCACTCCGCGTCAAACTCGTGGAGAATGACGACTTTGACCCAAACTTGTTGGGTTCTTCTTTATTTTCTCATTGATGAAAGAGCATGGAATCACATCTCGTTTGAATCGCTTTGTAATTCACGCGGCTTTGCCTTGTGAATTAATCTGATCGGTTCAAACTCGATGACATACAAGCTCTGACCCTAAATTTCCATAAGTTTCCTCTATAATAACTCACTTGCACCCAGCTAACTTTCCACTTCTACAACTACCTTTCTGAGATTCAAATATATCATACACCAGTGGGTCAATAAAGTATTTCAGTCTCTAATGATTGGTCATGGTCAGTTGGTCACACCTCTAAGACACTGGGACACTGGCACCCTGCAGCTTTCTCAATTTCAAATACTTGGCTCGCAGTGTTAGCACACAGATGGTGACCGTGTTTTTTTGTTTGCAGCAATCTCAAACTCAAGGTGACTCTTGACGTGATAGAAAATCACTCATACAATTGTCGACTGAATATAGCAAGTATGACAATGACATATAATTTGCACACTATGATAATAAAACAATAGCAAGAGTGGCAATCTAAGAATTTGTGGCACCATATCAGAAAACAGATACTCATTTAACTATTATTTTGATTTTCTATGTGGAAAAAAATTGATACACAGTAAAACCGCACTTAAGGGGCCACCTCTGTTCCAAGCAAAGTGCCCCCTTAAGCAGGGTGTCCCTTTAGTCAGGGTTTTTAGTCTGTCGAGGTGTGGCCCTCCAAAAGGAACACAAAGTCCCATTTTTTGAATGCAGAACCCCTTCAAGTACTCAATGTAGAGTTCTCCTTGCTCGAAGTGGTGTTCCATAAATATGGTTATCTTATTGAAATAAGCAGCTACGGGGGTGCTTTCTAGCACTTAATTCTGTAGTAAATGCTCCTAATTCATCGATGTTGAAGAAAAAACTAATGATCTTGTTAGACTGCATTGATTCTGGGAGGGTGTACACCCATCTCCCAGTAGAGAAAAGGGACTGTAACCATAGACACTGAACGCCAGGGAGTGGTACAACTAGTTACCTAGACTTGCTCAAGTCTTTGATTATGAACATTCATTAAATGAGTAAACACAATAAGAATAAAGTTCATTATAGTATGTATACTTCTCTGAATGGCCCATGAATCAATGACTTGTCCACTATGAACCAAATCTCCTGTTTATGGCCCCAAGCCACTCCCTGTAACCCTATACTTCCTCCTAACCCTCCCCCCTCCCCTCCTCCAGTTCTCTGGCCGCCTGTGTTGTCATAGCAATAAACTTCGCCTGCTCCTTACTGTGACTCGATTGAGATCAAAGTGAGAGGGTATCATAATCCCAGTAGATATCCTCACCAGTAGCCAGGATATCTGTATGGAGAGTGCTGCAGCTAAACAGCGCCAGAAATCCAACACCATTACCTATTGTACCAGTCCCTGTATCCCAACGAGGAGGGTAGCCATAGGCTGAAGGGACTGGAGCCAGTATCCCAGTGAGGAGGGTAGCCATAGGATGCAGGGACTGGAGCCAGTATCCCAGCGAGGAGGGTAGCCATAGGATGCAGGGACTGGAGCCAGTCTCCCTGTATCCCAGTGAGGAGGGTAGCCATAGGATGCAGGGACTGGAGCCAGTATCCCAGTGAGGAGGGTAGCCATAGGATGCAGGGACTGGAGGCAGTCTCCCTGTATCCCAGCGAGGAGGGTAGCCATAGGATGCAGGGACTGGAGCCAGTCTACTAGTTACCTTGTACTGTGATTTGATATGAATGTATTTCATTACAAAAATCAATTCTTGTCGTTGAACACAAATATGGAAGTCTGCCTCATTGTTTAGCTAAAAAACGTCAACCCCAGTAGAAAGAGTGAAAAAAAGTCCCCCCCCCCCCCATGGGAATACTGGAAAAAGTTGCCCCCCCCCCCCCCCTGGGAATACCCCCCAAAAAGTTGGTCTTCCCTAAAAACTGTGCCCCCCCCCCGCCATAATTAATGAACGCTCCCTCAGGGGCGTCAGAACATTTTGAAAGTTTGGGGGGGGGGGGGGGGGACTGAAAAATTGCTGACATTTTTCTTACAGGGTATGAAGTCAGACTTTGACATTGGCCTGTTCCACTGGATTTACTGTGAATCTGTGAAAAGTCTGTGAAAAGTCAGGGCTTAGCCATCATTGTGTGAAAAAAGTCAGATTTTTCCATGCTAAAAAGTCAGGACTTTGCCTTCATCACATGCTAAAAAGTCAGATTTTGACATTTGTCCATGCTGAAAAGTCAAGGCTTAGCAATCATTGCACACTAAAAAGTCAGACTTTGACATATTTTATGCTGAATAATAAGCGCTTTGCCATCACTGCATTCTAAACAGTCAGACTTTGACATTTTTCCACAGTGAAATTCCACAGCCATTGTTACATGCTAAAAGGTTAGACTTATACATTTTTCAATGCTGTTGATGGGAGTTTTTGACACTTGATTGAGTGAAATTTGAAGCTGCTGACTTTTTTGGAGAGCTAAAAAAGTGTGTGTGTGTGGGGGGGGGGGGGCAGCCCCTCCCCCCCCCTGCCCCCTCCCTATTGTGATGCCACTGCTCCCTAATACATTTGTTCTACAACACCTGAGATTATCAAGTATCTCACCCCTGGTCTATATCCTGTGTGTTGTCCATTCTTTAAGTGTGTACAGGGGAGAGATAAACACAGAAAGCAACTCGTTTTGGTCAAAGTCATTGTTCTCCAACTTATTTGAACAATATGTGATATTCACTCAGCTGTTAACTCGTTCATATCACTCCGCATCCACCTCGTGGAGAACTACGACTTTGACCAAAACTTGTTGGTTTCTTTTTATGATTCAATTGAATGTTCCAAGAAGATTACGTGCGCTTTACACCTTAAGGTGAATAGTTAAATAGCTATAATTCCTTTCTTTATGAGGTCCTGCTCCTCATCCCCTTGATGGTGTGGGAGAATATCGACTCCTATGAATAGTTTGAATAGTTTGTTGAGCGCAGGAAAATCATATATATGTGACATAGAGGTTAGAATGGTCCCATATAGGGTTCCAGCTTACTGCAAAAAATAAGAACCCTTCCCTATCTATGTGCCATCTATAAAAGCCTGGTAAAATGGTCAGGTGTCCAGTGTCCCAACCTGACCGTATCTGCTGCCCCTCTACTGACTTGGTTCCTGAAAATAGAATTTTTTGTTTAAATAGTCTTTCTGAGGACAAAGGATTCACTATGTCAATTCTTCCACTGAATGATAAACAGTTATAGCTACTGTAATCTGCTACTAGAAAAGGAAACTATTAGATGATGATAATGACCAAATGTGGTATTTACATTTTCAAATAAATATGATGGGACAGATATAAACACACTGTATTCAGACTGTCAAATCTGATGGGACAGACTTGGCTACACAGTATTCAGATCCACTTTGTGCAGACCTGACAAACCAGTTTTACTACCATCAACCCTGTCACAAAGCCTTGTGCATGAGACTTGTCCATGAAACCCTTGATCATGGACCTTCATGAAGACATGGATGGAGACACAGAGAGACAGATGATAATGCAGATGATGACAGAGACAGAAGGGAGACTCACACAGGGACATGTAAACAGCCAGAGAATCAGACATATATATGCAGACAGGGACAGAAGCAATGACAGGGGCGTCAGAACATTTTGAAAGTGGGGGGGCGAACTGAAAATTGCTGACTTTTTTCTTGGTATGAAGTCAGACATTGACCTGTTCCACTGGATTTACCGTTAATCTGCGAAATGTTGTTTTTACATGGTGAAAAGTCAGAGCTTAGCCGTCATTGCACGGTAAAAGTTCAGACTTTGACACTTTTCTATGGTGAAAAGTCAGGGCTTGGCCATCATTGCATGGTCAAAGGTCAGACTTTGACACTTTTCCACGGTGAAAAGTCAGATCTTAGCCGTCATTGCACGGTAAAAGGTCAGAATTTGACACTTTTCCACGGTGAAAAGTCAGGGCTTGGCCATCATTGCATGGTAAAAGGTCAGACTTTGACACTTTTCCACGGTGAAAAGTCAGGGCTTAGCCATCATTACATAGTAAAAGGTCAGAGTTTGACACTTTTCCATGGTGAAAAGTCAGGGCTTAGCCATCAATGCACGCTAACAAGTTAGACTTAGACATTTTTCAATGTTGAAAAATCAAGACAGTTTTTACACTTGATTGAGTTAAATATGAAGTTGCTGACTTTTTTAGGCTGGCAAAAAAGTGGGGGGGCGGCCGCCCCCCCTGCCCCCCCTATTCTGACGCCACTGACTGAGACAGGCAGAGATGCAGAAAGACGCATACAATACAAGGAGAAATAATCAGACATACATGCCAACTAACAGAGACAGAGACAAAACTAAAGTAAGACATACATACAGAGAGACAGGGACAGAGACAGAGATATAAACAGAGAGAGTCAGACATACAGTATGAATACATACAGGGATAGTGCCAGTGAGACAGACAGAGAGGCAGACAGTCAGAGACAAAAGACAGACATAGGCAAAGCGAAATAGAGATATACTAACAGACAGGGACAGATGAAGGTTCAGGAATAACACTCTGGGCCTGAAGCAACTCTACCTTATATTCAAACCATAACAGCCCTCACCCCCTCCCCTCCCACAACCACTCCCTATCTACTTTACTGACCAGCTAGCTGCACTCAAGAGCCTGTTTGTCCTGGCTCACTGCTGTCCTACCACTTTACAATTCTCCAATCCGGACTGGAAGTAGGTGGCGCTACAAACCCCCTGGGCGGCCATTTTGGAGAAGCCCCTATGCAATGCTAAGCCTATGGAACCGTTCAGACGTCCATTTATGATACTATTTAAGGTGTAAGGATGTTTTAAGTATACTTCTGAAGTATTTCTCTTGGTCAGAATTGGACTCTCCTGGCAATTTCAGATTAAATGACTATGTGGTAGCCCAATTTAGACTATAAACGCGATGTCAACAAATCGTTGAAACAACCAATTTTCTTTGAGTTGGCACGTTTAAATTATGTCTGAATAATGTAAATAATCCTATTTCAACTATTAGGCCACTCAAAAAAACAAACTTGTTTCTCATCACCAAGCCATGAAAAATATGACGAGGGCGTTTTTTTTGGTTTTTGTTTTTCCTTTGATATATTAAAGATGGCTTTTAAAGTGCCATAAAATGGGCCTCAAACCCCCAACAGTAAAACCCCACATAAGCGGACACCTCCGATCCGGGCAGAAGTGGCCGCTTACGTGGGGGTGTCTGATTACAAAGGGTTTCCAGATTTTTATTGGCTATACATTTAATGCATCCTTGACATCAGGAGCTTTAATTTGATACTAAATACACATACCTTTCAGAATTTCTATCAAGGTTCACCTATTTATAAAAAATAAAAAAAATCTTCTAAAATCGTTTTTTCTGATGCGCGCGGTGATGAGAAACAAGTTTGTTTTTTTAGTGGCCTTACACAAACAGAATGCACAGGAGAAGGTCAATTAGTATAGTTTTTCACCATTTGAAAGTCTGACAGTGCTTTGTTATCACCAGCAAGATGGTAGATCAATCTGTTGTCAAGCAAACTTGCATAATTCTTAATAGGGTATTTTTAACCGAAAGTGTCCAGCCGGATCGGAGAATACATCTAGGCTACATTTCAAATCTGATGGGACAAACCTGACTACATAACACTAGAACTGCCATATCTGATAGGACATACCATTCAGTATGCTATTTCATTTGTTTAAACATAGATATATTTCTATATTTTGTTTAATATTCCTGTTAATGATATGTGGGAACAACTAATTCTCCAATAAGGTTTATTGAAATATTCTCGATACTTAATTCTTGATCAAATACAGGTGGCTTAAATGCATAATTTCTTATTATATTCTCGTACTTTTATTTCATGAGATAATTTACATGTACTGCACTCTTCCATTATAAATGGAAATAATAACAGCTCCTAGTCTTCCGCGGCTTCATTCACTCATATTCTAGAAGTCAAACATTTTGCCTAACTTTTAGCATGATTTCAGAGAAAATATGTCAAAAATGAAAACAAATGAAGCACTTCAATAAATTCAAAATATATATGACGATAAAGCCCATAATCTCTGGTTTAATATGGTGCCCTTTGTAAATGTGTATCTTTTTTACAGCCTAAGTTATGGGAACTTTTGTATAGCAAGTCAAAAATAACTAGTTTTCAGTCCCCAATATGGTTGCGATGTGATGCGAAAATCGGTTACCTTGCGAAATTCCGCTTTTATCGCCCACTCTACTCGCGCATGCGTGTGGAGAACTTCCTGCGCTCACATTTCACGGACTATTCTGGAGCCTCGGAAAACATAGTAGAATTCTCGGGGGCGGAACGTTCAAACCCAAACGAGGCTCTAGCTGGCAAAGGGTTTTGCCATTTTCGGAGACCCTAGCTTTCTGTTATTATCGCTCGATCGCTAAAACGTAAATCCATCTTTGCGCTAGTCCGCGAAAGATCTGGTAGGAGAGTGGTACTAACTAGGATGCGAGCGCCCGATGATTTCCGCACTCTCCAATCATCAAATTCACCACTGCACATGCTCATGGGCGATAAAAGCGGAATTTCGCAAGGTAACCAATTTTCGCATCACAGCGGCTACATTTTCTCGCCCTCATGGGCACAGTGCTGACACCTGGCGGTTTAACCACAAAACAAACTTTTCCCGCTAGGTGGCCGGCTGACGGTTTCCGGTTCCGCTTTGAGGGCTGGACGCTCTTGTCAGAAGTGAACGTGCCGAAAACCTTGGAGACAGAGGCCGTTCTGACAGAAGAAAACAAACATGAACTCTCTCCAGGTTTGTTCTTACTCATATTTCAGAATGCCTTTGTTGTGTTTTGCATCAGATCTTTGTTTAGGCGGAGTATGGTTCAGATTTACACATGTAATATTTCTGTTTCTTCGTCTTGACCTTGGCTCAGGGTCTTGAGACCGGTCTTGCGTGCTCTTGGTCGGGGAATGATTCTGCCCGCCCGTGAAACTGGAAACTTTTATTTGTAACCTGCAATCTTCCACAAATATAAACAAAAAGGTAGTGCAAAGTAGAATTTTATCTGATGTCTATGGATATTTAATTCCAATACTGACTTATGACTGACTTATGACTGCCACTCAGTTACACTGTCAGTGTCACTGATACTGTGATAATGACAGTGTGTTACTGTCACTTATCAATATCAGTGACGGTACTTTTTTTCAGCCTTAGCCTAGATCTGCTGATAACATACCATAGAAGCGATATAATAATGTGACCTAAGCCCGAGGACAAAGACGGATACAATCCCAAAGGATTATCATTATTATCTTGTCCAATTTGGGGAGGGGTGCATGGAAAATAATTACAAATACATGTATACTGCCACTGACAGTGTGAGAACTGTAGAAAGTTTAGATATCATTAACAATATTGTTTTTACTATACGTCCGTCATATTGGTCAATTTTTACACAAGAACATGTATCATTCAGCCTATTGATTGACTGATGTCAAACTAGCACGAACAACTTAGCATCATGTCCAAGGCAGTCACTCACTGTAAAATCACTGGAGACCATGACACAATGTCCATTTTTATAGTGTACTGGACACCATGCTACGTTGCCAAAATGCTACGTTTCTCTTGTGGTAAACCGTGGACACTATGATATGTTCTATAAACCCTCAAATTGCTTCCTTTCATGGGTTGGAATTGACTGTGAATATAAGATAGTCAAATGACAACCTGCCATGTATATCACAGATACCTTTTAAAAATGTTTCCCTAAATGTTCTGATACAAAAAATACCATAGTGCAGGGGGTGGGGAGTTAGCTCAGTGGTTAGGGCACTGGACTCGTAATCCCAAGATTGTAGAACTTTGTGGGTTCAAGTCCCATTGCAGCCACTCTTCTCCTTCATTCCCAGCAGTGGTAGATTAACTGCGATATCAAAGGCCAATCCTTCTCATACTATGTCTATGTGGTGTGGGAACTAAAAGAAATCTCACCTCAGTAAATATGTAGGGGTGAGATTTCTACCTAAATCATCACATCGAATCGATCACCACCCTCGTGGTGTAAAAGAACCTTGAGAAAGTCTGGTGAGAACCTCTAATGGTTAACTGGATGTTAAATCGAACCAACCAACCAACCATAGTACAATGTCCCAGGGTGCAAGATTATGTGAAATTGTAGCGTATTCTCGAATTTTGAGTGTAGCGGGGCAGCTACATAGTGTAGTGTCGGTTACTTGTCAAAGTACCCCCAAAATGACAGGTGGAAGTACCACCCTGGCTAGTAGCTGGGGGCAGACAGAATTTCCAAATGTACATTCACTGGCTCATATGACTTGTATTATTAAATGTATTACAAACAATTCCTTGAGGCATCATTTCTCAAAAATATCCAAATTAGTTTTTAACAAGGAAAAAATGGAGCAATATAAATCAAATTTTCACAGAATGTAGGCCTTACACCACAATTAATATTTTTATTCAGAAAAAAAAAAAATTACGTATTGTATCATGTGACGGATGCAAATACTGGGTTTTGACGAATATGTACCCGTCCCCTAGCAGTATAAAGTGCCACCAGCACCCGTCCTTAAAAGATCAACTCTGCAGTGGTGTTATCGTCCAGGGCACATAGCCATTGTGGTAAAGAGGTGGCCATCTTGCCCCTGCCGCCAATCAAAACACCAGGTGGGGTTGTGGTTATCAATGGGTTGTAATTACGATATTCGTCTCGTGACTACAGTAGCGCCACCTTCACAGGTCAAACTTCAACTCGTCCAATTTCCTGGCAGATGACAGCAGAGATAGCAATCACTCTGTGCCCTATAAATCCTTGTCTAATTACGACTCTGTCGCAGCTGACCTACTGTAATATATAACGGTCACGCTCTACGAGACATGCAGATAATCTGATATAGCAATGCTATGATGTACAGCAGTAATGGAGTCCTTGATGGTAGTTGTGGAGTTTACTGAGTGAAGACAGTGATGTGATGGCAGTATCATGGTGTTGGATATCGACTCATTCCCAGTCACCTTACTGACACATATTTGCTCATAAATTTCTTGCTGTCAGAGCTTCTTGTTACTCTCCACATTAACTTGCCCTTGCAGTTAATTAGTACAAACAATCTTAAAAAATAAGTCAAGTTATATTGTCGACATTTTGTCATCATAAGGCATTGCTTTGGAGACTTTATTTCCCTATAAAATGCAAACATGTATACTATATTCAACCAGTATTTTGATAATGTCCCTGCAATAAAATTGCCATATGGCAGTCTTTACCATTTACATTGAGCATGTGTAAGTGCCATATGGCAAACTTTACAATTTATATCAAGTATGTATACATGAGTATGATATCATAATCCTGCAGATAGCCATATGGCAGTCTTTATAATTTACATTGAGTTTGTGTTCATGAGTAAGATATTATAATCCTGCAGATTGCCATATGGCAGTCTTTACAATATACATTGAGTATGTGCTCATGAGTATATTACAATCCTGCAGATTGCCATATGGCAGTCTTTATAATTTACATTGAGTTTGTGTTTATGAGTATGATATTATAATCCTACAGATTGCCATATGGCGGTCTTTACCATTTACACTGAGTTTGTGTAAATGTGTACGATATTATAATCCTGCAGATTGCCATATGGCAGTCTTTACAATTTACATTGAGTATGTGCTCATGAGTATGATATTATAATCCTGCAGATTGCCATATGGCGGTCTTTAAAATTTACACTGAGTTTGTGTTAGTGTGTACGATATTATAATCCTGCAGATTGCCATATGGCAGTCTTTACAATTTACAGTGAGATTGTGTTCATGAGTATGATATTATAATCCTGCAGATTGCCATATGGCAGTCTTTACAATTTACATTGCGTATGTGTTCATGAGTATGATATTATAATCCTGCAGATTGCCATATGGCGGTCTTTACAATTTACATTGCGTATGTGTTCATGAGTATGATATTACAATCCTGCAGATTGCCATATGGCAGTCTTTACAATTTACATTGAGTATGTGTTCATGAGTAGGATATTATAATCCTACAGATTGCCGCTCGCCTGGCCCCGCGCTCTGTTCGGGCTCTGACCACATCGGCTCGGCTCGGCTCGGTGTCGATGAAGGAGTCCTTCACAGCGGCTCAGGACAGGGGAGTCGTCCCCTCCAGTGAAGGCTACCAGCGTATCCGCGAACTTCAGAATGAATTCCATGTGAGTTGAACTTGAACTGACAAATTACCAGTAATAAAGATCTTAGTAATACAGTAAAATCCCACTTAAGGGGATACCCTCCGTTCCGAGCATATTACCCCCTTATATGAGGACCAGGGTTTTCAGTCTGTCGATGGTCAGGCTATGTAGTATATAATACCTTTATACAGGTGATATTATACCCCACTGACGCCTACAGCAGCCTACTCAGGCCTTTGCCTGGTGTCTGATTGATTAGACACCAGTCTTCCCACCTCACATACGTGTGATGGACAAACAATCAAGATACTCTGGAGTGTTGTCCCTACACTGTCCCAGCAGATTTGCTAATGTGTCCCCTAAATCGGGGTTAAGAAGCAGTCCGTACCGAAAAATAACCGTCACTTAACGCTTGATATTTGGAAAGCTTTGGAATATTCATTTGGCTATCGCCTCGTTCCTATTACTGTGCGCTCCAAACTCAATGGCGAACCGAGACACAGACCAAACACTCTTCAAATTCTTTCTTAGTAATTCATAGACTTTTGGCCATAGGTATGTAATACAACTTATTGAGCAAAAAATGAGAGGCTACCATCAAAGTGATCAGCTGGATTATAAAAAAAGACTATCCTTTTTTAGATTACTACAACGTGACAATAACACCTCTATGGCATGCCGATAAAATACAATTTAAAGAAAACTTTCCTTCCTTAGAGGCCAGTAACCAGCAGAATAAAAAAAACCGTTGAATTCCTGTGTCACACGTGTATGAGAAGCCTAGTAACACCGTTGCCTGCGGTCTGATTGTCGAGGTGGATAATAAACATTTGTATATTATTTGAATAATTCATATATTTTATAGTATACGGAAACTGGCTCCCTGACTCCGTACATAAAAAATACCGATAAATTAAAAAAAAAAAAAAAAGACTGCTTTTTTTCTATAGACCTGTTACCACCAGTAAAAAAAAATTAAAAAGTTGAATTTTTGTGTCACATGTGTATGAAATCATAGTAATTTTGCTGTTTTCTTTGTGTTGGTGTAGTCGTCACCCGACAAGATGGTGTGGCAGAAGCGTGGGATGCGGGACCAGCTTCCCCTACAGTTTACGGCCCTGCTGTGTGTGACCGGGCTGGGACTAGCCTTCTACACGCTCTACGACATGAGCTTCCCCAAGGCGCCTTGATCAACTACTCACCAGCATCGTGCAGCCAAGAGTGTGCATCCGTGAACGTGGAGAGAATATGGAATGTAGAAATAAACCCTGAAAATATGTATCACTGTGTTTGTGTTGAATATCGGGCAATTACTTATTTTCATTTAGTTTTTTTTTTCATCTTGTAAATCATAAAGATCTTTAGGACGTGGCTAAGGTGTCACTTGTTCGAGCTACCGCATCAAACTGATGGAGCAGTCGTCTGCTCGCGTTATTTATAGTCAGACCACTCGCTAACATAGCGACGTTGACAACAGAACATGGCGTGACGTGACGCCTGTTGTTGACTGAATGGCATCACGGTTCCAAGGGTGGTTTTCCTGGATTGGTGTGATGTGGGGGGTGGGGAATCCGATTGTTCTGGATTCCCATAGCGGTTTCACTAGGTACTCTTCAGGCTCAAAAATATGACAAGCAGGTCTAGCAAGTTGCTTAGAGTCTGGCAATGTCACAAGGCGGTACTGTCTCATGTTTGGACAGAAAGGATAAAGCTGGGGGAGGGTTTCTAGGTGAAAGCAGTTATCCCAAACTTTATACATTGTTGACAAATGGGGGTTATTTGTCCAAAACATTCTTAGACAAGTAGTAGAAGAATGTGGGGTGGTAGAAGAAACTCATGTGAGTTAGAAAGAGTGGTCTGGTCTTTGGAAAAAGGTTTCCAAGAACTGCTATAAAAGAAAACAATTCGCCCTCCAACTTGAAATGGTGAATAAAAAACTCTAAAAAACAAAACAATAAAAGTGGTGATTCCACCAACACACTATATAGCAAAATTTGCCAGATTTGGTTGTCTTGCTAGATCGGGCTAGGGTTGAATGATCGCGTGCCTATTTGTCGCGATGTGTCTTGAGGTGTCACGGTAGTGGAGCACCAAAATAGACACGCATCATCACACGCTACGTTTTGAGACAACGGGGGTACGACACATCGCGACACTACAAGACATACCACGGCAAATCCATCCTGTTAGTGGAATCAGCCCTTAACACGGAAGTGCTTCTGCAGTACACAAAGAACAACCACACAGCATTGTTTGTAATATATTTAATAATACAAGTCATATAATACAGTGAATGTACATTTGGAAATTTGGTCTATAAATTAATGTAACGCGCCTCGGGGTGGGGCTTGGCGAGGCTGGGTATATACATCACTGAGTCGGGATTAAAGGTTGACGTAGTCTCTGTGTATCACGGGGCTCTCGGAGGCACCCTCAGTCACTAGGTAAAAAAACTACACGCAGAGATATCCAGGGGCCCGTTGAATAATCTAGGATCGTACATGAAGACCCTTTTCTCTTAACTTGTACAAGGGTTATCTTTTGATAATTTTTAAGTTCGTTCGCTAAGACAGATTTGGCCGTCCATAAGGTTGTCCATAAATGTTAGATTAAGTTGACCCACATCATCCATGGGCCTCCTTGGCGTACAGAAAAGGGTCTACATGTACGATCATAGATTATTCAACAGGTCACAGATCTGGAACCACTGAAAATATGCTGCAAGTTTTGGTCGCGGTGTAATCTCACGAGGCAAAGCTGAGTGAGATTACGTAGCAGACCAAAATGAATGGCGTATTGTCAGTGGCTACGGATCGAGCGCAGTTCAGATTTTATCTCACCCCTATTACTGACTGATTGGCTGACGTTTGTGATGGCATATCCCATTGGGGATTCTTTTACAATAGTCCATGGGCATTGAGTATAAGTTCCCAATGTTAAACACAGTGGAAGGTCTGCCACTAGCAGAACTGCTTTGTTCTTGGAAATTAAAAAAAAGAAAAAAAAAAAGAAGTTAGGTCTATGGGAAATAAGAATATCTAGGGGTGAGATAAAAACAAACTTAGGACCATAACTTATACTCATGTATGGGGAAGGTGTGAAAGTGACATTTCATGCCAGTGGATTTAATAGTTACTTATTTTGTTCGTGTGCGCATTACACAAACCCTGAATTTATATTTGTCCAATCAGCACGTCTGTTACATCACCGAGTTTATGCAGGGCCAATAGGAGCGGTTCTCTCATAAATGCGCTTCTTTAAAAAGCTAAATTCCTACCTATCACGAATTTCAACCAGTGTTATCTATTCCAAATTCACAGCAGTTGATATCAGTTTAATTATGGTATAATTATCAGATATGTTGAAACTATTTGAAGATAATGAATCTTAAATATTCAAAATTTCCTCTGGGCTCTAGTTTCTGGTATTTTATTGCATTATATAAAAACGGTTCAATCATTAATGCACCCACAGAAGATTACTCTCTTCCAGGACTTGATAAACCACACCGGACTTAACATTTAAAAAAGAATTAAGATTTGGAATGTTTACAGGATTATCAAGCTGATATTTCTAACGGAACCATCTTCCTGGATCACTGGGTTTGATGAACCTCAGCTCCCAAAACCAAACTTTCTCGTGTTTTTTTTTAATCGCGTTTAAAGACGTGGTGTTTGCAAAATAAAAGTTCATTTTAACCTTGGATTAAGGTTCAACAAAACTGGGCAATTTTACCAATAAAATACACGATAAGTAACGTAAAAAAAGAAGAAAAATAACGAGGGGACACTTTGAATAAAGGATATGTATCAGTAACAAAAGGTCTGACCTTAGTAAAATCCCTCCCAAATTCCCACCAACAGAAACAGAGATTCTGAAACCCTTTCTGTGTCCTATCAACGGTATATGCCATGGCTTTTCTGAGCACCAATTAATAATCCTAGTTCAGTCTCTATACACTTTGGCCTCTTGATGGCCAAAAGCATCATTTTTATACACCCTAATATGTGTTTAATTATCATTTGAATACAAAAGCTGTGGGTGATCCAATACAACCAGGGTAGACCATGTCCTATAACACAACTAGCTGCATACCTGAGAGCATTCTCTATCCGGAGCTGCATTCGTCGAACCAAAGACGCAGCCACGAGGACACAATGGATAAACTACACGCCCTCCATGAGATTAACAGATATCGCGATATTCATGGAAGTCTGCAGGAATAAGAAGGGTTACCGTGTACAAACTGTTCTGAACATGCCAAGATAACGTGACTAGTGAAACATTTCATGACGGGTAACTTCACCCAAACTAGCCCAACGAACCTAGCCACAGCGTCCTTTGGTGTCTTGCGTAATCCAAGGTATGGCTCCGTTTCCAAACAACCGACTCTATTGTACAGACATATATCACCATGCCAGCTGTCGAGAGCAAGTTGGGAGCCTTCGTGTAAGGGAATGCCACAGAGCTACATAGCACCTCTATGGAAACGACTGAGCGGGGCGACCAACAGGTGGCCTCTCAGACGACGGACGGTGCCTTCATGAAAACTAACAATTGGGGGCTCGGGGGAAGGCAGCTAAGTTGTACACTGCTATGACCGTCTGAAGTTTTCTTCGTCGTCTCTGGGACTTGGCCAGTACTGCATCCAGTACTAATATGAAACAGAACAAAGGGGTTGCTTTTTAAGGTCATACATATTTCTCCTTCACAATCCAACCTTTACGCTGTACACTTGCCGCGATGAAGTCTCTCGTTGGAAGCAGGTCCACCTTTCACGGTGTCTTTATGGCAATTGGGAACTATTTTCTGGTTTTCGATAAAAAATTTGTCGTACTTAAGATGGTGGTGACGGGTAAGCTGGCCTCTTCTCCCTCCCCCTCACCATGCTGACCCCTGTAATTCATTCGTCAACATCATATTGCCTAAGTGTGCTGCAGAGCACTGCTGCTGATGCTAGCCGTCCCTGACCGGTGGTCACGTGGCTGAAGGCTCGATGGTCATCACCTCCACAGCGTGTGTTGCATCGGGCACGTCTCCGTTGGCGTTGTGCGTCTGCTGCTGGTCTTGTGTGGGTGCCATTGCGATCTGGACGGTCTGCGGGTGCCCGTCCTGGAGTTGTCCCATGCTGGTGACCACCGTCTGGTACATGGACACTGGGATGGTTACCATACCTGAAATCACATTAACAATCATGTACTGTCCACATATATATTTATACACATATATTTGAAAGCTACGTAGATGATTACACATACGACAAAACTAGACCAGAGTCTACATTTTGTATCCTTAATATACTCTTTGTATATTAACCCTTACCCGAAAGTAAGAGTACGTCATTAAATGCCACACTCTCGATGCCTAACCAGTTTGTTTTGTTTGTTTGTGTAGTTTTACGTGTCGGTAGGCTGGTTACGTCCTTTTGAGACTGACTCATTGACCACCTCTGTAGTGCGGGCCTAGGTTACAATTGCTGAGAAAATGTATTGTTTTCATTCATATTCAAAGTTGTCTGTCAATGTTTCCATGGTCATAAATATAGAATTATTCATTGATTATCACCATAGAGGGGTTTTACGTAATCTCTGAAAAAATGATACATTTTACTACCTATAATATCATGTTCACATGTAAATATTAGTACAACAAAATTTTTACTTTTAAGAGGGAAAGAAAGAGCTATTCAATACAAATTTATTTTTGAAAAACCCTGGTTACAAGCTTACCCCCGACTTTGGCAAAAGTTCATAAGCCAATTTTTTTTTTCAAAATTCCCTTAAAAAAACCGGCTTATAAACATTTTTTTTTTACGGTAGAGATTGGAGACACTGACTCTATAAAGTTTTATAAACAAAAAAAATAAAAACAAGGATTTCATTGGCAAATAAGTAAACTGCCATATCTGATATTTTATATAAAAACCTCAAGACACACACTAGACACTGACCTAGGCCGTTGGGGTCGGAGGTGAGTATGAGTTGTCCCTCCGAGTTGATGGTGGCCTCGGCTAACGTGGCCACGGCCTGCGCTGTGGCGTCACTGTTGACCTCTACGGCCACGTTGCCGTGCCCCATGAGGTCCTGCTGCGTGGCGGCCACGTCGGCCAGAGTCTGGACGGCCTGCGAGGCCTCGTGCACGCCGTTCATCTGTCACACATCACACACGGTCATTACTCAATGTCGGAGGTATACATTGTTTTTTGTTTTTTTTTCCAAAAAAAGTTTAGGCCACTCAAAAAAACAAGCTTCTTTCTCATTTTTTTTTTTTTTTTTTTGCTATATCATAGATAGCTTTTGAAGTGTCATAAAATGCCGTGCCGTTCATCTGTCACACATCACACACGTCATTAATTTGTTATATATGAGAGGAAAACCCTCACTGTCTATTGCGAACTTGTTATGTACAACTCTTTATTACCATAATTATATAACTACCATAAGATCTTGTATATTCCTGACTGATGTATACCAGGACTGCTGTACGCTGTAATGGAAGACCACCAGTTTTTGGTGAATTACTTGCTAATAAAAAAAAACCAAAAAAAAAACCCACGGTCATCACTCAGGTCAATGTCGGAGGTATACATTGTTTTTTTTTCAAAAATAGTTTAGGCCACTCAAAAAAACAAGCTTCTTTCTCATTTTTTCTTGTTTTTTTTTTTGCTATATCATAGATAGCTTTTGAAGTGTCATAAAATGGGCTTCAGACATACAGTAAAACCCCGCATAAGCGGACACCCTCCAATCCAGGCCAAAGTGGTCGCTTATGCGGGGTTTCCAGATTTTTATTGGCTATACATTTAATGCATCCTTGACATCAGGAGCTTTAATTTGATACTAAATACACATACCTTTCATAATTTTTATCAAGGTTCATCTATTAAAAAAAAAAGAGAAATCTTCTAAAATCGTTTTTTTCTGATGCGCGCGGTGATGAGAAACAACTTTTTTTTTTGAGTGGCACTTTTCAAAAATACATGGAATAAATATTCATTTAGAAAACGAGGCGAAAGCACTTCAGTATCCAACCGATGCGCAAAAACAAATCAATGCAACAGTAAATTATCAATAAAACTTTTATAACTGCATGTTTTTTTGGAGGGTCCCACCCCTTTTTTTTCTAAAAAAAAACCCACAACTTTTTTCCCTTAAATTAAACAAAGACAAAAAAGAGAGACAAAAATAGGACAGATTTGTTTAGGAATCACGGCCCCGACTCTATCAAGGTATATAATAGACACACTAGAGATGTTAAGTGTAGTGGGGAAATTATCTGAGCATTTAATCAGACACTTGTTATAAACTCCCGGAATGGCAAATGCTAGCCGTTAGGCATATTTAAGAATCTTTACAAATCCGGAAGTGAGTAATAATTATCAGGTCAATGAGTATACGGCATATAGCCTATGATCCATGGGCGCTGCCATGACGCCCCCCCGAGTAGGTGTTCTTCACTAACGGAGGTGAAAAAGTAGCTATTCTTCACTTATGTAGGTGCAAAAGAAGTGAGTAATAATTGGCAAATGTCACTTTTCTTGCCTTGCTCACATATGTAAATAAAGTGTTCCATGTGAAAAACATCATGTCCCGGGTTTTAGCATTATATCTCCCTGCTCTGGGATCGGTGTAGAGAGTCAAAGGAACCCTGGTAAAACATTGAAAGGCGGCTGAATTTCATAAGAACAAAGAGCCAGAATGCAGGTTCTGTCCCCCGACCACCTAGTGACTGCTTCATGAACTAACAATGGCTCTGTCCCCTATAAGATCAATGTGCACGGGGGTTCGTTGCTCCTAGAATTGTGGGAGAAGCGTTGCTCCCGTAATATCGGATTGAGTCGTGTAGTATT
This sequence comes from Alentia gelatinosa, assembly GCA_950022655.1. Classification (NCBI taxonomy): domain Eukaryota; kingdom Metazoa; phylum Annelida; class Polychaeta; order Phyllodocida; family Polynoidae; genus Alentia; species Alentia gelatinosa. Next base: position 6,237,682 of record OX465581.1, on the reverse strand, counting down.
ATCATTTTCATGTATCTCTACTTTCTACAACACCACATTTTCAGTGATATGGGTGTAAGGTTTATTAGATTTTTAATTGAATATAGATGGTGATATAGTTATGATGCGATTCGCAAAGAATCTGAAGCAACAATTTCAACCTTGGATCACTATTCTGTGATCCACAAAACGTGTATAATAAGGGTTTTTGTTTGTTTGTTTAACGTCTAATATGTTCTATTAGACATGAATAATAAGGAATAAGTCTGACTGGGAATTTAATCCGATACTTGTTACGAACTCCTGGATCAGCAAATACTTGCCGTTAGGCAGGATGGGTGTATTTACAAATCCGGGAGTGACTGATAATTATCAGATTAAATGCATCATTTATACGATGTAGGAAGCAGTGGTCAATAAGTATGAGAACAATGTGCACAGGTGTATAATAAGGTATTAGACTCACCGGTCCTATGGTGTGCACCACCTGCGCCTGCGTGCCGTCAGCCAGCGTAACCACCTGGGGGTTGTGCACGTCCCCGGTGTCGATCTGGATGATGGACACCGTCCCGTCTGGGTTGTTGATGGTCTGCACCATCGTCTGATGCGCATAGTGCTGGTTGTGGCCTACATGAATGGTCGTATCGTCGAAGTCCGGCAGCAGGTCCTCTCGTCCGTGGTGTTTGTAGCAGTTCTTGACAATGCAGCGCAGCGCATGCGTCCAGGACACCTGTAGGAACAGAGACTATGAAACCATTAATGTTGACATAATGGGGCAAAATTGTTTGTTTGTTATCACAGGGGACCTTGAGAGTACCGTAAATCCCTGCTTCTGGGACACTTCTCTTAAGGGGACACCCCACTTATGGGGACAGTTCGGAACAGAAATTCTTTTTTAGTTTATTTTACCCCCGCTGAAGGGGACAGTTTGTTCGGAATGGAAATTCTTTTTTAGTTTATTTTAACCCCGCTTAAGGGAAAATTTGCTCGGAACGGAAGGTGACCCCTTAAGCGGTGTTTCACTGTATATAGGGACTACTTCAAGGTTCAACCTTTCTCATGGGTTTTACACCACAAGGGTGGTGATCGAATCTATGAAATGATGAATTCAGGTAGAAATCTCACCTCTATACATTTAGTGAGGTGAGTTTTTTTTTACTTCCCACACCACACCGACATGGTGTGAGAAGGACTGGCCTTTGATATAGCAGTAAATCTACCGCTGCTGGGGATGAAGGAGAAAGGTGGCTGCACACCACACCACACAGACATGGTATGAGAGGGACTGGTCTTTGATAAAGCAGTAAATCTACCACTGCTGGGGATGAAGGAGAAAGGTGGCTGCACACCACACCACACAGACATGGTATGAGAGGGACTGGTCTTTGATAAAGCAGTAAATCTACCACTGCTGGGGATGAAGGAGAAAGGTGGCTGCACACCACACCACACAGACATGGTATGAGAAGGATTGGCCTTTGATAAAGCAGTAAATCTACCACTGCTGGGGATGAAGGAGAAAAGTGGCTGCACACCACACCACATAGACATGGTATGAGAAGGACTGGCCTTTTGATATAGCAGTAAATCTACCGCTGCTGGGGATGAAGGAGAAAGGTGGCTGCACACCACACCACATAGACATGGTATGAGAAGGATTGGCCTTTGAAATAGCAGTAAATCTACCATTGCTGGGGATGAAGGAGAAAGGTGGCTGCACACCACACCACATAGATATGGTACGAGAAGGACTGGTTTTGATATGGCAGTAAATCTACCACTGCTGGGGATGAAGGAGAAAGGTGGCTGCAGTTAGTCTCAAACCCACAACCTTTGGCTTACAAGTCCAACCACTTAACCACTGAGCTAACAACCCAACCCACAGTGTTGGGACTGGTAAATAAACATGGTCAGAGCCGTGGGATGTGTGTATATAGATTGATTTGGTTGGGGCATAACCAAGTGCAGCCAAGATATTGTGATACTTTTAAATGAAAATCTTGAAATTTCAGTTATCTGTAATTTATTGGGATACTTGTATCCTTGTTGACCATAATTTGGCTGATGGGACATTCTACCACGTACCGTCTATAACAGGCATGGAATTTGAAAAAAGGAAAAAATCCTCTATTTTTTACCTATTCGAATTGAATTTCTGGCCTAATCTGAGAGCTGACTTTTTTTTTTCTTCTTCTCAGTTTGACATTGATTTCAAGAATGATCCTTAGGATGCAGAAAAAATACTGATTTCCTGAAAAAATTGGAGAAATCCCATGTCTGCTATGGGTACTTCTGCAAATTTTCAATACAACTCACCCCAGAACCACTGTTGCATAATAAACTTGTTCTATTGGCAAACATATCATTTTTATAATACTATCCAGATTTTTGAGTAGTGAATCAGTGGGCTTTACCTTCTTCTTCTCCTCCTCCGACCGTACGTCGCTTCGTACGTTGGCCCATGGTACGTCATGTGGCCACCAGATGGGACGACACTCGGGCTTGCCCCAGCCGGGTTTACTTCTCCCCGTTGAGTATTTCAGCATCTCGGGGATGAAAGCGCGAAGCTGGGCCTGGAGAGATAACATAGAGTTGTTAATGGAAGCTCTCTTAAATACTAAATATTAAAACTGTAAGGCATTGTACCGAGTTTAGTGCCAAGTTTCTTTGTTTGTTTGATTTAATGTCCAGTCAACCATTATAGGTCCTTACCAGACTTTCTCAAGGTTCTTTTACACCACGAGGGTGGTGATCGAATCTATGTGATGAATTCAGGTAGAAATCTCACACCTACACATTTACTGAGGTGAGAGTTATTTTAGTTCCCACACCACATAGACATGGTATGAGAAGGATTGGCCTTTGATATAGCAGTAAATCTACCACTGCCGGGGGTGGGACTCGAACCCACAAAGTTCGACAACCTTGGGGTTACAAGTCCGGTGCTCTAACCACTGAGCTTACTCCCCACCCATGGGTGCTGAATTCTCGCTACCAGCTGCCTATGCACTACACCTCAGTGGAATTCATGGACATGTTTAACGTTGAATCAAAAACCTAGAATCCTGAAATTCCCCAAAACTGACATCCCTGTACATCGTATTAACAATTTCTAGGCGAAATAGGAAAAAAGAAGGTAGACTAAATACTGCCTATCAGCGACATACCTGCGTCATTTTGTCGACTGGAGTGGGGATTCCGTCGATGACGAGCGGTGGAAGTTCATGTAGCGCTGGGTTGTCGGGCTGTGCTGGCGGTGCCTGCTGCGCCAGGCACGCTTCCAGGTCCTGCATCACAGCCGGTCGGACATTCCGCACCTACCAAATAAAAACACATTACCCAATCAGCATTCAGTATAGGCTACATGCGGAATAAATATAAATCACCTAATCAGCATTCAGTATAGACTGTGGGCTACATTTGGAATAATAAAGAAGAAACCAAAGTTTTGGTCAAAGTCATCGTTCTCCATGAGTTTGATGCAGAGTGAGTTGCTTTCTGTATTTATATCAGGGTTGTCAGTGGGGGTAAGAAAAAAAACATTGACATTTTTTTTTGCAATACAGAATTTATGTACTACATATGCATTACAGTAGGAATCAAGGGAAAGCTCAAGTTTTTACATGGGTCAGTGGGGAGGTTCAGCAGGGGATTCTGGGCTGTGGCTGAATTGGGCTATTTAGCAGTTGGTATATCAATATTACACAAGGAATCATTTTGTTGTTCTGAAAATGAAAACATTGAATTCAATGGAAACATTGAAAACTGGCATCCCTGAATTTATCTCAACCCTATATACACTAAAAGAATGGCTGATGCACAGGATATAGACCCTGGAGAAGGGACTGCAATGGACATGGAGAATGAGCTCCCAATGTTAAGGCTATGGGACAAAAATACCAGGGGTGAGATAAAGACACATACGACATAGAGGTTGCAAGCCAAAGACTTTGTAAAGTAACTGGTGAGATACGTACAACATTTTCTAGGGGCTGCGAGCCGAAGACTTTGTACGACTGTGAGGACTGGCTGGGCTTGCCGGGTGTGCAGCACAACACGACGGCTTGTTGTCCTACGCGTGTTGTGTATTCGTCTATTGTGTTTTTTAACTTTCGCAGTAGTCGTGTTTGCTGGCGTTTTCTGATTGATGGATTTGTTTCAAAGGAGTGAGGCCGTTTTCGCTTCTTGCCCGATGCGATGGCGGCCGCCGCTGCAACTCCAATAGGACCTGCAACATAGTGAATAAAACATGAAATATTTCTAAATAAAAATAAATCCCATAACCTTAATATATTCTTACTAAAATAAAAAAGTGGTATCATCAATGTGTTTAAAAAAAAATCACTGGTGAATATATTACATTGTAATTCATTTGGAAATTGTTCATTAGAAACAATATTTGCAACATCTCAATTTAGAAAGTTAAAAAAAAAATATCTAAAATCTTTTTTTAGAAGTTAAAATTTACCAGTTACATCAAATTTCGATATATAACGAACGTGTGAGAAATTTTGTACGTGTAAGCATGTACATCTAATTTAATGAAATGGGCAAAAATTTGGTAATTCATTAAGGTCTAATGGAATCTATTTGTGAATCTATTATAAAACTACTGAATCATAAACAATATCAACCAACATGCAACCCCTACAACATGCATGGATAGAACAGAGCAGGACACGAAGCAGTGCGAGTTGCGAAATAATGCCGAACACAAAAGTGGTCTACGGGAAGCTGAACATTAAGCCTATAAGACATTGGCACTGATCCCTGATTCGCACCAATCTGAAGGTTAGAATAAATCCGTAACAATCGGTGTCAATGTACGCCACCCTTGTACGATGATGTGACTGAGATCAAAGGGTGCCACTATGGACACGGTTTGGCCGGGAAATGGGCAGAGTTGGTTATATCCCACATGCGAGTTATGACTGGCAATGATCGGTGAGGCAATAAAATCAGGTTGGTGAAGTATTTACATAACAAAAAATCTGATTGGATGAATTCAGATTGGAGTATATCAGCATGTCAATGTCTTATCATAGGCTCAACTTCCTTCTGTACAATTCAGTAATATATTTTTTGTGTGGTACACTAAAGGGCTTAGCCTTGCATTGGCATTTAATTCATTGTTGATAATGATACAAAAAATGAAAAAACAGTAGTTTAAAAGGGAACATCCACAAATTTTGCATACATCTCTTCTTTAATCTATTGCGTACAAGATAGACGGGGAGGAGTGCAAATTTGTCAGAAATTATGCGTATGTACTTTATGGATGGCCCCAATAAAAGCTACGAAAGGACAATCATTAACAAAATTTCCCCAAGAGCAGCACATGCTTGTTTGAGTATGTCAATTGCCATGTAGGGATTTGATGACTTTAACATCAGATATGGGACTAAGAAACTGAAAAAAGATGTCCCGAAAAAAGACGGCAAGGGGCTTGGGGGCCAATGGGATCCAGGGACGGTATGCTGGACGGTATGCTGGATGGGGCCCAGGGTTTTGTTGCTCCTAGTAATGTGTGAAAAGCGTTGCTCCAGTAATATTGTTGTGTGGTATTGTTATTTTCATGTTTATCGCTACTTTTTACAACACCACATTTTCAGTGACATAGGTGAACAATCCAAATGATTTTTAATTGAATGTAGATGGTGACATAGTTAAGATGTGATCCACAAAGAAACTGGAGCAACGCCCCCCCCCCCCCCCCCCGCCAGGAATTCTCAGTGAATTCCTGGCCTCAGCTGAGAACTAAAATGGACAGAATTAGGGAAATATCGCTAATCATCTTTAAGGTTTTCATCTGGAACCCACACCCCCAAAAAATGTCTCCTAGTATCTAAATTGATCTCAAGAATGATTAGTGGGATGTACAAAAATTCTGAAGAAAAAAAATCCCCACCTGTAAGATGGACCAGAATAAATTGATAATATTTCTACATTAAAGTAATACAATCAGTCGAACACAATAAAACCAAAGAGGCAAATGTATCTTCATCTGAGCCCTATGAAGATTCCTACTACAGATATCATGATGCAATATAAATAAAAACACAACATCAATTAACAACTAACAATAACAACTCATAAAACATAGAGCAAGGCTCTGGCATTGCAGAAAGGCTCTAGGGAGGGTAAGGCTGGCAGGAGGAGAGCGCGTGGTGCAGGCAGTACGTGGAGGCGACAAACCTGCTGCGGCTAGCTGAGCCATCATCTCGTCTGTCGCGTGGAGGAGATCTGCCTCATCGTACGTAGGACTGTCGGGCGGACTCTCATCATCAGTCAGCCCGGCGTCACTGATCATTGGCACCGTGTTCATCATGAGTGACTTTTACTGACCTAGAAACGAATCAAGACTGCATCGTCAGGCCTTGTTGCTAAGTGGGCCAACCTACCTGCAGCTGCCAGCTGAGCTGCTACTTCGTCATGCACGCTCGACTCGAGAAGGTCATTTTCGTCGAAGGAGCTCTCCGGCGAACTGGGGTCGTCCGACAAGTCCCCGTTGTGCATCATGGTGGAGTTGATGAGACTGTCGGTCATGTCCACCGGCTCCGAGCCATTCATCATGGTCATGAGGGGCGACTAACTGGTGGTGGTCTGAAAGGCTCCCCACATGGGGGAAGAGTGTAACAATCTATACGAGGCGCAAGTCACACGCTTCGTGCAGCCACACCACGCAGAGGTCACTATAAACTCGCTGAGAATCCAAACCTATAAACGAAACAAATGTAAAACATAATGGGATTGTAATGAAGAGTTTGTAAGCTCTCATAGGTCAATACTCAAGACAGGGAAACTATTAAAAAGATCAAGTATTGGTCAATGGAATCATTACTTTATCTCACCCCTGGTATTTGTGTCCCATAGGCTTAATATTAAGCTCGTTCTCCATTCCCCTATGAGTATTGCAGTCTGTACTCTATGGTCTATATCCTGTGAGTGGTCCATTCTTTTAGTGTACAGGGTAAGATAAATACAGGAAGCAACTCGTTTTGGTCAAAGTCATTGTTCTCCAACTCGTTTGAATGATACATGATATTCACTCTGCCGTCGCCTCGTTTATATCACTCTGCATCAAACTTGTGGAGAATGATGACTTTCACCAAAACTTGTTGGTGTCTTCTTTAGTATTTTAACCATCTAAAATTCAAGGGATCATGGACTTTATAAGAAATACTTTGCAGGGCTTGCCATGGAGGAATTTCAGCCTCGGGTCAATATTATCTATAGGTTATAACATTAGAAAAGAGAGGTTGCCCACCGACTAAAGTGGCACTATCCTACAATTTCATGGCGGATATATGTGCTTATAGTTAAATATGTTTATCAAATATCGAACTATCTTGCAAATATAAAATCCGAGGTGTTTTCATGCTGGCTTATAAAGAAGTTTTCCCGCGGCCACAAAAGATATTTTGATTATGATTAATACCAATTCATGGATTTTCTAATGATTATTCATAAACAATACAACAAGACCAAGAATTTTTGCAAAGCTGTTTTGAGATGTAGAATGGTGTTAGCAAGGTCAGAATCAGTAAACTTACAATGTATAATACAGCTTTCTGGGTGAAGACCAGCTGAAAGACTTATTCCATGGTGGTCCACTGACTTTAAAACTTCATAAGACCTAGCGTGTCATTATAAATACTGAGTTTACGAAACCTGGCCTCAGAAGTGTGAGAACTCATCAGGTATTAAAGCTGTTGTTGCTGCTTCCACACTTAAACAAAAGTGTGTGAAACAACAGCAGCAAATCATGGCGTTGTATTTATAGGCATTGGTGCAAATTAGATCAATAAAGAATATTCTGTTAAAAAGATGATAAATTACACGACCAAAAATCAGGATAACGATTTTTAGTTAGCTGTTGCTGGGCCAGTTATTGTTCTACACATTTCTAGTTGCGCAAATTTTAGAGTTTCCCGATATTAACTCTTTCTCTACGAGCTACGCTTTCACACCATTACTGGCATTAGTCACAATTGTCACCTACAACCCTCCAGCCGTCTGTCTGTCATATTCCTTAGCACTGTGAAAACACTTATTACCCGTATAATAAGACATAAAATACACTGATCTAATATGTGGTTTTGTCTATAGGCAAATACCAATTAAAAAAATCTATATGCCTTAAAATATGCATAATTATGATTAGCCTATATATGAGGTTTTCTGGTGGCATTTTTTGGTAGTTCACCAGTAAACCACCTGTAGTTATGAATTGATTGCTACAACGCTAGGAAAAGATAACAAGACAAAGCAGAACCATCATTTCCCAAAACCTTTTATCCAGCTGGCTTGTCAAATTCAAAGTTGCAGCTATGCATGAGATTGTATGCAAATTGTACGAATATAATAACTTCTATCGTGTCATATGTTGGACTTTAATTGTGTCAATACTGTCATGTAGAACAAGTTTACATTAATTCAACTAGGCCTATTATCTGGTGTAACTTTTCGAAGATCAAGGTGTGAATCAAAGAGAAATTACTTTAGGCTGAAAGAATAATGTGAGGACTTTAATCATGGTATACGCCATTACAAATTTAATATAATAATTATCGTATTCTCAATAGAATCTAGTATTAAGGCGAAGCTGAACCTACACTACATCACACAAGAAATTTAGTAATATTTTGCATTACATGTACTTGTTCTCTTGGATGTCAATATAATTTACATTGCTCGACTTTTTTAAAACTGGCGATTTGTTTTTAGAAATATGGTTGGGGGTATATTCTGGTTCATTGATCATGCACTAAGTAAAATTAAATAATGCATTAGAGGATTGGTGTATTATTAAAAATGTTATAAATTAAATCTCAGTCATACACCTATATCTAGAATCTAGATCTAGCTCACAAAAATACCTCAAAACTGAAATAACTGACAGCAAATCTTTCGAATGCTTTTGGTCCACTGCTTTTTGACTCCACTCTAGACAGAAAGTGTAATGACAGATACCAGCCAGAGTGAAAAACCCTGGTTTCATGTAATTCCAGTATGGTATAAGAAGAAGTGGTAGTAGATCATATCAAACTTCAAAGCTAGTAAAATATTGTTCTAGTTTTAGGTATTCACTGACGGCACTGACATTACACCGATTCATTCCAAGGAAGAAGACCCACGATTTACTGCAGCAAGTCTGTCAGTTGACAAGTAATACAGAATATAACAAATCCAATCAAGACTAGTATGGGAGACTTCCATCTAGTCACGACAAATATGTTAATAGGATAACTTTTAAGAAATTTCCCACAAAATAAGCTTCCCAAGGAACCCACAACCCATTCGCTTTTCCTGCTGCCCACATCCACAGACAGGAATTTCTGTTGCAGGAAGACACGTTCGCCATATTTGTTTCGTAAAGGACGCAGCTAGGGCTGAATTGACTTCGAGGGTTGGTTTTAACACGGTTTGCCGTGACTTTTACTCATGTTCACATCCAAATAGAGGTATGTCTGAAATGACAAGACCTATGAATCGTGGTCGTGTTTACAATGTTCCAGGCTTGAGGCCAATGCGCAAAATCGGACACCCTTCACACGACATTTGCGGCTGCGCTTGAGCTTGCGCGAAAATTACCCCCAGCAGACACCCGTGTGGCGGTCACCTCTCTCCCTCCATTCGGCCAAATTTCTCAGGAAATTCTCACCTTCTGCAAGGATTTCTACAACAGGGTGCCTACGAAACATACAGAACCAAGCCTCGGGTGCATGAGAGGGTGTATTTGTTTCATATTAGACTGGAAAAGGAGACATTTCGCATCGACTTGGTTGAATTTATGACAGGTTTTCTGCAACGCGGAAATGGCACTGCGCAGTCGCAGAAACAAAGAAATACAAGGATGGGTGTGCTCTTCTCATCGCCTTTTCTGCCATTATCTGACAAATATATCCCCCATAGACAATAATATGGTTCGAAAAGAGATCCATGTGCAACATACATCAACTATAGCTTATATAACTTACCATAAGTCAGTAATATTTTGCCACAAAGTTGACCCTTTTTTCGATTTTCGATGCGCGAACCGCGTCCAATTTCGATGCAAACTGAGCAGGTTGCCAATTGCGCCTAGAGGGGTCTGCGTATTGCCGAGCCATGTTTGAGGCTCTAGTGCTAATTGGTGGCGCCACCTCGTGAGTAAAATTTCCCGCTCTCAAACCAACTTACACTGGCCACCAGGGCAAACACTTGATACGCACACTAAAATTCTGTGGTGTGGATTTAAGGAATTTAATATTGTGTTCCCATTCTCTTAATGCTTTTAAATCTTTATTGTTTTATGGAAAATAACATAACTACCAAGGTAGTTGGCAATATTTCAGACCGGTATTTCGTCCATGACAGACTTTATCAAGGGTGATTTATTTGTAAACGGATACTAGGCCTAATGTATAATTAAATTTAGTCATTATGAGCAGTTTAGACTCGTGCATTTTTACAATCAGTAACTATCTTTGTGGATATTTGAACACCTAAAGCTACAACATAAACCCCGTTATACATTCAAGCACATTGAATGTAATTACCAAATGACTGTTTTTAATTAGATTTTTTTTTTTTTTTTTTGGGGGGGGGGGGGGGGGGGGGGCTGGAAGCGGGGATGCATACCCTTTAAAGCCAAATTGAATATGGATTTTTGTTATTATCTAATTTGAAAAATATAAGATTCACGAACTTTATTGAAAAAAGCTGGCTCCGCATTTTACAAATAGGAGAATTTTTCCGGAAAGAAAAGCCTTCAGTGTATCTGTTCAATATCATGTCTATTAGAGTTATCGTTTGAAATAAGTTGATAAAACTTGAGCTATTTTAACGAAGGTAGTTTAAAAAAAAAAAAAAAAATCTCAAATACTTTTTAACATCATAAAAGATTATTTCTTAATCTTCTTTTATTGGTACAGTTTTTATTACAATTACATTCTTCCTCAAAGCATAGAGTAGTACTCAGTTACAGCTCTATGATCAAAGTAATGTTGTTTTTTTAGTTTTTTTTTAATAAATTCTTTATTTTACTTGGGGAGTCCATCACTTGTTTTGGTCGATCCTCCCAACATGGAGGATTTTACATCACGTTTCATCTTCTTTTTACAAACAAACAGTGGCCATATATTGTCTATCTTAAATATCCGTCAATAACATGGATTTAGGTAGTTCATGTTATATGTAAATACAGTTAATACATAATAAATTAAGTTTACATATAAACAACTAGAAGAGAGTCTTTAGTTAATAAACCGTTGTGTACATCCGCTGTATTACTAGGTACATATGAAACAAATTAAAAATTTTAAGTAAATATAACTTGCATCAATCCGCTTTAAATTCCTTAAACTTTTATAGAATATAGTATGTATAGTACTACATATAAAGATTTCGAAAATCATATGTCACCGTCCTTGTTTTTGAAAGAATTAAAGAAAACTGTATATTTACTTATTGGATACGTCAAACTATGATATTTCATATTTCACTTATTTGATATAATAAGTAAAAGGAACCAGTTTGAATTGATAATTGCTGAAATTTGAAGAAACACCAGGTGGCGCCACTGTGTTGAAAGATTGGACATGGTCAGCTGGGCACGCCTCTAAGACCATGAGACACTGGCCCTCTGCCTCTTTCCCAAAATCACAGTGAATAGCACACAGGTAGTGAAGGGATAGTTTTTAAGCGCAAGAAAAAAAGGCGCTCATATACGTCATCTAGAGGTTAAAATGCTCACAGCGGCTTTCAGCTTACTGCACAGAAACTAACCCTTCACTATCCATGCACCACCTATAAAGGCCTGGAAATTACCAATCTGTTCGCCCTCTTGGTCGCCTCGCCTCATCGTGGTGCAGACTGGATATGCTTGCAGGCAAGCATAACAAAAGCGACCAGGGTGGGTGGGGAGATAGCTCAGTGGTAAAGAGCACGGGACTTTGTTGATTCGGGTCCCACTGCAGCCACTTTTCTCCTTCACCCCCCAGCAGTGGTAGATTTACTGCTATATCAAAGGCCGATCCTTCTCATACCATGTCTATGTGGTGTGGTGTGCAGCCACCTTTCTTCTTCATCCCCAGCAGTGGTAGATTTACTGCTATATCAAAGGCCGATCCTTCTCATACCATGTCTATGTGGTGTGGGAAGTAAAAGAACTCCCACCTCGGTAAATGTGTAGGGGTGGGATTTCTTCCTACATTCACCTCATAGATTCGATCAAAACCAATGTTAAACTACCAAAACAAACCAAACAAATGGTAAAATGCTCAGGTGCCCAGTATCCCAGCCTAACGATACCCCTGCCCTACTACTGACTTCATTCCTAAAAATAAAACTTTTATTTCAGTCTTTTTGTAGACAAAGTATTCACTATATCAGTCCTGCCATTAAATAACAAACACTGAGCTATGGACTCTGTTACCTGTTACTAGAAAAGGAAACTATTAGATGATAATAATGATTAATGAGATATTTGCATTTTAAAATCTGATGGGACAGACCTAAATACACTATATTCAGACACACTGATGTCTGATGGGACAGACTCCCTACATGGCACACAACCAGCAATCCTGTTTGACTAGTTATTCACCCTTCACTCTCCATGCACCAACTATAAAGGCCTGGTAAAATGGTCAGCTGCCCAGTATCCCAGCCTGACCATGCCCCTGTCCCACTACTCACTTGGTTCCTGAAAATAGAACTTATATTTCATAGTCTTTTGGGGAACAAAGTATTCCTGCTATTTGATAACAAACACTTAGTTATGGATACTGTTATCTGCTACAAGAAATGGAAACTATCAGATGATAATAATGACTAAATGTGATATCTACATTGTCAAATCTGATGGAACAGACCTAAATACACTATATTCAGACACACATATATCTGATGGGACAAACTCCCTACATATTTTTTTTTTTGGTTGATCCGTTTATTTATACTGAACAAAATAAGGCAACTTGCCTGTTTTCAATTTAGCTCAGTGCATCGTACTTGGCTTGATTACAGTTTTCATTTGGCTTGCACAACTAGCTAGCAACTAACAACCTTAATCTTAGATATGATATTTACAATGATACATCATGCAATCACCTAGTTCAGTAGTAACTGGCTAGTCTTGTAGTCTCTAAGTTATACGAGTAGGTATAGTATAGCCTATCCATCGAAATGAGGCACACAAATTTATGAACCAAAACTGAAATCATCATACTCAGGTTAGTTATAAACTCACAGTCGACCTATTTTCATGATTCAAGTAAGACATAGGTGAAGTAGTACATTGTTTAGGTGATAATAAAACAGATCCATACAGCTTTCCTAGCAACAATCACTGAGACTCTCCGGTTCACAAACCAGGCTACAGATTACTATTTTGTTCAAGTCTAATAGTTTAGACGGCTATTTAACAGTATGGTACGTTCCTTATACTTAAACTGTGGGTAAGTAGGAATTTGCTTATATTCAACCGGGAGGTCGTTCCATGAGTGGGCGCATTTGTACAACATACTTCGTTTGAAGATGTTTAGGTTGATGGGATACGTTCTGAGGACTACTGCGTCATGTAACTGTGTCTCCCTTCTCCCGCCTATCAGATACTCTGGTTTTTGGCTCCTACTATAACCCATCTTTCTGATGGCAGACTCTCTTCTTTCACTGAGGTAGTTTAATTTAGCTTCTCTATGTAGGATCGTTATAGGTGTTCTTGGGTCTCGTTTTAGTGCTATTCTTAGCGCTCTGTTTTGTAACAGTTGTAGTTTGTTAAGTGATTTTTGGTTGCTATTGTGGATAAGTACATTTGCGTATTCAGCGTATGGCATTATTTTGGTTTTATAAAGTAGCACCGTTTGTTGGCTATTTAGAAACTAACGTATCTTAGCGAATAGATAAATTTTGTTAGATAGTTTACGGATGAGTTCTTTCTTAAAAGGTTCAAAAGTGAGCTTCTTGTCTAGTTTGATTCCAAGGTAGTCGAACTGCTTGACAAAATCAATCACATTGTTGTTCAGATATAGTTTTTCATGCTCTAGACCTGACCTGAGTTTTGTCCTTGTCGCAAATATCATTGCTTTAGTTTTTTTTGTGTTAATAGTTAACTTATTTTTCTTTGCCCAGTCTTCAATTTTGAGTAAGTCACTTTTCACCTTATGAGTTGCTAGTTCAATGTTTTTCTCAGTGGCATATATGACCGTATCATCCGCGTACAGTTTGGTTTTAGTCTCGCATAATACGTCAGCTATGTCATTCACATACAGTAAAAACAGGAGAGGTCCCAAGATGGACCCTTGCGGGACACCACACACTACGTTTCTGTTGCTTGATAAAGTTCCATTTACTCTAGTTTGGTGCGTTCTGTTGTGAAGGTAGTTGCAAAGCCATTTCACCATGCTGTTATGTAACCCGTATAGTTCACATTTTTTCAAGAGTATAGTGTGTGAGACAGTATCGAACGGTTTCGATAAGTCTATAAACGAGCCAGCAAACCTATTATACTAGTTATACACCCTCATGCTTTTGCTGACCACAGACCAAACCTTCCCTCCCCACACCCCCCCACAACTATTCACTGACATTTTGAGCGCAGGGAAACAAGCTTATATACGTCACCTAGAGGTTAGAATGCTCACACAGGCTTTCAGAAACTCACCCCAGTCTGACTGTACCCCTGCCCCACTACTGACTTGGTTCCTAAAAATAGAACTTTTAGTTTATAGTCTTTTTGGGAACAAAGTATTCACTATATCAATCCTGCTATTGAATAACCAACACTTAGTTATGGATACTATTATCTGCTACTAGAAAAGGAAACTATTAGATGATAATGATGACTAAATATGGTATTTACATTTTCAAATCTGATGGGACAGATCTAAATACACTGCATGCAGACTGTCTCAAAAGGACGTAACTTGCCTACCGAGATGTTAAACTACACAAATAAACAAACACCGACCTAGCAAAAAACAAAAAAGGTGACACCCCTGAAACTGTCTTTCTCAAGGATCTAGTGTCCAAAAACTTGTTGACTCCCTACCAGTCAGGTTTCGGCAAGGGTCGTAGTGTCTGCCCTTTAGTGTGAGGTACTTGTAGCTGGAAAGCTACATCAGAGAAGGCTTTGCCAATAATGAACACTGCAATACCATCAGCAATAAAGCTAATAACAGGACAAAGCCTTGAAGTCATTCATTCAGCTTGATAGTCACAACTGATAGTAACACTGGTGTTGAACTCCTAAGAATTCCGGTATCATCTCCGACAAGCGTGTTAAAACACTGCTAAAAACACCATCATCTAGCAACACCCATGCTGGACATGCCAAACCTTCGATGGTCAAACAGAAACAATAGACCAAACACGTCAGTGGAACCACCAGTGGCTACACAATGCAACAACCACTGCCTCCCCAGCTGCCCGAGGAAACCACTGAGGTGCTATATCTGAAAAAACCAACCTCTTAGAAGCTGGTGCACCCATTACCTTTGAAAACACACAGCCACAGTCGATGGCGGACCTCTGGAACGCTAAATTTATCAGTCAGTTCCATCAGCATCGGCCCTGAACATGAACTTTCCGGCCTCAAATACTGAGTCCCCACACTCCCAACCTGCGCTCTTCCATGGTGGGCATACGCCACCATGTACAAAGTGCCAGAACCATTCTCTGGCCCGTCTGCATACAGGTTGGCACAGTCGTTTGTACGCGACTTCAGATAGTTGGTATGCTACACACATCATAGGGACAAATCTAATCACCACCCTTGACACTATGTCTTGCCTCTTCTGCGACTACATCGCAGAGGACGACAGCGAAACCGGACAGGAGGTGTACAGGGAGAGACACCAGCAGGATGACAAGCCAGTCGCCAGATTTTGTTCGGTATGTAGACACAGCAACACGCGATCGAGTACCAGAGCGCAAAAATTCGGGATAAAACAGAAATCAAGGGTCGATGGTTGCCTGGATTTGTCAGTGAGTTACATAAACATACCTGGACAACAAAAATCCACAGGACATGACAAGGCGATCCTCGAGAACATCAAAATCAGACGAGAAAAAATCGAACGACTCACCGGTGAAACCCGATCAACCCAAGATGGCGACGAACTCCGAAGCGAAGTCAGAGCTGAAAACAAACAATGACATAATGACATTACTACAGGAGGTGTCTAATAACCTGAAAGATCACAAAGAAAAATCAGCGGAAGCGATGGATCAACTAGACAAAAAGGTAGATGATATAAAGAAGATCAGCACAGACACGCAAGTTGAGGTCACGAAAATGGCGGAGCAGGTTGACAAGAACACAAAAGCAATTACGCAACAAGACACAGAGATCGAGGATCTCAAAGCCAGAATAAAAAGACTAGAAGATGACAAGAAAAAGACAAATATGATAGTCACTGGTATTCCTGAAACGAGGAACCACGTTAAAGTAGACTGTAACGAACTACTAGACGCAATCGGAGTATCATTCGACACTAGCGATATAGAAGCGTGCTATCGACTGGGCCCACAGCCGACAGATAATGTAAACAAAACAACGTGGTCTAGGCCAATCATGATGAAACTAAGATACTCGGCACAAAAAGGTGAAATATACAGCAATGTGAAAAATCTGAAAGGAAAGGAGAAATACGCCAAAGTATACATCAACGACGACTTACCGCAGGAAGAGTTAAGATTCCGTAGGGACTTGAGGGAGGTGGCCGCTATGGCACAAAGTCTCAAACACAACTGCACCGTAAAAGGCTCAAGTCTAGAGCTAAACGGGAAACGTTACGCCAGCAACCAACTCCACATGCTACCGGAGGAGCTACAACTCACAAAAGTGAAAACACCACAAACCCAGGATGGATATGCCTTCCAGGGAGAACACTCCTTCCTATCAAACATGTTTGGAGTCAACGTTGAAACCAAACTAGGAAAATTCAACTCAGCGGAAGCCGCCTATGTAGCGGAACACGCGGACACTGTTGATCAACAAGACATGATCCCGCAGCTGGAAAAATGCTTGAATGCCTATAAGGCAAAACAGATGGGGAAAAAACTAAAAACCACTGAAGACTGGAACGGAAAAAAAAAAAAAGTTATGAAGGACATTCTAACAGCAAAATTTGCCCAAAATCCAGCCCTGATGGACCAGCTGCGAGAGTGCAAGGGATTCCTCTACGAAGCGACGGGAGACCCGACGTTTGGCTGTGGTATGTCACTCAGGCAGAAGAGCGAGATCAAGCAAGCCGCTATCAAAGGGAAGAACACACTGGGACTTCTTCTACAGGAAATAAGAGACAACCCAACTACATGACCACCACGCAATCATGAGGATTGCTATTATTACGGACTCCAGGGGTTATCACCTCAAGCAACAACTATTGGATCAATACAATGAACTTATCGGTCCAAATCAGGTAGATGTGCACGCGACTGGGGGAGCAAGAATAGCAAGGTCAGTAAACCAATTCATATCTCGACGGGAGAACTACAACCCACCCGTGGATATTGCCATTTTAATGGTAGGTGTGAATAACCTGACTAAACGAGACAAACACAAGACTGTAAAACTAGACTTTGACGACATAGGATCAGCTGTAGACTCAATTACCAACGAATTCCTGACAGCACGTGATGTACTTCACTGCTATGTAGGTCAAGTCATAATAGCACACCTGACAGGGCTGCACCTAAGAACCTACAACGACTTCAAAAGGTTCCCGACATACGACGATATTGACTCTGACCAACTAAAAATAAACGGAATCATGAAGTGTCTCAATCACACAATAACCCTTCTAAACAAGGAGTTGAATGTGGTCGGGCCACGTCTACAAGCTACGGTGCATTATAGACTAGGAAACAATGACTTCAACGCCTACGCTCGGTTCTATGACGGCCTACACCCAACACCTGAAACTGTAGCTGTATGGGTTAAAGCTATTATCAAATCACTACAGCACATGAACATCCTATAACTAATCAGTTTAGAGGTTTCTGAACCTCACCCAGACGGCTAATGATAGTAAACTAAACGTATCTACCTGAACTTTATCCAATATACAACACATTCTCTTGATTATATGAAACTGTACATACCCTGAATGGAACACGGTGCGGGACGTGGTGGGTCACCTTAGCCCATCCCAGAGGGGAGACTGAGGCTGGCCCGCCATCCCCACGCTGTTAACTGCAAAACTTGTTGTAACATAATCTTTACATCGATGAAAGGGAACCTCACTGTCTATACAACCAGGTAAAATACATTGACTAATTAGATGAACTAAACTAGACTCTGGTACCTCAAACGCACTGATTTATAGTATCAAGCGACTGTAACACGTAGAGTACAGTCACTTCGCCCGTGGCCATAGATGCCGATACGGAGCATACGATCAATTGTTTATAGATTAAGTTATTGGTGTGACAGATGTATGTGTGATAGTCTAATGAAATGTAAATTGAAGATGGTTAACAAGAAAAGGTGGTCTTGGCTGGAGAGAGGTGAGGAGCCTACAAAAACTAGAAATGTTGTACGAAGAATGTTTAGTTGATGATTCATAATGATAAGAAAAACTTGAAGAGAGGTTTAAAAATTGTCCACATGAATGTCTGTAGCCTCTGGTCCAAACTAGACACAATACATGAAACTCTTGTTGACTCGGACATAGACATACTTTGCATCACTGAAACATGGCTAACGGAGAAAATGCCCACCTACCTAGTGGACCTACCGGGCTATTCATTCCACAGAAATGATCGCAGCTGGTCAGAGCCTGGGTCGGATAAAATAAAAATTGGAGGAGGAGTAGGGTTTTATATACGCAACGGATTAAACTATGACCTAGACTCATACATATACTTAAACACTAGCACAGCAGTTAAAGAAACAATCTGGGTAAGCCTAAAGCTTCCTGAAACTAGGGAAATTATCCTAGGCATACTGTACAGGTCACCTGGGACAGGTTGCAAAGATTTCTGTCTAGAGCTCAAAGATGAAATCATAGACATTACCAGTGGTAAACAAAAGGACTTATTTATATTAGGAGATTTCAATATCGACTACCTTTTAAAAAATGATACAGACTACATAGAATTTAAATTACTCGAAACTACCCTAGGCCTAGAACAGCTAATAAAAAAACCCACACGCCATGGTGTCAAGCATAGCTGCCTGGACTATGTCCTAGTCAACAACAAGAACTATACAGAAGTAGGGCTGTATGATAAAAGTGTCAGTGACCACGAGGGTGTATATATCACTAGAGCTAAGCAGAAAATGCCACAAGAAAAAACTTGCTTCTTTGGAAGGTCCAGCAGAAACTATGATGCGCACAAATTTAAACAGAACCTTAAAACACTAAATTGGGAAGAGTTTTACCAATTGGAAGACCCCAACCTATTATGGGAATACTTGCAGAAGAAAATACTGGAATGCCTTGATGAGATGTGCCCAATAAAACACTTTAGGGTTAAAAGTGTGAGAGAACAGTGGATAAACGATGAAATATTAGAGCAGATCAAGGACAAAGACAGGGCCTTGAAAAAGGCTAGAAAGACAAATAAGGAATGTGACTGGGAGATCGCTAGAAATCTCCGCAACAGCTTAAACAAAACTCTCAAACGAATAAAAGGGGATTTTATTAAAGAAACCTTAGAGGAAAACAAGAGTGACACAAAAAAGTTCTGGGGTACCCTAACAAACTTAACGAAAGGTAACTCAAAAAAGCATCAAACTATCAAATTAAAAAATAATGACAATGTCTGGTTAGATGAAAGTGAAACAGCTGCATATATAAATAACTATTTTACGCAAATAGGCCCAGACTTAGCCAAGAACCATCAGTTACCCTGGTCTTATAACGGGAGGTTAAATGAAAATTCACTCAACTCAATAAAAACTAATAAAAATGAAGTTAACAAACTACTAAGGGAGATAAAAATCACAAAATCATCTGCCATCGATGGATTAACTACAAAGTATCTAAAGGATGCACTTATAGCTCTGCTGGACCAATATACATACCTATTAAATAGGTCTTTAGAAAGTGGCATTTTCCCAGATGACTGGAAATGTGCAACAGTGATCCCCTTGAAAAAGGACGGAAACAGCCCAGACGTTTGTAACCTGAGACCTGTCTCGCTACTACCCCTACCTGGAAAGATTTTAGAAAGAATAGTTCATAACTCAACAATAGATTTTCTAGATGATAGCAATATTCTAAACAATGCACAAAACGGCTTCAGGAAGGGATGTTCAACAATCAGTACAATAACAAAATTCACAGATCATATATTTCGTGCTCTTAACAACAGACAACATACAATAGGCATTTTCATCGATTTTAAAAAAGCTTTCGACACCATAGACCACCAAATTTTATTATCCAAATTGAATAAATTAGGTATTAGAGAAACATTATTACAATGGTATACAGACTACCTCAGAGACAGGTCTCAGGCAACTATTGCCAACAATGTTAAGTCAAAGTTACAACCAATTGTATGTGGAGTGCCCCAAGGGTCCATCTTGGGCCCGATGCTGTACATAATTTATGTAAATGATTTGGTTAATATAATGGCCAAAGATGGTGATCCGGAAACATGGTGCCTGCTTTACGCAGATGACACGGTACTTTTCAGATCGGGAAAAAACAATATGCTGGTAGCTGATCAGATACAAAAAGATCTCAATATTCTGAATACATGGTGTGTAACGAATAAATTAACAATAAATGCCAAGAAGACCAAATATATAGTTTTCACCAATTCTAAGAATAACAAATTGGTTAATGATCAGCACCTACATATTGACCTAGACAAAATAAGACTCCAAAATGTAAACTCCTATAAATACCTTGGTATCACGCTAGATCGTAATTTAAATTTCAAATGTCACATAAATAATCTAGTTAAAACCATTTCACATAAACTGTTCCTACTATCAAAAATTAGACCATACTTGAACTACAGTGCTTCCTTGCTCATATATAAAACCATGCTACTACCAATATTAGATTACGGGGACATTTTATATGACGCTGGAAGCACGGTAGACAAGTCCAAACTGCAGGTATTACAAAATAATGCCATAAGGATTGTAACCAATAGTGGAAACAGAACAAGCGTGACTACACTTCACAGATCAGCCCAGCTATCACTACTCGAGGACCGGAGAGAATCTCACCTGATAATACAAATGTATAAAGAATCTATACCACAACAGAACTTACTGCAAAGACCTACTTGCACCAGAGCTCATACTGCACCAATGCTCCAAATGACACTTCCGAAATGTGAGCTATACAAAAAAAGCACAGAATACAGAGGTGCGGTTAAGTGGAATGGACTACCTACAAAAATAAGAAACAGTGACTCCTTAAAGTCCCTTAAAAGGAGCCAATCGATGTGGTTATCCTCTCGCATACCCTAATAAAACTATTACTAGTTATCACTCCATAATATGATGTTATCAACTAAGGGAGAGCTCCTCATAAAATCAGCCACCACCATAAAACTATTAGCATAACTACTCTGTATAGTAAAACTTAAATATATGACTTTACACAATTACTGTCACACTACTGTATGTATATACGTTGCATAACCTACATGCCAACTATACTGAATCAACCTGTATGTATATGAAAGATTGCTGGAGACGTGTTGAGACCAGCTCTATTGAGTTGAACGTTCTCCAGGGTAAATAAAAGTCTAAAAAAAAAAAAAAAAAAAAAAAAAAAAAAATTAACGACATGGTTCTGCTCCTTACCACCTCCACCCTGTGCAAGACGGCCAAACTCGATGTGATTATTAAAGGACTGTCCCTGTCTCTTGCTGGCATTGTGCTCTTTCTCAAACCCAAAACTTTGAGCCAACCTACCAAGACGGCATGTATCCAGCATGCAATTGTGAGGTGCAAGATAGCAAACATTTCAGCGGAGCTTAAACAGCTCACGCTGAAATATGTTGGGCAGCTGTCAAGCCAGTGAGAGTGGTTGGCCAGCAGAAACCTTTTGTACCAATGCGGTCGACCAAATCATCGCAGCCGCCACAACTCAAGGGGCAGGGACTCCTCCCGGCAGCAATACGCCACCTGCAGTTGCAAACAGTCACGCGACTGCTGCCAACAGCGATACTGTCCCTACAGGGAGTCCTCAAGGGACAGGAGGCCCCTCTCCAGAGATCATCAATATGACCGATGATCTGTCTTCTGTGACAGAGATGATTGCCGTGCCAGACCTTGTTCACACGACTACAGTCGGCGTGACTACAGTCGCCCAGCCACACCCCGTGAGACCTGGCGTGATGAAAAATAGGATCGCTGTGGTCACTCCAAAAGCCCTTGGAGTGCCCCCATGACATACCTAACAACCATCACCTGACCACTGACAATGCAGAGCATGACCAACAACAACGAGGACAAGGACTCCCATAGCCTACATCAAATAGCTAAAGACACTAAAAGTGCACATAGGCAACTGCCTGCCATCAACACTGAAGACTTCGGCACCAACTTTAGCCTGTTCGACTCGCCTTCAAAATCCTACCCAACTCTCTCTCTAATAATGAGTGGAAAGTCAGAATGTTTAATGATACGCCTAATTAACGGTTGCATCAACATTGATTTCCTCCAAATAACTGTTCCAGCTCTAGTTGACACAGGAGCAACACAACAAATACATGATAGAGTAATTTTGGCAGACAACAAAATCTATCACATTTGGCAAGCAGCTTTCATCAGCTTCAATATTCAAAATCACACATACACCTTCCATTTCAGAGTTCTACCCCAGCTAAGCAGACCGCTAATCCTGGGGATAGACTGTCATCATTTGGCTGAAGCCATCATTAACTACTCTAGAAACACCGCCCCCAAAGAACATCCCATCAGATCACTATCAACCCTAATCCTACCTCCTCTCTTAAAACAATTTGCTCAGCCAAAATTAATGCTGCTCAAAGCTTTAGCTACACCATTGGCACAACTGAGAGCTATGTGCTGAACCCCAGAGTGCTAACTAAACACAGGCTAGTAACACCTGGACTATGTAATCATATTCCTGTGATTCTCTTTAATCAGGACAAGACGGTATGGCTGACTAGACGGACACACAGCAACGTGGTCATGAGATATGTCCAATGACTCCCAGAGGGACTGGACAGAAGAACGGCAATGACGAGCCCAGACATTTGATTGTAAATGATTACCCTAATAAAAATGATTTTTAAAAAAATCCCTTCAATAGACATGTCACACTACCTAGAGGCTCAATGCTGGGTTTCTATTCTATAGCGAACCCTGACGACTTTCAGTTTACTGCACCCCACTCGGTTTCTGAATCAGAACATCTGATCGATCTCCTCAAACAGCCAGATACTCCCCCACCAAATAAACTAAAATACACTCTTTCGAGCTTGCTCACCCACTCACAAAGGAAAGCTTCAGTCCTTGAACAAAATAAAAACGTGTTTGTATCGACAGATAGTGTGATTGGTTTAAAAACACATTCAACAGCAACTATCTAGCTGAAAGAACATGCCAAACCAGTATTGAAACCTCAATATCGCACCACCCCACAATAGCAGAAGTTCCTAGATGAGCTCCTTAGACGCCAAACAGAGCAAGACGTCATAGAAGAGGTACACAACCCATCCAAATGGAATTCTTCCATCTTTGTGGTCCAAAAGCCCAATTCGCAAGATAAAAAAAGGCACAGAGAAGTACAGCATAGTGGTTGACCTCAGAGAACTCAACTCCCCAAATACCACCCACTCCTATTTTTTCCCACGTGCAGAAGATATCACAGAGACAGTTGGAAACTCTCGATCAAAATTTTTCTCCAAATTAGACATTAGACACCTCATCTAGACATCTCACAACATTCTCCAGATTAGGTAAATGTTGGACATTCAAATTTTTACCAATGGGACTGTCTATTTTGGCAAAATTCTTTCAAAGTTGTGTAGACCAGCTACTACACACAGTCAAATTCCGCTGCGCCATAGATTATGTTGACGATATAGCAGTCTATTCGCCAACTTGGTTACAACACCTCAAAGACTTGGATGAAGTGTTGAAACTCTTCATCAAAGGGAACTTCAAACTTAGAAGTGAAAAATGTGAATTTGGAGCTTCTGAAATAGATACAGAATATCTGGGGTCACCCTCTCCGGAAAAGGTAGCTCCCATAGCCACCTACTCAGCCCCAAAAACTGTATCCCAGGTCAGAGCATTTAACTGTCTTGCTAACTTTTACGAATGTTTCATCAAAAATTTCTCCATCATCATGCGCCTCCGTTATGACTTTACCAAATCCTCAACCAAATTTAAATGGACCGCTGCACATCAGCTTGTGTTTTATACCATCAGAAAGGCAATATGCGAAGAAGCCACACTGAAGCTCCCAAATTATCATAAACCCTTCACCATCTTTACTGACGCAAGCCTAACCGCCTGTGGTTGCGTTCTAACACAAGAAGACACAACAGGGTTCTAGGATAGGATTTGCAGGTCGAGCATTCATGGCAACGGAAACCAGGTACCACTAGCAGCCTACTGGGACTGCTGAAATTCAACACAATTCACCATGTTGTTACCCTATTTAGATTACGGAGACGTTGTTTACTCTTCAGCTTATGACACTGATTTGTCCCACCTACAAATACTTCAAAATCAAGCTATAAGGATCATATACAACCTACACCCGATGACACCAAGAGATATACTACACCGAACTGCACAGCTTCCCTATCTGAAAGGTAGGAGAGAGACTCACATAATCGATTATATGTTCAAAAGAAAGACCAACCTACTCTTCTCCAAATTCCAAGCAAAGACACAAGAGCAAACAGAGCCCCTCTGTTTAAACAGTCGTTACCAAAACTCACTGCCTATAGAAACTCATTATGTTACAGGGGGCCACAAATATGGAACTGTCTACATCCAGAACTAAGATCAATTGACTCGTATACAAATTTTAAATCGCTCTTGAAAGCTAGATTGAAACTTAGTGTACCTTAGCTCACATTTGTTAAATCAAAAACCTGTGATACATGAAAGTGTGCAACACGATTACCCTTATGTGTTGCAGCAGCGATATTGAAACAACCCTAGGCAATTTTGCTTATCTATGATCTGTCTCTTACGTCATCTCCGACAATTGTTGAACATCTTCAGCTGACACATCTTGTGGCCCTTCTGGCTATACACTATTTATGTATTTACTTGGTTGTATTCTAACATGTTGATAACTTACTTATTTGAAAATCGAAGAAATTGTACAAGTTTGCCTGGTCTTGCATTGAAACCAGCCGATGCTTTTTCTGTTGAGGTTTGGCCAGCCTAAATAAAAGTTCTAAAAAATAAATAAAAAAAACAAAATAGAAAAAAACAAACAACAACCATAAGTCAACGGGGAACGTTCAGTAGTCTACAGGGCTCATCACGTATATCGTCGGGCCCGTGCCATATGGCAGAAACCATGGCGACCTGTGCGAACCTTAACTCACCGTGATGCGCCTTAAGTTGCCGGGATATTTGGGGTTGAGCAGAACAAAGGCCATAAAAAGGTCATAAAAAGTCCATGTTCACTTATGCTTTGAGGAAAATTCACTCAAAAAATTGAGAAATGTCTCCTTTGCCACATGTGACGAAGCACAGCTTCGTCACATGTGGCTTTTATAACCCCTATCCTATCCTGTCCCAAACCCTGGAAGAAGCCCAGAACACAGCACTGGAGCCTCAAGGGAGTGCACAAAGGTCAAATACAACCTAACAAAGGCAAAAAACAACAACCAGCAAAAAAGATAGCCAGGAATGGATCGACGCCAGCACTGTTCAGAATCCATCTTAGAGGTAGCCTGGCACATAGGAGAGTTGAGGACCCTGCCTTATAGCACTGTCCTGAGGTTGGCTGAGGACTGCTGAGGTGTTCTTCAGCCCTAAAGCCCCATCTCCACTGTGCGATTCTAAGTACATAGGTACCTCCAGTCTCAGTCTGGAGGTACATCCCGGATCGCAACGCGCCAAAACGCACAGTGGAGACAACAAATTGGTTTATGTGGTCAGTTGACCTGTACGCTCAGTGTAGTTGGGCACGGTTTGACCGGGGTGCTGGTCACTGGTCTGTGTTGTGTTTTTATGTTTTTGTGTCTGCCCTCTAGTGTGAGGTACTTGTACCAGTGTACATATGTTTACTGTCCTGCCCTCTGTGGGTGTACTGAGTGTATGGGTGTTCTCATGGGTTTTCATTTTGTAGGGGTTGCTGTGTATGGGCTGCCCCCCCTACCAGCAGTTTCGAAAAAATCTCATCAGACTATAATTGGCTGTGTGTTTTTTTTGTTTTAGTGAATAAAACCTTTTTTGTTTTTTTAATCACATGGCACTGACCCCTAGTCGGTGAGCCGGTCACTTACGTCGCTTGGATGTCCCCAAAGAGTGAATTATGTGGTAAAATTCTTTCTGCCGTGGATGGTCGGTGGTCGGATGGGAGCTATGACGCCCCATCCGTCATGGGTCCCATCCGACCACCGACCGTCCACGGCAGAAAGAATTTTACCACATTCTTCCATACATGCTCTGTTTGTTTGTTGTATACCAGTGGAAGATCTGCCTGTGCAGGACCGGATATTTTTTGACCAAATGAAAAAAAAAAGAATACATACTTAGATATACCCAATACAATGTTATAAATGTTGTTCTCACCAGACTTTCTCAACCAAAAAAGACTGGGGATGTAAGTTTTCCTGGGGGCTTCTGAAATTTTTCCCTGAGGTGAATTTTTTTTGTGGGGCTGGGGGTGGGGGTGTGGAGGTAATATCTGGCCACTTACCTGATAAAAGGAATGAAAACACAAAAATTGAAATCTTAAAACCGATGTTGGATTTGTGAAATGCGATAGTAGATACAATATAACCTTAACTACACTCTAATATATATTAAATATCTTAGTATATTATATATACTATATATTTTAGTATCAAAATGCTGCTTGAAATCTCCACCCCTCCAAAATCATCACAATAATATCAATTGGGCATTCTGAGGCTCCCCACTAAACCTTCATATCGGGTGTGTGTGTGTGGGGGGGGGGGAGTGCCCAGATTCCCGGATGTCTCGGCCCCTTTGGCATCTCGGCCCCTTTGGTATCTCGGACCCATTGGCACCTCGGCACCCCCCGCTTTCACAGCTTTCATGCGTGAAAACGGAAAATGTCTACCAATGTGATTACTTGCCCAAAATACAGATTCCCAGCTTTGCTGTATTATATTATTTGTTTATTATCCACAATAAAGAATCACACAAAACAAAAGCATATCTTACAAAACATGTGTGATAACCCTATCCCAAACCTTAACCCTAACCCTAACCCTAACCCTGACCCTGTCCCTAACCTTATCCCAAACCTTAACCCTATCCCTATCTTACAAAATTTAAAATCAAAATCTACGATTCGCTTATTTTAATTGGGTGTGGCAAGGAATTTATAGGCTGGATAAAGCTGTCTTTCATACCAAATGGTTTCATCCCTCTCGAGGAACTCATCAGGGCTGCTGTATCTTGCCATATTTATTTATCATTCTTATTCTGGAAATGGCAGCAATTGCCATCAGGGAAAGTTGGTAGATAAAAGGAATTCATATGAGAGATAAATTAATTAAGATATATCTTTTTGCTGATGATTTTACATGTTTGTTGGGTGATCATCTATCTGTCAGCCGAACACTAGACATATTGCACATATTTAGGCGCTAAGCTGGTTTAAAAATTATCCTAGAAAAAACTTTGCCAGATAAGGATACTGCCTGCTTTACTTCCTAATTTTCCTTTGGAGGAAAAGAAGATGATAACAATTTTAGGAATCAATTTCATGAATAGATGGAAAGAAAATGATTATACCCAGGTGCATTTTGTGGAACATCTGTGGAAAATGTAAACAAATATGTGACTCTTGGAGCAGAAAGAAACTGTCTCTGTATAGTTACGATCATAAACTCTATTATTATACCTATAATGTTGTAGCTTATCCCCTAGTCGCTGAAAGTGTCTTACCACTTTCCGTGATCGTCAGCCAACCAAGGGTTCCGAGACTTTAGTCGCTACCCTGTACTTACCATGCCAGTACAGGTGGGTTCGGCTTGACCCACTGGAAAGGGCAGGGAGATGCGGAATCTACTACCTAAAGCTAACTTATGGACACAAAACCAGACTCCGGACTATTTCAGTGTACCGCCTTTTATTCAGGTATCACAGTTACAATAGGTTGGTGCTACTGGGCACCAACTAGCACGGGAAGAGATTCTGGTCTCTTCAACGTTGAAAGGTTCCGATGCAACCTTACCAACTCGTGAGGCTCCAGGCGTTCACTCTACAGAGAGGCACCGTGAGAAGTTCCTGTCAACCTGCTGTGGACTCAGTCTTATATACTGACTGAGTTACGTAATGCGGGCGACCCCGTAGCATTTGCATACCACGGGTCCACCGGCCTTACCGCACAGCAGGGATCGGCACTTGCGCCATCTAACGTAAAGGTGAAGATACCAGAGGAGGTGTGAGACTAACATTGGGCATCTCCATTATACAAAGCACTGCATAGTTATAACAATCAAACTTAACCCTTTCGCTAAGCTGCATAATACCAAATACATGCTTTGAAATATGCTGCTGCAGTACCATTTTCACCCCGGTAGTACGCTGGCACTTTTCACAATATCTATAGTGACGTCATTATATCACACCTCTATTGCAATCCAAAATAGTTAGGATATTATATAATACTTTTATATATATATTTTTTTTAATAATGTTTATTTCACCATTCTGTCGTATTACATACAGTTCTTCCATGGGAATCCAGGTGAGCCAGTCTATTGAAGAGATCACATCATGAGGTGTATAAGATATGAATTAATGGTGACCAACACTACAAAACATATGATATTACAGTAAATGGTTATCATTGACGGTTATTTATACATATCTTGAATGCTCTTTTTGTACCCACTTTTTGAGTTTCTACCAGAAGGGCTTTCCAAAGGGCTATACCTCGATACAACGGGGAACGCTTTAAATCTGATTTCATTAAATCTAACTTTGCTGTCTCCTCTTGTGCCTCTAGTTCTTTGGTCAAGCAATTCCACCTTTTTAGACATAATTTTTGTTAGAAGAGTTATCACAAACCAAACAACTACTGGATATAATATACTTTTTAAATTTTTATTTTTGTTTTAGTTACATGAATATATATTTACACAACGTTTCGAGCTTAGACGCTCTTCTTCAGCTGTAATAGTTATGATATTAACTATGATATAGTTTTACACAGGCTAAAAAAATGTTATCAAGATTTTGTAGATGATGCATGAGGGCATCACAGCGTACTATGCCCGGGAATGCCTCTAGGCATCATAGCGTAGCTAAAGTGTTAAGCAGAATATCAAGCTATATGTTTGTCTTTGCAGATATACCAGTACTTGGGTAACCTAGGACTTACCCTAATATGCTCACTGGGACTCACCGTTGTCTTTGAGGTTCCTTTCTTGACTTTAGAGAAAGTAATTCTGTCTTTGCACAAGAAATAGCTGACATAGTCTCAGATGTTCTCACAAAGTAGTAGCTGTTGATAATAGAATAAAGTTCAATAAAGTAGTCAAAAATGTCTGTGGTTTGCTTCTTATTCGTAGAAATAATCTGAAATAGGGTTCTTGAACTGAAGAGTTTACAGGTCCAGAAAGTTACCATTTTTTCTATACACAGAAGTAGGTTAAAGCAATCTTTAAAGACAAATGCTGGTAGTTGGGTGATTTCTAAATTCTATTGAGCTTCTTCATATTTGGAACGATTATAAGTTATATGTATCTCCTACTCATGTTAAAGTTTCATTGCTTAATTCCTGCGGGAAGGGAGTGAAATTCCGTGTGTCATAGATTGCAGTCTTGTGATCTGTCCGTATAGTGTCACAGACGCCATCTAGTAGCAACGCGCGCGCGGCCGTCACTGAGTGTGACAAACAACAAATCTCTCATTTATTGTTCTTTAAATGGTTCTCCACAAGCGCCCGCTTATCATATCTAAGATCAAAATACAGCTTCTGAAAGCTGAAATTCAGGGCTTTCCTGTGAATATACATATAGCAATAATGAAGGAATAATTCATTTAGATTTTTCACTTGTTTTCAAAGGAATTGGCCTGGGCCTACACCCTGGTCCATGGCACCTGCTCTACCAGACACTGTGTTTTGTTCAATCATTTGCTTATAGGTTATACCACTTTAAATACCAAAAAACTATTTTAGTCAATTAGAGGACACTTTGAGCTTCCTCTCAGTGCTAACACGAAATTTCTATGACCAAAATAAGTTAATCAAGCACTCATTTGAAAGAAGGAAACGCTTGTCACACAAACATGGTTGAATAAAACAGCTTCGTGCCTATACCATTGTAAAGAGCATACATAGAGGATTAATTTGATGTATGACATGCCATATTTTGATGACTGTAAGAGGTTGGCATCTTGAAATAGCTGCACTGAAGAACTGAGTTTGGCAATTCTCTGATCTGGCTGGAGACTTCAGGTTCTAGGTAAATTATGCAAATTATCTTCCAAATTACTATTTACAAGTCAGAGATATGCTTTGCCTTGTATGACATGATTTAGATTAGAGAGGAGTATTATTTGGGTTTTTTGTGCAAAATTTATGCATCATTATTACAGATTTCCCTATTAATATGCAAATTAACAAAGATGTCATCAATATACATGAACATAAATATCTCCATTGTATTCAGCATTTGAAAATACCCCTGCATGCTAAATATCATGTTCCTATCGTCAATATCTAGAGAGTTATTGTAATAAATCTGTTCATCTGTACTAATCATTATGTGGTGCCATGCCCTTCTACTGTTTTCTATACACTTGAGTTCCTCACATTCAATCTTAATTTGACTAGACTTTCCTCCATAATTCTTGAACTACTTGACCGATACATCTAGACATGTCACAAAACTACTGAAACAGGTTCCAGCTCCCAGCTGTGCACTATGTGCATGTGTGTATATGTCCTGGTGACCACCACGATGTCAATTCTGACACCAGGTCAGTCAGTCCAAGCAAACACTTGACACGACTCTGAGAAAGTCTGCAGGTCCACAGACTGTAATGATAAACACACACTGCTCTCTGCCAGGGGCCTGTTTAATAATCTACGATCGTACATGTAGACCCTTTTCTGTAACTCGTACAAGGTTTATTGTTTAGTAATACATGTACTCAACTCTGTTCACCAAGGCAGTCTAAGCCATCCATAAGGTCGTCCATAAGTGTTGAATAAAGTTGACCCACATCGTCCCTGGGTCTCTATGGCGTAAAGAAAAGGGCATACATGTACGATCCTAGATTATTAAACGGGCCTTATTTCTCCAGTGTTGTAGTCACAGTCGACCGCTCTCTACACAAAACCTGCCGTGTTTGAGGCCGGCTATTATGGAGATTCATTACTCCTTATCCCTGGATAAAAACAGAGGAGGCCGGAGTTGGGCCAATGACACTTTATCCTACCCCTAATAAAAAACCTCATAGGCTTAACATGGGATTTGTTTATGTCACGGGTGTGACATAACGTGTTGTTTATGCCACTACTTTCTGATACTGAAAAAATATGGAAATGGGGTAGGATAAAATCTAGACGTCACTTCGACTCGTGAAATTACGGAGCCAACAAAATGAGTGGCATAAATAAACTCAGACTCAAACTCGTGACGTTTCTTCATATTATTGAATTTTATAATGAAGATAAGGATTTTGTTTGTACTTATGAATATTGATTATTAATCATAAGTTATTAATAATAAAATTAACAATAATAATAATTGAGTAATAGAGTAATGAGTCAATTATGAATATATGAATATATGATATAATAATAAAATAAAAGAAAAGGTGTAAGAAAGTAGGGAAAGTTGAAGAGATGTTGGTGAGTGGGTGAAAAAGTGTAGCGTGCCTGTGGTCATAGTGGTGTGGAAGCTGAAGCGAGAGTGAGGAGGAGTGATAGAAACCAGGGAGCTGTTTCATTAGTTGAAAAATCTCTCGTAGTTGATCTCGCTAACCAAATAGCGGCACCTCGCTAACAGCGAGCGGCACTTTGGACCAAAGTGGCACCAACAGTGGTAGTACCCGTTTCAATAGTTAGGCTCTGTAACTTCGCTAAGAATTCATATAGAAGGGTCAAATAAAAACTGAAATGTGGGGAAAAATACGAAGAATAATTTAGAATTATTAAATCATTCGATATATACTGATTTATTAAATGTCTTGTTTGTTATGGTGGCATAGCTAACGGCACTGGGATCTTAACAGCGACGCCAGTTCTGAAACAAGACCTTAGAACTCTCGCTTTTAATGCCATTGATTGCTCTCGCTTTGGCGGTGGCCATTCCCATTTACTCCCCCCGGCTTTTGAAACAGCTCCCAGAAATGGAGTTGACCACCTTATCAAAGGCCATGAGCAACCTATTATCCATCATATATAGACCCCATGGAAAAGGTATGGGACTCATTATATGAATAGACAATAATCGATGGTTTTGTGAACAGGCGGCCGTAAACCAGGAGAGGTTGACGCTCGGCTAGAGGCTAGTGCTCGTGTATTACGACGTCAACCTTGAGTGGTTTACAGAGCTGCCTGTCCACAAAATCATTGTTTGTTACATTTATTAGCCATCTTTTCAAATAAATCAAACCCAGTAATTGCCATATCAAAGGATATAACACTAGGAACTATTTCTTTGCTCTATAGCAAAAGAGACTCTTTCCGTATACCATGGTTTTGAGGCGGTATACCACAGGTTTGAATCCGTATACCACAGTTATGGTATCTGATTATACAATGGATGGTGGTTTACTGAGTCAATGGGGGCTTTGGTATACGATGGATAATAAAGCCTGTCATAAACCATAACTGCGGTATCCGGATTCAAAACTGTGGTATACGGCCTCAAAGCCATGATATACGGGATAATAGTCCCTTTGTGCTATAGGGCAAAGAAATATTGTTATTTGTGCTATAGGGCAAAGAAATATTGTTATACCCTTATACCCTATACGGCAATTATTTCGTTGAAATTGTTTTTAAAAATGCATAATAAATGCAACAAACGATGGTTATATGGACAGGCGGCTCTGTAAACCACTCGAGGTTGACTTCTTGATACACTCGCTATCGCTCGTGTATTACTACGCGTCAAACTTTCGTGGTTTGCGGTCGCCTGTCCACAAAACCATCGTTTGTTGTTTATGTATTCTCATGTTAGCTCTAATCATAAAATAATGGTTATTTCAAAGTTTATAAATAAACACTGATGCTTAACCTGTGTAGTAATAAAAATAAAGGCATCTGGCTTGGGTGAATAAAATTTATTTATTAATTGATTTTATGAAGATAAGGAGTTTGTATAAGATATTTAATATTTGGTAACATATGATATTAAATATAAAATATGTATTAAAATAGATAAAATAAATACCCCTATAAAAGGGAGTGATAAGATAATACATATAAAAGAAAGAAGGGCTTAATTTTGGTGTGGGTGGTGGGAAATGAATGAGAGTGTAAGGTGTATGAAGATGGCGGATCGAATGTTGAAGGCGGAAGTTGAGTAAGGTAGGTGGGGGAGGTATAAAATAGTTATGTAAACTAGTTCTGTAAACCACTCGAGGTTGAATTCTTGATACACTCGCTATCGCTCGTGTACTACTACGCGTCAAACTTTCGTGGTTTGCGGTCGCCTGTCCACAAAACCATCGTTTGCTGTTTATGTATTCTCATGTTAGCCCTAATCATAAAAGAATGGTTATTTCAAAGTTTTTAAATAAACATTATATTCATTGAACAAAATTCACCAATAATGGCGGTCTCATGCTTTGGTCAGTTCTGGAAGACGTTTTGTTATGAAGGATCAACCTTACCTTGCAACGGACCTGACAAATGGTAAAATCTGTGACCTTTTAAATAAATGAAAATAAAGATATTTTCCTGATCTTCTTGTAAGACTGTCCTCCATAAAGACAGATGACTTTAGGTAACGAGAATGCAACAAAGACCACAATAAGATCAATTTTTGGATCATTCTTATTTCTAAAAACACCTCCCCAGTCACCTCACATATTAGGCCAGGTAACGCCCACCATATTTCTAGTGCATTGCAGGATTGCATTGGAAATAGTTGGATTTAACGCTGTTCCTCTGCTAGAAAATGTGGCGAAATCTGTTAGTCATTTAGGCCACTAAAAAAATAAAATTGTTTCTCATCACTAAGCCATGAAAAATATGACGAGGGCGCTTTTTTTTTTTTTTTTTTGCTATATCAAAGATGGCAGACATACAGTAAAACCCTGCATAAGCGGACACCCTCCGATCTGGGCCAAAGTGGCTGCTTACGCGGGGTGTCTGCTTATGCGGGGTTTCCAGATTTTTACTGGCTATACATTTAATGCATCCCTGACATCAGGAGCTTTAATTTGATACTAAATACACATACCTTTCATAATTTCTATCAAGGTTCATCTATTTTAAAAAAACACAAAAAAACCTCCTAAAATCGTTTTTTTCTGATGCGCGCGGTGATGAGAAACAAGTTTTTTTTTTAGTAGCCTTAGAGAAATATTTTCAGTTATATTTCATCTGTTGAAAAGCTACTATTACTTTATTTTGTATTTTCATTACAAATAACAGTAAATAAGTTAGGCTGGTTCCGCTGCCACTGCATATGAGCAGGAAACCATTTAAATTTCAAGGTCACGTCTAGGTCGCTTCAAATGGTGTATTACCTGTCCCATTATTCATTGGGGCAGGGAACCAATCTAGTCACCGGGGCTGTTGAATAAAGTTCGTTCGATAATACGATAACTCTAACGATAAAGGATATCACGTGCAATGTTTTCCATTCAGTGTCGTATGGCAAAACAGAATATATTTTATGAATGAACATATTTGTGTACAACACATTTTAAGAGCTTTAAGTTACTCTTATCGTCAAAACATCTTATGCTTACAACACATTATTTCATACAATACTATGACCCTAAAGACAATTCTAAGATTCCTTAGTTTTTATCGTTCGTAGTTTATTCAACAGCCCCCTACATATTATATATATACACACATATATATATATATATATATATATATATATATATATATATATATATATATATATATATATTGGAAAAAATGTTTCCCCGTATTTTACAAATGCCTCTTCCCCGTGGGGGTATGTGGCTGGTTTGTTGTTAGACAGGAAAAAATCGATCGAACGTCTACATACACTATATATATATATATGTGTTTACATATATATCTTACATATGTATCTTATATGCGTATGCAAACATGTATAAGTAACAGAACACTAGTCTAATGAATATTGCCTGAATGGTAAACAGTTACATAATACACATTAAGTGACCCCTCAACACTAGGTTCATTCATTGTAAACACCCAACTCCCCATCGTGATATGGATTTCTTGAGGTAACCTCATATCCGGGATCCATGTGAAGAGAAATGTGTTCTCACTAGTGACCTGCACCCGCTCCCCCACCACCCCCCATACACACACACATACGTACGTACGCCTGATTGGTAGAATAACACAGACCTCACGTACCGGCAACAGTGGATATACTCTTTATCCTACCCTTAATAAAAAAACTCCATAGGCTTAACATTGGGCCACTGTATTCGGTCTGGAGTTCAGAAAAATATCGCTCTAGTGGGAAACACTTGACAAATGACGTCATCAGTTAATGTAGAAGTAATTTAGACGGGCAGGGTAGGATAAATCCTAAACCAAACTCGAGTTAGTTGTGTTGTTGTTCATCGCACTCTGGCAAGATCGCGTATTACTGCTCTCGGCTTCGCCTCACACAGTAATACGCGATCTTGCCATCGTGCAATAAACAACAACACGTCTAACTCTTGTTTGGTTTCTCCATAGTAATCAATGAGGTAGGAGTATAGGGAGACATACACAATATTATTATCCTACCCCTAATAAAAAAACTCCATTGGCTTAACATAAGCGGACTGTATTTGGTCTATGGTGCAGGAAAATGAAATTTATCGCTCTAGTGGGATACAGTTGTCAAATGACGTCATTTGAAAAGCGACCAATGATTATCACTGATTATTGGTGAGTTTTATGTTATTTCTTATTTTGCTGAAGTAATTTAGACGGGGTAGGATAAATGCTAAACCAAACTTGAGTTAGTCCTGTTATTTATCACACTCTGGCAAAGACGTGTAGCAGTAATACACAACTTTGCCGTTGTGCGTTAAACAACAACACGACTAACTCTCGTTTGGTTTCTTCCTAACTATTTATCCTACCCCTCATATGAATCTCCATACACTTAACATGGTGAGACTATATGCCACGGTTATGCCATAGAATATTTATATGCTACGGGTGACATGCAATTAAAAACATGTGATGGGGTAGGATAAAATCTAAACGTCACTCAAGTTCATATACTGGTCTACATGGCATTCATTGTCTTCTGCTACAGATATCACTCAGCTCTACTTCGTGATTTCATTCCACGAAGACAACTCACGCCATATAAACAACTATATGAAATTTCGTGATGTTTCTTGATATTATCCTACCCCTAATATAAAATCAGTCAGAGTGGTAAATCACAAAAAACCAGACACAGTAAGTTTTGTAGATGATGTTATTATTAAAACCAAGGTGTACAATGGTAGTTACATACGTGGTATCAAAAAGTTTTCACGACGTTTCGCATGGTGTTGAACCAGCTTCTTCAATATAAAATCCCAAATGCTTAACATTGAGTTTCCGTATGCCACACTGACTGGCATACAGAGTTTTATATGCCACTAGTGGCATACATAATTGTTATCACATAATATTCCAAAATCAAGGAGATGGGGTACGATGAAATCAAAACCTGATTCGTTTTAATCTTGGCCACCACATGCCACTCCTGGGGTTTTGGCTCTGGACTTCACTCTGCTTCGCCTCATGAAGTCATTATGCCAAACTAGGTATATAATAATAAAGATCCAAGTACAGTTCTGGATTTATCTCACCCCTTTTACTGACATGAAATAGCATAAAAATATCAGAATAATTCAAATTACTTCGCAAATCCAGTTGGTTAATAGGATAAATATGACGTCAACTCATATTCATTCCGCCACAACGGTGGCGTAGTATTTTCACTTTACGGGGGTGATCGTTGAGTATTTTTTCTAATGTTTTTCCTATGGCTAAACTTGTACCAGGGCTGAGATAATGAGGGGGTAGTATAGGGACACAGAGTGAGGGTGGCTCATTGAAGGCTGTTCCGTGTTGTTTTGTGTCGGAAATTTAATCCGAGCTCTAAGTTGTTATTCCCGACCCCAACAATAAGGAGCAGATATAATTCGCTAATGGGTAGAATACCGAAAAAAGTATTTTACTCAGTACGGTAAAAAGACCTTAGCCTGAAATGTTGTGTGTGAGAAGATCAGCGGCTTTTTATCTTTCCCTTGATAACTTATATTTAAAATGCTGAATGATGAAAACATAACCATGATTTTTATCTGCATGGTCATATTCTCCTTGGAGTTGACACTGCAATATCCTCGAATCTGCTCGGATATTAGTACGCGTCAACTACGCAGAGAATATGACCATGCAAATCAAAACCATGGTAATATTGTGTATTTATTAGCCACCTACAACGGAGTCTCCAGTCTAGAACATTAGAGCCTACATATCGCTACTGAGTAGAATACGGAAAGCTCCGTTTGCCAGTTCCCTCAGTATGATGGGAGAAAGGAATTTCGTGATTGGCTGCTCTAATATAATCACCAACTCAAGGCTGAGAATACCACGATTCTGGTGAATCATTATAACTCTCCAAGCTGATTTATTTTGGTACATGCCCAGTAAAAGCTACTCTAAGACCTATGCTTGAAGAGTAACACACTGGTCACTGGCAAATCACCTAGGGTAGCTGAGTACCAGCAGAGGCAGGAATCGTTGACTCACAATGGCAGCGCATAACAGTCCCAGAAGTAATTTCTCTTTTTTTAGTAAAATTTTTTATTGTTCAATTCCAGTGTGTTACATGCTATAATGACATATTACATGTTGTCATGACAAACAAAGAATACAGCTTAAGTGTGTACAAACCTGACCTGGCACTATGCTGTGTTAAGTGTACACAAACCTGACGCTGGCACTATGCCGTGTTAAGTGTACACAAACCTGACGCTGGCACTATGCTGTTTTAAGTGTACACAAACCTGACACTGGCACTATGTCGTGTTAAGTGTTTACAAACCTGATGCTGGCACTATGCTGTTTTAAGTGTTTACAAACCTGACACTGGCACTATGCCGTGTTAAGTGTACACAAACCTGACACTGGCACTATGTCGTGTTAAGTGTTTACAAACCTGATGCTGGCACTATGCTGTTTTAAGTGTATACAAACCTGACGCTGGCACTATGCTGTATTAAGTGTACACAAACCTGACGCTGGCACTATGCCTTGTTAAGTGTACACAAACCTGACACTGGCACTTTGCTGTGTTAAGTGTACACAAACCTGACACTGGCACTTTGCTGTGTTAAGTGTATACAAACCTGACGCTGGCACTATGCCGTGTTAAGTGTACACAAACCTGACGCTGGCACTATGCTGTGTTAAGTGTACACAAACCTGACACTGGCACTTTGCTGTATTAAGTGTATACAAACCTGACGCTGGCACTATGCCGTGTTAAGTGTACACAAACCTGACGCTGATGCGTGTCGATCAGAAATAAAGTATACAGGCACACAGTGCAGAAATAAGGCCATATTCCACTGGTTGACGAAAACAGTGTAGATTTTTTAGGTCTCCTAAAAACCCACTTCCATTTTGTATCAGCAGTGCTGAAGGTCCGTCGGTGGTTCCCAACTGTATATCGGTGATGGCCAATGGAAATGGGCTATTAGGAGAACGCAAAAAATCTACAAAGTTTTCGTGGGCCAATGGAAACAGGCCTTATGGTGGCCAACGATTGCACGTCGGAATCTAAAAGTCGGTTAGGGTGCTGTGTATGTTTTGTTTCTGCAGCTTTGGACAGGCCCATACCAACTGAACTGTCCTCCAAACACAACGACCATCACCAACGATTTCAAACTCCTTTGATTCTGTCGGTCGTTAACCAAGTCAGTTACTGGTGTTCTTATTGCATAATCTATGCACAATTAATCAGTGAACACTTCTCTGCATGTCTGTTTCCAATCACCAATCTGCCGTCGGTACACCCTGAAATTCGATCAGTGGTTCCTGCCTGCGGATCGGTGGCGAATAGTCAGCCAGTGGAAAATTGCTTATAGGTAGCCAAAGTGAACCCGCTAAAACTATGAATGCACAAAACAGCATTTCCGGAGGCCATTGCGAACGAGGCCTAGTGCTTAAACTATGGGGGGTTTGATGCTAGATTTTCGTTTTTGGTCTTGTCTGCTACTATTGTATTGTAGTTTACTCAAATCGTCTCTGAATAAGTCTGACTCGAAGCTACGATGATAGTTGCTGAGTGTATCAAAGATAGGCATTTAAAGGATTGGAGAATGATACAATAATCTCGAACCTATGTAGTGAAAGTACTGAGCGCCGATTCCCGGATGTCTCGGCCCCTTTGGCATCTCGGACCCCCTACGGCACCTCGGACCCATCGGCACCTCGGCCCCCTGCTTTCATAGCTTTCACGCCTCCATCCGCGAAAACGGTGAATGTCTTCCAATGTGATTACTTAGAAGAAAACAAACAGAAATACATTCTCCTAACCCTATCCGTAACCCTAACCCTTTCCCTATCCTTAACCCAGCCCTAACCCTATCCCAAACCTTAACCCTAACTATAGGCTATGATAGCTATAATAGCCTGTTTCAGAACCTCAAATATAAATGCAGGTAGGTATCGCAGTGCCCCCTGCGTCTACTAAATTTAACACTGGTGCTGCCATCTGGTTTCATGAAAATATAGCAGTTTCCTCTAGACACCAATAGATAAGCACTTACCTTCTTCAGATGGCCTTCCCATAGAAATTAGCATGGTGACATAGTATTTTTTTTTAGCATTTTTCATTTGTACATGTTCCCAATTATTAGAATCCAGAATTATTTGAAGATAGCAATAGAACATCAGTGTCATTCAGCAACAAAGTCAAAATATTGCATTTCCCCATAGACACCAATAGTTAAGCACTTACATTTTCAGATGGCCTTCTTATAGAAGTTAGCATGGTGACATGTCAATTTTTTTGCATTTTCTATTTCCTGATATATGGAACTTATGTTATCCAGAGTTATTCGCAAAGATCAATAGAATTTAGAAATCACCCAACTACCCGCATTTGTCTTTAAGACAAGGCCAGTACTTTACAGCTTGTTATGTGGCACGGGAGTAGTATAGTGAAACTGTGTGACTGTGACGGGATGAGGATCAATGTGACCATTTTATGTAAACTTTCTCCGTAAAGATCAATATGATATATGGAGATATATATTTAGTGTGCCTGAAGGGAATCTGTTCAGAGATACTTTGGTTGAAAATATCGAGGAACAGATAGAATTCTGGTACATTCATTATATATCCTTATTATCATATACCTAGAAATCATTAAAAACGCCATTTTACAATTCTATAACTCAATTCTTTGAGAATTCTTTGGTATACACATGTATAATAATAAGCTTAACTTACCACTACATCAAAGATTAGCCTACTTACGCACACTGGTAGGCCTATTCTAATTCTGACCTACTTACGTAATTCCCACGATAACGGTAATTAGTTATTGCTTATTTATATTGCCTCAAGTTTGACAATTTTATAAAATTGAAATGGCTGTATTGCTTTAATATTGACAATGAAGAATAAAAATAATTTCTTTTTTGCATCAAGGTTGACGATCTGAAAAGGGGAATATTTGTATTGAACAACTTTTTTATTGCTTCAATTGCAGAGTAAAAGTCTACTGAAATGTTTGCCATACCTGCTACGTTCAATATCTAACGTATGAATAAATGAGGTATGTATTCACAGACGACAGTCACGTGACACGGCAGTCTATGGCAGGCCGACATGGATTTAAAATACACCACTGTTATTTGTTAATGGCCTACAGTATGGACATACAGTATGAAGACACCATTGAAAATGTATGGGGACTCAGTAAGACTACGTCACTGGTTGATGCCCCTAAGACGTCCTTTGCCATTCCCTCTGCCTGATGCGAGATAGGAATTTCCGGATTGGCTGTTCTAATTTTAGGACCTATGCATGAAGAGTAATACTCTGGTTACTGGCAAATCACTCAGGCCAGCTTAGTACCAGCGGAGGCAGGAGTTCCTGCCTCAAAATGGCAGCGCATAACAATCTTAATTAGTCTCGGCCCCTTCGGCATCTTGGACCCCTTTTTGTGCGGTCATCTCGGCCCCCTCGCGACCGCGTTTCGCACTCCCATTTCGCGGGTTAAGGATAGGGTTAATGTTAGGGAAAGGATTAGAGTTAGGGATAGGGATAGGGTTAGGGTTAGCATTAAGGTTTGGGATAGGGATAGGGACAGGGATAGGCAGTATATACCACTCACATTATAGGCCAGGTAACTTTTGCAAGGTTGTCATTACTTCATTTGTTCATCATCATAAACAAGTAGATATAAATTATTTAGGGAACATGAGGGAGCGAGGCACTCTCCTAACAGAGATCCTGCAAATAAGCGGGGAACCAGAGAAAGTTCGTACGCTAGTATTACGTAGGAAGGCGTTACCAGTCCCATATTTCACTGGGACACGGACGCAGTCTTTTTTTAGAACGGGCGAGAAAGCATAAACAAAATGGTTGGACTTGAGAGGCAGGGAAGCTCCGCTGGAAAAGTACCTCTAAATACACAGTTATAAAGTTTTTTTGTTGTTTTTTTGTGTGAATTTTATTAGGGAAATAGATACAATAATAATTGTGTTTAATCCAAGCTCGGCTTAGCCGATTTTCCGATTGGTCCTTCTATTTATCCTACCCCTAATATAAAATCCCATAGGCTTAATATTGACTTTCCGTATGTGCCCGTATGTCGCATACGGATAAAAAATCGCTCCTACGAGTGTACAAAAAATGGACCAATCAGAGATCAGCAGCTGAAAGTAGTTCCAAGGGCCTTCAGAGCAGCAAGGAGAGCTATATGGAGGACTTCAGAAAGTTTTTATCGTGTTTTTTGTTACTATCCTTACATAAAAATATCGTTCACAGGGGGTAGGATAAAATCAAAACCTTATTCGTTTTAATCTGGGCCCCCGTATTCGACTCCTGGAGTTTTGGCTCCGGATATCACTACGCCAAACTCCAGTCGTCGCATACGGGGGCCCAGATTAAAACTCATCCGGTTTTACGATAGTCTTTCACAAGTAACAATCTTAGTGGTATACGGTAGGTGAGTACTTCATAAGTATCTTATTGTTTCTTTATAATATAGACCTTGTTTACAGTAATAGTGGATGTCAGTACTATTGTAAAACCGGATGAGTTTTAATCTGGGCTCCCGTAGGCGACGACTGGAGTTTGGCGTAGTGATATCCAGAGCCAAAACTCCAGTCGTCGCCTACGGGAGCCCAGATTATAACGAATAAGGTTTTGATTTTATCCTACCCCCTGTGAACGATATTTTTATGTGAGGATAATAACAAAAAACACGATAAAAACTTTCTGAAGTCCTCCATATAGCTCTCCTTGCTGCTCTGAAGGCGCTTGGAACTACTTTCAGCTGCTGATCTCTGATTGGTCCATTTTTTGTACGCTCCTAGGAGCGATTTTTTATCCGTATGCGACATATGGGCGCATACGGAAAGTCAATGTTAAGCCTATGGGATTTTATATTAGGGGTAGGATAAATTCAGGTATTATTAATTAATGAGATGAGATGAGTTTTGGTTATAGGAGGGCATAACAATTACAACACATAATTTCAACATGTATATGAACCGTGTTATGCACTATTCCTATTACAACAGCAATAGAGACACTTATAAAGTAACAGCAGATTGTCAAGTAGTGGTGCAAAAACAAATTAGTATCCATTGATTATAAATTTGTTTCATAAAGTCTTGCCAAGAATAAATATCAATGATCTACAGTACTGAGCATTGAGAGCAACTGGCCCTGTTTGGGGACAGGGGTGGTTATACTGGCTATACGCCACCCTTAAAGGCATATCGGACAAATTACAGTGACACTTGGTGATTTCTAGATACTGCCAATTACAGTAGAACCCCGCATAAGCGGCCACCCTCACGGGGTGACCAGTAGCCAGGATATCTGAAAGGAGAGTGTTGGGAATACTGGTGCTAAACAGCGCCAGAAATCTAACACCATTACCGATTGTACCAGTCCCTGTATCCCAGCGAGGAGGGTAGCCATAGGCTGAAGGTACTGGAGCCAGTCTAGATACGTATTTATAACTACAGTGTTGTGTTGAGGCATAGATTAGTCAGCGCTTAGGCCGCCAAACATCAGCTTGGAGAGTGTCAAAAGCGCTGACCAGTACCCGGATCTACCGTCCATGGTTGAGTGGGCATGCGTGCATACTAAAATGCCTTAAGATCAACTGATGCTTGATATGTTAGGATCTCATACTCAGGCAGTTGCAGAAATGGCAAGTTGACTGGTTGCAATTGGGTTACATAAAACTATCCATAGACTGAATGTAACCCAAAACTTATTGGCAGCAGAAGGTTCAAACACAAAACCAGGCTCAATCAATTAAGATCAATGTTATTTTATTGATTAGGGGCCATCCATAAAGTACATACGCAGAATTTCTGAAATTTTGACCCCCCCAACCCCCCTCCCGATCTTGTAAGCAATAGAACAAAGAGGGAGCACACGCAAAATTTCCAAATTTATTTTACCCCCCCCCCCCTCCTCAGTGCGTATGTACTTTATGGATGGCCCCTTATAAAAAGATGAGATATAGTAAGGACAATGAAATATATGATTGATGATTTGTAAAACCTCTAAAACGTTTCAATTGATTGATTAATCTTCGTGAGGAGTATTACCTGTTATTCATTTTTACTATATACCCATGCCGTATATACTGCAAATACCGTTTTGGCATATGACGTAAAA
Organism: Alentia gelatinosa; assembly: GCA_950022655.1. Taxonomy (NCBI): domain Eukaryota; kingdom Metazoa; phylum Annelida; class Polychaeta; order Phyllodocida; family Polynoidae; genus Alentia; species Alentia gelatinosa. The sequence continues at coordinate 6,193,523 of OX465581.1, read as the reverse complement.
ATACTGTACGGACCACTGGTCCGTACACTAAAATACGGACCACCTTGCTATACACGTTTATTAACATATCGGTTGTTAAAAATAAAATTAATGATTTTTTAAAGTTTTTGGGGTATATAGTAAATATATAACTGCCAGCATATAACGTCCAACCATGCTTGTACAAGTCACAGAACTCGATGGTAATTTACGGTTTGTACGGAACTCGGCATAAATGCCTCATTCCGTACAAACCGTAAATTACCATCTTGTTCTGTGACTTGTACAAGCATGGTCAGGACGATCTATATAAATACTTGCACGCTCATTGATCAATGATGACCATACCATTCACTCCTAGTTTCAGTGGAACCTGGGGAACCAGTGTTATGTTGAGGCAGAGATTAGTCAGCGCTAACGCCGCGAAACATCAGCTTGGAGAGTGTCAAAAGCGCTGACCAGTTCCCGGATTTTAATCCAGTCCATGGTTGAGTGACCATATGTGCATACTGGGGGTTGACGGGCGCCACTTGTACACATGTGCTGGTCAAATAGAACTCGCCCGGTGTTGGCCCGTGTGACTCAAGTCGCCGGCCCCTGCAGTGACGTTCGGGTGAAGCGCCGCAGGTTGCTATTCGTTACGAAGTAAACAGTTTCCGCTGGTACCTCGCCTACTTCTTGCATTCCGCCGAACCCATCGCAGGCCTGAAGCTGATTCCGGTGAGTACTGTGTAGATAACTGAATCTTTAAACGCAGTTTAGTGTTGTGATACCCGACATTGTTGTGAGCGTAATACGTTTGGCGAACACAGCTGCTGCAGTCAGGGCTGATGCTTTATTATTGGATCATACCTTGTGGGTATTTATAAACCAACCCATAGTGTCCTGCCGTAGTTAAGGAGTACCACTATATATATATACGGGCCAATAGACGAATTCGGTATATATATAGCATATAGACGGTCTCAGTCTATACAAGCCTATAGATAGATGGTCCCAGTATATATAAACCTATAGATAGATGGTCCCAGTATATACAAGCCTTTGGATAGACATTCTCAGTATAAGTATGCCTATAGATAGACATTCTCAGTATATATATATATATATATATATATATATATATATATATATATATATATGCCTATAGATAGACGGTCCTATTATGTACAAGCCTATAGGGGACAGAGCCATTGTTAGTTCACGAAGCAGTCACTAGGTGGTCGGGGGACAAACCTGTATTCTGGCTCTTTGTTCTTACAAAATTCAACTGCCTTTCAATATTTTACCATGGTTCCCTTAACTCTCTACACCCATCCTAAAGTAGGATGACATAATAACTAAACCCAAGACATGATATTTTCCATATGGAACACTTTATATAAATATGTGAGCAAGGCTAGAATTGTGACAATTCCCAATTATCACTCACTTCTTTTCCACCTCCTTTAGTGAAGAACACCTACTTTTTCACCTCCTTTAGTGAAGAACACCTACTCGGGGGGCGTCATGGCGGCGCCCATGGATCATAGGCTATATGCCGTATAGATAGACGTTCTCAGTATATACATGCCTCTAGATAGACATTCTCAGTATATATATATGCCTATAGATAGACATTCTCAGTATATATACAAGCCTATAGATAGACATTCTTAGTATATATATGCCTCTAGATAGACATTCTCAGTATATATATGCCTATAGATAGGTTTTCTAAGTATATAAAAGCCTATAGATAGATATTCTCAGTATTTACAAGCCTATAGATAGACATAAACAATATATACAAGCCTATAGATAGACGGTCTTATTATGTACAAGCCTATAGATAGATGTTCTCAGTATGTACATGCCTATAGATGGTCTCAGTATATATACAAGCCTATAGCCTATATGCGGGGTATCCGCTTACATAGAGTCAAAATAATCATCTAACCAAAGGTGTTCGTTAACGCGGGGTGTCCGCTTAGGTGGGGTTCTACTGTACATGGTTGTACCCCGTACGTCACAGTGTGACGTATGGTCATTTATCTCACCCCGGTATTTTTCTCCATAGGCTTAACATTAGGAACTCGTACTCCATGGCTGTGAGGTTCGTGTACCCAATACTCAATGGCTAATTTGGTGATTCATTTCATCAATAAATAATGTTATACAGGGAGAGATAAAATCAGAAACCCACTCGATGAAAATAACTTGGTCTGCACTCCACCTTGTTTGACCACAGAGTAATTCACTCAGCTTCGCTTCGTGAATTACACTGCAGTCAAACTCGGTGGAGTACGGACTAAGATATTTTCATCTCGTGGGTTTCCTTCTAAATATACAACATGTCTACAGGAGCGGGCGGCATATGTACGGTTATAATATGTGAATACTACCGTGAAGTGTAGGGCTGTTTGTGAGGTTATCATAGTATGTTGTGATGTAGAAATCGGATTACAGTCGGGTGTGTGTAGCCTAGGGTGGAGCGTACTCGAAGGAACAGTAAAGGCCTTTCACCACTGTGCGATTGGGAGGGGGGGGGGGGGGGGGTTTGCGATCCTATACCTCTGGAGGTACAGGATCACAAGCGCGACCTTCCATATTATCGTAAAACTGGATGAGTTTTATTTTTGGCCACCGTATGCCACGACTGGAGTTTAGCATTGTGACTTCATGAGGCGAAACCGAGTGAAGTCCGGAGCCAAAACTCCAGGAGTGGCATGCGGTGTCCAAGATTAAAACGAATCAGGTTTTGATTTTATCCTACCCTGTCTCTTCGATTTTGGAATATTACGTGATAACAATTCTGTATGCCACTAGGGGCATATAAAACTCCGTATGCTAGTCAGCGTGGCATACGGAAACTCAATGTTAAGCCTATGGGATTTTATATTAGGGGTAGGATGAAGCTTGCGATCCTGGGTACCGCATGTACCTCGGATCGCAGGGTAAACCCAATTCTGTGTGGAGACTGCCCCGCTTGTGACTGGAGCGCTTGCAATCCTAGGTACATAGGTACGCCCAGTTTGATATTTAAAAACGCTTGCGATCTGGGGTACATGCGGTACGCCCAGTCTGAGACTGGGTGTACCGGTATGCCCAGTCTCAGACTGGAGGGAAACTTGCTGTCTCCACTGCGCGTTTTGCCGCGTTGCGATCCTGAAGTTACGATCAGTCTCAGACTGGGTGTACCTATGTACCTTGGATAGCACAGTGGAGACAGGGGATAATATCATGAAACATCACGAAATTTCATATGATTGTTTATATGGCATGAGTTGTCTTCGCGACATGATATCACGAAGCGGAGCTGAGTGATATCTGTAGCGGAAGACAATGAATGGCATATAAAAAATCATATGAAATTGAGGGATGTTTAGATTTTATCCTACCCTGTTACATGTTTTTAACCTCGTATATCACCAGTGGCATATACATATTTTATGCCATAACCGTGGCTTACAGTCACACCATGTTAAGTCTATGGAGATTTATATATATATATATTTTTTTTATTCAAGAGGGGTAGGATAAAGCCCGCTTCCGGAGCACCCCGCTTAAGTTATCAGCGGATTGCTATTGTATACTGAATTGATGGACCACAAAGGCAGGGAGGGCTTGCTACTGGTCTATTCACGGATGGTGGGTATTCTGTCAGTTGTGTTGTAGAAGTAGAAATAACATTGGCAGTTTGAGTTAAGTGGCTAACGTGCTGAATGCAGGCAGGCCAAGTGCAAATACAAAAACGTCATCTTTATTAAAACCTACGCGAGAATATTTGGGTAGGAAATAATCAAGTTACATCTCAAAAGGAGAAAAATACTATATTACCATGATTTTGATCTGCATGGTCGTATGTTCCGCGTAGTAATATCCAAGCGAATGCGATGTTATTGCGTAGAGTTGTATTTATTATTCAGCATTCCAACGGGGGTTGGGAGTTAGCTCAGTGGTTAGAGCACCTGACTTCTGACCCCAAGGTTGTAAGACTTTGTGGGTTCGTGTCAGTGGTAGATTTACTGCTATAACAAAGGCCATCCTTCTCATACCATGTCTATGTGGTGTGGGAAGTAAAAGAAATCTCACCTCGGTAAATGTGTAGGGGTGAGATTTCTACCTGAATTCATCACTTAGATTCGATCACCACCCTAGTGGTGTAAAAGAACCTTGAGAAAGTCTGGAAAGGACCTATAATGGTTGACTGGACGTAAAGTCAAATCAAACAATCAAACAAACAGCATTCCAAACATAAATTATCAAAGGAAAGACAAAATAGCTGCCGACACTGGGGACCTTTTTCCGTAATCTCCTAGGAGAATACGATTTTTCGTAGCGATCTTTAGGCTCTGTAGGTCAAGTGTGTAGGTTTAGTATGGAGACTCTGTATTAGGTGGATAATGAATAGGTATTTCACTGACATTCCTCGGGATCTGTTTCACAAAAGCTGCTGTTAAAACTCCCTGCCAAGAAAATCAGTAAAGTTTATTGTCACAACAAAATAAAGAGATTATTCTCACAACCAAAATAACAGATCAGTATGCCCACTAAAACGGCAGCTACCCGTGCTCAAAACACTATTTCCGGATACTGGTTGTCAGTACTCTTGACTATATAGGTTCGAAACTCTCCAAACAGAGATCCAGAGCCAGTGGTCATATGCGAAGCCAAAGCGGAATGGAAGATCTGCTTGGAGAGTGTGTATTGATGGCCAAATGGCGTCCCCAATCGAAGAATAGCTATGTCCTAGAGTACTAGTGCCACCATCATCCGCCAGGAAATTGTAGGATAGCGCCATTGTAGTCGGTGGACAAACACTATTATGTGCTATACCCGTTTATAAAACCGCACTTCCGGATACCGGAAACAGATACCCGTTCACAAAACCGCACTTCCGGATACCAGAAACAGATACCCGTTCACAAAATAACACCTCCGGAGACCGGAACCAGATATCCGTTCACAAAAGCAACACTTCCGGTTACAGGCCTCAGGCCTTTGTAGACGGGGCCTAATAATATGTGAGTGAACACATAGAACCGGCTACCTTAGACTGGCTCCAGTCCCCGCATGCTATGGCTACCCTCCTTACTGGGATACTTTGATTCATGGGTCAGTCAGAGAAGAACACACACTATAATGAACTCTATTCTGATTGTGTTTAACCATTGTGTCACAACTTCATCCATTTACCTCATCATCAACCAATTGTATTTCCTGTGGTTCTGTATTGACATGTGTATCCGCTACATGTAACTGATTGGATTGAACTTCCAGTGGAAGTTCTGTCCAGCCGCCTGGACAGAACTGGTTGGAATAAACAAAAAAAAACAAAAAATTTAATGAATATCTATAATCAAAGACTTGAGCATGTCTAATTCTACCCGCAAACAGAGGTGGTGGCCAATCTACAGCCACAATGGGTCTTTGAAAACTGGTATGGTTGATCAGATTACTGCTACGTCATTGAGTGTAGGATTGAGAAGGGATTACGCTCCACACAGCAGTGCACGGGACAAGGTGTTAGTCTGCCTCAATCTCATAATCATAAAGCTGGAGGATTAATCTCACAGTCTCCCAGTAATATAAGGAAACGTGGTTAGTGAGGCTGACCTTCACCCTGACCTCATTACATAGTGTTAATAGCGGCTTAGGATGGTTGTACAGCCGACAGTTGACCTCAATATAAGGAAACGTGGTTAGTGGGCCTGACCTTCACCCTGACCTCATTACATAGTGTTAATAGCGGCTTAGGATGGTTCTACAGCCGACAGTTGACCTGAATATAAGGAAACGTGGTTAGTGGGCCTGACCTTCACCCTGACCTCATTACATAGTGTTAATAGCGGCTTAGGATGGTTCTACAGCCGACAGTTGACCTGAATATAAGGAAACGTGGTTAGTGGGCCTGACCTTCACCCTGACCTCATTACATAGTGTTAATAGCGGCTTAGGATGGTTCTACAGCCGACAGTTGACCTGAATATAAGGAAACGTGGTTAGTGAGGCTGACCTTCACCCTGACCTCATTACATAGTGTTAATAGCGGCTTAGGATGGTTCTACAGCCGACAGTTGACCTGAATATAAGGAAACGTGGTTAGTGGGCCTGACCTTCACCCTGACCTCATTACATAGTGTTAATAGCGGCTTAGGATGGTTCTACAGCCGACAGTTGACCTGAATATAAGGAAACATGGTTAGTGGGCCTGACCTTCACCCTGACCTCATTACATAGTGTTAATAGCGGCTTAGGATGGTTGTACAGCCGACAGTTGACCTGAATTTAAGGAAACGTGGTTAGTGGGCCTGACCTTCACCCTGACCTCATTACATAGTGTTAATAGCGGCTTAGGATGGTTGTACAGCCGACAGTTGACCTGAATATAAGGAAACGTGGTTAGTGGGCCTGACCTTCACCCTGACCTAATTACATAGTGTTAATAGCGGCTTAGGATGGTTCTACAGCCGACAATTGACCTGAATTTCTTCAGTGAAAAACATCCGCTTGGAGTTTCTCCTGCACATCCGGACAGATTTATTTGTTTGTTTGTTTGGGTAGTTTAACGTCCAATATGTTCTGTTAGACTTACTTTGGGTTTGATCGAATCTATGAGATGAACGTAGGTAGAAATCTCACCCCTACACATTTACCGAGGTGAGAGTTCTTTTACTTCCCGCACCACATAGACATGGTAAGAGAAGGATTGGCCTTTGATATAGCAGTAAATCTACCACTGCTGGGGGTGAAGGAGAAAAGTGGCTGCAGTGGAACCCGAATCAACAAAGTCCCGTGCTCTCTACCACTGAGAGTGGGTGGGATGTGTAGGGGTGGGATTTTTCCTACATTCATCTCATAGAGTCGATCAAACCCAAAGTAAGTCTAGGGACAGAGTGAACCAAGCTTAGGCTTGGAGACTGAAGACCCATGAGAGTGAGAATCTCGTGGAGAAACTAACTTGAACCTGGTTTTTTTTGTAGTTCTAAACTCATCTGTCCTTCTCATCTCGTGATTTATATGTAGCCATGCCGAAAACAGAATATAATGCTGTGGTTTTCTGATCTCACTACCTTGATAGACCATCACCTCTGAGATTTGACCTGTGTCAAGGGAAATAATAGCCCATTCAGAACTATGCTGAGGTAGTTGGGGTTTAGATTGATTTAGGTTTAAATTTCTTTGTTTTTTTTTCATTGTAAATGGTACTGATATTCATATATAGTACACACAGTGTATCAAACCCATGTGATTACACCTAACAATGGGAGCTTGTTTTTGGGAAGGTGGAAGACGGCGACAATTGTTTGTATGCAAACTTCCCGAATAAACAAAAAACAAAAAAGAAAAACAATTGTTCATATTTCCTTCTGGCTCCAAAGCCCTGGTAGTTCTTTTTTTTTTTTTTTTTTTTTTCATTTCTTTTATTGTATACTATAAAAAAGTACAAATGTCCGTTTGTATAGTAGCAACTTAATACAACAAAAGAGGCCTGGACCTCAGCCCAAACTGGGGCTGCTATTCTTGGTCCTGCCTACATGGTATACTTTAATACTTTCAGTATTCGTTTTGTATATGGTTATCGTAGGTACCATTAATCACTCATCTTAAACATAAACAAGTGAAGATTACAGATAAGAAACCCACCAACACAGGGAAAGGTTTCAATATGTTTCATCAGGCACAGACTTTAAGGCACATTGTGTTCTTAGCGACTATTACATAATATACATAGATGATGTAACTAAATCAACCCAAGTTTCTCGTACATTGTGGTCTTTGTGAGTGATTTGAAACATTTAAAAGTTTCCGTATTACGAACTAGAACACTATGATTATTCCAGAGAACTCCACCATAGTAGAGAACCGATCTAGTATAAGGCATACACTTTGGTTTTCCTACATATAATACTGGTGCATCAAACAGGCGAGTGTTTTTATCTCTGTGAGTCATACATTTCTGTACAGAGCTCTTAGGTTAGCTGATCCAGTCCTACAGTGAGTGTGAGGCCTGTGGGGGAGGGGCATGAACTAGAGGCATGATCACGTAGCAATGAATGATAAATGTATATGACGAAAAATGTTAGAGACCCAGTTATCTGACATAGCAATGACTGATAAATGTACAGTAGAACCCTTCCTAAGCGGACACCTTCCGTTCTGAGCCAAAGTGTCCGCTTATACGGGGTGACCGCTTACACAGGGTTAAAATAAACATCTATAAGACAGACCCATTCCGGGCAAAGGTATCTGTTAACACGGGGTGTACGCTTACGTGGGGTGTCCGTTAGGCGGGATTCTTTCGTGTACAATATATTCACTCGATTCATATCAATTTGAAAGTCCTTGTAATTGCATTGTTTTTATTTTACTGTATACGACGAAAGATGTTACAAACACATATTGATCACGTAGCAATGAATTATAAATACATATGATGAAAGATGTTACAAACGCAGTAAGCTCACATTGCAATCATTGATAAATCTGTATGATGAAGGATGGTACAGATCCAGTTATCTGACGGAGCAATGAAAGTTTAATGTATGTGTCGAAAGATGTTACATACATAGTCAGCTCACGTGGCAATGAATGATAAATGTAAATGACGAACACTGCACGAAAACCACCGTTTTATTCATATATATACGCCATAACGGAAATGCACGTATTGGCTGAATATTGACTTGTTTTCATTTATATACGCCCAGGCCTTATATACGACAGACGCATCTTGGCTGTATTTCACACCCGGCGTATATGAGAGAAAATAACCTCTGCCCCCGCCCCCTCCTGCCCCTTTGTGTTGGTAGAAGTACAGGTGTCCTCAGTAGGAAGCCCTCCCCCTGAACCCCCCACCCCAACCCCCGCCACCTCCCCCAGCCCGCTCTCAGTGAAGCCCTGTTCACTGGACGCTTATATATACGCCCACAGATGAGGTGTATACACACGGGGATTAAGACGACCTTGTAGATGCAAAATACCTACTTATATACGCCGGGCGACTTATATGTAAAATGATGGTTTTCGTGCAGTGGAAAGATGCTACAGACCCAGGGATGGGCCCGGGACCAGTTAGGTGACCCGGTCCTACAGTAGGTGCGACAGTCGTTGACGACCATCCCTGCCGACCCCGTGGGGGAGGGGGACAAACCACAGGCAATGAATTATAAATACATATGATGAAAGATGTTACAAATGCACTAAGCTCACATTGCAATCCTTAATAAATGTACATGACGAAAGATGTTACAATTCCAGATCCCTTTCAGCTCTCAAAGCATTGAAATCTCATATGAGGAGGAATGATGTAAGAGCCCTGAGGCATATTGATTACAGTATCAACACTCTGAAAGCCAGATCACACATCGTGAGCATTAGGCACATTGATCGAGACATCTACGCCATGGCAACACCCACCATCCTGTCACTGACCCCTGTGGCCAAACAATGTGGTATGAATTCATACAGCTTAGTGACAGCTGATAGAAAGAGGGCTATCAGCCTCAGATTGAGGAGACGATGTTAACCATTTATTATCCATTGAAAATGTATGGGAACTCCGTAAACCATGACCCATTGTTTATTATCCATCGTATACAAAGACCCCATTGAAAATGTATGGGGACTCCGTAAACCACAACCCATCGTTTATTATCCATTGTATACAAATTTGGCCCCATTGAAAATGTATTGGGACTCCGTAAACCACGACGCATCGTTTATTATCCATCATATAAAAAGACCCCATTGAAAATGTATGGGGACTCCGTAAACCACAACCCATTGTTTATTGTCCATTGTATACAAATTTGGTCCAATTGCAAATGTATTGGCACTCTGTAAACCACGACGCATCGTTTATTATCCATCGTATACAAAGGTCCCATTGAAAATGTATGGGGACTCCGTAAACCACGACCCATTGTTTATTATCCATGGTATACAAAGACCCCATTGAAAATGTATGAGGACTCCGTAAACCACAACCCATTGTTTATTATCCATCGTATACAAAGGCCCCATTGAAAATGTATGGGAACTCTGTAAACCACGACCCATTGTTTATTATCCATCGTATATAAAGACCCCATTTAAAATGTATTGGGTCTCCGTAAACCACTACCCATTGTTTATTATCCATGGTATACAGAGACCTCATTGAAAATGTATAGGGACTCCATAAACCACCACCCATTGTTTATTATCCATTGTATACGAAGGCCCCATGGAAAACGTATTGAGACTCCGTAAACCACGACCTATAGAGCAAAAAAATAGTGCCTATTGTTATACCCTTTAATTTGCAATTCCTGGGTTAAATTTCTTCGGAAAGATGGATAATGAATACAGCAAACGATGGTTATGTGAACAGGCGGCTCTGTAAACTACTGTATTACAACGCTAGCGCTGAGGAGATGGAGTTAAGGGTATATCCCACAATTCACGGTAACACCATGCCTGTTGACTTTTAAATACAGTAAAACCCCTCTTAAGGGCACACCCCACTTAAGGGCACACCCCGCTTAAGGGAACAATTTCCTTGGAACTAAAATTTTATTTAGTTTATTTTAATCCTGCTTACGGGAACACCCCACTTAAGGGATTTACTGTATTATCAATGATTAGTCAAAACTAGTTCTTTTTTATTACAGTGAAACCCCACTTAAGGGCCACCCTCCATTCCGAGCAAACTGTCCCCTTAAGCGGGATGGCCCCTTAAGTGCGGTGCCCCAAAAAGGTTTTTTTTCTGTATTTCTGATTCTAAATGAGTTTATTTAACATTTGCCCAGTTTATGCAATGTTAATAGGTAAAATATCCCAATTAAAAATTACTTGATTTTCATAGGAAATGTAATGAAACATATATGGTTTTCATTCATTCTTTCAAAAACAAAGATAGTGACCTATGCATTTTAAAACTTTAATGTGTAGTACTATACATCTACTCTTTTCTGTGAAAGTTTGAGGAAAATGACATGGGTCTTACTGTGTGAAAAAAAAGAAGATATTGCGATATATTCTGTTATAAAATAATCATAATATTGGTCTCTAAATCAAAAACTAGCACGGTGACCCCCGATTTTAAAGTTATATACAGTAGAACCCCGCGTAAGCGGCCATCCTACGTTCCGGGTCAAAGTGTCTGCTTACGCGGGGTTGAAATAAACATCTAATAGAGGGAACCGTTCCGAGCAAAGGTGTCCGTTAACGCGGGGTTTTCGCTTACGCGGGGTGTCCGTTAGGTGGGGTTCTACTGTATGTATTCCATAACACTTAGAGATCATCATATTCAATTCTCAGGAAAATGACATGGGTTTTGATTTTCAAGCCAAATTTTCTGATATGCCTTTAACCTGTACCTTACCTGACCTGGTCGCAGGTGCACGTCTTTAAATGCTGCATGCCTGACACAGGACCACCTCTGTAATGCAGGCCTATGTCACAATTGTAGAGAAATTTGACTTTTTCCACCGTATTTAAAGTTGCCATGGTGATTACTAAGGGATTATTTACTATCGATCACTACCGAGGCGTTTTATATAATCTCTGGAAAAATCTTGAATCAGCCGAGATAAATGACATTTCAACACAAAATGGAAAAAGATGCCTTGCATCATTTGCACTAACCACGGGAGTGCCTTGAGGCATCATTTGCACTAGCTACGGGAGTGCCCTGAGGCATCATTTGCACTAGCTACGGGAGTGCCTTGAGGCATCATTTGCACTAGCTACGGGAGTGCCCTGAGACATCATTGGTGAGTAAATATATAGGATCATTGGTGGAAGCATATCAGGGTTTTCAAAAGCAAGCAAACTGTTTCAATAGAAAAATATATTATTATGATTATACCCCTAGCAGCGGGCGGTATTTGATAGACATTCACACACAGGTATATATAGACAATAATCGATGGTTTTGTGGACAGGCGGCCGCAAACCACGAGAAGTTGACGCGTAGTAATACACGAGTGCTAGCGACATCAACCTCGTGTGGTTTACAGAGCCGCCTGTCCACAAAATCATCGATTATTGTATTTATTATCCATATTTTCGAATAAATTAAACCCAGTAATTGCCATATCAAAGGGCGTAACAATAGGGACTATTTCTCTGCTCTATAGCACAAAGGGACTATTTTTCCTGTATACCACGGTTTTGAGCCCGTATACCACAGATGTGAATCCGTATACCACAGTTATGGTATCTGGCAGGTTAAAATTATACCATGGGTCGTGGTTTACTAAGTTCCCATACATTTTCAATGGGGGCTTTGTATACGATGGATAATAAAATAATATAACGTGTATTAATAAGGTATGCATTGCATGGGTGTATACTATACTGCGTAATAACTGAATCTCAACGAACCATACTCTACTAAGAAAACTGCGTTGAGAGCATGTGATTTATTGATTGCCAACTGACAGCCATCAAATTCATATCACATAATGGTTATGATTTATGCATACAAGCACGCTTACATTATTTACTTTCGCTATTATGTTCCCAACAAGGATTGTTTAGACGTTTTGGTGAACGACCAATACCAGTATGCTGAAAAGAAGAGCAATACGTTTGTATTATAAATGTGATATAAATCGAAAAGATTATTCCGCTTCAGCGAAAGATTAGACCATCACATCTATCAAAAAGACATCAATAGGCTCTCAGGCAGCAAGTGGTAAGGTGAGGATAGGCTTACTGAGATGATATTATACCAAAAAGTATTAGATAAAAAGAGACAAAAGGGTGGCAACCTCTTTAAAGGCTAGGGACTGAATATGTTAGGCTGATTAGATAAGATAGATTTAAAAGTTTGTTCCAAAATTAATTAAGAAAAAGAGAGCAATGAGAAGAGACTACCTGGTTGAAATGGTGAAGATAAAGATGGTGAAGATAAAATGGTTAAAATGTGAAAAATACATGGAAAGTTATTTCAAAGAGCTGCAAATTGTACGATGTATGGATATGTGGAAAGATCAATAAAAGATTGCTTAATAAATAAAAAAAAGATAAAAAAAAGAGGTGAGGATAGCCAGGTAACCAAGCAGGAAGTGTTTTATATAATAATATGAATATAGGATGTACAGGTAGCCTGGAAGCCTGGAAGCCTGGCCTAATTAGTAGAAACTGAACGAGAGTTAGACTTGACAATGTTTATGCCACGACGGGCAGGTCGTGTATTACTACACGAGGCGTAGCCAAGTGTAGTGAGGAGCAGACCTGACCAGACGGTTTCGTATTTATCCTACCCCGTATATGTTTTTGTATTACTAAATGATAAATATTGAGTCAACGACCAACAGAACTTTTTTCATAGTAGCTGACATCCTGCTCTCTGATTGGTCAATATTATTATTACTCTAGTGGCATAAAAAACACTTTATGTCACGGCCTGCCAAATAAAATTTCCCTATGTTAAGTCTATGGCGGTTTTTTATTAGGGGTAGGATAATGGTTCACACTTTATCCTACCCCTAATAAAAACGGTCAATAGGCATAACATAGGCAAATTTTATGCGGCATGCCATGACATAAAGTGCGATTTATGCCTCTAGGGGCATAAAAAAAATGGACCAATCAGCGACCAGATTGTAAGCTGCTCTGAAAAAAGTTCCGGTTGGACTCAAAAATTCTGGTTGGACTTCGGTTGGTCGTTCAATCGATATTTATATTTTAGTAATCCAAAAGGGTAGAGACGGGCGAGGATAAATACAAAACCGAACCCAACTACCCGCATTTGTCTTTAATACAAATTGCAAACTCTGGTCAGGTCTGTTCCTCACTACGCTCAGCTAACGCTTCGCGTAGTAATACACGACCTTCCCGTCGTGGCATAAACACTGACAAGTCTAATTCTCGTTCAGTTTCTACTAATTATTAGGCCAGGTACTTGCCTGGAACACCTTTTTCCTTTTTTTGCAATTTGTATTAAAGACAAATGCGGGTAGTTGGGTGATTTCTAAATTCTATTGAGATTTGCAAATAACTCAGGATAATATAAGTTATATATATCAGCAAATAGAAAATGCAAAAAAAATGGCATGTCACCATGCTAACTTCAATGGTTAGAATTAGGTGTTTAAGCAGGCATTCCACCAGAACTCGCGATCTAAGCCGATACAAGCCGATCTTGGCCGATTTGTTGACTTCCTAGATCGGGATAAATCGTGTGAGTGCGATTGACTGGAACGTTTCAGTGGAACACCCCTCTGATAGGTGGCTGTGAGCGATAATAGGGGCTGCACACTCAGAGGTAATCAGGCAAGCAGATCTCTCACGATTTAGGACAAATCGGCACGATGCAGTCAGATACTTATATATAACGTCCTGACCATGCTGTACAAGTCACAGAACGAGATGCTAATTTACCGTTTGTACGGACCGAGGCGTTTACGCCGAGTTCCGTACAAAACGGTAAATTAGCATCTCGTTCTGTGACTTGTACAAGCATGGTTGGACGTGATATATTTACTATATACCCGAAAAAAAAAAAAAAATCAATTTCATTTTTCTTAACAACCAAAATTTTAATAAATGTGTGTGGCTAGGTGGTCCGTATTTGAGTGTACAGACCAGTGGTCCGTAGAGTATTTTTACGTCATAGTGCGTATTTTTACGTCACAGTGCGTATTTACAGGATATACGGCATGGGTATATAATAATGTAGGATACTGCCCGACCATGGCAGTCATTAACACACTGGTGGAATCAGCATTTCACTGGTCCTTGGCAGCTGGTATGTGGGAACTGATTCCAGCAACACATGCATTTGCCGTCTTATATCTTGGTATGTCTTGTTAGAGCCTGCTATACGCCCTCCAGAGGTTACTCGTCTCCCGATTATCGCTCAGGGTAAACACAAGTTCCGCTCGCGAATGGCTGGGCACACCACGACCATATGAACCACAGTTTTCCCATTTCTATTTGAGTAACCTGAATATAATTTTGGCTATACATGTAGAAATAGCTGAAATTTCTATTTCTGACATCGGATTTCCCATTTGAAGATTTATAAAAACTGTTAAAAAGCAATTATTGTGGGTTACGGGTCTATCACCATACAACGTCGGTAACCAGCGCACATCGGGACCTGTAAACAGACTGAATTCTGGGATACCTCAATAAGGTCTATGGCACCGCTATATATATACATCATCTAGAGACCTAGAGTTTAGAGGGTCACATATATAAACTTTCAGCATGCTGCCAGAAAACTATCCCTTCACTATCTGCATGCTATTCACTGTGATAATGTGAAAGGAGCAGGGCGCCAGTGTCTCAGGGACTTAAAAGCATGCTCAGCTGACCATGACCAATCACTAGAGACCGAAATACCTCATTGGTGCTTGACCTTGATATTTTTGGATCCTAGACTCAGGTGGTTGCAGAAATAGCTGGTTGACTGGGTTCCATTAGGTTACAGAAAACTATCCTTAGACTGAATGTAACCCAAACCTTTTAATTGTTATCTATGTATAATTGCACGCTTCAAAATCTATTGCCGACATTAACCCTTAATCGGGGTTAAAATAAACTCTTAAAAGAGGGAAAGATTTCTATTCCGAGCAAATTGTTCACTTTAGCGGGGTGTCCCAGAAGCGAGGTTTTACTGTATTCAAACACCTGTATTAATTGCACACTATTGGTCTGTTGAATAACTTAAAGGTTGGTTGGTTGGTTGGTTGGTTGGATTTAACGTCTAGTTAACCATTCCAGGTTCTCACCAGACTTTCTCAAGGTTCTTTTACACCACAAGGGTGGTGATCGAATCTATGAAATGAGTTTAGGTAGAAACCTCACCCCTACACATTTACCTAGGAGAGAGTTCTTTTACTTCCCACACCACATAGACATGGTATGAGAAGGATTGGCCTTTGATATAGCAGTAAATCTACCACTGCTGGGGGTGAAGGAGAAAAGTGGCTGCAGTGGGACCCAAATCAACAAAGTCTGACAACCTTGGAATTACAAGTCCAGTGCTCATTACCACTGAGCTAACTCCCCACCCCAGTCGCTTTTGTTATGCTTGCATGCAAGAATATCCGGTCTGCACCACGAGGAGGCGAGGCGACCAAGAGGGTGAATAGATTGTTAATTGCTGTCCACCCCAGCAGACCTAACTTAAAGACAATTACACACTGTCCGATTTCAGAACATGAATTTTCCCTTTTCAGCGACAAAAGAACAATCGCAAGCTCAGGCGAGGCCTAAAGATTGAGTCGGTCAGTGTGGCACCCCCCTCCAGAACTTTGTCTAAGGAAAATGCCCCCCGTGGACATGTAACTTTGTTGCAGATAGATTACAGTCCAGTGTTCCGAAATTAGGAACAATATTTCAAGGAGCCTGTTCCTTCCTGTTATCGAAGAAAACAGAGTTTAACTCTTTCTGTCCGAGCCTGAGTGGGGAACACTGCACTATAGGACGAGGCATAATACCTCTATAACCCCCAAGGGGACGAGACTATCGCCGTAATGGCGTCTGTTTGTCGTATGGGCGTCACTTAGTAACCTTTAGATACAAGTGACTATTGTTACTTATCAAATGCCCACAGAGTATAATGATGAACATAGTATTTTCTATTTATTGTGAAAAAATGGTGTAAATCTATTCATTATTTCTTATAAAACATGACGTTTGTGATGATGACACATTAACATAAATATATTTTTAAACGATGCCTGGAGGCATTCCTCGTCCACTGGGTGGGAATGCCTCCAGGCATTGCTAGGACTGAAAGAGTTTAAGAAATACCCCCTGTGGTGCCTACCGATTTTGGCCCATAATTAGTCGCTGGGTGAAGAGAAGTAGCCCCGCCACACACAGACTGAGTCCAGCTTACCAATTTGGCTCCGGAGTCTAAAAGCCAAAACCCACTGAACGATTTCGTTTTCAACGATTAACTCCCTGAATCGTCAGGGTTATTTAACTTCTCTCAGGCGAATATGTGCATAGCGTTGACTATCCCCACAACGTTTATGGCAGCCATTAGCATGAGTTAATCGTAAGCAAATTCTGTCCACACTGGACGACGGACTGCGTATATCGTGAGCGATTTAGGGCCACCGATAAAGGAACAAGTAATAAATCTCAGTATATGGGAGTTAAATCGGTGAGCTGGCCTCAGTCTGTGTGTGGCATGGGCATTTCTGCTCACCCAGCGACTAATTATGGGCCAAAATTGGTAGGAACCACAGGGGTATTTCTTAAACTCCGTTGTCGGTGACAACGGGAAGGAACACGTTCCTTAATTTATCGGTCCCGATTTCGGAACATTGGACTGCAATTTGTCGGCGACAAAGGTACATCGCCATGGGGGGGATTTCCAAATCTTAGGCAAATTACTGTAGGGGGGGGGGGGGGTGTCACATTGGCCGACACATTTTCTAGGCCCCGCCTGAGCTTACGATTGTTCTTTTGTCGCGGAGAAAGGAACATTCATGTTCCGAAATCGTACAGTGTGTATTGGCTTTTAGATTAAGTAATTGTTCCTTTAACTGTGGCCCCAAATCGCTCACAATATCAACAGTCAGTTCTTCAGTTTGGACAGAATTTGCTTTTGTTTGTTTGGGAAGTTGAACGTCCAATTTGTTCAATTAGAATTTGCTTACGATTAACTCCCACTAATGACCACCACCCCCCATCCATAAATCCCGCTATGACGCCCTGAGCAAATTCGCCACACACTTTAAGACTAGCTTACGAATAAAGCCTATAAGACACCGACCCGACCGCTGTGCCCGATTCTACCTTTGCCCGACGGATGGGTAGGTAAAGACGAAACCAACAAGTTTTGGTCAAAGTCGTAGTTCTCCACGAGGTGGATGCGGACTGATATGAACGAGGCGACAGCTGAGTGAACATCACATGGTATTCAACACACCACATAGACATGGTATGAGAAGAATTGGCCTTAGATGTAGCA
Organism: Alentia gelatinosa; assembly: GCA_950022655.1. Lineage (NCBI taxonomy): Eukaryota > Metazoa > Annelida > Polychaeta > Phyllodocida > Polynoidae > Alentia > Alentia gelatinosa. The sequence goes on along the minus strand of OX465581.1, from coordinate 6,175,633 downwards.
GTAAATCTACCACTGCTGGGGGTGAAGGAGAAAGGTGGCTGTACACCACACCACATAGACATGGTATGGGAAGGATTGGTCTTTGATATAGCAGTAAATCTGCCACTGCTGGGGGTGAAGGAGAAAGGTGGCTGTACACCACACCACATAGACATGGTATGGGAAGGATTGGTCTTTGATATAGCAGTAAATCTGCCACTGCTGGGGATGAAGGAGAAAGGTGGCTGTACACCACACCACACAGACATGGTATGAGAAGGACTGGCCTTTGATATAGCAGTACGTCTACCACTGCTGGGGGTGAAGGAGAAAGGTGGCTATACACCACACCACATAGACATGGTATGGGAAGGATTGGTCTTTGATATAGCAGTAAATCTGCCACTGCTGGGGTTGAAGGAGAAAGGTGGCTGTACACCACACCACATAGACATGGTATGGGAAGGACTGGCCTTTGATATAGCAGTAAATCTACCACTGCTGGGGATGAAGGAGAAAGGTGGCTGTACACCACACCACACATATATGGTATGAGAAGGACTGGCCTTTGATATAGCAGTACGTCTACCACTGCTGGGGGTGAAGGAGAAAAGTGGCTGCCGTGGGACTCGAAGCCACAAAGTCTGAGAACCTTACAGCGATTATAAGTCCAGTGCTCTTAACCACTGAGCTAACTCTCGGTCACCCTGGTCACTTTAATTATATAAGGGGTGAGATAATTCAGAAACCTATTCAAGTTTACGGTCAGAGCTCAATGCCATCTTGTTTGAATAGCTATGTTATTCACACGGCTTCACCTTGTGAATTACTATGCTATTCAAACTCTATGGGACACGAACTCTGACTGTGAACTTTTATAGGCTTCCTCCATAGTGTTCCATGGACATTCGGCCATATGTACATAATAAAGAACACTGGGTAGTGGTTTACTGTGGCTCCATACATCGTCAATGGGGACTTTGTAACCCATGGGTAAATAAAGAAGAAACCAACAAGTTTTGGTCAAAGTCGTAGTTCTCCACGAGTTGGATGCGGTGTGATATGAACGAGCTGACAGCTGAGTGAATATCACATAGTATTCTTATGAGTTGCAGAATAAGGACTTTGACCAAAACGAGTTGCTTTCTGTATTTATCTCACCCCTGTACACACTGGAGAAGAATGGCACTCAAGATCTGAGGCCATGGAGAACGGACACCAATACCCATAGGGCCATGGAAAACAAGTTCCCAATGTTAAGCCTATGCGACAAAAATACCAGGGGTGAGATAGAGACAGTTAGGAAATAGACAGAGGGGTGGGAACTGACTTTTTATCTCACCCCTGGTATTCCCCCCCCCCCATATACTTAACATTGGGAACTCGTATCCAACGTCCATTGAGTATTTAGAGAAAAAAAATCAATGGGGGAATCATGTTACAAATGTTATCCTATTAGTCAATGTGAAGGATGAGATAAATTCAGAAACCTATTGAAGTTTAGGGTCAGAGCTCGTATCGCATCGAGTTTGAATCGCTATGTAATTCACGCAGCTTCGCTGTGGGAATTACTACGCGATTCAAACTCGATGGAATACGATCTCTGACTCCTAACCTTTCATAGGTATCCTCTTTAAGACTTACAATTATAATTTATTTGGCATGTCTTGTAAATTACCACGCGATTCAAACCCGATGGAATACGATCTCTGACCCTAACCTTTCATAGCTATCCACTTTTTATATTTCTTTATTGAATGATTCACATATAAAATGTCGCGGTCTTCCACCATCCACTTTTTTATGCCAGTGTTTACATGCCGAAGGCTTACATAGCCGTGGTTACTCCATTTTGAATATCGGCATGCACATTTACACAACAAAACTACACAACAAAACTACATAATACATATTCATAGATTAGTCTAATACATTGTTGCTGAAAAGCTCAGACTCTTTCTATATATATATAGGTCATTACATCAAGTAAGAGTAATATAGCAGTTATATAACAGGTATAGTATAAGTATAACAATGATAAATTATACGGCCGTCCAAGACAAATGGGATAAGTTTTGATATGTAGTTACGATGTTTACACTTGTTAGGATACAGTCGGGCATTCATCTCGTTTTTAGGTGAACTTTCAGCAATCGTTTGAATGTTGCCTTAGTGTCTGATTCTTTAATGTTATTCGGTAGACTGTTCCATAATGATTTTCCTCTATAGAAGGGGGCCTTTTTTAGGAACTCAGTCCTAGGTCTTGGGAGGTCGAACACTAGTTTTGTCATAGCTCTTGTCTCTCGTCTACCATCGTGCTGTTCTACGTTATCGTCCCTTAATCTATCAAATAAGCCTTAATCTATCAAATAAGCCTTCCTTTACGGCAAGCTTTCTGATATAAGACATTAATTCATCCCTTCGTTCTAAGAGAGTTTGAATATTCGCTCTTCAATGTAATTCTTCGACAGTGCACACCATGGGTCCCACAGCCAGACATACCCTCAGTCCTCTGTTCTGAAGTCGTTGTAACTTTGCTAACAGTTTACTAGTCGAGCAGTCATGAATAACACATGCATAATCTATAATCGGAACTATAGTCTGTTTATAAACTTTTAGAGCAACATTGATTGACAGATTATGTCTGATTTTCGATAGTAAATATATTTTATGATTCACTTTCTTGATAACAGCGTTTAGATTGTTTTCAAAACTTAGTTGTGAGTCAATATGTGCTCCCAAATAAACATAATCACGGACTGTGTCTAGTTTTGTTAGACCCATGTAGAGGTCAGGGTATTTTACCAGTTTTGCCTTCCTGCTTGACGCATACCAGACTGCCTTGGTCTTGGAACAGTTGATACTTAGGTAGTTTTCCCTAGACCAGTCCCATAAATCATCTAGTCCCTTTTGAAGGTCCCTAGCTATTCTGTCAGGATCAGTTGATGATGTATAAAATACCAGATCGTCCGCATAAAGTTTGGCGGTTAGTCCTAGCCTCTCCAGGATCTCTGCTATTTCATTGATATAAAATATAAATGATAGACTTTAATTATAATTCATTTGGCATGTCTTGTAAATTACCACGCGATTCAAACTCGATGGAATACGATCTCTGACCCTAACCTTTCCTAGGTTCCCTCTTGAAGACTTCCGATTATAGTTTATGTGGCTTCACCTTGTAAATTACCACGCGATTCAAACTCGATGGAATACGATCTCTGACCCTAAACTTTCATAGCTATCCTCTTTAAGACTTATGATTATAATTTATTTGGCATGTCTTGTAAATTACCACGCCATTCAAACTCGATGCGACACAATCTCTAACCCTAATCTTTTCTAGGTTTCCTCTTTAATAAGACTTATGATTATAATTTATGTGGCTTCACCTTGTAAATTACCACGCGATTCAAACTCGATGGAATACGATCTCTGACTCTTAACCTTTCATAGATATCATCTTTAAGACTTACGATTATAGTTTATGTGGCTTCACCTTGTAAATTACCATGCCATTCAAACTCGATGCCATACGATCGCTGACCCTAACCTTTCCTAGGTTCCCTCTACAGTATTCTATGCATATCCGAAAGTTTGTGCAGGTTGATCAAACTCTGTGACTGTGTACATTCTTACATAACCTAACCTCACGCAGTATGCATAAGACCTCCTGCAGTTCTGGGAAACCATCGACTGCATGGAACCTCGACTCGCGAATGCCAAGACTTAACTCGCACTCAGTCACTCAGTGTTCGGCACCGCCTTACAACACACACACCGCTCTCAGGTAGATATATCCTCTCACTCTAATTAATTACCTACTATATCTAAAAAACTATGATTCTGGTAGTATCTGCTTGGACTGTCTCCCGTACATAGAGACAGAGTGAACCAAACTTAGGCTTGGAGACTGAAGAGCCACGAGAGTGAGATCCTCGTACAGTACCTAACTGAATCCTGCTATTTTTTTGTTTTCCTCTCCATAAATGTACTTCTATTCTTATGATATGTTTTTAGTTGTACTGAAAACATAATTTTGAACTGTAGTTTTCCGATCTCCTTTCCTTGAGAGAATGCAATGAGATCGCATTTCGCTGGTAGTCGGTAGAATCGGTGTTACATGAAATGATGGTTGGGAACTAAATGATAGTTCCAGGTATTAATAGTAGGGGACACCACTAAGGGACTAAGGGGGTGGGGAGCCACAGAGTAGAGAAAAGCTACGACGAAGTCGCTAGTAACGTTTAAATTGTTATTTTTTATCTCACCCCGGGATTTTTCTGCATAGGCTTAACGTTAGGAATTCGTACTCCACGGCCGTGAAAGTATTGGACCCGATACTCAATGGCTAATTTGGCGGGTTATTCCAGCAATAAATGATGTTATATACGGGTTGAGATAAATAAAATCAGAAACCCACTCGATGAGAATTTATAACTTCGTCAGCACTCCACCTCGTTTGACCGCTACATTATTCACTCAGCTTCACTTCGTGGATTAATCCGCAGTCAAACTCGGTGGAGTACGGACTAAGTTATTCTCATCTCGTGGGTTTCCTTCTATTTATTCATTCCAAATGATTTGCCAACTAAGGAGGCCCGCTATCATTTGCAATTTTAGTTGTACATGATTTCTGTCATTGTCGATCATAGTCTGATGGGTTTTTTTAAAATTTAGACTTATATTCCGTCTGTATTTTTACTATATACCCATGCCGTAAATACTGTAAATACGCACCGTTTTGGCAAATGACGTAAAAAAACTGTACGGACTGCTGGTCCAAATGAGAAGGGTTCGAGCACTGACCCTAAACTTGAATAGGTATTTGAATTTATCTCACCACTCACATTGACTAATGGGCTAACATTTGTGACATAATCCCCCATTGGATATTTTCCTAAATATCTCATGGGCGTTGGATACGAGTTCCAAATGTTAAGTCTATGGGTAAAAAAATACCAGCGGTGAGAGAATATATGGAAACAGGGTTACTGCCGTCGTACGTAAATGATTCGCAGTAAAACTGTTAATAAGATTATCCCCATGCTAGGGAAAAGGAATAATCCGATTTTTGATATTCAACTACAGTTTTCATATCATTATTAGAGCGGGCTTGCATGCGGTATATAAATAATCTCGAGGATAAAGGGGTCCATATAGACTTTCAGGGTACTGCATACAAACTATCCCTTCACTATCTGTGTGCTTTTCACTGTGATATTGAGAACAGAGCAGGGAGCCAGTGTCACAGTCTCTTAGAGGTGTGCCCAGCTGACCATGACCAATCACTCAAGACCAAAATACCTCAAGACCAACTGGTGCTTGATGTGTTTGGATCCTAGACAGGCAGTTGCAGAAGTGGCAAGTTGACTGGGTGCAAGTGGGTTACTATAGAGGAAAGTTTAGGGTCTGAGCTCGTATCCCATCGAGTTTGAATCACGTAGTAATTCACAAGGCGAAGCGGCATGAATTGCTATGTGATTCAAATGAGATGGGATCGAGCTCTGACCCTAAACTTGAATGGGTTTCTGAATTTATCTCACCCTTAATATTGACTAATGGGCTAATATTTGTGACATTATCCCCCATTGGATATTTTTCCTAAATATCTAATGGGTGTTAGATACGAGTTTCCAATGTTAAGTCTATGGAGAAAAAATATCTGGGGTGAGATAAAGAAAACTATCCATAGGCTGAGTTTAACTCCAACCTATTTCTTGTTATTCATTTATAATTGCACGCTCATTCATCTATGATGAACATACTCTTTGGTCCTAGTATATCTTGGAGCTGGGCCTAAGAACACACATTAAGCTAGCCAGGTAATTACGCCCACTGCCAATTTGTCAGGTGCACTCTGAGTTTTATTTACATTTATTTGGACAGGGAATCATGATGCAGAGAGTAGCGTTATTTCTCTGGTGCCTACTCACTGAATTCACCGGAGGTGTGTTTTTACGGTCAGCCATGCAGAATTCACCTTTTAGTTTGTTTTAGTTTCCTAATGTCCATTGACTGATATTTCACCATAGGTACTATGAACCTGTATAAGACCAATTGTTGAGTACTGTGGATATCTGCTTGATGGTGCGACAAAGAAGTATACACAAAAGATAAAAAGACTACAGAATCGGGCTATGCGAGTAATACAGGGTTATCAGGTTCAAAACAAATATCGACGTATTACCGATCTGAGAAGAAACTGTGGTGGGTTGGAAAGCCTCGAAACGAGATATAAATGGCAACTAGCTAAGGTGATGTACAAAAGATCAAAGAAATCTAAGTGAGATAATGAAACTACCGCGGGAGACTAGAACGAGTACATGAGAGTCTCAGGAAAACTGATTTAACCCTTCAAGAGCCACACATCATTCACCATGTACCCATACTATAGCAGGCATCAGAACCAATTTGGGCCCTTGCATGGCCGGCTTTTGTAGTCAATATTATTAAAAGAAATTACAAATCTAAAATTTCCAGTAAATCTGTATTTTTTATCAAAACTTTCTGATATTTTTAAGACCTACTGGCAACATTTACCATAACATCTCATATAATTTGTATGATTCTGCGATAATTTTTCGAAAAGTTACAAAGGAACAAATACAGAGTGTTTCATCCATTCCATACGGGAATGCCATATGGCATTGTCCGGCCCTGGCCAGGGGAATGCCATATGGCATTGTCCTGCCAGAAAGGGTTAATGGCATTGGAAAAGCTGCTCCTGAGAGGAGTTAAAATTGTTCAAAACTACAAAAATGTATCTGGCTTATCAGCCCCACAAATTTTTGGAAACTGTAATTTAGACATGCCTGCTATACGTAGAAAAAGACAATTAGCAATTCTTATATTCAAGGCCACTAGAAATATTGACTGGTTAGACATGCGCCCTGGAAGGACCGGAAGTAGTACCAAAATAAAATTTAAATTACCATGCCCGAAAACAGTAGCTTTTAGAGAGTCCCCGTATTGGCGAGGGGTAACTTTGTGGAATGAACTGTCATCCAACATGCAGCATAGCGTATCCACAAAGGAATTCATGAGTAAAGTTATGAAGCTTTAAAGTTGAAGCGTAAGATTGCCTGTCATAACCAATATAATCATCTCATCATCTCTATATTAATACTTCATCGCTAATATTTATCTAGATGTATTAAACTTTCCTTTGATTCTATTATATTGTGATCAACCGCTATGTATCGTATATGTCAAGAAGGTTGTAGCTGAAAAACTCGCGTTGCGAGAGCTTGCAATTCATAAATAAAAAAATAAAAAAATGATTAATTTTAGGGTCCATAAACATCGTAGCTCGAAGTATGAGTCATCACCTGCATAAAGAGGAAGAAGACTATAGACTTTAGACTGTGACATCCAGAAAAGAGATAGCGTAGCAGCTTTCAAACGCGCAATAAAAACATTATGGCCAACTTAATGGATACTAGTTAAGCAGAACTGTCTTTAGAAACGTATTTTGAACCACTACGCCAAACGAGTGAGCGTAGTGGTTCAAAATACGTTTCGAAAGCGGTTCTGTTTTTATCTCACCCCCAACACGGACCTTACAGTCGATTTTAAGCAATAATATAATCATGTATTGAATTGTTCAAAAAATAGCGTCGGAACTATTTTTTTTCCGCGACGTTCATTGGTTGTTACGTTGCTACGTTCTCTGCCACCACCATGGCGTAGTAGTGTAACTTTACTTAGGTGAGCGTGGCGTATTTTATTTCAACGTTAACTCAATGGCACAACCTGTACCAGGGGTGGGATAATAGACTATACCCCATATCATCTTTTCAATATTGCACATCGCCTATGTTCACCATTATTGTTCATTGATTATTATTGTTAATACTATTATTACTATTTTTAATACTATCATAACTACTAATGTCATCATTACTATCCAATTTATATATATATGACCTAATGTTGTACATATTTGCTATCCTGGATGACACTTTGCACTGTACTACCATTGGAAGATCTGGCTCGCAGGCCAGAAATGGAATGTTCACTAAATAAAAAAAAACACCCCAAACGACCTGACTGTTGATGAAACAGCATCCATTCTAGGGTTGATTTAATTTGACGACAGACCATGAATAGGGACAATTTCATCAACAGTCAGGTCGTTTCCTTATTATCATATACCCGGCTTAACATGCTAGCGGTCGTGGAATCGTAACATTATTGATACTGCACCCCTAGCAGCGGGTAGTATTGTATAGATGCTCGACCCAGGCTTATGATAACATGAAATCGGTTTGTGTACATGGTTAAAGCTTATATAAAGCAATTAAGCTCTGTTAATTAATGCAAAAGAGTAAGCCCCGCCCTCCACACTATAGAGCATGCGTAGAGCGGGGCTACCAAGGGCATTAATCCGTTTACAGACTGCGCTACCTTAGGCTTATGGTGAGTAAGTGAGTCTAACAGAGCATGGCTGTAATTTGCCTGTTCCCTCTGCCTGATGGGAGAAAGGAATTTCCTGATTGGCTGTTCTAATTTTAGGACCTATGCACGAAGAGTAATACACTGGTTACTGGCAAATCACTCAGGGTAGCATAGTATCAGCATAGGTCAGCGGAGGCAGGAATTCCTGCCTCAAAATGGCAGCACATAACAGTCTTAGTTTGAGCCTGTGTGCCCTGGCCCTGGTGACAACAGACTGTACTAGAGTCTAGGGCATCTATTCATTGGGAGTAGTGTGGCACATGGTTGGGCCCTATGTACATGTACCCTGGACAGCTTTCAGGCAATCGTCGCCTATGACAGCTCTGCTCTAATGCTAAAGAATGGGAGTAGTGTCAGGGCATCGCTACCTGTGTGGTGCCAAAATTGATTACTGGTACCCTGCAAAAAGTGGTAATTATCGCTCACTCTATCCCAGCATGTCTCTTCCCGTCCAGTGTACCGCTTAGATTTCACGGACTATTCTAGTGCTTAGTGCGCATGTACAAACTAGCACTCTCCCAGCAGATCTTTCGTGGCGCTATCGCTTGCTATCGGCCACAGGAAGTAGAGCGCTGGATTTCTGTTTGGAGAGTAACAAACTAGTGGTTCGAGGGCCGATGAATTTGTCACTCTCCAATAGTGGACTGCAAGAGTGCGCATGTTCGCGCATGCGCCAAAGACAATAGTGAGCGATAATTACCACTTATGGCAGGGTTACCAATTTTGGCACCACACCTGCGCCAATTGTCAGACTGGAGCTATAAAACCGACACCTAGATAGACACTCAAAGTCGGACGTACAAGACCCCCAAGACTGACTGGAGATTGCTGGTAAAAGAAAAAATGATATGAGAAAGACCAGAAATAGTTGCAAATTCTTGAAGATGAACGTACATCCATTCACTGCAGAAAAGTCCGAAATGTGAGGGGTCGGACTATCGCCGCAAGGAGTTCCGTGATAAAACACTAACTTTTTTCTTTAAAGGATCAAAATTGATTAATATTTATGTTTTAAATAGTTTTCAGTTGAATAAATATCAATGCTGTAGTCAAAACTAAATAATGTGTAGGAAAATAAAACCCAAATCCTGAAGCCTATACATACCTACCACTCACAGGTGGCCCCCTGGTGTATTTCGTGTTAACTAAGTTAAATATGTGCTTGGAGAGTTGTATAATGTCAATGACGTCGTCACGGAACATACCCGTATCAGAGTGTACAATTACATCTAGAATAGGGTATGAATTAATAAATAAGTTGATAAATATCTGTACAAATGTACAATATATATGCTCTATGCCCAACTGACCATGATCATTCACTAGAGACCGAAATACCTCATTAACCCACTGGTGCTTGATATGTTTGGATGCTTGACTTGCAGAAATGGCAAGTTGACTGGGTGCAAGTGGTTTGCAGAAAGCTATCGATAGACTGAATGTGGCCCAAACCTTTTAATTGTCAGTATGTGGGCTGGCACATAGGCCAGGCTTCTGGGGTGAGGAGTTAGCTCAGTGGTTAAGGCACTGGACTTGTAATCCCAAGTCCCACTGCAGCCACCTTTCTCCTTCATTCCCAGAAGTGGTAGACTTACTGCTATAGTAAAGGCCAATCCTTCACATGCGACGTCTATCTGGTGTGGGAATTAAAAGAACTCTCGCCTCGGTACATTCATCACATAGATTCATTCCCCCCCTTGTGATGTAAAGGAACCTTGAGAAAGTCTGTTAAGAATCTGTAATGGTTAACTTAGATTGGCCACCACCTCTGTCTACACTACGTTCCAACTAAGAGGTTGGTAACGTTAAACCCTGGGCATGTCCACGGATTCTCACTCTCGAACCAAGTGAGTATGTTCTACATGGATTCTGATATCCCAAAAACTTGCAAAGAAATCTCCACATATCAATAAATTGATAAAGAACCTTATCTCTGTGGCCATATTTATTAAAAATACACATTAAAAGAAGATGAGAACATGGAAAAGTGACTTCCAGGGTAAGAATGTGGGTCATGGCAGGGTCAAGGGGGGATGGCCAGAGAGTGGTCGGACCACAGAGTAAAAATAGATACACAGAGTAAAAATAGATACCAAACCCTAAAGCCCTGCCTAAAGCCCTAACTCCCAACCTAAAAATAGCTAAAGTGAAGTTCCTTTACCCTCTGCAATGGCATAAGGTACCCGCTACCACGCCATGTCAAGGCCCCTGTCAATTCAACGTGACCAGAGCTAACGTAGTGTAGCTCGGGTGGCCAGTGTATGGTTAACTGGACATGAGAAACTGCTATATTTTCATGGCACCAGATGGCAGCACCAGTGTTAAACCAGGGGGCGTTTCCATACCTACCCGCATTTGTCTTAAAAGACATATGCGAGTAGGTATCGCAGCGCCCCCTGTTTCTACTCAATTAACACTGGTGCTGCCGTCTGGGGCCATGAAAATATAGCAGTTTCTCATAGACACCAATAGATAAGCACTTACCTTCTTCAGATGGCCTTCCCATAAAAATTAGCATGGTGACGTAGTATTTTTTAGCATTTCTCATTTGTACATGTTATCAACTATCAAAACCTTGCTGGCAATAGAACATCAGTGTCATTCAGCAACAAAGTCAAAATATTGCATTTTCCCATAGACACCAATAGTGAAGCACTTACATTTTCAGATTACAATTTTTTTGCATTTTCTATTTGCTGATATTATCCTGAGTTATTTGCAAAACTCAATAGAATTTAGAAATCACCCAACTACCAGCATTTGTCTTTAAATCAAATCAACCAACCAGGCCAGGCTTCTAGGCAAGCACTGATCAGAGTGTAAATGACCCATAACTCTGTTCTTAACCTAACTGGGTGCAGCACACTTATACAGACTTAAGAGGGTAGAGCTAACGTAGATTGTTAACACACTGTGCTTACATGTGGTTGTTTCTACACCAGTTAATCGAAGCATAGCGTCATACTGAATGTTGATCACTCCTAGTTACAGCGTTATACTCCCCCAACACAGTCCATGCACCAAGTATATGCTCGATGTATGATGTAATACAAATGTCAATGTCACTCAAACGTGAACCACGCACTAGACACACATCTTTTATAAGTAGCGCAACCACATTGGAGACTGAAACTATATTATTTTTTACTTCAACTAGGGACTTCGTCACTAGAGCATATGAACGCGCTCTAACTGCCGTCGTGCCCCCTAGCGGGTGAACGGGGAACCATTATAAACTCGTTGTTATCATTTTGTATGACAAAGGTGTTTGAACTGATCATCGGGGACTAGCGAAATGTGATCTCATTGCATTCTCTTAAGGAAAGGAGATCGGAAATCTACAGTTCTAAATTATGTTTTCAGTACAGCTAGAAACAAATCTTAAGGATAGAAATACATCTGTGTAGAGAAACACAAAAAATAGCAGGATTCAGTTAAGTACTGTATGAGAATCTCACTCTCGTGGCTCTTCAGTCTCCATGCGTAGGTCTGGTTCACTCTGTCTCTATGTGCGGGAGACTCTCCAAGCGGATATTTTTTTTTTAGATATAGTAGGTAAATACAAAAAATCTTATAACTTGGGCTGTAAAAAGAATACAGATTTGCAAAAGGTACCATATTAAACCAGAGATTATGGGCTTCATTGTCATATATATTTTGAATTTATTGAGATCATTTATCTGTTTTAATTTTTGACATATTTTCTAGGAAATCATGTTAAAAGTTAGGCAAAATATTTGACTTCTAGAATATAACTGAAGATTTCGTAGAATTCCATATGGAAGCAAAACCAAAACCCGTTTAATCAAGTAGAGATTTCCTTCACAATTATTTTGATACCTTGACTTTTGTTGAACCCATATCAGAAGTAAAAATGGACTGTTTTGTTTTCACAATAAAAAAGTGGCAAAAAGCACCTTTTTGTGATATCTGCCATATGTCAAAGCAGTATCATGGCAGGTGGAAAAGGGAGAAAAAAGGCTTGGTTGGAAATGATGCAACATTTTTATATTGTAGTTTCAGAGAATGTTTTAGATATTATTTATAAACGAATACTTACTCAAACTAATTAGATATGCGGCACAAGTCAATCTATATTATTTCTTAGGGAAACACTATTTGAATCCAGATCCCACCATAGTCCCTAATACGCCCTCCAGAGGTTACTTGTCACCCGATTATCGCCAAGGGTAAACACAAGTTCCGCTCGCGAGTGACTGGGCACACCACAATCACATGAACCACAGTTTTCCCATTTTTATTTGAGTAAACTGAATATAAATTCGGTTTTTCATGTAGAAATAGCTGAAATTTCCATTTCTGACTTCGGATTTCCCATTTGAAGACTTATAAAATCCGTTAAAAAGCAATGATTGTGGGTTACGGGTCAAGGGTCTATCACCATACAACGTCGGTAACCAGCGCACACCGGGACCTGTAAATAGACTGAATTCTGGGATACCTCAATAGGGTATATATATATATGCATTCCTGACCTCTCAGGCTATAAGGGCATGGGGCTTGTTTAATAATCTAGGATCATGCATGTAGACCCTATTCTGTACGCCATAGAAACCCAGGGACGATGTGGGTTAACTTTATTCAACACTTATGGACGACCTTTGGACGGCCAAGACTGTCTTAGCGAACAGACTTAAATATTATTAAACGATAACCCTTGTACAAGGTACAGAAAAGAACTCATGGGTCCGTTTAATAATCTAGGATCGTACATGAAGACCCTTTTCTGTACGCCATAGAGACCCAGGGACGATGTGGGTCAACTTTATTCAACACTCATGGAAGACCTTATAGATGGCTGATATTGTCTTAGCGAACAGACTTAAATATCAACGATAACCCTTGTACGAGGTACAGAAAAGGGTCTTCATGTACGATCCCAGATTATTAAACGGGGCCCTGACTGGGGGTTGGAACGGGTCCCAGCAGGGGGTTGTTGAATGATTTGGACGAACGAGAGTTCATGCTGCTACGATGTATCTTACGACAGTCCCGACTGGGATGCAAGGGAAATTTCATTGGTGAGACTAAATCTTAACTGTGTACACGAAAGAGCTTTTAACAAAAGCACTTTGATCCACAAAGCCTGTTTGTTCTAGCGGAAGAGCATATTGAAACGAACGAAGGTTATCTAGATAGATATATGGATGATAGATACTCTACCATTTCTGTCGCTGTGACATATTGTAAAGTTCCAGTCTATACATCCCTACTGTGACCAGTTATATTGGTGTTTATGGGAAGAGATTAGTAATCTAAATTGTCCATATTTATTAGTATCATAAAGACTGCATTAAGACAGTCACTTATTCTGTAGCAGCTCCTCCCTGTCTTGATGTTGACCGTATGGCAGCCATGTAGTGGATGGCATATTTACCCTCATTATCGCTCACTCTAGTTCCCAGTCTGACCACATGGGGGCAGGGTGCTCTGACATGACACTGACACCTGAGTTGTCAGTAACATGAGTGGCCCTCCTGGCATGTGCGACAGACCGGAATGAGATTGATCAGTCCTGATTAGCTGTTGCCTCAACAGCCAATCCCAGCACAGAGCTTACCAGCTTACCCTGAACCCAGATGCCACCTGCTGTCTGTATATAAACAGATGAACTTGTCAAAATAAATCAGTTAAGTTCTTTACTCACAGTGGTACATAGCACATCTGTGTTTGAGTTCTTACTCCCTTCTTCATAAGGTCTACTATCCCTTTCCGCAAGTAAGGCTCTAGGCTTTACAATTTGTTTCAGACAAATACCTGGCAATTGTCAAAATATCACATATTATCTCACCTCTGGTATTTTTTCTCCTGAGACTTAACATTGGGAACTTGTATCCAACGCCCATGAGATATTTAGGGAAAACATCCAATGGGGGATTATGTCACACATGTCAGCCCATTAGTCAATGTGAAGGGTGAGATGAATTCAGAAACTTATTCAAGTTTAGCATCAGAACTCGATCCCATCTCATTTGAATCGCTATATATAATTCACACGTCTTCGCGTTGTGAATTATTACATGATTCAAACTCGATCGGATAGAAACTCTGACCGTAAACTTTCATAAGTTTCCGCTATAGTCTGAATCAATCTACAAAGCTGATCTTGTTTGTTTGTTTTGGGTAGTTTAACGTCCACTTTGTTCAATTAGACTTACTTTAGTTTACTTTACTCAAATTTACATATCCTGTTGAAATACCAAGATATGCTGCCTGGTTGATCCAGGCATCTTATTTTCCTCAGTATGAATTATCTATGTCTGTAAACTGCTTTTTTTTTTTTATTAAACATTATCTTGTTTTATTTGACAGGTGAAGTCCCCAGGAGAAAAACACAGCCATGCAGTCCTACGGTACTACCTCACTCATTACAATATGGTTGATTATCTCATTATCATTTTACATTATTTATTCACAAACTAATCACTATTATTTGTGTTAAATTAATTAATTAGTATTTATTATTCATGTTTAATCATCTAATTCATTGAGTATATGGAATTACAGGGTTATAGAAAAATGAAGCTCTGTCTTGTTTCTTAACATATATATGTGTTGTTGCTCCAAAAGAGATGATATTTTATGGATATCAGTTTGGAAAATCAAGATGGAAATTTGTTAATAGATCGCAATATTTCAGTATAATCTGGGATTTATACAAGTACATGGCAGAGCCAAGAAAACCAATTGCTAAGACAATTGAGGCAAATGCCCCTTTTGCAGGTTGTAGGAAAAGGAAATTGTGATTATTTTTTATCATGTTTTGTACTGTATTTACAAATCATAATCTTACATAAAAGATAACTCAATGAAATAAATAGAAGGAGATATATGTTAAAGAAAATTAAACTTAATTTTGAATGTGATATCTTATCAGAATATATACTTGTTTATTTCTATTATCCATCGTATAGAAAGACCCATTGGAAATTTATAGGGGCCCAGTAAACCGCAACCCATTGTATAAAACCTGTCAGATACCATAACTGTGGTATACAGATTCAAATCTGTGGTTTACGGCCTAATAACCATGGTATATGGGAAAAATAGTCCCTTTGTGATATAGAGCAACGATATCCTCCCTATTGTGATACCCTTTAATATGGTAAAATGTGAAACAATATGTGAAAAGATGGATAATAGATACAACAAACAATGGTTATGCAGACAGGCGGCTCTGTAAACAAATCGAGGTGGACGTTGTAATACACTCACTAGTTCTCATGTATTATTACGCGTCAACCTCACTTGGTTTATGGCTGCCTGTTCACAAAACCATCGATTATTGTCTATATATATACTCTATAAGTGGATTTTTATTATTTTCAGACAATCAGGCTTACACAAACCAGCCTCAACAAGGTTTTGGCATGGAAGGGCAGTATGGACAACCAGCCCCTTACCAGGCAGCGCCTGTGGGCATGGCACCCGGGCCGCAGGGTCCACCCGGGCCGCAGGGTCCGCCCGGGCCCATGGCACCAGGGTCACCTGCCACTGGCCAGCCTCAGCAAAGTGAGTACTAGCCTGGAAGCCTGGGCCCTGTTTTTTAGTCACGATATCGTAGATCCTCGATGGCCTAAGATCGTCCCTTGAGACCAAGACACTTTTTGGTGATACAAAATGGCCGCCGTGCTATAGACGGTGTCGTAGCCTGCCGCATACGATCGGAGCTCAAAGTGTCGGCGCTAACGACAAATATAGAACTGTCTTAGGTTCTATAACACATCACTGTGCGTGTATAGATGATCTTTCCACTTCCCAACGGAATTAAGCCATGAAATTTTAACACGGGTACGGGATACATATAGCCCATGATCGTACCAAATATGAAGAAGAACGGCCGTATAGTTATGAAGTTATCGGCGTTTGAATATGAAACATTGAGCTATCGATCGGATATCATACACGCACTCTCCTAGCAGATCTTCCGCGGTGTAGTGCGCGGAATCTCTGCTGGGAGAGTGAAGTAAGCGCAGTCGATGTCAAGGTCGCCGCATAAATTAGATCACGTGATAGTAGTGGTACACTGGCCACCAGAGCAACATTTGGTATGACGAATTTCACACGCCGATAACTTCATAACGGTGCGGCCGATTTTCTTCATATTTGGGACGATTATAGGTCATATGTATACCTTACTCGTGTTAAAATTTCATTGCTTAATTCCTACGGGAAGTGAAGTTGCGCGTTCGGTACGACATGTCCAAAATGGTCTTAGACCTACGACATAGTTCGCGACACTTTCCGCTTGGCTAGGCACCGACTGTCGTGACTTAAAAATACATTGGAGCTCTCTAGGTGTCGTAGGCCCAAGCCATTTGTCGTTGGTTCTACGATCATAGCTCTCTAGCACACTGCCGCCTGGAAGATATCGCCGATAACGATTGTCGTGACTAAAAAACAGGGCCCTGGCCTAGTCACATTATAGGCCAGGTAACGGGTTCCATTTTTTTGGAAGTATACTTGTTGTCCCATGGCGTTGTTGACTACGTATTTATTGGATGTTTCCCAACCAGTGAATGCTAGAACCAGAAAATGAGCCAATGGCTAGGAAGCCTGGCCTAGTTAGACTATAGGCCAGGTAACGGGTTGCAGTTTCGTGGTGCATTATTGGTAACACCTCCATTTTTCTGTTGCATTGTGGGATTGGCAGACTACCAGATACACTGGTTGACAGGGTATCCACTAGGGGGCTCGGCGGAGATATATGCGGAACCCAGCCAAACCACTAGTCCACTAGTGCCCTAGCCCTAGCGACAACGGGAGGTACTACAGTCTAGTTGAAGGTCGTAGGAACCCGTTACCTGTCCCTTATTTCATTAGGGCAGGGAACCAGTCCAATTATAGGCCAGGTAACGGGTTCCATTTTCTTGGTGCACTATGGGTAACGCCTCCATTTCTTGCACTCTCCCAGCAGAGATCCTGTACTCTACTTCCGTTAAAGATCTGCTGGGAGAGTGCCACATTGGTAGGCTGAGACTGCACAGCCTATATAGACTGGCTTCAGTCCCTGTATCCTTTTCTTTTTATTCCATTCATTTTATCTGGACTTGTATTAAGCCTGCAGGCCTACCTTCCTTACAGCCAGTACCAGGATTGCTGGTAACACTTTTAAATTGACATATTTTTGTTGTGATCTAGCCTGGATTGGAAACCAAATGTGATGTTTGGATCTATGACCTAATAAAAAAAATTAAGAAAAAGAATACTTGAGCAAGTCTATGCAGAGCCAAGGTAGCCAGCGTGACTGTCAGTTCAAGGTCTTTCTCTAGCATTATGTAAGAATTAGTTACCAGTCCCTTATTTCATTAGGGCAGGGAACTAGTCTAAGTGAGTACTGACAATATACCACTGCAGCAGAAACAGGGGTGGGGGAGTTAGCTGAGTGGTTTGGGCAATGGACTTGTAATCCTAAGACCTTTGTAGGACTTTGTGCAATCAACTCTTCTCCATCATTCCCAGCAGTGGTATCATGAAGACTACAATGTAAATCAACCAATGAAATGAAAGCTACTTATGAAATAAAATAAATGTAAAAAAACAACAGCAAAATTACACTCATCGAAGGGCACATAGGTGAAGGTGTTGTGACACTGATAAATTTTCTTTACAGGAATTAGTGTGACCTGGAACTAAAATTTCATCTTTTTAATTCTTTTTACAGGTCAGTGGATGTCGAGGCCTGAGGGTATCCCAGGCTGCCCTCCTGGACTGGAGTACCTCTGTCAGATCAGTCAGATGCTCGTCAAGCAAAAGGTCGAGCTGCTCGAAGGTGACTCAGCAGTTTTATATACTCCACAATAACCTTAACAGAATCCCCATATGGTACTCCACAATAACCTTTACAGTATCCCATAGGATACTCCACAATAACCTTGACAGAATCCCCATATGGTAGCCCACAATAACCTTTACAGTATCCCCATATGATACTCCACAATTATCTTTACAGTATCCCATATGATACTCCACAATAACCATAACAGAATCCCCATGTGATACTCACAATTACCTTTACAGTATCCCATATGATACTCTACAATAACCTTTACATTATCCCATATGGTAGTCCACAATAACCTTTACATTATCCCATATGGTAGCCCATAATAACCTTTACATTATACCATATGGTAGCCCACAATAACCTTTACATTATCCCCATATGATACTGAATAATACTTTACTGTATCCCATATGGTAGCCCGCAATTACCTTTATTGTATCCCATATGGTAGTCCATAATGACCTTTACTGTATCCCATATGGTAGCCCACAATAACCTTTACATTATGCCCATATGGTAGTCCACAATAACCTTTACTGTATCCCATATGGTACTCCAAAATGACCATAACAGTATCCCCAGATGGTACTACATAATAACCTTCAATATACCCATATGATACTGAATAATAGCCTTTACTGTATTCCCATATGATACTCCACAATAACCTTTACTTTATTCCCATGTGATACTCCAAAATTACCTTAACAGTATTCCCATATTTTACTCAACAATAACCTTTATATTATCTCCATATGATACTCAATAATAACCTTTACAGTATCCCATATGTTAGCCCACAATAACCCTTAGAGTATCCCCATATGATAGCCCACAATAACCTCTAAATTATCTTCATATGATACTCCACAATAACCTTTACAGTACCCCATATGGTTCTGCAAAATGACCTTAACAGTATTCCCATATTTTACTCAACAATAACCTTTACATTATCTCCATATGATACTCAATAATAACCTTTACTGTATCCCCATATGATATTCCACAATAACATTTTTTTGTGTATCCCCATATGGTACCCCAAAATAACCTTAACATGATCTTTATATGATACTTCATAACAACCTTAACAATATCCCCATATGATACTCCACAATAACCTTTACTGTATCCCCATATGATACACCACAATAACCTTTACTGTATCCCAATATGATACTCAATAATAACCTTTATTGTATCCTATATGGTACTCTACAATAACATCTTTTGTTACTCATGAGACTCATGGCTAGCATATTTAAGGTACGGTTGAGACGTCTATATTTACCCATGTGTGTTTTTATGTAGATTGTCGAGGTATGTGTTATGCATCTATATCATATAGTGCTCATTTTCTGGTTCTAGCATTCACTGGTTGGGAGACATCTAATAAATACGTAGTCAACAACGCCATGGGACAACAAGTCTACTTCGCTGCAGAGGGTAAGAATACAAATTCTTTTTTTCATGAGAAAAGTTGCTGTGTTAAGCCTAAAGAGACATTTTGTCACCTTTACACCACTTCATTAACAATTATACTAGGATCTTTTTTCATCAACAGCCACACTAGCTTTCTGTGTTTGTCACCTTTGTACCAATTCCTCAACAGCCACACTAGCTTTCTGTAGTTTTTACCTTTATACCACATCATCAAAAACTACACAAACCTTCTGTAGTTTTTACCTTTATACCACATCATTAAAAACTACACAAACCTTCTGTAGTTTTTACCTTTATACCACATCATTAGAAATTACACAAACCTTCTGTGGTTTTTACCTTTTTACCACATCATCAAAAACTACACAAACCTTCTGTAGTTTTTACCTTTATACCACATCATCAAAAACTACACAAACCTTTTGTAGTTTTTACCTTTACACCACATCATCAAAAACTACACAAACCTTCTGTAGTTTTTACCTTTATACCACATCATTAGAATTACACAAACCTTCTGTGGTTTTTACCTTTTTACCACATCATCAAAAACTACACAAACCTTCTGTAGTTTTTACCTTTATACCACATCATTAGAAATTACACAAACCTTTTGTAGTTTTTACCTTTACACCACATCATTAGAAATTACACAAACCTTTTGTAGTTGTTGCCTTTGCAGCACTTCATCAACAACTAACTAGCTTTCTTTCCCCATCATCCAGATTGAGCAGCATTTTGACTTGGTTCAAATGCCTCAAAGAAACTAAATGGATTTGAAGCTCCATGAAACTTGTCCATGTCTGCTTAAGATCTAGATATATCATCACAGCTAACCAGTACATGTAGGTCCAACCAAGTGAGTGCTATTTAGTGAGTTGTAGAATGGCATTTTTAATGATTTCTATGTATATATAATAATAAAGAGACACAGTGAGTGTGACTGAATTTCATCTGTTCCTCGATATTTCGGTCAGAAATACTCCTCTCGTTTTTTGCACTCGGTGAGTATTTCTGATAAAAATATCTCTGAACAGATTCCATTCAGTCATGCTAACTATGTCTTTATATATTAGTTCCAGGTATACTTTAACCGCCATTGGTTGGATCTATATGTGCTGGTTAGCTGTGATGGTATATCTATATGTAAAGCAGACATGGACCAGTAACTATTTCTGGTGGACTGGCAGTTGTGGACAACAATTTGACATTATATTATTCGATTATATTAAACTATGTCACTAACCTCTATTTAAATGTTAACTCTTCTCCTATTGGTTGACACAGAGTCTATTGCGTACTAGGTTGCTGACCTCCATTTAAATGTAAACTCATTTCCTATTGGTTAACATAGAATCTATCGCATTACTATGTCACTAACCTCTGTCTAAATCTAAACTCTTTTCCTATTGGTTGACACAGAGTCTATTACATTACTATTGCTCACCTCTGTCTAAATGTAAACTCTTTTCCTATTGGTTGACACAGAGTCTATTACATTACTATTGCTCACCTCTGTCTAGATGTAAACTCATTTCCTATTGGTTGACACAGAGTCTATTACATTATTATGTCACTAACCTCCATTTAAATGTAAACTCATTTCCTATTGGTTGACACAGAGTCTATTACATTACTATGTCACTAATCTCCATTTAAATGTAAACTCATTTCCTATTGGTTGACACAAGAGTCTATTACATTACTATGTCACTAACCTCTATTTAAATGTAAACTCATTTCCTATTGGTTGACACAGAGTCTATTACATTACTATTGCTCACCTCTGTCTAAATGTAAACTCATTTCCTATTGGTTGACACAGAGTCTATTACATTACTATGTCACTAATCTCCATTTAAATGTAAACTCATTTCCTATTGGTTGACACAAGAGTCTATTACATTACTATGTCACTAATCTCCATTTAAATGTAAACTCATTTCCTATTGGTTGACACAAGAGTCTATTACATTACTATGTCACTAACCTCTATTTAAATGTAAACTCATTTCCTATTGGTTGACACAGAGTCTATTACATTACTATGTCACTAACCTCTATTCAAATGTAAACTCATTTCCTATTGGTTGACACAGAGTCTATTACATTACTATTGCTCACCTCTGTCTAAATGTAAACTCATTTCCTATTGGTTGACACAGAGTCTGACGCCTGTGCCCGGCAGTGCTGTGGGCCGTCTCGTGGTTTCTTCATGCACATCACAGACAACTTTGGAAAGGTAACCAGCCATCATGTTGATTATGTGGATTATAGCTGTCTTATTTCTCGTTAACAGGAGGTAATCCATGTAAACACCCCGTTTGAATGTAGACTAGCTTTATTATAGTTGTACTGATGTATATATCGTGAACACGAGATTATCCGTGTCCACCGACTGTTTAAATGTAGACTAGTTTTATTGTTTTTGTACAGTTGTGGTTTATAACTGTCGTATGTATCATCAAGAGGAAGTTATCCGTGTCCACCGACAGTTTAAATGTAGACTTCATTGTGTCTATATAGGTGTGATTTATTTATAACTGTCATAAGTATCATAAACAGGAAGTGATCAGTGTCCACTGGTCGTGTAAATGTAGACAAGCTTTATTGTGTTTGTACTGATGTGTTTTAGAACTGTCGTATGTATCGTTAACAGGAGGTTATAAATCTGTGTCTACCGCCCGTTTAAATTTAGAGTAGCTTCATTGTATCTGTAATGTCGTGTTTTATAACTGTCGTATATATCATTAACAGGAAGTGATTCGTGTCCACTGGCCGTTTTAATATAGACTAGTTTTATTGTGTTTGTACTGGCATGTTTTATAACAGTCGTCTGTATCGTTAACAGGATGTTATCCGTGTACACCGGCCGTTAAAATGTAGAATAGTTTTATTGTGTTTGTACTGACATGTTTTATAACTGTCGTATGTATTATTAACAGGAAGTTATCCATGTACACTGGCCGTTTAAATGTAGATGAGCTTTATTGTGTTTGTACTGACATGTTTTATAACAGTCGTCTGTATCGTTAACAGGAGGTTATCCGTGTACACTGGCCGTTTAAATGTAGACAAGCTTTATTGTTTTTGTACTAACATGTTTTATAACAGTCGTATGCATCGTTAACAGGAGGTTATCCATGTCCACCGGCCGTTTAAATGTAGATTAGTTTTATTGTGTTTGTACTGACATGTTTTATAACTGTCGTATGTATTATTAACAGGAAGTTATCCATGTACACTGGCCGTTTAAATGTAGACAAGCTTTATTGTGTTTGTACTGACATGTTTTATAACAGTCGTATCTATCGTCAACAGGAGGTTATCTGTGTCCACCGGCCATTTAAATGTAGATCAGTTTTATTGTGTTTGCACTGACATGTTTTATAACTGTCATATGTATCGTCAACAGGAGGTTATCCGTGTCCACCGGCCGTTTAAATGTAGATTAGTTTTATTGTGTTTGCACTGACATGTTTTATAACTGTCATATGTATCGTCAACAGGAGGTTATCCGTGTCCACCGGCCGTTTAAATGCTTCGCAGGGTGCCAGTGTTGTGCCATGACTGACTGCTGTGCCTTTGAGGTGGAGGTGGAGGCGCCTGTGGGCACTGTGTGTGCCTACGTCAGACAAGCGTAAGTTTTTTTGTTTCATTAATCCTTTAAGGACGGCCATCTGTGGCAGAGCTGTCACCATAGGGACGGGTTCTAATGATTGTGTATATCCCTAAAGGACGAACACATTTTGCATAAAGTCCTAATTTGATGTTCCATCACATGATATTATTGGTAATCAATAATATTTCACTTGTTTTAGCTTACTAATATTAATTTTGATATTATACCTACATTTTCTGAACATTTCATGTAAATTGATAAATTATTTCCTTGTCAAAAACGGTTTTATAGGTTTAAGTGAAATGATGCCTTGAGGCATCATTCGGCCTTGGCCGGTTGATGCCTCAAGGCATCATCCGGCCTGGGCTGGTTGATGCCTCGAGGCATCATTCGTCCTTAAAGGGTTAACCCTTTAGCATTCAGATACCATAGGCATGGACCTACTCCCTGAGTTTGTATACTGCTTGACCCAGATAGCCTTTGGTGTCCGCATTTATAGCCAAACTGTGACTTCCCTCCTCTCTAATCTCTCAAAGGGTGATAAATCAGACAGCTGGAAAGGTCATTAACACCCCCTATCGCCTCTAGTGATACCCTTCACCATCCCACATTCCTTTGGTGCCTTTAAGACGGGATCTCATGGGATAAATTGGTGGCAAATTCAAATGTATAGGGCGGCCGTTTTTCGGCAGATTAGACACTGCAGTGGGGCTTCAGACAGGCCGGTTTTGGGCAGTTTGAACAGCAGGGGGTGCGGCCGTTTTGGGGTGGATTGGATGCTAAAGGGTTAAATCATATATTTTACCTAATATATAATAAACACAAATAGAGTGATATTCAAAATGAATACGAAACTAGTAGTTTTGCTTACGATATGATATTAATTGATTCAGTGTGTTTGTATGTCTAGGAGAAGTCAGCTGTGGGATCTTTCTCTGTAAAACCATTTTTAGTTACATTTATTATTAATTATATTTAGGTACTGTTCTATTACTGGTAATTGCCCACAATGGTTGGTAGATATTATGACAAAACGGCTTTAGTTTGTTCATCTTGATAATAGAACTGAATTCCTTAAGGCCATGACTATGTAACGAGGTTATACGACGAGTCACATATTTATGGCCATCAGGGATTGAGTTCTGTAATCAAGATGCAATTCCTTTTTTAAAAGGTTTATTCAGTTCTTTAAAATTTTTTTTTTTTACAAAAGTTCCTCCAGTGAATACAAAAAGAGCTGATAACAGCGATCATACATAGTGAATAAGAAAGAAGTACATTGAGATTGTTTGTTTGTTTGGGTAGTTTAACGTCCAATTTGTTCAATTAGACTTACTTTCAATTTACTGCTATATCAAAGGCCATCCTTCTCATACCATGTCTATGTGATGTGGGAAGTAAAACAACTCTCACCTCGGTAAATGTGTAGGGGTGAGATTTCTACCTGAATTCATCACATAGATTGGATCACCACCCTAGTGGTGTAAAATAACCTTGAGAAAGTCTGGAAAGGACCTATAGTGGTTGACTGGACGTAAAGTCAAACCAAACAAAACAAACAAACAGTGGGGACTTCTTATATGATACACACTAACATTTTACCGCAAATAGATGTAGAAGGCTGTCGAAGCACTAACGTCTCCATTGTAAGACGCTCACTACTTTTTGACATCTAGTTCTGCCTATCGTTCGGTAGACTATAATTACTGTACACGGGTGCAATAAAAAATTCTTTTTGACTATCGTTCGGTAATTACTGGAGATGGGTGCAATAAAAAATTCATACTGCATGCCCCAGGGCACAGAGTGATTGCTAGTTCCGCCATCATCTGCCAGGAAATTGTAAGGTAGCTCAACTGTAGTCAGGGGGCAACCACTGTTATCAGTTGTTATAATTTATAGATGATACTGAGGTGAGGCTAAAATTCCTCCATGGCAAGCTCAAAATGATATTTTGGATCAAATCCATTGATGATTGGTCCCACCACCTGGTGTTTTGGATCAAGATGGTCACCTCCATGGCGCAATAGCTATGTGCCCTATATGATAATGTTGGTTCTCTCCACCTGGAAGTGTACATTTGCTCGTACCAATGTGGCATAGCGTGGCAACCTCCTGGTGCTAATTACAGGCACTAATTGAATTAGGTAATGACATGTTATTGTTCTCTTTGTGTTGTGAGACCTAAAGATATTAGATCAAAAATCTTTCTGCGTTACGTCTTCGTCTCGCGTTCCCGGAGGGGTGGCGGAATTTTTTTTTGTGAGTCGCTCAAGCGGCTCGCTCGTCTTGAGACCTAAAGATATGTTATGAAACCGAAACTAGGACTTAGTAGAAACCGAACGAGAGTTAGACTTGACAATGTTTATGCCACAACGGGAAGGTGTAGTGAACAGCAGACCTGACCAGAGTGGCATAGACATTGACAAGTCTAACTCGAGTTCGGTTTCGTATTTATCCTACCTCGTCTATGCTTTTGTATTACTAAAAGAAAAATATTGAGTCAATGACCAACAGAACATAGAAGCTGACATCCTGCTCTCTGATTGGTCAATATTGTTATTACTCTAGTGGCATAAAAAAACACTTTATGTCACGGCCTGCCACATAAAATTTCCCTATGTTAAGTCTATGACGGTTTTTTATTAGGGGTAGGATAAAATACACACACTGCATTCTACAGCATCATGGTGTCTGACTTCTTCCTTGCTCACTCCCACAAATAAGACAAAATACAACAACTCAACAGGTAATTTGCTGATTATTCACCTCATGTAAACCACAGAACCTCTTGATGTTTTACAGGTTCAGCTGCCTTGCACCAAAGTACGACATCTTGGATGCCAACAGACAGAAAGTACTCACCATAGAAGGACCAATATGCGTATGTAGTGGGCCATGCTGCACCGCTGACCAGAACTTCAACGTAAGGCTCTCTTATCATATACTAGCGACTTCGTCGATTCGTATTTGGCAACCACCTCCCCAAACGGAAAACCATTGTTAACTTGTTGTATAGAAAATGAAATATCGGAGAGCCGATAGCGAGATTCGAAATCCCGACTTTCGAATTCCCAGCCGAATGCTCTACTTACTGCTCCACAAAGACAGGTGCTAGACGGGCCAAATACTTAGTGTGGTGTGTGTGTTTCAGGGGGTGGGGGTGGAGGGGAATCAGCAGAGTTTTGAAAGGGCTACCAGCAAAAGTTGGGATCTCATTGGTTTCTCACGAGAAAAGTAGATAAAACAACTACAATAATAAACTTTGATTTCGGAATGGCTCGAAATAAAACAGGAGAGAAAAAGTATGTCTGTGTATCGATCTACAAAAAAGAAGACCAGGTTCAAGATTGTCACTCCACGGGATTCTCATTCTCGTGGGTCTTCCGTCTCCAAGCCTAAGTCTGGTTCACTCTGTCCCTATGTGCGGGACCAACTCCAAGCGGATCCTGTCCGAATCATAGTTTTTTAGATATAGTAGATAATAATCATATACCTCTGCCAGTACGTTACACAAATGCCAAACTCTGCTAGGGTATTGGTATTAAATATATACCAGCAGAGTATGGTGGTATAAAATGATGTACCACCCTACTTTGAAAACATAGTCTGATTGGCTGAAAAAAAAATCACACTGATCTACTTATGACTTACTGGCAATGACTTGCGGCAGTCTGCTCATTTATGTGTGCAAAAGATCATGGGTGTTGAAGAAAAATATAAGTAGAGAATGTGCTTGGAGGGTATTCTGTGCTCGATTTCCAGTAAGATGTTAACAGATGTACCAGCACACTTTGAATCCAACTTGGATGTCGTCACATTTCCATATGTAATTCATCAAATACTCATGTTTGAAGGTATATGATGAAATAAAAATGTATTACCTTACTGCGTACAGTGTTTCTGTTGATAAGAATATTTCAATTGAAAGAAACATGGTATGCGTGTACATATGTACCAGTGAGCTATATACATTTCATATTAATACCCATGCCCATATGTCTTATGCCATAGAGAAACTGATATTTGCTGGAAGTGTGCTGCAACATTGGCTGATCATGAGTAGGTTCATTTAGTGCAGAATGCAAATTCTGCTGGGTTTGGCAAAGTCTATTTGGTCTGGCAATAATATGTGTGGGGGGCTCTCTCTGTGCAAAACTATTTTGATGATGTAGAGACATTTGTTGGATTGTTGGCAAAATTTCTTTAATAATTGTTATGCAGTTATGAACCGAATAAGTGTCAGATTTTATCTTACTTGAACTTGTCCTTGTTAAATTTCAGATCTTTTCACCTGACATGGGAACAGAAGTGGGAAAAATCAGCAAACAATGGTCGGGCTTTGCGAAAGAGATGTTCACCGATGCAGACAACTTCGGAGTATCCTGTAAGTAGCCACAGTCAGCAAGACGGGGTGGTATTCTGGGGGCCGTTTCACTAGGAGGGTAAGCTGCCATAGTGAGACCACAGTGATAGTTTGCGTTTCATGAGAAGGTGCAGTCAAGCATGAACGCGAGTCCGGTAAGGAGTGAGACCAACAGTGAGAGAGTATGTTTCACTACACAATTAGGTCTCACTGTACCTATCACTGTTGAGGCACTATTGGCGACAGGGTAGACCCTGTCGCTGTTGGGTTTAGAGTTTTGTTTATGTCGGAAGAGGGCATGTTTTTACCCAGTTTCCGTAAGAGTTTGGCAATGATATTTTCACACAAGTAAGGTAGACATATAACCTATTATCGTACCAAATATGAAGACAAACGGCCGTATCGTTTCGAAGATATCGGTGTTTGAATTTTGTTATAGCAAATACTGCTCTGGTGGCCAGTGTCCTGCCGGCCTCCGGGGGAGACAAAAAGAAGAGCCGAAACCCCGCCGCACTACGGAGGGAGTGAAAAAGAAGAGCGACCAATGGAAACGCACGGAGGGAGTGATAAAATTCAAACCCCGATATCTTCAGAACGATATGGCCTTTAGTCTTCATATTTGAGACGATTATAGATTATATGTATACCTAACTCGTGTTAAAGTTTCATTGCTTAATTCCTATGAGAAGGGGTGAAATTCTACGTCAGCGCGGCCCATCGACGAATAAATTCAAATGTCAAACGCGTGTGCATAGCGAGACCTGTGCCAACAGTGAGAGTTGGTCTCACCTCAACAGTGAGACCACTGATGAAACGCAAATTTGGGCTTGACACTGTTGGTATCGCTGTTGCTGGCGCTGTTGCAGTCCTACCTCTCGCTTTAACCCCCCTACTAGTGAAACGGCCCCCTGTATTCCAGTCCAAATAAAGCCACTAAGGTGCCAAGTACACAGTATTCCCACTAGGAGGCATCATGAAGATTATAAGAATCTTTGGGTTGCATTGATGCACATGTTTAGCACAGAAGGCAGGCCAGTGGATTCTCAAGGCTCTAAGCCTAGTTCGTTAAGGATTCTTTTCCCATAGAACATAGTGAGAACCTTGTACAGATAACGCTTAGAGAGTGTGAGATCTTATGAGAGGGGTGCACTGGTACATTCCCTGCTATATCAAAGGCCAGTCCTTCTCATACCATGTCTATGTGGTGTGCAGTGCAGCCACTTTTCTCCTTTATCCACAACAGTGGTAGATTTACTGCTATATCAAAGGCCAGTCCTTCCCATACTATGTCTATGTGGTGGTATACAGCCACTTCTCTCCTTCATCCCCAGCAATGGTAGATTTACTGCTATATCAAAGGACAGTCCTTGTCATACCATTTCTATGTGGTGTGAGAAGTAAAAGAACTCTCACCTCGGTAAATGTGTATGGGTGAGGTTTAACTGGACGTTAATCAAACCAACAAACCAACCAAACAAGCTGTTATCGTGAGACATAGACCACATTAGTGTAACATCATTCTACCCAGGCAGACCAGGGACCTGTTTCAGTAGTTTCGTGACATGTCTAGATGGCGTCTGTGACACCATACGGACAGATCACAAGATTGTAATCGATGACACGCGGAGTTTCACTCACTTCTCGTAGGACTTAAGCAATGACACTTTCACGTGAGTAGGAGATGCATATAACCTATAATCGTCCCAAATATGGAGAAGATTGGGCACTCTGATTTTCTGATATTTGCTAGACTTTTTCCGCTGTTGCTTGCACTGTTGGTGCCGCTGTTGATGTCTGTCTAGGCCTAATGTCACGAGCCTACTGAAACAGGTCCCAGGCTTCCCCTATGCTCTGGTGACAAACATTGGGACATCCCTCCAGTGACTGCAGTGATTGATGAACCTAAACATCTCAAATCATTTGGTTCTGTAGAATATTTAACTGTTCTGTGGCATTGAAACAAATATACCACATTATAAAGAGGTGAGAGTTGGCATGACTGACAGTTCATTGTTGTGCGCTAGTATTTAGAAGGAAACCCACTCGATGAAAAAAGCTTGGTCGGCACTCCACCGAGTTTGTCTTCAGAGTAATTCACAAAGCGAAGCTGAGTGAACTACTCTGCAGTCAAACGAGGTGGAGTGCGGACCAAGCTTTTTTCATCGAGTGGGTTTCTGATTTTATCTCACCCCGTATAACATTATTTATTGATAAAATGAATCACTAAATTAGCCATTGAGTGTTGGGTACATGAGCCTCACGGCCGTGGAGTACGAGTTCCTAATGTTAAGCCTATGGAGAAAAATACCGGGGTGAGATACCGGTAATACATAGGAAGGTGTTACTAGTCCCATATTTCATTGGGACAGGGAACCAGTCTATGAATAGCACACAGATAGTGAAGGGATAGTCTATGTGAGCACTCTAACTTTTAGGCAACGTATATAGAATGTGTCAGCATATTCTAAAAGCCTGTAACTGATAAATGGTTATTTTCTTTTCAAACAGTTCCCGAGGATCTTGACGTGAGGATAAAGGCAGCGTGTATTGGTGCCGTGTTCCTGATTGTGAGTATCACTAACATGAAACATCACGAAATTTCATATGATTGTTTATAAATATGGCATGAATTGTCTTCGCGGAACGATATCACGAAGCGGAGCTGAGTGATATCTGTAGAGGAAGACAATGAATGGCATGTAAACAATTATATGAAATTAAGTGATGTTTAGATTTTATCCTACCCTGTCACATGTTTTTAACTTCATATGTCACCAGTGGCATATAAATATTTTATGGCATAACCGTTGCATACAGGCCCACCATGTTAAGTCTATGGAGATTTATATGAGGGGTAGGGTAATAACCGTGGCATACAGTCACACCATGTTAAGTCTATGGAGATTTATATGAGGGGTAGGGTAATAACCGTTGCATACAGGCCCACCATGTTAAGTCTATGGAGATTTATATGAGGGGTAGGGTAACATCCGTTCTCCATGGTCTATGACCTCATATTTCCAGTGTGATGTCCCTTCTTTTATCTTAACCCTAATCAAAAACGCCATAGGCTTAACATGGGGTGTGTTTATGTCACGGGTGTGACATAAAGTGTTGTTTATGTCACTACTTTCTAATATTCAAAAATCGTGGAAACGAAGTTGGATGAAATCTAGACGCCACTCGTTTGAGTTTATTTATGCCACTCATTGTGTTGGCTTCGTAATCTCACTTGTCTTTGACTTGTGACATATTCTACCTCATAATACCTGTTATGATATGAGGAAACATCTTGTTCAATTTTGTAACGTTTGTATGGAAGAGCGATTGTAAATCGAATTCAAACGACTTAATAAAAAAAACCCCAAAAAAACCCAACTCATACTCAAATTCGTGACGTCTCTTGATAATCCTGGGCAACTCGTTTTTGTCAAAGTCATCATTCTCCAACTCGCTCTCACTTATATTTGCCTCCTTCAAATTGCTCTGCATCAAACTCATGGAGAAACCTTGATCAAAACTTATGGGTTTCTTCTTCAATGCTCCACTGTCGACATCATATTGATTTTACCCATCCATTGCCATTTTTCTTATTCTTTTTTAAAACAGTCTTAATTCATTCATAGTTACATTTTATACATCTATTACCTCAACATTATTTCATATAAAATCAATACATCATAATGTTATACTATCACAGAGTAAAATCTTATCTTAATAGAAATCAATATCATTATCTTCTTATTTTCAGGATTTCATGTTCTTTGAACAAAACAACAACAATAACAACAACTAATATGGGAAGGCTAATGTATCGGAAGACAGGCGACAAACAGGAAGTACTTCAGCGGTCAACTAAGGTCAAATATCAATCACCGGAAGTGACCTGGGATCAGGTCATGCGCACAAACTCTCGTCTAGTCTCGCGATGTCTCTCACAATCTCGCATGGATCTCAAAGAGCTATTCGGCAAACAGTTCTGTGAGAGTCGAGAAGTGTTCGGCGAAGTGTTGTATGGTTAACCTGAAGTGGGATTCACGTACCTCACAGGGTGTTTGTCTGAGACAAATCCTGCTGAGATTCATGTACCTCACAGCGTGTTTGTCTGAGACAAATCCTGCTGAGATTCATGTATCTCACAGGGTGTTTGTCTGAGACAAATCCTGCTGAAATTCTTATACCTCACAGGGTGTTTGTCTGAGACAAATCCTGCTGAGATTCATGTACCTCACAGGGTGTTTGTCTGAGACAAATCCTGCTGAGATTCATGTACCTCACAGGGTGCTAGTCTGAGACAAATCCTGCTGAGATTCATATACCTCACAGGGTGTTTGTCTGAGAGAAATCCTGCTGAGATTCATGTACCTCACAGCGTGTTTGTCTGAGACGAATCCTGCTGAGATTCATGTACCTCACAGGGTGTTTATCTGAGACGAATCCTGCTGAGATTCTGTACTCGAACACAATCACTCTCTAAATTGTAGGGTTCCATTTCCCTGAGACATGTTTTTTCCCGTGCAATTGTTGTCGACATTTACCCCTTAAAAGGAACAGAATCTCATGAGATTTTGAACCCTGTGAGGTACATGAATCCCACCGTGTGAATTCTACTTAACAAGAAACAGAATCTCATGAGATTTTGAACCCTGTGAGGTACATGAATCCCACCGTGTGAATTCCACTTAACAAGGAACAGAATCTCATGAGATTTTGAACCCTGTGAGGTACATGAATCCCACCTTGTGAATTCCACTTGAAAATCTGAGAGCCAGTGCAGGGCTTGTGCAGCATATTGCAGCTTCTTGTACTTGGTAGCAGAAGGTTGTTAACCTTCTGGTCAAAGTATTCTTAATGGAGTATGAATCTCTCAAAGTACTCTCATTTTACTGTCGTTAGACTTAGGGTCAGGCAGGATCGCGGGGCCCCTACTGTGCATAATAATTCGGAATTTCCTGGCAAAGGGCCTATTTTTGGGTCTCTTCGCAGATTGCAAATTTAAAAAGAAAACGGGTACATTTTCTGAGGAAAGAATCTGCTAAATTTGTAGAATAAGTTTTGTGTGTGTTTTATGAATGATGGAGATATAAAATTAAAGATAAAGTGTAAAATCGAGAAACACCATTTTATGTTAAGGTTACAATTCATGCGGGAAATCCTTGAAAAGGGATTGTTCTTCAATTTGTAGAACTGGCCCCTCTTTCTGTACGCATGGGGGTCTCTAGGCAGGGTCTGTCGTATCGTCCAGGTTTATTGTGTAAGCTATCTGTGATCAACTGTCCAGTTATTAGTGATGATACTTACATAGAACGTCCTGACCATGCTGTACAAGCTACAACACGAGATGATAATTTAGGGTTTGTACGGAACGAGGCATTTACGCCGAGTTCCGTACAAACCGTAAATTATTTTGGCGTTTTGTGGCTTGCACAAGCATGGTAGGTCGTTCTTTATTTACTATATACCCGAAATTAAGAAAAATCATTAATTTAATTTGGCTTAACCTTACAAATATTTTAGTAACCGTTTACGGAAGTGTTCCGTATTTTCCCGTACGGAACACTGTTCCGTACAGTATTTTTACGTTATAAGGCTAAACGTATTTACAGTACATACGGCATGGGTATATAGTAATGAGTATATCAGTATACTGATGTGTACTATACGGGAAACCTCTGAAAGTTTACGGTCAGAGCCTATGGAGTCCTTTCAAGTTTGATTCGCGTAGTAATTCACAATGCGAAGCCGCGTGAATTATGTAGCGATTCAAACAAGATTGGATTGAGTTCTGACCCAAAACTTGAATAGGTTTCTGAATTTATTTCACCCCTCAAATTGACTAATTGGCTCAAATGTGTGGCATAATTACCCATCGAGTATTTTTTCTAGATACTCCATGGGCATTGAGTATGAGTTCCCAATGTTAAGTCTAAGGGGATACAAAATACCAGGGGTGAGATAATAAGAAGGAACTGCATCAAGACCCATAGCTGCTGGAAATATGCCAGGAGTTTAGATCACAGAGTGAGATTACAGAGCAAACCAAAATGAATAGCGTATTGTCAGTGGCTATGGATCGAGTGCGGTTCAGATTTTATCTCACCTGATTTACTGACTTATTGGCTAACGTTTGTAACGTCACTACCCATTGAGTATTCTTTTACAATACTCGATGGGCGTTGAGTACAAGTTCCCAGTGTTAAGTCTATAGGGATAAAGATCTGACTGTATCTCAGGCTGTTTTTAGCAATACTTCAGTGAACAAAAGCATTGTATTTTAATGAGATAGGGATCTCATATTTTAATATTATCGGATAAACATGACAATTCTGTCTCATATTCAAGTTTCATTTCCTGCTTTGGCAGACCTTGTGACTGCAGATGGTACTCTCAATTGAGTCCCTTTTCTTGATGTACCTGAAATGACTTTTAAAATACTTGTATAGTTTGTATATTTTGTACCCAACTGTCCATCACTTGAAATATTGGAAGGTACTTTCATCTGTTAATAAACCTTCTACAAGGCATTACATGAATCAACCCATATTGTAACTACTCTTAATGATTACATGAAAAATTGTCATGTAATAATGATATATTGCTGGCAAATGTAGAATTTTACGATGTTTATTTGGTTCAGAAATAAACAATATATCCATGTGTTGGATCAGAACACATGGTATAGTAGACTGATGACAGAGTTCTTGTTAATGATTATCTGTTTGGTTTCTGTCGGTAAAATGTTGCGAACATACTATTACTATACACCTATAGGCGAACGTCTATGGGTTACTACCCGCTGCTAGGCATATCGTATAAATAACGTTCGGGCCCGCCGAGTAGTATGACGTATGGATTCCCATAGGCTTAAGCATTGCAAAATGTACGTCCCGCTGCTACAGACACTACGTCGCACTAACATAAAATATCACGATGGCGCGAGACCAGTGTCCTTGTCAAAAACAAACAAACAAAATGGTGGTTCTCTCCCATTCATAACTTGAGAGACATTCTTAGCCTTACCTGTAACAGAAGGACGTGTGTACTGTCCAAATATCGAGGCACCTGACGTATGGCGTTCACATCAAACCGTTTAAATAGCTTAAATATGCGAGACTGATCGATATCAACAGGTCCGACCGCCTCCCGTGTTGCCGCTTCGCGTTGTCGACGTCATAATTACGTTGGCTACCAGAGTTCCAGGTGATCCTTTGTCATAGATTTCATAGTCCGCTCCACGTCGACCGTTGCCGAGTTTTTACCGCTAGCGGGACGTAGTGAACGGCAGTGATATTGTTCGTAACGGGGGGTTGAATCCGGGACTAGGAAAGTTGTAAAACGGTATATCAACAAGTCCGACCGCTTCCCGTTAGGCCGCTTCGCGTTGTCGACGTCATAATTACGTTGGCTACCAGAGTTCCAGTATCACTGGCGCCATACAATTCAGAGACCGCTCGACCGTCGGAAATTGCCGGGTTTTCACCCTGAATGTCGAAGTCGCCGTATTGAAACGCCGATATCTTCGGTTTAAAGTGCCCGATCTTCATCATATTTGGTACGATTATGGTTTATATATATACCGTACTCGTGTTCAAATTTCATTGCTTAACTCCTACGGGAAGTGAAGTTCCAGCGTCATCTGTTGCTACAGAGACCGCACCACGTCGAAAGTTGCCGGGTTTTTACCGCTAGCGGGCCGTAGTGAACGGCAGTGATATTGTTCGGAAACGGGGGGTTGAATCCGGGACTAGGAAAGTTGATGAAACGGTATTTTAAACGAGTTGTAGGTGTATAGTAATAAGAAAACGTAAATGGCGGTTCTCTCCCATTTATAACTTTAGAGACATACTCGGCCTTACCTGTAAGAACTGGAAGTGTCTATTGTCCATATATCGAAGTAAATAACGTATAGCTTTCACCTAAGACAGTTTTAAATGGTTTAACTCTGCGAGATTGATCGATATAAACAAGTCCTACCGCCTCCTGTTCCGCCGCTCCGCGTTGTCGACGTCATAATTACGTTGGCTACCAGAGTTCCAGGTCGTCCTGTGTCATACATTTCATAGTCCGCTCCACGTCGGCAGTTGCCGGGTTTTCACCCTCCCACCTCCCGGTGCTCAGTGAATGTCGAAGTCGCCGTATTCAAACGCCGATATCTTCGGTTTAAAGCAACCGATCTTCATCATATTTGGTACGAATGTAGGTCATATATATGCCATACTCGTGTTAAAATTTCATTCCTTAATTCCCACGGGAAGTGAAGTTCCAGCATCATCTGTTGCTACACGTCAACAGTTGCCGAGTTTTTCCGCTAGCGGGCCGTAGTGAATAGCAGTGGTTTAGTACGGGAATGGAGGGTTTGAATCATGAACCAGGAAAGTTGATAAAATAGATTTTAAATGAGTTGGAGGTGTATAGTAATAAGGAAACATAGTGACTGAACCCGTACGGTGTCCGTTCTCGGTCATTTGATGAAAAAATACGGCCCTCCCGCCTACGGCGTCGGGCCGTATTTTTTCATCAAATGACCTCGAACGTCCACCTGTACGGGCTCAGTAACCACGTTTTCTCATATTATTATATACCTGTGTGCGAATGTCTATGAAATACTGCATGCTGTAGGGTGTTTACCTTAATTTTTTAAATGCAATATATGACTAAACCACTGATTAAGCCTGATAGGTCCCTGGAACCTGATTAATATGCTTTTTAAATTTTGTTTCTAGTCCCAATATTAGCCAAAATATTCAAGATTGAAGTTCTGAATTTAGGGCTGTTTGTGTGACAGCTCGTTCTATATAAGGAAGGCTCAAAAATGGCACAAAGACATCCCCAAAAGCAGCTTGTTAGTAGTCAGTGGCCAAAACCTTGGATTTAAGCAATACTTCAGTTACTACTATTGCTAACAATTTCAGAGTTATTCAACCGATTTTGATCAAATTTTCAGAAGTCATCAGGCCGACTATTGTCCTTACAAGAAATGGCAGATAACGACCTTGATCCTATCTCAAGGTCAAAAGGTCACAATATATCATTTCAAGGGTAGCACAAGAAGCAATATAAATCCTTGATACTTATTATGTTAATTTCTCTTTATAATGTAAACATCTATCTTAGTGCATAAGAAAAGTGCTTAAAATGACCTTGGTCGAAGGTCAAGGTCATCACAATGAGGTCAGCCATGATCCCTACAAAAAAATTGTTGATTTTGCTAATTTTTTATAACGATGTCTTAAAATGCATGTACTTTATGTTACTTATTTAAAAGCTGACCACCCAAAGGTCACCTCAAGGTCACAGGTTATGACCTTCGGTAAATGAGTTCTAAATATTATCAAAAGACTGACTTATCCTTTCGCACACAATCAAACTCAGGTTTTATTTACTATATCAATGTCTCACCACCTCTGCATTCAAGGTCAAGGTCATTGAAGGTCACATCAGTATAGGTCAGTAACTACGGGTCACTCAGTTTGGGTTGCTTGTGTGGACCACTTAGTATAGGTTACTCAAAAATGGGTCAGTCAATATGGGTCACTCAGAATAGGTCAGTAAATAAGGGTCACTCAGTATAAGTCAGTAAGTATAGGTCACATGGTATGGGCTAGTAAGTAAGCACTCAGTATTAGTCAGTAAGTATGGGTCACCCTGTATGGATCAATCAGGATAGGTCAATAAGAATGGGTCACTCAGTATGAGTTGGTATGGCTCACTCTGTTTATGGCTCACTCTGATATGCTCATGTATGGCATGCCCATTGATTTACTGATCGTCCGACTGTACAATCGTCCCTCCGACCCATCGTCCCTCCAACCATCCCTCCTACCCATCGTCCCTCTGACCCATTGTCCTCCGACCCATTGGTCCTCAGACCAAGTGTCCCACAGACCCATCGTCCCTCCGACTGAACAAACCATCAACCCATCAAGTGATTTACTGGTCGTCCGACTGACTAATCGTCCCTCTGACCGAGCGTCCCTCCTACCCATCAGCCCTCCCACCGATCGCCCCTCCCACCGATCGTCTCTCAGACCGATCGCCCCTCCCACCCATCGTCCCTCCCACCCATCGTCCCTCCCACCCATCGTCCCTCCCACCCATCGTCCCTCCCACCCATCGTCCCTCCCACCCATCGTCCCTCCCACACATCGTCCCTCCCACCCATCGTCCCTCCCACCCATCGTCCCTCCCACCCATCGTCCCTCCCACCCATCGTCCCTCCAACCATCCCTCCCACCCATCGTCCCTCCAACCATCCCTCCCACCCATCATCCCTCTGACCCATTGTCCTCCCACCCATTGATCCTCTGACACATCGTCCCTCCCACCCATCGTCTCTCCAACCCATCGTCCCTCCTACCCATCGTCCCTCCAACCCATCATTCCTCCCACCCAATGTCCTTCCCACCCAATGTCCCTCCCACCCATCGTCCCTCCCACCCATCGTCCCTCCCACCCATCGTCCCTCCCACCCATCGTCCCTCCCACCCATCGTCCCTCCAACCATCCCTCCCACCCATCGTCCCTCCAACCATCCCTCCCACCCATCATCCCTCTGACCCATTGTCCTCCCACCCATTGATCCTCTGACACATCGTCCCTCCCACCCATCGTCTCTCCAACCCATCGTCCCTCCTACCCATCGTCCCTCCTACCCATCGTCCCTCCTACCCATCGTCCCTCCAACCCATCATTCCTCCCACCCAATGTCCTTCCCACCCATCGTCCCTCCCACCCATCGTCCCTCCCACCCATCGTTCCTCCCACCCATCGTCCCTCCCACCCTTCGTCCCTCCCACCCAATGTCCCTCCCAACCAACGAACCAACCCATAAACGGATTTACTGATCATCCGACTGACCAATTGTCCCTCGGACACATCGACCCTCTGACCCATCGTCCCTCTGACCCATCGTTCCTCTGACCCATCGTTCCTCAGACCCATCGTCCCTCAGACTGAACAAACCATCAACCCATCAATTGATTTACTGGTCGTCCAACTGACTAATCGTCCCTCCGACCCATCGTCCCTCCCACCCATCGTCCCTCAGACCCATTGTCTCTCAGACCCATCGTCCCTCAGACTGAACAAACCATCAACCCATCAATTGATTTACTGGTCGTCCAACTGACAAATCGTCCCTCCGACCCATCGTCCCTCCCACTGGTCGTCCCTCCGACCCATCGTCCCTCAGACCCATTGTCCCTCAGACCCATCATCCCTCAGACCCATCGTCCCTCAGACTGAACAAATTATCAACCCATCAATTGATTTACTGGTCGTCCGACTGACTAATCGTCCCTCCGACCCATCGTCCCTCGGAATGATCATCCCTCCTACCGATAGTCCCTCCCACCGATCGCCCCTCAGACCAATCGTCCCTCAGACCAATCGAACCATCAGCCTATCAATTGATATACTGATCGTCCGTCAGACTGATTGAACCATCAGCCCATCAATTGATTTACCGATCGTCCCTTCGACAGATCGTCCCTCCAACAGATCGTCCCTAAGACCGACCATTCCTCAGATCGATCGTCCCTAAGACCGATCGTCCCTAAGACCGATCGTCCCTAAGACCGATCGTCCCTAAGACCGATCGTCCCTAAGACCGATCGTCCCTAAGACCGATCGTCCCTAAGACCGATCGTCCCTAAGACCGATCGTCCCGAAGACCGATCGTCCCGAAGACCGATCATCCCTAAGACCGACTGACCACTATATTGTACCTCTGACCGACCGACCACTGTAACTGCCCCCTTGGGCGGGGTGCCCCCTTGGGCGGGGTGCCCCCTTGGGCGGGGTGCCCCCTTGGGCGGGGTGCCCCCTTGGGCGGGGTGCCCCCTTGGGCGGGGTGCCCCCTTGGGCGGGGTGCCCCCTTGGGCGGGGTGCCCGCTTCGGCGGGGTGCCCCCTTGGGCGGGGTGCCCCCTTGGGCGGGGTGCCCCCTTGGGCGGGGTGCCCCCTTGGGCGGGGTGCCCCCTTGGGCGGGGTGCCCCCTTGGGCGGGGTGCCCCCTTGGGCGGGGTGCCCCCTTGGGCGGGGTGCCCCCTTGGGCGGGGTGCCCCCTTGGGCGCGGTGCCCCCTTGGGCGCGGTGCCCCCTTGGGCGCGGTGCCCCCTTGGGCGCGGTGCCCCTTGGGCGCGGTGCCCCCTTGGGCGGGGTGCCCCCTTGGGCGGGGTGCCCCCTTGGGCGGGGTGCCCCCTTGGGCGGGGTGCCTCCTTGGGCGGGGTGCCTCCTTGGGCGGGGTGTCCCGCTTCGGCAGGGTGTCCCGCTTCGGCAGGGTGTCCCCTTTGGCGGGGTGGGCGCTTCGGCAGGGTGGGCCCTTCAGCGGGGTGACCCCTTAAGCGGGGTTAAAATAAACTTTTAATAGAGGGAAAAAAATTCCGTTCCTAGCAAACTGTCGCCTTAAGAGGGCCCCCCTTAAGCAGGGTGCCCCTTTAAGGAGGGTGTCCCAGATTTACTGTACTGAAAGAGGTTTCCCCCCTCACAAGAAATATTTTTGCTCAGCATGGAAATGCCCCCCCCCCATCCCCCCCAAAAAGAAAGTTGGCCCTGCTTGAAAATATGGGGGGGGGGGGAAAGGAAATTAGCCCCCCCCCCTCCCCCCTAAAGAAAAAAAGACACCCCCACCCCTCTAATGGGAAAACTAAAAGAAAGTTGGCCCCCAATGGAAATACAAAAGATTTTCCCTTCTTGGAAATACTGAATAAAGCCCCCCCCCCCCAAAAAAAAAAAAGGAAAGAAAAAGAAGACCCTCCACCCCCCCCCCCTCCCCCAGCCTAAAAGAAAAGAACCCAACAATATACAGAATACTGAAAAATATTATTGCCCTCCCAACCCCACCCCATATCAGATTGTTATTAATGTGTAAACCTCTTTTCTGATACACTGCACTTGATAATGGTAGTCTTGACCCAATTTCTTTACTTTGTAAAATGACATGGCCATTTTCAACTAAATTTCCATAGCAATAAAAACTTTTTTATTTCCTGTGAAATATCACCATTCATTAGATAATTTCGTCTAGATTCTGTAACTGACTGCCACCAAAACAAATTCCTAGGATTAAGGAAGTTATAGCTGATTTACTTTGGATTAATGCATAGCAACAGCTACAAAAACGTCACAGAACGTCATGCCCATAGACTCAGCACTGAAACGTGACGTCGTAATATGCACCCAAATAATGCAACCTTTCCACCTTCAAACAAAATCCCATCAAACTAATATTTGTGACATATTTACAAACCAGGTATCAAATGAAAGAGAAACACTTACAGATTCTAAATCTGGGTGCCACCAGAATGAATTACACAGGTTCCATATATCTAAAACCAAGTTCATGTTAGGCTCTTGGTAAAAAACGTACTTCTTGTGGTAGAAACTTGGTTGAAGCTATAAATAGAAGACAAGGTGAATGCGATTTGGTCCAAGTAGGTCAGACGTCAATCATCCCAGATTCTGATGACGTCACAATCGCACGAACGTGCGTCGTTTTCCGTTTTTTCGTGTGCCGTTTTCTGGTCACGTGACCAGTGCCACTTGGCAGCTAAACATTCTGTACTACTCACCTCATAACTTCGCGAATATTTCACGTAGAATCTTGTGATAAAAAGCAGTGGATTGCTAAAGACCTACAGAACACAGTATGTAAGTTTATATTTTGATTATTCTAAGGGAAAATATGAATATTTGCCGTTTTCCGTTACGGAGTTCGCCGCGAGCGCGAAAACGGTCGATGTCACGCTCCAAACCCACCCGCGGTAAACACGCTACATGCTGCTAAGAGTGCAGTATTAATAATGATCGTGCCCGCTGTGAGTGTGACTTAATAACTCATTGAAATAACTTAAGGCATATAATAATAAGCAAACGTCCTCACTGTGGACAAAACACGTCTCGTTCTTGATCTGCCTTCCGCCTATGGCGTCAGGCAGTATGAAATTGACGATTGACCCCTGAACAGAAACCGTTTCATCCACAGTAAGGAGGTTTCCTAATATTACTTGACTTTTCCCTCATCCTATATATATATGTAAGTAAAGATGGAGAGAGGTTTGGGTAAATGAAATTTAGTAATTATAATAGATAAATTTCAAGGTTGGTAAAATAGCATATTAAGAAATATGAGTGAGAGTACAGAATGCCGCTTAGAGAGTGAGATCTTATTAGAGGGGTGCACCAGTGGTGCATGTGTAGTGGTGAGAGTTAGTTATGTATATGCACGGCAGGTGGGGGTATAGAAATGAGGCACCCTGACACATACGAGTCATGACAAACCAATGCCTTAATTAGCACTACACCATTTCAAGGAGGTGTATTATTGGGATGACTGCACGACTACAAAAGAGCATAGTGCAGATGCTGCATTGGTTTGGTTTGGCTGATTTTATGTCCAGCCAGTTTAGAATTTCTCTTCCCAGACTTTACAATAGCTTAAGTACTTTTCTTCTTTTCCCTATTCCTTAGATAGGGTGGTGTGCCTCGAAGTCCA
Source organism: Alentia gelatinosa (assembly GCA_950022655.1). Taxonomy (NCBI): domain Eukaryota; kingdom Metazoa; phylum Annelida; class Polychaeta; order Phyllodocida; family Polynoidae; genus Alentia; species Alentia gelatinosa. Next base: position 6,133,462 of record OX465581.1, on the reverse strand, counting down.
GGGCCCTGTTTTTTTAGTCAAGACACTCTTTGGCTGAGATCTGCGAAGATATCCCAGAGAATCTAAAACATTTTTTTAAGACAAAAGATGGCCGCTGTCCTATAGACACGGTATTGGTGCGCCCCGGTAGATCGCCGCTAAAATTGTCTTGGCTTGAGACAAATATAGAACTATCTTAGGTTCTATAATTCTACTCTTGCCGGATACCAGCGTCAGCACTAGTGCAGTCATATCAAGTTATTATGGGATATCAGCGGTGTATTGCATCAGCCAACTCTGTGGAGTCATAGGTTAGGCATCAGGCAATGGTGCAATCAACAGTCCTCATTCACCAGTCTTTTCGACAGTCCTCACTCACAAGTCACAAGTCCTCACTCACATGTATCTCACTGCACTCGACAGTCCTCACTCATCATTCCTGTCACCAGTCCTCACTCACAAGTCCTCACTCACCAGTCTGCACTCAACAGTCCTCGCTCAATAGTCCTCACTCAACAGATCTCACCCAATAGTACTCACCAGTTCTCACTCACCTACCACTACTTCCCAGTCACTTGGCTCTAAGACACCTCTAAGATACCTCTACGACACCACCAACCTTGTCTTGGGCTGAGACCGTTATGGAGCCAATTTGAGCTAAGATACCCTAAGATATCTTAAGAAAATCTTGACTAAAAGACACCTCTAACACCCCTAAGATGTCTCAGTCAAAGATATTTCTAAGATCCTATAAGATATCTTGTCTATAGTACACTTTTGTCTTAAGACGGTCTAAGCCTAGTATAATCTTGAATAAAAAACAAGGCCCAGGCTTCGGGTTTTTTATAGCTGTTCTTTGAAGACACTGAGATATTTGTCCTCTGCTCCTTTTCCAATGCCACAGTGTTAGCACACAGATGGTGAAGGGTTAGTTCTTAGTTAGCAGCAAACTCAGAGTCTATGTGACTACTCTAATCTTTGGGCAGAGTATATATGAGCGTGTGGCCCATCCTCAAAAACTAGGACCAGATAACATGTTCACCATTGATGAATGAGTGTGGAATTATAAAAAAAGAAATTAAAGAAAAGTGGTTTGGATTATATCTAGTCTATGGGTCATTTTCTGTAACACATTTGCACGCAGTCAACTTTTCATTTCTATAAATACCTTTCTAGGATCCAGATATATCAAGCACCAGTGGGCCAATGAGGTATTTCGGTCTCCAGTGAATGATCAGCTGGGCACGCCTGTTCCGTTCATCAGGAATGACATTTTTTTGCCAAAATGCTTTCTCATATTCTCTGTTCCTATATTCTAAGCAGTAAGCAAACTCCAATTAGATCAGATCAGATGATAAATGTTCCGTTCATCAGAAATGACTTTTTTTTTTCAGAAATGCTTTCTCATATTCTCTCTTCCTATATTTTAAGAAGTAAGCAAAGTTCAATCAGATCTAGATGATGAATGTTCCGTTATCAGAAACAATACCTTATTGCAGAAATGCTTTCTCTTATTCTCTATTCCTATATTCGAAGCAGTAAGAAAACTCCAATCAAATCTAGATGATAAATGTTCTTATTACGTAAATGGTTTCTCATATTCTTTGTAACTATATTATAAGCAGTAAGAAAAGTCCAATCTGATCTCGATGATAAATGTTCCGTTTATCAGAAACAACATTTTATTGCGAAAATACTTTCTAATACTCTCTGTACCTATATTCTAAGCAGTAAGCAAAGTCCAATCAGATCTAGATGATGAATGTTCTGTTCATCAGAAATGACATTTTATTGTGTAAATTCTTTCCCATATTCTCTGTTCAATCAGATCTAGATGATAAATATTCTGTTCGTGAGAAGCGACATTTTATTGCGAAAATGCTTTCTCATATTCTCCATCCCTATATTCAAGGCAGTAAGCAAAGTCCAATCAGATCTAGATAATAGATGTCCCGTCCCTCAGAAATGACATTTTATGATAAATTCTTTACCATATTCTCTGTTCAATCAGATCTATAGGATAAATATTCTGTTCATCAACAACAACATTTTATTGCGAAAATGCTTTCTCGTATTCTCTATACCTATATTCAAAGCAGTAAGCAAAGTCCAATTAGAAATAAATGATTTATGTTCTGTTCATTAAAAACAACATTTTATTGCGTAAATGCTTTCTCATATACTGTTGCACCAATATGCCGAGCGGTAAACAAAGTCCAATCAGGCTGAGCAGAAACCACAAGCCATGCGGCAATGCCTCCTCATGAAGTCCTCGTACCTGTAGTCGGTGCAGTAACCAGAGGTTGACCAAGCATCACAGTCAGTGTTCAAGTCCCTGCACCATTCATCTGTAAACAAGGGAAGACGAGAAACGGGTAATGGTAAATGATTATTATCTCACCCCAGATATTTTTTCTCCATAGACTTAATATTAGGAACTCGTATCTAACACCCATTAGATATTTAGGAAAAATATCCAATGGGGGATAATGTCACAAATGTTAGTCCATTAGTCAATATTAAGGGTGAGATAAATTCAGAAACCCATTCAAGTTTAGGGTTAGAGCTCGATCCCATCTCATTTGAATCACATAGCAATTCATGCGGCTTCGCCTTGTGAATTACTAAGTGATTCAAACTCGATGGGATACGAGTTCAGACCCTAAACTTTCATGGGTTTCCTCTATAATATTCATGCAGGAATGTCAGAGGATTTGGATGTGAAACATTGTGTTTCTCAATATTAAATGTAGGAGTAGAAAAGCGCTTGCTTCATGAACTGGTTTCCTTTGCTACTTATCTCACCCCTGATATTTTTTCCCATAGACTTAACATTACGAACTCATACTCAACAACCATGAAGTATTTGAATATAATCCTCAATGGCAATGACCTCATAAATAATTAGTATTCATACAGGAATGTCAGAGAATTTGGATGTGAAACATTGTGTTTCTCAATATTAAATGTAAGAGTAGAAAAGCGCTTGCTTCACGAACTGGTTTCCTTTGCTACTTATCTCACCCCTGGTATTTTTTTCCCATAGACTTAACATTACGAACTCACGGAGTCTTTGAAAATAAACCTCAATGGGCGATGACCTCATAAATGTTAATCAGTCAATGATAGGGATGAGATGAAATCTGAACAACACTTGATCCATAGCTGCTGAAAATATGCCATTCATTTTGGTTTGCTTCATAATCTTACTCGGCGTCTCCTCGTGAGATTACTCAGCAACCAATAATCATTTCATATTTTCAAAGGCTATGGATTTCGATCCAGTTCCTTCTGAATCACCTAGAGTTGCAGGGACCCAGCATGATGTCGTTGGAATTTGTTCAGGATTGTTTGAAATTATTCGAGATTACTTGGGCTTGTTTGATGTCATTTGGGGTTGTTAGGGGTTGTTCAGCGTCTTTTGATGTTGTTCGAGATTACTCTGGGTTGATCCACGTTATTTGGGGCTGTTTGGAGTTGTTTGATGTTATTCAGAATTGTTCAGCGTTATTTTGTATTATTCCATGTTATTCAGTGTTATCTGATGTCATGCTGTATTTTCTGGGTTATTTGTTATTCGTGATTGTTCCATGTTATTCAGGGTTGTTTGGTATTATTCCATGTTATTCAGTGTTATCTGATGTCATGCAGTATTTTCTGGGTTATTTGATAATATTCTGTATTGTTCTGGGTTGTTTGTTGTTGCTCAAGATTGCTTGAGGTTGAACGATGTTATGCTTTTTGGAGTTGTTTGGGGGTTGTTTGGTATTGATCCATGTTATTCAGTGTTGTCTGATCCCTGACAGCATGCTCAGTTCAAGCAACTCTTGATAGATGTTATGTGGTATTGCCTGAATTATTTGATATCATTCCCGATTGTTTTGGATTGTTTGATGTTGCTCGAGATTGCTCAGGGTTGTTCAATGTTTTTTTGGAGTTTTTCGATGTTGGTCGAGGTTGTTTGGTATTGTTCCATGTTATTCAGATTTGTTTAATGTGTTGCTGTATTTTCTGGGTTACTTGATATCACTTTGAATTGTTCTGGGTTGTTTGACGTTGTTCAAGATTACTTGGAGTTTTTCGATGTTATTTGGGGTTGTTTGGTATTGTTCCATGTTATTCAGTGTTTTTTTATGTTATTGATGTTATTCTTGACTGTTCATAGTTGTTTGATGTTGTCCGGTTGGTTGCTATCATTCCATGTTAATACAGTTTTGTTTGATGTGAATGCGGTATTTTCTGGGTAATCTGATATCATTCTGGATTGTTCTCCGTTGTTTGATGCTGCTTGAGATTGCCCAGAGCTATTCAATGTTATTTGGGGTTGTTAGATGTTGTTCATGTTATTCAGTGTCATCGGATGTGAATGCGGTATTTTCTGGGTTATCTGATACCACTCTGGATTATTCTCGGTTGTTTGATGTTGTTCGAGTTTGCTTGGGGTTGTTCAATGTTAATTTGGGGCTGTTCAGAGTTTTTGGATGTTGTTCAGGGTTGATTGGTATTATTCCATGTTATTAAGTGTTGTCTGATGTCATGCGGTATTTTCTGGGTTATTTGTTATTGGGGATTGTTTGATGTTACTAATTGACATTATTTGAACTTACTGTCTCCACAGATGCGGCAGGACTTGGCGCAGTTGACCAGCATGTAGTTGGGGTTGGCGACACACTCCCCTATCGAGGCCCAGTACTCACACTGTGTATCGTTATCCACGCATTCAACTGAGAGGGAAAAAGGCAGTTACATTATCATATAAACCTACACCATTATCCTACCCCTAATATAAAATCCCATAGGCTTAACATTGAGTTTCTGTATGCCATGCTGACTGGCATACAGAGTTTTATATGCCACTATAGTGGCATACAGAATTGTTATCATGTAATATTCCAAAATCGAGGAGACGGGGTAGGAGACAGAGTTTTGGCTCCGGACTTCACTCGGCTTCACCTCATGAAGTCACTATGCCAAACTCCAATCGTGGCATACGATGGCCAAGATTAAAACTCATCCAGTTTTATGATAGTATGTTACACAAATACCAACTTCATCTACGGTATTGGTACTAATATGGTGGAATATAAAAATATACCAACATACTTTGAATATGACTGGTGTTTGAGCCACTAACCAAATGATACCCAAGTACTTTTTCTTTGTTGTTCCCAATATTTATTATTCAATTTGTGTTACAATTGGTTGTTTACGATTTGTTTCACCTTTTAAATTGTCCAACTAGTTTCGGCGTGTTGCCTTCACCAGGGACTAGGCAGAAGTGACTATATTGCCTGGAATTGGTCCCTTAAAAACCCTTTAAGGACGCATGATGCCTGGAGGCATCACGGCACTAAAGACGCATGATGCCTTGAGGCATCATTGTCCAGATATTAACAAAAATGTTTTTACAATGAAATAATAGAGCAATATTCATGAAATCTTCAGAAAATGCAGATAGCATATCATATTTAGTATTTCTATTAACAAGAAATTAAATATTTGTGATTATGTATCATATTTCATGATTACAACCTTGGATATCAGTTTTAACCATAATTTGGCCGTCCTCTAGCCAGACAAACTGCCACCAGCACCCGTCCTTATGGGAGTAGCTGGGCCCCAGGCTGCCGTCCTTAAGGGGTTAAATGCGCTTTCTTTGGTTGTTATGGTAACAGGAATTATGGGATGCAAAACTAACTTTAAATAGCCCCCTAGCGGCTGATATTGGTACTAATATAGATTTTCTGATGTGAAAACCTCCTACTTTGAATATGCATTTCGATTGGCTGTGAAAATTGTGCTGACCAATCAGATTTGAGATTTATCACTGCTCCACTTCCGGTAAGATGTCAACATAGTAGCAGCATACTTTTGAAGCCAGCTCAGAGGAGGTGTGAAGTGTAGCGCCCCCTATCGTCTTGGCATGGTCTCAAATGACAGCTGAATGCGGATTCCTATACTAAAATAGGCTAACTAGTAACAGCTACTACATACAAACTGTTAGAGCTCTATAAAAAATCTTTTCAGATATTGATAGAGTGATATCTAATCTATTCCAAACCACAATAGAGCTCAATAGAGCTCCATGTTTTATGCCTGTTTTTTGTTGTGGAATAATGCCTTATTTCTCACAAGTATTGCTAGGCTTGGGCTAGACTAGTCCTAAAGGCTCTGACTGTGAAGGCTGTCCGCAAGGCAGTCAAGGTTTCCTGACTAGGGCTAGACTGGCCTCAGTCCCTGTGTCCAACCCAGGGCCCTGTTTTTTAGTCACGACCATTGTGTGGCCAGGAAGGCCCAAGACCAACCTGCGATCTCACGACAGTCTGGACGACAAAAGATGGCCGGTGTTTTATAGACGGTGTCGTAGTGCGGCATGGACAATCGCCGCTAAAAGTGTCATACTTAGACAATAAATGTCTAACTCACTGTGCGTATATAGAGGATTTTTCCACTTCCCGACGGAATTAAGCAATGAAATTTTAACACGAGTTATGGATACATATATCCTACAATCGTACCAAATATGAAGAAGACCGGTCGTGCCGTTCTAAAGTTATCGGCGTTTGAATTTGAAACGTCGGGCTATGATCGGATATCGTACATGCACTCTCCGAGCAGATCTTTCGCGGTGTCGAGCGCGGAATCTCTGCTGGAAGAGTGAAGAAAATTAGATCAGTGAGGGTACGGCTACACTGGCCACCAGAGCAGAGATTGCTATGACGAAATTCAAACGCCGATTTCTTCGGAACGCTGCGGCCGATTCATATTTAGTACGATTATAGGTTATATGTATCCCTTACTCGTGTTAAAATTTCATTACTTAAATTTTACGGGAAGTGAAGTTGCGCATTCTGTACGACATGTCCATAGATGTCTTAGGTCTAAGACAGCTTGGGACACAAATTTACCCACGTGACCTTACATGTCTCGTGACTATAGCACACCTCAGACCACCCTAAGTCTCTTAGAGCAGTGATAGTTACCCGACCCCCTAAACTATCGCGACTATAGTACACTGACAGCAAAAACATGTCGCCCGTAACGATGGTCGTCACTAAAAAACAGGGCCCCAGGGCTCTCCTACTGCTGCCTACTACCACCGCATGCCGTGCTTTCCCTATCGATGTCCGATTGAAAGTGGCACCCTGAGGCTGTCGCGATTGTAAATATGTTTCAGGTCGGTATAGGGGGCGCTGCGCTTCACACCTCCTCTGAAGCCAGCTTGACTGTTGTAATATTTTCGTAAATATTACACCAATAATCTATATATGAAGTTACATGATGAAAGTAAAATGCATTTACCTTCTTGTTATATACTTGTGTACCTTGTTTCTTTGGATAACAATATTCCACGAGCTCATAGAGCGTGTGCAATATTTTGAATATAACTAGCGACTTCGTCGATTTGTATTTGGCTATAACCACCTACCCCCTCACCCCTTCCCCCTACAATCTGTGATCATCGGCGATCAGAACTCTGTGGAGTGACACCAGCGAAAAGGTGAGATCTCAATGCTTTATATCAAGGAAAGGAGATCAGAGAACTACAGATAAAAAGTATGTTTTCAGTATGGAAACAAAGAAATCCTAAGGATAGGAGTACATTTAAGTAGAGACATTCAGAAATGAATAGCAGGTTTGAGTTTATTACTACACGAAAATCTCACTTTCGTGGCCCTTCAGTCTCCAAGCCTAAATTTGGTTCACTCTGTCACTATGTGCGGGAGACTCTCCAAGCGGATATTACTGGAAATTACACGTTTTATATGAGGTAGGTAACCATATTGAAATCCTGAAATAAACCTCTTTTGTATCATTGCTCCCAAACTTTGTCAAAAGTCATGTCATTTCGATGATAGTGTTTTTGTTCAATAGGCCTTTTTCCACAGCATTTGTATCTGAAACCAGTCAATATTGTGTATGTATTCCAGCATAAATACAAAATATTGACTCGTTTCAGATACAAGCGGCAGTATGCTCCAAGGAGTTGACGCGTAGTAATATCCGAGTGTGAGCGAGTATATTGCGCAGAGTCAACTCCGAGGAACATACAGCCGCTTTTATCTGAAACCAGTCTATATTGTATTTATTGTCCACCTTTTCTGGACAAGTAGCATGTCAATATCAGTTCATTTAAGTTATGCACTATTTTTCCATACGCACTATTTTTCCGTATGCGCCTCCCAGATAATACAACATATCTGTATGCACTGGGTATGTCCATACAAACTCCCTATGTGTTTTCTATGGACACTTTGTATTACGTGGATAATAAATATCTGTATGCTCCGGGTATGTAGATACACTGTGCACATCTGTTTTCTATGGACACTTTGTATTACGTGGATATATCTGTATGTGCCTAGTATGTAGATACATGCTGCCCATGTGTTTTTTATGGACACTTTGTATTAGGTGGATATATCTGTGTGCTCCGGGTATGGTGATACACACTCCTTATGTGTTTTCTATGGACACTTTGTATCAGGTGGATAATAAATAGAGGGACTGGTTTTAGATGTTTTAACATATGCAATAGAAACACTTACTGTCGCCGCCGCCGCCGTCTCCGTCTCCGCAGCCCTCGGTGCCGCACTCACAGAGCCGGTTAGTCCAGCTGTTGTTGTCACAGTAACATTTACAGTCCTTCGCAACGAAACCCTCAGCCGGACAGTCCACATTCCCGCAGCCATCTGCAAAGAAACGACACTTACCATTATATAGAGTGTTCGCCCATAGGTTTATGAGAATAATTGGATAAATTTCATAATGTGATAGTATAAAGAAACATCACAAAATTTCATACAATTGTTTATATGGCACGAGTTGTTTTCGCGGAATGAGCAGAAGCACAATGAATGCCATGTAAACAATTGTATAAAAATAAGTGACGTTTAGATTTTATCCTGCCCTGTTACATGTTTTCAACTTCATACTTCACCCGTGGCATATAAATATTATATGGCATAACCGTGGCATACAGTCACACCATGTTAAGTCTATGAAGATTTATATGAGGGGTAGGATAATAACCATGGCATACAGTCACACCATGTTAAGTTTATGGAGATTTATATGAGGGGTAGGATAATAACCATGGCATACAGTCACACCATGTTAAGTGTATGGAGATTTATATGAGGGGTAGGATAATAACCATGGCATACAGTCACACCATGTTAAGTTTATGGAGATTTGTATGAGGGGTAGGATAATAACCGTGGTATACAGTCACACCATGTTAAGTTTATGGAGATTTCTATGAGGGGTAGGATAATAACCATGGCATACAGTCACACCATGTTAAGTGTATGGAGATTTATATGAGGGGTAGGATAATAACCATGGCATACAGTCACACCATGTTAAGTGTATTGAGATTTATATGAGGGGTAGGATAATAACCGTGGCATACAGTCACACCATGTTAAGTCTATGGAGATTTATATGAGGGGTAGGATAATAACCATGGCATACAGTCACACCGTGTTAAGTCTATGGAGCTTTATATGAGGGGTAGGATAATAACCGTGGCATACAGTCACTCCATGTTAAGTCTATGGAGATTAATATGAGGGGTAGGATAATAACCGTGGTATACAGTCACACCATGTTAAGTCTATGGAGATTTATATGAGGGGTAGGATAATAACCATGGCATACAGTCACACCATGTTAAGTTTATGGAGATTTGTATGAGGGGTAGGATAATAACCGTGGTATACAGTCACACCATGTTAAGTTTATGGAGATTTCTATGAGGGGTAGGATAATAACCATGGCATACAGTCACACCATGTTAAGTGTATTGAGATTTATATGAGGGGTAGGATAATAACCGTGGCATACAGTCACACCATGTTAAGTCTATGGAGATTTATATGAGGGGTAGGATAATAACCATGGCATACAGTCACACCGTGTTAAGTCTATGGAGCTTTATATGAGGGGTAGGATAATAACCGTGGCATACAGTCACTCCATGTTAAGTCTATGGAGATTTATATGAGGGGTAGGATAATAACTGTGGCATACAGTCACACCATGTTAAGTCTATGGAGATTTATATGAGGGGTAGGATAATAACCGTGGCATACAGTCACTCCATGTTAAGTCTATGGAGATTTATATGAGGGGTAGGATAATAACCGTGGCATACAGTCACTCCATGTTAAGTCTATGGAGGTTTATATGAGGGGTAGGATAATAACCATGGCATACAGTGACACCATGTTAAGTCTATGGAGGTTCATATGAGGGGTAGGATAATAACCGTGGCATACAGTCACACCATGTTAAGTCTATGGAGGTTCATGTGAGGGGTAGGATAATAACCGTGGCATACAGTCACACCATGTTAAGTCTATGGAGATTTATATTAGGGGTAGGATAATAACCGTGTCATACAGTCACTCCATGTTAAGTCTATGGAGATTTATATGAGGGGTAGGATAATAACCGTGGCATACAGTCACACCATGTTAAGTCTATGGAGATTTATATGAGGGGTAGGATAATAACCGTGCCATACAGTCACACCATGTTAAGTCTATGGAGATTTATATGAGGGGTAGGATAATAACCGTGGCATACAGTCACACCATGTTAAGTCTATGGAGATTTATATGAGGGGTAGGATAATAACTGTGGCATACAGTCACACCATGTTAAGTCTATGGAGATTTATATGAGGGGTAGGATAATAACCGTGTCATACAGTCACACCATGTTAAGTCTATGGAGATTTATATGAGGGGTAGGATAATAACCGTGGCATACAGTCACACCATGTTAAGTCTATGGAGATTTATATGAGGTGTAGGATAATAACTGTGGCATACAGTCAGACCATGTTAAGTCTATGGAGATTTATATGAGGGGTAGGATAATAACCATGGCATACAGTCACACCATGTTAAGTCTATGGAGATTTATATGAGGGGTAGGATAATAACCATGGCATACAGTCACACCATGTTAAGTCTATGGAGATTTATATGAGGGGTAGGATAATAACCGTGGCATGCAGTCACACTATGTTAAGTCTATGGAGATTTATATGAGGGGTAGGATAATAACCGTGGCATACAGTCACTCCATGTTAAGTCTATTGAGATTTATATGAGGGGTAGGATAATAACCGTGGCATACAGTCACTCCATGTTAAGTCTATGGAGATTTATATGAGGGGTAGGATAATAACCGTGTCATACAGTCACACCATGTTAAGTCTATGGAGATTTATATGAGGGGTAGGATAATAATCGTGGCATACAGTCACATCATGTTAAGTCTATGGAGATTTATATGAGGGGTAGGATAATAACCGTGTCATACAGTCACACCATGTTAAGTCTATGGAGATTTATATGAGGGGTAGGATAATAACCGTGGCATACAGTGACACCATGTTAAGTCTATGGAGATTTATATGAGGGGTAGGATAATAACTGTGTCATACAGTCACACCATGTTAAGTCTATGGAGATTTATATGAGGGGTAGGATAATAACCGTGGCATACAGTCACACCATGTTAAGTCTATGGAGATTTATATGAGGGGTAGGATAATAACCGTGGCATACAGTGACACCATGTTAAGTCTATGGAGATTTATATGAGGGGTAGGATAGTGTGAGGTACCTACCGTCACAGCTGTAGAGTAAGTTGGCCAGTTTGATGTCGCTGAAGGCTAGACCGGGACTGTTACCGATCAGGTTCTGGTAGAAACTGTCGTACGTCATTATCGTACGGTCACGGTTATTGTGGCTGAATGCCTGAAAGTAGAGAACGAATTCTAACTGATTTTTGCAAATAACTCAGGGTAATATAAGTTCCATATAGCAGCAAATAGAAAATGCCAAATAAATTGGCATTTCACCGTGTGAACTTCTATGGGAAGGCCATCTGAAAATGTAAGTGCTTAACTATTGGTGTCTATGGGAAAAATGCAATGTTTTGAACATGTTCAAACGAGAATTGCTAAAAAAGACAATGTCACCATGCTAATTTCTATGGGAAGGCCATCTGAAGAAGGTAAGTGCTTAGCTATTGGTGTCTATGAGAAACTGCTATATTTTCACGTCATCATCGTACGGTCACGGTTATTGTGTCTTGTGTAGAGAAGGAAATCAGAGCACGCAAAGAGGGTGTAAACATAGGAGCTCAGTAGAAAAATCACTCATCACATTATCATTTAAAAAAAAAAAAAAAAAAAAAAATCATCACCCCCCCTTCCATCACACACCACCCTAACTTAACCCACACTAACCCAGGTACTGCAAAAGTTATATGTAGGGATTCAAATTGTAAATGGACTCGACTTGTTACCCAGAAGAACTTCGCAAGGAGAAAGGGAAATAAAAACCTAAAAAGAAAAAAGAATTAAAAAAATGAAGCAACACACCCTTGATTACTGAAAGGTAAGCTTAAAGACAAATGCTGGTAGTTGGGTGATTTCTATATTCTAATTGATTTTTGAAAACAACTCTGGATGATATAAGTTCCATATATCAGCAAATAGAAAATGCAAAATAATTGGCATTTCACCATGCTAACTTCTATGGGAAGGCCATCTGAAAATGTAAGTTCTCAACTATTGGTGTCTATGGGATACTGCAATATTTTGACTTTGTTGCTAAATGACACTAATGTTCTATTGCTATCTTCTAATAATTCTGGATTATGATAGTTGGGAACATGTTCAAATGAGAAATGCTAAAAAAATACTATGTCACCATGCTTATTTCTATGGGAAGGCCATCTGAAAAAGGCAAATGCCTAACTATTGGTGTCTATCGGAAACTGCTATATTTACACAAAACCAGATGGCAGCACCAGTATTGAATTTAGTAGACACAGGGGGCACTGTGATACCTACCCGCATTCGTCTTTAAGACAAATATAAGAACTGTTTCACTCATTTCTGAAATTAAGAACAGATTCAGTCCCTATTCCAGGCAAGTGATTTGTTTTATGAACTTCAAATCCTGATGGGAAATTTTGCGTATGCTCCTTCTTTGTTCTATTAAGTACAAGATTAGGAGTGGGTGGAGGAATTTCAGGCTCTGCATGCGTGACAATGGTTGTGAGGTATACTTTATAACACTGTCATTGTGTTGTATGAGAATCACATCAGTTCTGCCGTTCAGGTATGAAAACCTCGCCGTTAATGTCCTGTGTCACATATTCGGATTCATATCGGTTACTCGGGGCCTATGGTCAGGGGTGGTCATTACCCCTCCCCCCCCCCCTCCCCCCGGTGTCTCCTCTTTGCAACCAAGCTCGGTGGCCAAGTGGTCAGGGTGTTCGCCTCGAGCATGGGAGGTCGTGGGTTCAAACCCCGGTCGAGTCATCCCAAAGACTTACACAAAAATGGTACCCACTGCCCATTCGGCTTAACACCCGCCATTAGAATGAGGAGTAGGGTTCTAGGGCCCGAGTGGAAGAACGGCCATATAGCCGAATTTGGTGATTGTGTAACACAATATTCCCTTAAAAATTGAAAAAAAAACAACAACAAAAACACTGAGCACCACTTGTGGGCACCCCCTGCCACTCACACGCTTCACTTTTTCACCCACCCATCCAACCCACCCACCCAATAACCCACCCACCCACACCTCTTCAGCTTCAACTACATTCCTAGGCCTTTTCTATTATGTTTTATTATACCATATATATTCATAATTGACATGTGACTCTATTAGTCAATTATCATTACATATATTAATAGTCATTCATGTCAATAATTCCGTATAATAATTTATACAGAAAACCATAATCCTTATCATCTAATAAAACTCAATAAAATCTAAACTCCGGCCTCTGCACTCTTATCCAGGGATACGGGGTAATGATTATGTTTACAGTGTTACGATCCAAAATATCGGTATGTGAAACATACAGATTCTATCCCTTGCCCAACAGACCAAGCTGGCTGCGTACACGCCGATGGAGGTGACCCCTTGGTTACTATCACCAGGGTTGCCCCCATGCAGTAAACACAGAGTCAGCGTATAATCCTGATCAGTTTGATAAGCACAGCGCATTGTAACGCCATCTGCAACAAAGCTTTTTTTTGTTTTTTTGTTTTTTTTTGGGAAACATTTCTTTTATTGACGTCTATTTTAGATACAGGGTTCTCACTACAGTTGTTCTTCAAGTGATAGCAGGGAGATTTTCTCCATTTCAGTTATAGTCACAGACAGTCAACAAAAGAGGCCTCGAGTATCAGCTCGAACAAAAGCTGGTTTTCATTACTCAGGCCCATTGGTCGAGATATGGATAACAGAAGCAAACTAGTCAAGATCACACTATTACTGAAAACAATTTGACTAGGACATTAAAGAGAGCTATTGAGAAATACAAATAGTTTATCCCAGTTGGTGAGTACCATAAAAGCACCACAAGATAGAAGATAAAATTTAGCAGCAAGGGATTACATTAAGAATCATATGTAGTTTACAACAACATTGTAACAGGACAAAGCTTTGGAGTCATTCATCAAGCTTACTATTCACAACAGATATGACCGTAACACTGGTGGAGAACCCAGGTACATTGTTTTATTATAGTGTAGGATGGGATGGAGGTAAGAATACTACTGACCGTCTGTCCATAGTGCATGACACTCAGGTAGTCGTAGGTCACTCCGCGGTTATCGATGTTGTTAGGGTTCATCTTAGTGAAGGCAGAGTCCCAACCATCGCCGACATTGTTCCACAAGATCTGCACAAATTCATCTCTCTCAGGCCGCTGATGCTCGTGTTGGAAGCCGATGGCATGACCAAACTCATGTACGATGGTATGGTGCTGTATGAATATAATGAATAATTATATAGATATTTATATAGGTGCATTTTGTTCATATCTATGACCAAACTTATGTACGATGGTGTTATGCTGTATAAATATGATAAATTATATCATATAAGTACAATTTGTTCACATCCATGACCAAACTCATGTATGGTGCTGTATAAATATGATAAATAATAATGGTGATATTGATATAGTTGCATTTAGTTAAATATCCATGACCAACCTCATGTATGATGGTGTGGTGCTGAATAAATACAATAAATAATTATAAAGATATTTGTATAGCTGCATTTAGTTTATATCCATGACCAAACCCAAGTCTGATGTTATAACGCTGTATAATCATAATAAACATGTACATAGACATAGAAATGCATTTTATTTATATCCATGACCAAACTCATGTACGATGGTATCATAGTGTATAAATTGCAATAAATAATCATATAGATATAGAGGTGCATTTTGTTTTTGTGGCATGTATTAAATTCCACAAGAGTAATTATGAAGGACAACGACAGGTCTACTTACATATATACATCCGTACCTTGCCAGATTCATTGGCTGCCCATTCCAGCTCATCATGCCAACATAGGAGTTGCAGCTAGAGAACGAAGAGAACAAACATGATCGTTTCGAGTACACTGCACGAAAACCACCATTTTATTCATATATACACCATCGTGGAAGTCCATGTATTGGCTGAATATTGTCTTGTTTTCATATATATGTATACATATATATGCCCAGGCCTTATATACGGACGCGTCTTGGCTGTATTTCACACCCGGCGTGTAGGAGAGGAAATCTCCTCTCCCCCCACCACCTCCCGCCCGTTTGTGTTGGTAGAAGTACAGGTGTCCTGAGTAGGAAAGTTCGGATTACTTTTTGGATATTTTTTGTTCCTGATTCCAAATCTGACAATGCCAGATCTTCCTTTGGTGCTCATGTTGTTTATGGGACAGAGCCATTGCTAGTTCATGAAGCAGTCCCCAGGTGGCCAACAGAATGGGAGTCCCTCTCAGGGAACAGCAGCAGTATCCTGTATGTATGATTATACCATGACATGGTTTATTTGTTACGTGACCTTCACATGACCTTTACATTATCTGTTGTGGCTGACCTTTGCCTACCCTGAGTTATCATCCAGTAGGTATGATTATACCATGATATGGTTCATTTGTTACGTAACCTTCACATGACCTTTACATTATCATTCATGGATGACCTTTACCTACCCTGAGCTATCTTCCTGTATGTATGATTAAACCATGATATGGTTCATTTGTTACATAACCTTCACATGACCTTTACATTATCAGTCATATATGACCTTCACCTACCCTGAGATATCTTCCTGTATGTATGATTAAACCACGACATGGTTCATTTGTTACGTGACCTTCACATGACCTTTACATTATCAGTCATGGATGACCTTCACCTACCCTGAGTTATCATCCTGTATGTATGATTAAACCATGAGATGGTTTATTTGTTACATAACCTTCACATCACCTTTATATTATCAGTCTTGGATGACCTTCACCTACCCTGAGTTATCTTCCTGTATGTATGATTATACCATATGGTTTATTTGTTACATAACCTTCACATGACCTTTACATTATCAGTCATGGATGACCTTCACCTACCCTGAGTTATCATCCTGTATGTATGATTAAACCACGATATGGTTCATTTGTTACGTGACCTTCACATGACCTTTACATTATCAGTCTTGGATGACCTTCACCTACCCTGAGTTGTCATCCTGCACGTGAACATAGTTATACTCTCCGTTGTATTCCCCAAAGGTGAGGCACGTGTAGTCCCTCCATTCCTGAATGCCTGCAAGGATCTTCTGCTTTTGGCTTGAAGCTGTAAACATGAAAATATCAACATACATAAAATCGCCAATATAACAACATTATTGAAAACATCCTAAGCTGGATTGCAATGCAATAAATCACATCGCCTTACTTACTTCCAGTGGCTCAATTCCATAAATATAAATAAACATTTTGAAGATTAAGAAATAGTACAACCACATCTTATTGAGTGATGGCATTTATTATCAGGACCGACGTTTCGTCTATAGTCTTTTTCAAGGTCAATATAGATCAAAATTCAGATGGATATGGCAATGATTTGACGTTTCTGCTCACGAAAAAGCTATCGATTATATGCAACCTGTAGAAAAGTTCTCATAAACAACTTTTCCTCAGAAGACTTCAACGGTTACAAGCCTTCGTCTGGCATCCAATCCTGTACAAGATTTGTTCGACGGTTCTGCTTGAGAATACTTATATAGAGCGTCCTGACCATGCTCTACAAGCTACAAAACAAGATGATAATTTACAGTTCGTATGGAACAAGGCGTTTACGCCGAGTTCTGTACAAACCGTTAATTATCATCGAGTTGTGTCTCTTGTACAAGCATGGTAGGTCTTTCTTTATTTACTATATATTCGAAATTAAGAAAAAAAAATTCAATTGCCTTAACAACTATTATTCTAAAAAAAATTCCGGAAGTGTTCCTTATTTTCCTGTGTGGAACAGTGTTCCGTACAGTATTTCTATGTTATATGGCGAAACAGTGCGTATTTACAGTATATATACGGCATGGTTATATAGTAATTATATAGAAAGTCCTGACCATGCTGTACAAGTCACAGAACGAGATGCTAATTTACGGTATGTACGGACCGAGGCGTTTACGCCGACTTCCGTACAAAGTTCTGTGACTTGTACAAGCATGGTTGGACGCTATATATTTACTATATACCCGAAATTTAAAAAAAAATCAATTTCATTTTTCTTAACAACCAAAATTTTAATAAATGTGTATGGGTAGGTAGTCCGTATTTTGGTGTACAGACCATTGGTCCGTACAGTATTTTTACGTCATATACCGAAACGGTGCGTATATACATTATCCTACCCCTAATAAAAAAACGCCATAGACTTAACATAGGCAAATTTTATGTGGCAGGCCGTGACATAAAGTGTTATTTATGCCACTAGAGTAATAACAATATTGACCAATCAATATTTATCTTTTAGTAATACAAAAGCATAGACGGGGTAAGATAAATACGAAACCGAACTCGAGTTAGACTTGTCAGTGTCTATGCCACTCTGGTCAGGTCTGCTACTCATTACACTCGGCTACGCCTCGTGTAGTAATACACGACCTGCCCATAGTGGCATAAACATTGTCAAGTCTAACTCTCGTTTGGTTTCTACTAAGTATATACGGCATGGATATATAATAAATGAGAATACTCACTGAAGATGGGGTCGATGTAGTAAGGAACGTGCTTGTTGGTCCAGCGGTACTGCTCACCGCGGATTCCCTTGTGGGACGAAATACTGAAATGAAAAGTTTTTATCAAAATGTAAAGTGTGATTGTGATGCTGTTATTAAAACAAAAACATCCAAAATTAGAACAAGCTCATACAATAAGAGCAAACCAGTAAACACACGACGTAAACTTATGTAGCTCAAAGGTAAATTTCTCACGTATAAAAACGTAGAAATGTTAAGGTTTACTTTCGTCTGTAGCATGTGTGGTAATTTTAGGTAATTTTACATAAATTCATGTAGTTGATATTACATTTATTTATATAAATGTATGTTTATGTTCAGGAATTCACGTTTATGTGCAGGAATTCACTGACGGACTTACCTTTGATATAGCAGTAAATCTATCACTGCTGGGGGTGAAGGAGAAAGGTGGCTGTACACCACACCACATAGACATGGTATGAGAAGGACTGACCTTTGATATAGCAGTAAATCTACTACTGCTGGGGATGAAGGAGAAAGGTGGCTGTACACCACACCACATAGACATGGTATGAGAAGGACTGGCCTTTGATATAGCAGTAAATCTACTACTGCTGGGGATGAAGGAGAAAGGTGGCTGTACACCACACCACATAGATATGGTATGAGAAGGACTGGCCTCTGATATAGCAGTAAATCTACTACTGCTGGGGATGAAGGAGAAAGGTGGCTGTACCCCACATCACATAGACATGGTATGAGAAGGACTGGTCTTTGATATAGCAGTAAATCTACCACTGCTGGGGGTGAAGGAGAAAGGTGGCTGTACACCACACCACATAGACATGGTATGAGAAGGATTGGCCTTTGACATAGCAGTAAATCTACTACTGCTGGGGGTGAAGGAGAAAAGTGGCTGTACACCACACCACATAGACATGGTATGAGAAGGACTGGCCTTTGATATAGCAGTTAATCAACCACTGCTGGGGATGAAGGAGAAAGGTGGCTGCACACCACACCACACAGACATGGTATGAGAAGGACTGGCCTTTGATATAGCAGTAAGTCTACCACTGCTGGGGGTGAAGGAGAAAGGTGGTTGTACACCACGCCACATAAACATGGTATGAGAAGGACTGGCCTTTGATATAGCAGTAAATCTACTACTGCTGGGGATGAAGGAGAAAGGTGGCTGTACACCACACCACACAGACATGGTGTGAGAAGGACTGGCCTTTGATATAGCAGTAAATCTACCACTGCTGGGGGTGAAGGAGAAAGGTGGCTGCACACCACACCACACAGACATGGTATGAGAAGGACTGGCCTTTGATATAGCAGTAAATCAACCACTGCTGGGGATGAAGGAGAAAGGTGGCTGCACACCACACCACACAGACATGGTATGAGAAGGACTGGCCTTTGATATAGCAGTAAGTCTACCACTGCTGGGGGTGAAGGAGAAAGGTGGTTGTACACCACGCCACATAAACATGGTATGAGAAGGACTGGCCTTTGATATAGCAGTAAATCTACCACTGCTGGGGATGAAGGAGAAAGGTGGCTGTACACCACACCACACAGACATGGTATGAGAAGGACTGGTCTTTGATATAGCAGTAAATCTACCACTGCTGGGGATGAAGGAGAAAGGTGGCTGTACACCACACCACATAGACATGGTATGAGAAGGACTGGCCTTTGATATAGCAGTAAATCTACCACTGCTGGGGATGAAGGAGAAAGGTGGCTGTACACCACACCACATAGACATGGTATGAGAAGGACTGGCCTTTGAAATAGCAGTAAATCTACCACTGCTGGGGCTGAAGGAGAAAGGTGGCTGTACACCACACGACATAGACATGGTATGAGAAGGACTGGCCTTTGATATAGCAGTAAGTCCTTGTACTTGACCAGTTGGTATATCTGTACAGTCAATGTCTGCTTTTGGGTATCTTTCCTGACGAATGGAAATTTGCAGAAGTCACCCCTTTACCGAAATCTGGTGACAACCGCAATCCCAGTAACTGGCGACCCATCTCCCTTTTACCTGTACCCGGAAAATTAGCAGAAAAAATTAGGCATACTAATCTAATGATACATTTGGAAAATAACATCTTAACTGTAAAACAGAAGGGCTACAGGAAGGGGATGGGAACCATAGACGCGATTTATGAATTGTCGAATATGATATACTTGGCTAGAGATAACAAAGAGTTCGCATGCGCAGTTTTCATCGACTTGAAGAAAGCGTTCGACAGTGTTCATCACGGTAGATTATTGAAAAAACTATATCAGCTTGACTTGCCAAAAAACGTTTTTGACTGGTTAACATCGTATCTTGATAAACGAAAACAACGGCTCAGTTTTGGTAACAAGACATCAAGCTGGGAAGATATATCTTTTGGTGTGCCTCAGGGCTCGGTTCTGGGGCCTTTACTATTCATCTTTTATATTAATGATGTGATGGAATTATTGGAAAACACGAGTAGCTTATTATATGCAGACGACATGGTAATTTTTAGCTCTAATAAAGATGTGAAAAAGGTACAGGAACAACTACAGTCAGCGTTAGATAGATTTAGTGAATGGTGTATGGTTAATGCACTGACTATAAATGTGAAGAAAACTAAATATTGTTGGTTCTTACCAAAAAATAAAAGACTTAATCTCTCAAATGAAAACAACTCGCTGTTTATAAATCTTATGAAGTTGGACCCAGTCAACTCATACCAATACTTAGGTGTACATCTTGACTCAGCCATGTCCTTGGAAAAACATTGTAGAAATGTAATTAAGAAAGTGTCTCATAAATTGTTTATTTTACATAGAAATCGTCACTGTATGTCACAAAGTATTGCACTCAAGGTTTACAAGCAAGCGATATTACCTTTGTTTGATTATGCCTGCTTAATG
Organism: Alentia gelatinosa; assembly: GCA_950022655.1. Lineage (NCBI taxonomy): Eukaryota > Metazoa > Annelida > Polychaeta > Phyllodocida > Polynoidae > Alentia > Alentia gelatinosa. The sequence goes on along the minus strand of OX465581.1, from coordinate 6,112,446 downwards.
ATTGATGGAGCTAATAAAATCTGGAGTAACAAGTTCCAGCGGCTCCAGAACCGAGGCCTTAGGATAATCTTAGATAATCATGCCCTGGTGAACACTGTCGAACAACTTCACGAAAAAACTAAAACAATTACTCTCCGACGTAGGCGAGATGAGTTACTCCTCATGTATATGAGAAGAGTATATGTGAATGAATATGGTAATGAAGAATTACCCGAAGAAAATGCAGTAGTAGATGAGCGACCAGTGTTATGGTCTCGGCATAAATTATTGTTTAAAATGAGAAGACCAAATACCGAGTTTTATAAACAATGCCCAGGTTACAGAGGTTGTCATCTGTGGTACGCCCTCCCTGAAGAAGCCAAGACTACTAGAGGAAAAGCTTCTTTCAAGAAATACATTCGAACGCTTCCAAATCTAAGTTAGAACCTGTAGGACTTACCATACCCATAAAAATGTAGAAAACAACCTCTTAACCGAAAACCTCAGTTCCTCAACTGTGATAGACATTTCCTGCCCACTCATTTACTGTATTTCTTATCATCCTTCATCACACTTGTTCTGTATCAACATATTGACTTGTGAACGACACTGACCAGAACCCATGGAAAATGTAAATGGGATTGTAATTGAAAACCAACCACGCCGTTGAATTACGTCCAATAAAAAAAAAATAAAAAAAAAAGTCTACCACTGCTGGGGGATAAGGTTGAAGTTTACTGCTGGACTCACTTGGATTGAAGCCGCTCCCAGTCCTCCCGCTTGTAGCGCATGTCCATGTCAATCAGCACCTCATCGTCCTTCAGTGTGCTTCTCCCTGGTCCAACGAAACATATAATTACAATTATTACTAAAGTTCACCCGCCTCAATACTGTTTACTACACTAAAACATTATCACCAACAGATAATCAAAAGAAAATATACAAAGTTAAATAATGAATACCCGTCCAGGAGAATAGGGACTGTTTGTTTGTTGGTTTGATTTAACGTCCAGTTAACCATCATAGGTCCTTACCAGACTTTCTCAAGGTTCTTTTACACTACGAGGGTGGTGATCAAATCTATGTGATGAATTTAGGTAGAAACCTCACCCCTACACATTTACCGAGTTGAGAGTTCTTTTACTTCCAACACCACATAGACATGGTGCGAGCCGAAGCCGGTGACCACCACAATATTATATATCATCATTGATATTATTATATTTGATTCACATTAATGATTACTTATTAATTAATTAATTAATAAGGACTATAACTTTTTATCATTATATTCAATAAAATGTTATTAGCCCACTACGGTCTCCTCTCCATTTTACTGGTAAAACAATTGTTATTTGGTTCCGGGAAACTGATTCCTTGTTGGAAAAATTTTACTACTTAAGAAAGGAGAGGATACGATTGGAGAACACAAACATGGAAATAATGTGTCAAATGTACTGTCAAACCCATTGAAAAACAGAGATGTGGGCGGGAAAAGCCGAGATCGGACCTGCTAGTGGTTTCCCCAGTCACTTGTGGTAGTGAGCGCTATCATATACACACGCCTCGTTCACCAGGGACCTGTTTCACTAGTTTTGTGACATGTCTAGATGGCGTCTAGATGGTGTGGCCAGTTTCATAAGAACTATATATTAGACTTCGTCCTTGCTTGCACTGTTGGTGCCACTTTTCAAGTCTGTCTAACACTTTTGTCACGAAACTAGTGAAACAGGTCCATGATGTGTCTAATTCTTATGTTTTGGGGTCTGTCTTTTCCTAAGGGCAGCTACTTGTTACTCTCCTACCCGATGTCTGTATAGTGTCACAGACATGTCACGAAACTAGTGAAACAGGGACCCGTTTCAATAGAATGCGTCATTAAGCCACTTAGTGACATGACTAGTGACAGGAATAGTTAAAAAAAGTCTCATTTCATAAGGCATGTCACTGTAGGGGAGGTGTGTCTTGTCAGTGTTGTGGATGTGTCCCTAGTTTGGGACAGCATAGCGGAAAAACATGTGGGGTACCACATCTCACATACTCATGTCCTACCGGGAACAAGTGCCATCAATGTGAAGGTCACCGCATTAATTAGCAACAGCGCTTGAATAATTCTACACTGGCCACCAGAGCAGCATTTGCTATGACAAAAGTCAAATGTGAATATCGCTAGATTGCATGAGCCGATCTCCTTCATATTTTGTATGTGTCCCTAACTGGGGTTAAAGTTTCATAGCATAATTCCTACGGGAAGTAAAGTTACGCGTTTGTGACAATAGAAGTGAGAGGGTATACCCTCTCGCTATTTGGGACACAACAGTGACCCCGATAGTGACCGGACATGAAATAGTCACAAAGGTTTTATGAAATAGTCACAAAGCCACTATTAGCGCCTGTCTGTAACAAGGACTCCCGGAATGGCTTGTCACTAAACTACTGCAATGCAACCTGTCGCGGGTCTATGTACTGCTCTCTCTTTTACCCCAGGATACTGGGTAATGTTTGATATATTTTGGGTCACATCTTACCTGCTTTGGCTGCATCTCGGATCGTCTCGTCGACAGTCTTGCTGTAGGCTGGTACCCACACCTACAAAGTTAACCTCACCATCAGCATACTAAGGGCATACACTGGCATTGTTTGTTTGTAGTTTAACGTCCCAGGGGACCCTGATGGTAAATAGGGACCATCAATCATTTAGCTTTACACTTTTGTAGACTTCTTTCAGTCAATTCTTTTCAATGTTTTCAAATATCTTATAAACAATCAAAGAGATTTGTCTCTTTCAAAAACATGGTGATATCTTTCTTAAGAATAGTTTTAAACAACATTTTCATGTTGTTACTGTTTTTCAAGTAGCATATGCTAGCTCTGGTCGGGTTAAATAAGCAGCCGCCTTGACCTAGTAGCGTTACTCTCCTACCAGATCTTTCGTACTGTTTAGAGATTGTGTGATGTTATAACCACGAAACCAATTTTCCATTTTCTTATTTCCTTTCCTGTATATCTTTTCTAAATATAATGATCATATATCTTGGTGCCCTTATCAATTTGTTAGCTATGAATATGTCATATTAGGTATGTCTGCTTTTTCAGAATACATAAAACAAAACTAATTGGTTTGAGGTGCACTCCGAGTGATTCCGTGTGGGATTTAACCCGACCAACCCCAATATCCCTAGTAATACAACCCTATGTAGCTCAGCGCAGACAGGGGTTGGTTGCCAAACTACCATTCGCAGTGGCTCCAACTCATGATTTTCAAAACTAGTTCCTTGTTTGAATGATTTTACGTCCGGGCAACCATTGCAGGTCCTTTCCAGACTCATTGTTCGAAGTTTTTGCATGGATTTGAAAGAGCAAAGAGAGTTCTCATCATAAAACATTCCTTTCTAATATTCTTTTCATAGCTTTTCGAAGATCCTGGTTTCAAGATTTCTTTCTTATCAGTATTTTGAAATGTACTGTGCATGGACATTGTACCTTTCAGATACTTGTCCCTAGACCTTTATGTTGCCTGACAAGAGAACATCAGATGGTTCAATGAGAGAACCACGTGATATTGCTGACACATTGAACGACCTTGAACGAGAACTACTTCGTCCCTAGTAAGGCTGTTTCCTAAAGGGGCCGTCCACCAGAGCCGACACACCTCCCGACACGCCCTCTGCGACACAAATTTTGTTTGTCGCTGACGGTTTTTTTGGTTGAGCACGGTTCTACGACACGAGTCTACGACACACCCCGACAAAAAGGGCTGTGTCGGGAGCCTCCCGACACACTGGGACACGATCGAACATGTTCGATATTTACTACGACAGAGACTGCGTCGCAGCGTGTGTATATATACATTTACTAGAAGAACTAGAATGTATTAACTTTATTAGGGCTGTCCCATAGTGTGGTCTGGGATATACACTCACTTCTTTTTAGGCTCTAAAAACTTGTTTCTATGTGAAACAAAGGAATTGTTGATTCGAGAAATTTAGACCTTATCAAAATTCACCATATTTACAATATATAAGACACTGTATATCTGCTATCTAATTCCAAAATTTCATAATTTTCTGTTGAGTATTTCTCATTTGAGAGTGATTTTCCCGGAAGAATACTCTACGATGCTCCCTAAGGCACTGTTTTCCGTGGTTCTTGTATCGTATTGTGTCGGTACCTATGATGGCTACTTTTTTTAAATTTTTATATAAAGCAGCTTTTATTTCCATGAGTAATTTGATACATACATACAACCGAGGTGCACCACTAGAGCACGTATATAGATCTTGAAAGTACTATTACAGCAATACAAGTTTAGCATTCCTACTAATATTATTTCCAGTCGTTCTGATGAATTGACACCGCTTGATTTTTGGTGGGCCGCAAGTGGCCCTTTTCGTATTTATATATTTATGAAGACAAGAGGTTACTCCTCTCCCCTGGTTAGACAACTCCTTCTTTAATAGTTCACTTATATTCCATCGGTACAACAAGAGATATTTGCTATGGAGAGGGAGACCTTACAGGACAGAAATACCAACATCGTCCCGAACAGACAACTCACAGTTCACATTTGACATATATAGTCCACTCCACATAAAGGCCCATCCCTTAAAACTTGTTGGGTGTAAGGAGTGAATTTGTCACATCAGAACTTCCCAGAATCTATCGACCGACCGGTCCTGGGTGTTCTAGTTAACAACCCTTGTCAGTGATGAACATCTAAAGATAAATATACAGTTCTCTGGTCATTTATCGCTACTTTTTTGGTAAACAGGTGTGTTGCACAGTGGCGCTGCCATGACTGAGACAGAACCTCCCGACACGCTGCGACACAGAAGTTCTGTGTCGCAGTGTGGCGGGGTGTGTCGGGAACACTATCGTAGCGTGTCGGCTCTGGTGGACGTGACCCTTAATATTCTGTACAAACATGAACAAATCCTGCTCAATACTCACCAGCAGTGATAAGAGAAGCACCTTGCCGATCATCCTGGAGCTTACCATTTACCTTCTCCTGAAGTCTGCAGTCCTAGTCTAAAACCAGTCTCATTTAATACCATTTAAACACGTGATCATTATCTAACACACAGATAAACAACTCACGACTTTCCTCTGTGAGAATCCGTACAGCTGGTTTGATATGGAGAATGTGTGTGAGAGTATTTTTCTATATTTTATGCTCCAGCTCTGCTATGCTGCATTTACACTATGATCCCGTCGACCACGGCAGCCACGTTTCGGGCACCCCTCGCATATTATCCTACCCCTAATATAAAATCCCATTGGTTTATCATTGAGTTTCCGTATGCCACGCTGACTAGCATACAGAGTTTTATATACCATTAGTGGCATATAGAATTGTTATCACGTAATATTCCAAAATCGAGGAGACGGGGTAGGATAAAATCAAAACCTGATTCGTTTTAATCTTGGCCACCGCAAGCCACTCCTGGAGTTTTGGCTCTGGACTTCACTTGGCTTCGCCTCATGAAGTCACTATGCCAAATTCCAGTCGTGGCATACGGGGGCCAAGATTAAACCTCATCCAGCTTTACGATAATATCTCACACTCTCGTAATCTGTACAAGGTTCTCACTGCGCTCTGTGGGAGAAAAATTCTTAATGAACTAGGCTTAGAGCCTTGAGAATCCTCTGGCACACAGTATCCCGCTAGGGGCCATCATTGAGATTATCTTTGGGTTGCATTGATGTACGTCTTTAGCACGGGAGGCAGGCCAGTGGATTCTCGAGGCTCTATGCCTAGTCCGTTTGAGGTCCCTGTTTGGTCCAGGGTTTGTTTGTTTGTTGGGTAGTTTGACATCCAATTTGTTCAATTAGGCTTGCTTTGGGTTTGACCGAATCTATGAGATGAACTTAAGTAGAAATCTCACTCCTATACATTTACCGAGGTGAGAGTTCTTTTACTTCCCATACCACATAGACATGGTATGAGAAGGATTGGCCTTTGATATAGCAGTAAATCTACCACTGCTGGGGGGTGTAGGAGAAAAGTGGCTGCAGTGGGACCCGAATCAACAAAGTCCCGTGCTCTTTACCACTGAGCTAAATCCCCACCCACCCTGGTCGCTTTAGTTATGCTTGCGTGCAAGCATATCCGGTCTGCACCACGAGGAGGCGAGGCGACCAAGAGGGTGAACAGATTGGTAATTTATGTCCATCCCAACAAACCTTACACTATGATCCCGGCGACTACGGCAGCCACGTTTCGGGCACCCCTCGCATAATATCTCGCATATCTCGTAAGTCGTATTCTGTATAAGGTTCTCACTGCGCTCTATGGGAGAAGAATTCTTAACAAACTGGGCTTAGAGCCTTAAGAATCCACTGAATGCCCCCCGTGCTGATATAGTGCTTATGAGAGGGGTGGTTTCGGGGCACCATGGGGGGGGGGGGCAACCTGGATGAAAAGGGACGTAAAATGGGAAAACTCAAAGGTGGGGAGGGGGCTGGGGAACGGCATGGGTAAACGTAGCGGACCCTGATTACCGTGGTCGCAGTGGCTGACATTGAAAAATAATCAACCATGGCGGCAATGATATTGATAGACAATAATCGATGGTTTTGTGGACAGGCGGCAGTAAACCACGGAAGGTTGATGCGTAGTAATACACGAGCGCTAGCGAGTGTGTTATGACGTCAACCTCGAGTGGTTTACAGAGCCACCTGTCACATAACCATCGTTTGTTGCATTTATTATCCATCTTTTTGAATAAATTGAACCCAGTGGAAGATCTGCCTGTGCAGAACTGGATATGTCATACTGAAATAAAAAAAAATATATAAAAAAATAAAAAAACCCACTAATCGCTATATTAAAGGGTATAACAATAGGGACTATTTCTTTGCTCTACAGCACAAAGGGGCTATTTTCCCCGTATACCATGGTTTTGAGGCCGTATATCACCGTTATGTTATCTGACAGGTTTTATGTAATGGATAGTGGTTTACTGAGTCCCCATACATTTTTTAATGGGGTCTTTGTATACGATGGAAAATAAATGTGAATCGTTCAGGGCCACAATGACACGGAATCAATGCTGCATAACATGATTGAGCACAACCAAATGCAGGCAGCTGTTACGTAACGTCTTGGGCACCATGGGCAAAACTTGAGGAACATAATAGAGGGAAACTATGTTCCGGTGAGCAAAAGCTCAAAGTTACGAGGTAAGGCTTGGAAAAATTACTGCCCAAGGCGTCAGCCACGGGCAGTAATTTTTCCAAGCCTTACCGAGTAACTTTGACTTTTGCTTACCGGTACTTGGTTTCCCTATTCCTATATACCTTCAAATATCGATAAAAATGCTTAGTTCTTTACCTGAAACACTTCCGAAGCAAATGGCAAACCTTATCGAGTAACCACAACAGCTATTGTTTCGTCCCGCTGCTGTACTGTATCACGTGATCAGAGCGGGACGAAAACGTCAGAGCGGGACGAAAACATGAGAGCGGGACGAAAACGTCATAGTAGAGGAGCAAATGGCCTAAAAATGGGTAATATTGACCCCCGAAAGTCTACTGGCTGAAACTTTCCACACTAGTCAAGTAAGACCTCGGGAATCTGAATCTGATGCTCATTTGTTCAAAAAAGTGTAGCATCATACTCGTTTCCATGGTAACAGAAGGAAAACACAATTTAATACTTACTGCCATATAATACATACTTTTATAAGAAATGGTGATTAAATTATTTTTTTCTATGAGTAAAATCTATCACTTTTTTTGTCAAAAGTGTATACTATAAAAATATAACTGTTTTTTCTTTCTTTGAATAGTTGTTGCCATGGTAACATTCCAATTTGTTGGGGAACCCTCACTTTTGCATTTTTTAGGGTCATTAATGTACAGTAGAAAGATTTATTTTATGAATGATACATGCTAATTGATGAATATAACAAAAGTACACAGCAACAATGGGGAACACCATTTTTTTTCCCCCTTAGATTGTTTCCATAGCAACCATGACAACGTTTTCTCTATGACTATAGGAGCCAAATTACTGGTCATTTTTATGGCAAATTTGCATGACATGGTAGATGTGAACAGTGGTTAGGGAATGATTGATAGTGATTATTTCACGTTATCACCAAATAGTTTTAAGATAAATATTGGAAATCTCCGCTGTCTTAGCCAGCCACGGTTATTATTACTTAGTAACCGTTGTCATGGAAACCATAGTTCTGTTATCATCAGCATATAGGGGTTTTCCTTGCATAATGGATTATTCTTAACCTCCCTATAACTAACTAATCTTCCTTTAATGGTCTATATATAAATGGTTTCACATAGTCTCCATTCAAAAGCCAGTTACCTCATTGGTTTGCACTCACTAAAATCCACCTACATCTGGTGGCCTAGTACTGAAAGTTGCCACCAGGGGGAAAACGGCCCTTAACAACAAGAAACAAGCTACATGAGTTTAGAACTTATTCAAATCAGGATCCAAGAGTTAGGAACTGCTGATTCAGTAAAGAAGGTGAGTAACATTTATTTCAAATGATTTTCATGTGCAATCTTTAATGACATTATGTTATTCATGATTTAGAGACCTAGAATTTGAAATATATATTGTGAATTCCATATTATTTTGTATGTCATAAAGGAATTCTAAATTTGGAAAAGGGAGTGAGTGATAATATGTGCATTGGCCATAGACTAATGCATTGAAATATACTCATGTCTTATTGAGGTGATTAAAACAAATTGCAATATAGGAAATCCTAGAAGCATACATGTGTGTACATGTCTTTAGTCATACATAATGTTTCCTTGTGAGAATCTTCTTATTGTCACTAATGGTTGCCATGGTAACCAAGGCAATTTTGAACTGTGAGGTTCTGTATTTGCCAGGATATCCTCAAAGTATATACTAATGCCTACTTCTGTGTTTTGCCCCTCAATTGTAGAGGAGCAGATATCAAAATTTAGGATTTTTCTTACCAACCTATCATATTTGACTTTGATTCAAGGGATTACCTACATTTTTAATTTGAGGGCTTGCAACCTTCATAATTTAAACATTGCTGTTAATCAAAGGTCAAAGGTTAAGATCACTAAGATTTAGGCGCTCTAAATTTCATAAACACATGTGCTTTCTACTCTTTTTTTTCTATTCAGGTAGGGGGCTCATATTAGAGAGATATATATACTCCCCACCCCAGGATTCTTTCATGATGCGAATGGACATGACCTAGGATCCAGGTAACTTTTCTCAAGGTCAAATATTATGTTTTGCCAGACTTCTGGATTTATTCATACTTCAGTTGCCATGGCAACCACACATATTATAAAGTAGATAATGAAGCAATTCAGTATTGTATATAGCTTCCATTTGGTATAATATTTACCCATACAGACCACATGGAATGCATACCTTATCCCCTTAATGAAAAAATGGATACCTACCCCATGATGAAAAAATCTATACCACTTGATGTAAATTGTATAGGAATCCCTAGCAAAGCAGTGCTATTACATTCTATTTCTAAACTATAGTCCTGAGCGTTTAATATGGGACAAAAATCTAGTTTTTTCTAACCTGAAAAAGGCAAATAGCTGTTGTTTCGTGAATAATTGGGCGATCTTTATAAACAAAACATTGTTAGAAAGCTAAGACTTGGGCCTATCTGTCAGAATATACCTGATATACCTGTGTTATGGCTAAGATTTCCTGTCGTAGATTGAACATCAGAATTTCTTATGTAAAAAACACTAAACATGTTACCTTCCTGTCTTCACAGTGATTTAATGAAAAATATATAGCAATGACCTATAGAAATTAACACCCTATCTTCTTAGCTATGTTAGGACAATTAAATGATACCTATATTGTCAGGCTGTGATAGATATTTCCTGAGATACAGGAGCATTATGACAGATGACAAAGAGTCCCAAAGAGCCCTAAAAACGTGATTTCTAATATTATGATGATTCACATGAACTGTAATGAACTGGAAGTAGAAATAAAAAATATCAAGAAGGAAATAACCCCCCACCAACTGGCTGTAGATACCTATACATTGCCACTGATACCTGCCCTTAGCCATGCAGTTATGATATAGGTGCCACTGCTAATGGGTTAAATATTAGTCACAGATGGGTAATTGGTAGAAACCAAACGAGAGTTAGCCTTGTCAATGTTTATGTCATGATGGGCAGGTTGTGTATTACTACACGAGGCATTAGCCGAGTGTAGTGAGTAGCAGACCTGACAAGAGTATTATAAACATTGACAAGGCTAAATCATATTTGGTTTTGTAATTATCCTTTCCAGTCTCACCGGTATACAGAGAAAACTTTATAATTATCCATGTTAGTAGCGTGTTGACACTCTTGAGAGGATCTACTCCTGTTTTCTTGTTCCTGATTGGTCTGTTTTTTTATTCACCTTGGTGCATAAATAACACTATATTCTGTTAAATACCTATGGTGTTTTTTATTAGGGGTAGGATAATAGCATGGTTCCGCTTGATGAACTTGAAAAGCCTATCATACAATGAGAATGATATTTAGCCTAATAAAGGGATACTTTGTACTTTAAAACAGTTCATAAGAATCTTCCATTCAAAAACTACACAGATAAGTACCTTGAACCAAATATAAAACATTTAAAGAATAATATTTGAGATTGTTACCATTGATAAACCTGATAATGTACCACAATGAGATCTTAACATGCCAAAAATGTAGCTTTTCTGTCATTTGCAACAATATTATTTCAGATGGAAGATGCAGTAGTTGAGGTACTCCCTCAAAAAAAAGCCAGGCTTGATGAATCATTAACCAAGGAATCATTAAGTATCCATGATGTTGGTGCATGTGGAGATGGTCAGCTGCATAATATATATGCTACTAGATCGCAGGTGCAAACTATAAACTGGAATCTCTGTATAATTTGCTGTAGAGTGTACAAACAACGAGTGAAAAAGACCATCACAGTAGCCACTGAAGAGACTGCAAGGTCAATATTCAGTATAGTAAGGCATAAAGAAAAGTTGGGAATATTAACATGGGAAGATATACTTTGTCAAAATGCCCAATACCATCGGATTTGCATGTTGGAAGGGAGGAAATCCTCTTCCCCAAATTTCCCAGAGGAAAAAGATTCATTTTTTTTCCCCCTTAGATTGTTTCCATAGCAACCATGACAACGTTTTCTCTATGACTATAGGAGCCAAATTACTGGTCATTTTTATGGCAAATTTGCATGACATGGTAGATGTGAACAGTGGTTAGGGAATGATTGATAGTGATTATTTCACGTTATCACCAAATAGTTTTAAGATAAATATTGGAAATCTCCGCTGTCTTAGCCAGCCACGGTTATTATTACTTAGTAACCGTTGTCATGGCAACCATAGTTCTGTTATCATCAGCATATAGGGGTTTTCCTTGCATAATGGATTATTCTTAACCTCCCTATAACTAACTAATCTTCCTTTAATGGTCTATATATAAATGGTTTCACATAGTCTCCATTCAAAAGCCAGTTACCTCATTGGTTTGCACTCACTAAAATCCACCTACATCTGGTGGCCTAGTACTGAAAGTTGCCACCAGGGGGAAAACGGCCCTTAACAACAAGAAACAAGCTACATGAGTTTAGAACTTATTCAAATCAGGATCCAAGAGTTAGGAACTGCTGATTCAGTAAAGAAGGTGAGTAACATTTATTTCAAATGATTTTCATGTGCAATCTTTAATGACATTATGTTATTCATGATTTAGAGACCTAGAATTTGAAATATATATTGTGAATTCCATATTATTTTGTATGTCATAAAGGAATTCTAAATTTGGAAAAGGGAGTGAGTGATAATATGTGCATTGGCCATAGACTAATGCATTGAAATATACTCATGTCTTATTGAGGTGATTAAAACAAATTGCAATATAGGAAATCCTAGAAGCATACATGTGTGTACATGTCTTTAGTCATACATAATGTTTCCTTGTGAGAATCTTCTTATTGTCACTAATGGTTGCCATGGTAACCAAGGCAATTTTGAACTGTGAGGTTCTGTATTTGCCAGGATATCCTCAAAGTATATACTAATGCCTACTTCTGTGTTTTGCCCCTCAATTGTAGAGGAGCAGATATCAAAATTTAGGATTTTTCTTACCAACCTATCATATTTGACTTTGATTCAAGGGATTACCTACATTTTTAATTTGAGGGCTTGCAACCTTCATAATTTAAACATTGCTGTTAATCAAAGGTCAAAGGTTAAGATCACTAAGATTTAGGCGCTCTAAATTTCATAAACACATGTGCTTTCTACTCTTTTTTTTCTATTCAGGTAGGGGGCTCATATTAGAGAGATATATATACTCCCCACCCCAGGATTCTTTCATGATGCGAATGGACATGACCTAGGATCCAGGTAACTTTTCTCAAGGTCAAATATTATGTTTTGCCAGACTTCTGGATTTATTCATACTTCAGTTGCCATGGCAACCACACATATTATAAAGTAGATAATGAAGCAATTCAGTATTGTATATAGCTTCCATTTGGTATAATATTTACCCATACAGACCACATGGAATGCATACCTTATCCCCTTAATGAAAAAATGGATACCTACCCCATGATGAAAAAATCTATACCACTTGATGTAAATTGTATAGGAATCCCTAGCAAAGCAGTGCTATTACATTCTATTTCTAAACTATAGTCCTGAGCGTTTAATATGGGACAAAAATCTAGTTTTTTCTAACCTGAAAAAGGCAAATAGCTGTTGTTTCGTGAATAATTGGGCGATCTTTATAAACAAAACATTGTTAGAAAGCTAAGACTTGGGCCTATCTGTCAGAATATACCTGATATACCTGTGTTATGGCTAAGATTTCCTGTCGTAGATTGAACATCAGAATTTCTTATGTAAAAAACACTAAACATGTTACCTTCCTGTCTTCACAGTGATTTAATGAAAAATATATAGCAATGACCTATAGAAATTAACACCCTATCTTCTTAGCTATGTTAGGACAATTAAATGATACCTATATTGTCAGGCTGTGATAGATATTTCCTGAGATACAGGAGCATTATGACAGATGACAAAGAGTCCCAAAGAGCCCTAAAAACGTGATTTCTAATATTATGATGATTCACATGAACTGTAATGAACTGGAAGTAGAAATAAAAAATATCAAGAAGGAAATAACCCCCCACCAACTGGCTGTAGATACCTATACATTGCCACTGATACCTGCCCTTAGCCATGCAGTTATGATATAGGTGCCACTGCTAATGGGTTAAATATTAGTCACAGATGGGTAATTGGTAGAAACCAAACGAGAGTTAGCCTTGTCAATGTTTATGTCATGATGGGCAGGTTGTGTATTACTACACGAGGCATTAGCCGAGTGTAGTGAGTAGCAGACCTGACAAGAGTATTATAAACATTGACAAGGCTAAATCATATTTGGTTTTGTAATTATCCTTTCCAGTCTCACCGGTATACAGAGAAAACTTTATAATTATCCATGTTAGTAGCGTGTTGACACTCTTGAGAGGATCTACTCCTGTTTTCTTGTTCCTGATTGGTCTGTTTTTTTATTCACCTTGGTGCATAAATAACACTATATTCTGTTAAATACCTATGGTGTTTTTTATTAGGGGTAGGATAATAGCATGGTTCCGCTTGATGAACTTGAAAAGCCTATCATACAATGAGAATGATATTTAGCCTAATAAAGGGATACTTTGTACTTTAAAACAGTTCATAAGAATCTTCCATTCAAAAACTACACAGATAAGTACCTTGAACCAAATATAAAACATTTAAAGAATAATATTTGAGATTGTTACCATTGATAAACCTGATAATGTACCACAATGAGATCTTAACATGCCAAAAATGTAGCTTTTCTGTCATTTGCAACAATATTATTTCAGATGGAAGATGCAGTAGTTGAGGTACTCCCTCAAAAAAAAGCCAGGCTTGATGAATCATTAACCAAGGAATCATTAAGTATCCATGATGTTGGTGCATGTGGAGATGGTCAGCTGCATAATATATATGCTACTAGATCGCAGGTGCAAACTATAAACTGGAATCTCTGTATAATTTGCTGTAGAGTGTACAAACAACGAGTGAAAAAGACCATCACAGTAGCCACTGAAGAGACTGCAAGGTCAATATTCAGTATAGTAAGGCATAAAGAAAAGTTGGGAATATTAACATGGGAAGATATACTTTGTCAAAATGCCCAATACCATCGGATTTGCATGTTGGAAGGGAGGAAATCCTCTTCCCCAAATTTCCCAGAGGAAAAAGATTCATTTAACATTGCTCTTACCCAATTGTGGGAAGAAATCCATCCAGTTTTATTGGAAGGGGAAATACTTTTGTTATCAAATCTTCTTCAACGATACAAAGAAATATTGTTTGATCTTGATTCTGAAGACCACAAGCACTACAAAAGTGACAAGTTGAAACAGAAGCTTCTAAAGTATTATGGACAAGAACTGCAGTTCACAAAGTCAAAGAAATATGATTTGATTTTTTCAAGCCATCTTTCTCTAAATGATTTTGTACAGAAGAGATATGATGAAATACAGGGTGAGATAGATCACACTGTAATAACTGATAAGGAACAAACAGATGCATTTGACAAAGACAGCCTTTTGTATCAAATAGCAAAAACATTGAGAGAGGAAATTAGGAAGACCAAGGGGATTGAAATCAGACCACTATGTGTACAAGACTTATTCAAGGAGCCTGAATCATTTCTTCCACAGATTCTATTGAGGTTCTTGGCTTACCTTTTGACTGACAAAGAAAAATACAAAGACTTATCTCCCAAAGAATTTCGACACATCTCAATGATTGCACAGGACATTGTTTCAAGTGTCTCAAAAGGGCGTGCAAAAATGCCCAAGCATGTGTCCCTTGCAATGGCAATTCATCATATGGTAGGCAGCAAGGAGATCGTAGTAATATTGAACCACTTGAACCATTGCTTATCCTATGATGACATGGAGAGTATTGACACCCATCTAGCAATGGAGTATGTTGCTGAAGGCATCAAAAGAGGCAGTCTCATCCCACCAAATATATCTGAAGGTACATTCATTCAAGCTGCAGCTGACAATCTGGATTTTATTGAGGACACTCTAGATGGGAAAAATACAACTCATGCAACAACATGGATGCTTTTCCAACGTGGCCACCTTCAAAAACCTGTAGAGCGAAGGGAAGCTATTGCAGATCACAGCAAAAGGAAACGCTCTCTTGATAGCTTCAAGGAAATACACCCACTGACAAAGTACACTGCAAGGAAATGTCGGCCAAGTGTCAATAACATTCTTATAGGCATCAACCCTGATATATTCACTAGGATTGATGAGCGTCATGAAGGATCAAGACTACTGGACCTGGCATGGACATTGACAAGAATGTGTCCAACCAAAATATTTGAAATAACTGCAGAAAGAATTTCCAGTAAGCCTATTCCTAGTTGGTCTTCCTTCAATGCCTTCTTTCAAGCCAAAGTGTGCCAGTCACTACAATTGGATATTGCCCACTGTTCAATTCATCTTCAACAGAGGGGAGCACAATATACACCATACTGAAAACACTCCAGAAAATGATGTTTGAAGTTAAGCAATCTTCCTGTGTCATCACATTTGATCTGGCCATCTACAGCAAGGCAAAAACTATTCAGTGGGAAAATGCACCAGAATTTGACAATGTTGTTATCCGACTTGGAGGATTTCACATTGCATTGAACTTTCTGGCTGTCATCGGCAAGAAATACGAATGTGCTGGCCTAGAGGATCTCTTCATTGACAGTGATGTATATGGGGTAAACACAGTACAGAACTTCATCAAAGGCAAGCACTACAAGCGAAGTGTTAGGGGTCATAAACTCATTTATGAATCCTTTTACCATACATTGTGGACATCCTTTTGCCTCTGGATGAAATCAAAGGCTAATGTACCTTTGGAAGGTGAAAAGATCATCCAAGAACTGATTGAACAATGTTGTGACACTGTGAATCACCCATCTTTCAAAGGAAATGTAGAATCACTCACAAAGGCTCTCTATCCTGTTCACCAACAACTGCAAATGTTTGCAAAAGAATCCTCAAAACAGTCCCATCTATTTGCTTTTTGGATGGATTATCTTCAAATGGTTGAGATTCTGATGGACTTTATAAGAGCAGAACGTGAACCTGACTGGCAGCTTCACCTCTCATCTGTTGCATCAATGTGGCCATATTTCATGGCCTTTGATCGTCCCAACTATTCTAGATGGATACCAATCTACCTTCAGGATATGGGATCTTTACCCATCACCTTACCAGAGGTTCATGAAGAGTTTATGGCAGGTAACCATGCTGTGGCTCATACTGCCAAGCAATTCAGCCAAGTATGGTCAGATCTTGCATTAGAACAGTCTATCAATAGAGATGCAAAAACAGCTGGTGGGTTAAAGGGAAGAACTAACAATGAAGCAGCAACATACCGCTGGTTCTTAACAAACCATGCAAAGGCTACTGCAACAAAAGCATTGAAGTCAATGGCTAACGTTGAAACAACAGATGCATTACTACCAGCGATGCACCACCATGAATTCTGTGATCGCCAGACTAAGGAAGATGAAAAAGCTGTGGATGCTTTGCAAAATACCCTAACCTCTGGTACATACATCAATCCATTTGATGCATCCTTCTTTGGTGACCTAACCCATCCAACACCAATTTCCCACCTTGCATCAGGCAGAATTTTGCCAGACGATATATCTGTCAAAATGGTTAATGCAAAATCTATTGGCCAAACTCAAGTGGACAGGTTCATAACAGAAAGATTCTCGGAATCCAAGTCATTCTGGAATCCTGTTCAGAGACAAAAAATTCCTACATTTGCAACTCTATTGAAACAAACATCTGTGTCAAAGAGGCAAAATGAGAAGGTAACAGCTGCTAAGGCAAATTCCGACCTTTTTGTCAGACTGCTTGTTATCTCACAAAAAAGAAAGATAGATTTGCATGAAGTCCTCTCATATGAACTTAGTGCGATTCCCAACTCCCTGGCATATACAGATGGAAGTTTACGGAAAACAGACAAGAGCATCCTACTCCATGAGCTGGAAAAGAAAGCTGAAGTTGTGAAGATTCTCCCTCATCTACATAGGTCAGCCAAAATCATAGATGGCATGGCAATGATTCACTCTTATGGAAAACTAAATGCAACAACTTTTGGGTCCCTTGCAGCTGAGTACTTTTGTAACATCACATCAGACATGGGGGCTAGTGATAGAGTTGATGTGGTCTTTGACCAATACAAAGATGCTTCTCTGAAACATATGGAGCGCTTGAAACGATCAAGTGGATTCACATGCCTGCCAGTTAAGATCACTGGTCCAGACATGCAGCTGCCACGGCACTGGAACAACTATCTCTCAAATCCAGACAACAAACAGTTCTTGACAACATTCCTTGTAGAAGAGTGGATTCGACTTGGAACAAAGACTCTGCAGCCTAACCAGTCATTCTATATTTCATCTGGGAAACAGCAAACTATAAGAGTGAAAGAGGGAAAAAAAGAAGTAATGCCAGAGCTTACAAGCAACCAAGAGGAAGCCGATACAAGGATAATTTTCCATGCCCAGCATGCAGCTTTTACCCATGATTCTGTGGTTGTAAGAAGTCCAGACACTGATGTTTTCATTCTTGCCCTCTGTTTCACAAAATGTATTCCTGGTACCTTATGGTTTGAAACTGGCACAACAGTGAACAGAAGGTTCATTCTCGTTACCAAACTTGCAAATGATTTGGGCAATAAGATCTCATTAGGACTACTTGCAATTCACGCACTGACTGGGACTGACACAAGTAGCGCTCTAGGCCGAATCGGTAAAGTCAGTGCATTGAAAATGATATGCAATAGCAATGACAGTCTTAGGCAAATATTGGATCTTGGGCTAGGCATAAACTGCACTAAGGAAGTTCTTACATCATGTGAAGAATTCATCTGCCGCCTGTATGCTCCACCTGAAGCTGGGTCAAATCTTAATGATGTGAGGTATTGGATGTTTACTCACAAGAAAAGAAACATTGAAAGCCTTCCTCCAACATCGGATAGCATCCATCACCATATCAGGAGGGCAAATTACCAGGCATACATATGGCGTTGTTCACTGCAGACTGAAGTAGACCTTCCTCCTCCAGATGGACATGGCTGGGAACTCACCGCAGATGGTTACAGGCCTGTGCTAATGACGCAACCCTCAGCTCCAAATGCTATGGTAATATGAAAGTCTTTACTGATTAATAAGTTTATATACACTAACTATTCTGATAAGACTGATTTAAAAGTAAATTATATCATATGTGTTTAAACAGAATACTTTTCTTAATAAATACACAATATTACAATGATTTCGATCTGAGTAGCCGTATTCTTCGCATACTTGATCCCAAGTAAAACTCTGAGCGATAGTGAGGAGTAATGTGTAGCAACTAATCATTAGGGAAAAATCTTGTAAATAATCAGAAATTTGATGCAAGTGCTGTGTATTGTTTATATAAAGTAGTTCCTATAATGCCTGTCAGATGGACGAAAAAGCTGTATTCTCCTATAGCTGTATTGGTTGGGTAATAAATATGCCTCTTCCTATTTTGCCATATCAATGAGAACATGCTATGATTTTAGGTTGAACTGGTCTCATGTAAATGCAAGACATCAATGTGCCCTAATAATATGTGCAGTTGCAAAAGAAATGGTCTGCAATGTATGGACATTTGTCAATGTGATTCGGAAACTTGCCACAACATTCACAGGTAAGGAAGATATATATTCTTTTTACTATAATAGATATTGATATCCCCATACTAAGTAAATATCAAAGAGATGATTTCATAAAGAATGTAGATAAAGGACAGCTTTTAAAAAAAATTCAGATACAAGTCCTACATTCATTAAGTTACTACAAAAAAACTCTACTTTATTACAGTGAAGATGATTAGCATGATCCCCTACAATACATGGAATATGAGAGGAAGATATCTGAACACATATTTCTAGGTAAACTGTTCATCTATATTCATATTTTAGGTACAAAGATAAACTGTTTTTCTTCACAGAGATGATGAATTAGTATCGTGTGACATGAATTCCATAAAATCCATCTTTTTTAAAAAGTATATCTTATACTCTTTACATGCAATATAGTGTTCGTTGAGATTGAGATTATTATTATTATTATTATTATTATTATTATTATTATTCATGATTCATCATTGTACAGCATGACAAAGCTGGCCAATTATTCTCTAAGAGCCATTTTCTTCCATTTCAGCTTGAATATACAGAAGTTTCCAATGTTCCTTGTGGCAGGTGCAACCAAGCTTTAGAGTTGTACATTGTACAGTTAGATCTTCTGCCAAGTGATTGTAAAGAATCATATCATAGATGCTTGTATTACAAAGTAATATGTTAGTGTTACTCTTTTGACTACAAATAATCTTTTAAATGGGCAAGCCTGTGTGCCCATGGACTAAATGATTTGGTAGGCCAGTGAATGACAACCACTGGTAAATGTCTGGCATAGGTCAGAGTGGTTTACATGCAAGAATTTTGAATCTTTGAAGTTTGGCCTGTTTGGCTACATTCATATAGTACATCAGCATAGTCGGAATATGGAACGACCATTGGCTGTGCGATTATGTGTTTTAAGAAAGCAATGTTTGCCCATGATTGTAATATGTTTATGTATTCAGGCATTGGTCTAAATGCACCTCTAAGTATATCCTATATCAATGCTGCTGACGAAAGTGCACATTTTGTGCTGAATTAGTTGCCTTGAGAACCACATTCAGGGGAGTTGTGAAATAACCGTTTCCTGTTTACCTCCCAAATGTAAACATATTAAATTTGAATAAGTGAAGTATAACTCATAAGCTGATATTTAGTAGATTACTCTACCTATGTGATGGAAATGGTATCTATGCAAATTATTGTGTATTTTTGTTACCATAGAAATTTAAAAGATATGCTAGATTGTGTTTACCTTATGAATGAGGAATCAGATTCATCAGGTTATAATGACAACTGAAAACACTATAAACATTTAAAGTCTGACTGGATTATATCACAATTTCCTTGATTTTTTGTGACAGCTGACTTTTCCATAAAAATCATTGTACAAACCATGTACCAAATTGTGTCATACATATTGTATATATTATAAACCTATTTGTTCATTCTAAAGAATTGAGAATGGCAGCAAAAATATTGGATTCTAGTATATTTGATGCATTCCATTGTATTCTGCATACTTTAAAGTACCAGAATAAGTACTTATATTGTTTATCTTGCTTTAGTGGCAAATAAGTTATGACAGGTTTTTATTGATGATAGTCAGACTTGGTGATTGCAATCTATATTTTGTGCTGTTTCCATTACCATAGCTACCAAATTCTAAGGAAATATATAGAAGAATTTCTGTATATGTCTCAAATAAACATTCCTCATATAGTAATTTACCAAAAAGTTTGATGCAGTAGAATCTCTAGGTACGGGAATGCTTAAAAAGCTTTAGCAATTAGTGTTTCTGCCAATCAGAATTGATACTGCAGTAGATGTTTTGTGCTACATTGGATGCCATGGCAATCGAATTCTAGGGTAATGCAAAAAATAATTCCCCTTTATGTCCAAAATGTATAAAATAATATATAAAAAAAAAAAAAAAATGAAAGCTAATGATGTTTAGCCGTTTCTTCTCACACTGTTTACCGGTTTTCTTCTTACACTTACCATTCATATTTGTTGGAAAATGGTGGTTTCCAAGCAAATTGTTATGCACATATGTTGTTATGGAAACAGAAGTGAAGCTACGCCTTTTTGGTCAAATGAGTGGCAGAATCGGATTCCTCATGTAATAATTGACCAACATGGTATAATCTTGGCATTGAAAAAGCATAATCTCATAAGTATAATCCATTATGCAAGGAAAACCCCTATATGCTGATGATAACAGAACTATCGTTGCCATGACAACGGTTACTAAGTAATAATAACCGTGGCTGGCTAAGACAGCGGAGATTTCCAATATTTATCTTAAAACTATTTGGTGATAACGTGAAATAATCACTATCAATCATTCCCTAACCACTGTTCACATCTACCATGTCATGCAGATTTGCCATAAAAATGACCAGTAATTTGGCTCCTATAGTCATAGAGAAAACGTTGTCATGGTTGCTATGGAAACAATCTAAGGGGGAAAAAAAATGGTGTTCCCCATTGTTGCTGTGTACTTTTGTTATATTCATCAATTAGCATGTATCATTCATGAAATAAATCTTTCTACTGTACATTAATGACCCTAAAAAATGCAAAAGTGAGGGTTCCCCAACAAATTGGAATGTTACCATGGCAACAACTATTCAAAGAAAGAAGAAACAGTTATATTTTTATAGTATACACTTTTGACAAAAAAAGTGATAGATTTTACTCATAGAAAAAAAATAAATTTAATCACCATTTCTTATAAAAGTATGTATTATATGGCAGTAAGTATTAAATTGTGTTTTCCTTCTGTTACCATGGAAACGAGTATGATGCTACACTTTTTTGAACAAATGAGCATCAGATTCAGATTCCCGAGGTCTTACTTGACTAGTGTGGAAAGTTTCAGCCAGTAGACTTTCGGGGGTCAATATTACCCATTTTTAGGCCATTTGCTCCTCTACTATCAACCTCGACACATAACTTATTTTTAATGCACCCCCAGCAGTGGTACGTAACTCTAATTAGTTTGACAATGGGTATATAGGAATGCTACATCTACGCTACCCCATGGCGGTCCTGTTTTATGAAACATAGTGCACTGATCAAGATCTGTTCACACCCATGATCCCAGCATCCATGGTTTGAGGACATTCCTGGTTTATGGACGTTTGAGGTGAAGGAGAAAATAGACTGCGGGAACATAGTGCAGATGTAGCATTGGACAGGGGGAGGGAATGGACAATGTGGTGCTTGAACTTCATTCATTTGTTTGTTTGTGGTTTAACGTCCCAGGGGACCCTGAGGGTATATATAGGGACTATCAATGATTTAGCTATTCACTTTCATAGACTTATTTCAGTCAATTCTTTTCAATGTTTTCAAATATTTTATATACAATCAAAGAGATTTGTCTCTTTCAAAAACATGATTATATCTTTCTTTGGAATAGTTTAAACAACATTTTCATGTTATTACATTGAACTTCATTCAAACTGTGGCTGTCAGGAACGTAGTATAAATGCAGGAGTACCCTAAATAGTTAACTGTCACGGCGCCCTACGTCTCGAGCTGCCGTGATGGTGGTGTAAATGTAGTATTCTGTTG
Organism: Alentia gelatinosa; assembly: GCA_950022655.1. NCBI lineage: Eukaryota > Metazoa > Annelida > Polychaeta > Phyllodocida > Polynoidae > Alentia > Alentia gelatinosa. The sequence goes on along the minus strand of OX465581.1, from coordinate 6,090,100 downwards.
CTGTCTGCAGGTATCCTCAAGGAGCGGTCGAAAAAAGAATTATCATGTCAGATATGGGTGGGTGAAACTTTATCAAACTTTCCTTTTTTTTCGTGTTAGAACTATATCTTATAGTATTACAATCGGACAATGATATCTTCTAGTATTTTTATTATTACCATTATCATTATTATATTTTTATTCAAGAAAAAGGTTTTACGACAAGATTTATTCTCACCGATTATTATGGCGATCTTCCATAATGAAGTCACAATAAACATTTAATGAAAACATTGAAAACAAACACCACATCACAGTTATCCTTATGTACATCTTAAAAATATAAATCTTTTGATCTCCTCTAATAGTTTTTGATCTTACGATCAAATTATAAATAATCTTGGTTCAGTATAATTGGCATAAAATATTTGATTTTCAATTTAAAAATGCCTCTTGCTTGTAACAACTGAGTTGCATGGACTTTCCTGTCCCAATAATCCTTCTCTATATATAAATAGGGATTGGCAAATTTTTCAATTCTTAATCTTGGGATTTTAAAGCTTATTTTTACACCCTTTCCAGTTCTATTCTCTTCTACTTCATATATATGTGCTTCGTCTTCCGTCCATCATTTTATTAGGGTAATTAAAGGGGTTGAATTAAGGGGTGCATCTCGCATAGTTCCTGTAATTTTTGTTCTGGTTAAGTCTCTTGATTTTTTATACCCTATAACTACCCTCATGGCCATATTTATTAAAATTCATAATTTCTGTCTTTACAATTTTGCATGCAATATTGAATATGATCTGTATATTATTATATAACTGTGTCCGAATGTCTATGAAATACTGGCCGCTACTAGGCGTGCAGTAATAACAATGTTCGTGCCCGCTGTGAGAGTGACATAATAAGTCACTAAAATGTCGTTTTTTCATCAATTTAAGGAATATAATAATGAGCAAACGTCCTGACTGTAGACAAAACGATTCTCGTTCTCGGTCAGTTGTCAATTTCATACAGTATGATATCGACGACTGACCTCGAACAGGAACCATTTCGTCCACAGTAAGGACATTTCCTAATATTACAGCACCAATCTTGTAGTATCTATGGGACGTTTTGAAAGGCTAAATATATTGATCAGAATTTAGCTCAGCAATCAAAAGAAAACTATAAGATATCTAAGACGGGATTCACACAAAGTGATTCTTGTACCTCCAGAACACCATGGAGTTGTCCCATTACACTAAGTCCATATAAGGAATAGAGTAGACCCAGTAGCCAATCACTGCTGAGCTAGGGACAGAGAAGATGACGAGGCAAACTTGGGAATAAATAATTTATTATTATTGTAAAATGATAAATGATTGATTATATAAATAAAATGAATTAATACATAATTAATACATTGTTTAGGCAATGTGTGAAGTGGTAATAAATAGTAGGTGAAGTATAAGAGTTGGTTGAGTTAATACATTTGATAAGAGTATATATAAGTTGTAGTTGAGTTGAAGTACAACGAGTATTTATGATAAAAGAGGTAATAACATAACTATTTGTATAAAATATGATGATGTTAATACATATAATATTTGTAAAATATATATATCGCCAAGAATGCCATTAATGGGTTGAGATGATGGGGTGTGGTGGTGGAAATAGGTAAATATTAAATAGTTATTAAGATTATAATAGTGTAAGAAATTGGTAAGTGAGTCCGTTGGGGCTTATTATTTAGTGATTGCCCGTACCAGGGAAGTTCCTACGGCTTTCGCGGTGGACGTCTGTATATATGCTTTGTAGGCGTCCGACGTCCAGTGCCCGAACCTCTGGATGTCTAGTTCGGAGTGCCCTGCTCTGAATGCCTCCTTGGCAGCTGCTTTCCTTATGGAGTGCAGGGGGTAGCGGGCGGGGTCGGCCCCCGCTGCCCTCACGGCCACGTCCCACTGTTTCGCGACGTATGTAGCCGGCATCGGCCGCCTGGAGGCGTGGAAGACCAGCAGTGGGTCGTCCCTTGAACACTGGGGGTTTCGTGCGACCGTTGCGGCCACGGCCGTGCACGGGCACATGTTGCGGTCGGGGGCGGGCAGTATCAGGCGGTCCTGGTGCTGGTTGTATTTCTGGGCATTTTTCGCGTGTTTTATTTTTAGCCGTAGTGCACCCTCATGGTAGCTCACGTCTCCACGGGTGAGGTGTTTCTTGGGGTCGAAGGCCGCGACCGACGGAGGCGCCACCTCGGAGCGCCGTAGGGCGCCGTAGAAGATGAGGAGTACGACTGTCTTGACCGTCATCCCGTCTCTGTCGCGGGGTAAGGCCTCCACCGCTTGCCTGAAGGTGTCCATCGGGATCGGAGGGTGTTGACGAGGACGATAGGGGCAGGTGCGGTCGATGCCCTCGAGGGTCATGGTCAGCCGTGCGGACGCGGCTGGCGACAGTGCCACGCCCACCCTTTTGAGATGCTGCCGTACCCTTGCGACGTGGTTCCTGACCGTGGCGGGTGACGGGTCCCCTTGTGCTAGATACTTGGCGAATGCTGATACCGTCTGGGGTCGTGGTCGTAGGTGATGGTCGCCCACCCTCCTGCAGAATGCTATATATGTCTCGACCGAGGTCCGGTGAGCGCGCATGGTCCCAGGGGCGCGCGAGGCCTGCTGTTGTGCCGCCGCCCTTTGCTGCAGTGATAGGTACGCCTGATCTGGATAATACAAATGGACGTACGTTGTTGAGGAAGTCCGTACATGGGTCGACAAGTGTAAGGTTGAATCGTCGTACATCGTTACATGCGTCATTAAAATATTTGTTATTGAGATGTGCTCGACTGAGGTTGTCAGGCACCACATTGTCAACACCTGGTATGTGTACATAGGATATTTCACACTGAAAGAGGGCCTGTACCATCCAGGCAGCCCTGGCACAGTCTAGAAGGACCTTGTTGTGGCCCCTGCCGTTCTGAAGTACATGGACAGCTGGGAGGTTATCACACATAATACGGATATGTCCCCCCCGGTCAGATTCTCGGATGAATGTCTGGAGGGCTATGACGACATTGGCTGCTTCCAGCTCGGTGATGTTAACCGCTCCATCCTCGACCGGGGCAACCTGACCGGCATATGCCCATTTCTCGTCGTTGCCTCCTATCCCACTGAGGCAGGCGTCAACGCCGATGGTACGGTTAGGAGTGGGCAGGGGGATGAGAGCTACCCCGTTCCAAGCGTTTGAGAACTCGTCGAACCATCTGAGGTCGGCCCTCACGTCATTGCTAATGTTAATATACCTCTTTTTCGGTCCTCGTAGGGTCTCCAGCAGCCTCGAGGTAAAGAGGCGTGTTGGGCGGATACATTTAGACACGTGAACCAATTTACCCACCAACGATTCCATTTCTTTTCTGGAGACGGACCGGCGTTTAAGGAAGGCGGCGACCATTTCCCGTATCTCGTCAAGCTTCATCTGAGGTACCGAGAGGGTCTTGGTCTCAGCGTTGATCGTGATGCCGAGCCATGTGAGGGACCGGGCCGGTCCTTGCCTCTTCGTGGGAGCTTCGGGTAGGCCTAGTTCCTCCAGTAGGCTGGTGACCTCGGCTGCATCCCGGACCGACTGCTCTCTGGAAGGAGATAGAACAATAATGTCATCCAGGTACATCCATGCTTTGAGGCCCCTGGCACGGAGTGTCACGACTATGGCATCGGCGACCCGCTGCATGTGGCAGCTCGAGCATCGGGCCCCGAACACCATACTCGCCTCCAGGTAGAATTTTCCGGCCCACTCGAGGCATTGGAGGGGCCAGTCGAGTGGGTCTGACTTAAAGTTTTTGTAAGCGCGACTGACGTTGGTCGAGAAAAGGTGTACCTCATCGCCCATCCCGACCAGGTCGTCCACTATAGAATCGATTGAGGGTAGACCATGGTTCTGCACATTTCCAAATAGGGAGTTTTTAACAACGTAAGCATTAACTGAGTTGTCGTAGGGGTTTGTTTGGGTTTGTTTGTTTGGGTAGTTTAACGTCCAATTTGTTCAATTAGACTTACTTTGGTTTTCTTTACTCAAATTTGCATATCCTTTTTGGAGAAAAAGTTATGCTGACTGGTTAATCCAGGCATCTTACTTTTCTCAATCATATCTTATCGAAAATCTTACATTCCCTGAGGAAGTCAAGAATTTCTTTCTTCCCAGTGTTATGGAAAACACTGCGCATTGTTGGCGCATTCTTAAGGAATTTCTTCCTGTTCTCTTTGAAGGCCTGACAGCATAGCATGAGATGTTTTACACTCAGCGGAGTGTTGCATGTCTGGCACACAGGTGCTACTTCACCTCTTAGGAGATGCCCATGTGTCAGTTTGGTGTGACCGGTCCGCAGACGGGTCAGTTTCACCTGTTCAGTTCGTGTCAGGTTGTCTTTCCTAAAGTTTTGGCTAGTAGCCACTACAATTTCTCGTAGTTTGTTGTCTCTGGTGCAGTTCCAGAGTTTCTGCCAAGTTTTGTGAATGTGCTCCTTGGCCATTGGTTTCAGGTCTGTATGTGGAACCGTGTGGGCTCCAACTTGTCTGCTTAATCACTGAGGTCCGATATGACACGGCGCTCCTCTAAGTCCCTCTTGGGGCGTGACATGAGCGGAGCGACATGGCACCAGTCGGTCGCGCTAGCTTGGTTAGGTGTTCCTACACTGTCGCTCACCGGTCCCATATACCCCAGGGGAAATCCGTAGGCAATGAGGTCGTAGAGCTCTGGGTCCACCCCATCGATACATAATATTTTATTCCACGCGGCAAGATTGAGAGCAGTGGGAAGCGCAATCTTACAACAGATGCTATTAGGGAGTCCACTCGCTCGTACAGTGTCATAGATGCGTGCCAGCTCGACCGAGTCAGTCGAGGCAGCGGACACAGACATGCTCGGCCAGTGTATTTCCCTGTGATATTTAAACGCCTGAGGGGACATGTCAATTTCGTGGTCAACAATATTATTTTCACATATATGTCGTATAGCTTTGAAGTCGGGGTCGTTACCTGCACTCGCTTGTTGGTGAACGGTGGCCACGCCCCCTTCCTTTGCAGCCGCGGTCGAGTCGGACTGTTCATTTCGAGTGCTGACGCACGTCGTACGCCAGTCAGATGTCTCCACTGAATTTTCCCTGGACGGCCGTATCCTTTGGCATCGATCCTCTTCATTACGGCGTTAGCGGGCACTATATACTTCGCAGGAGCCTGAAATCCGTGGCGGATCGAGCTCCGATCGAGCAGACCGGAAGTTCCGCCATCTTGGAATGGTTGGAGCTTGTTCCTCGCAGGCCGTTGCGGCTGCGTGTTGCTGGTGCCAGTTCCGGTTGACCATAGGGCGCCGCCATCTTGTACTCGCTCTCCGTGCGTAGCCTTCGGCTTGCCCGTCTGGTAGTGTAGATCCCAGCGTTGAGACGCAGCGGTTGCCGCTGCTGCTCTCCTCCCCGATGTTTCGCCTCCGGCAATCAGTCAATGCCAAATCGTTGATTTACCAGAACATTAATCGTCTTAAAGACAACGAGAGGTGGCGTTTGTTTGTTTGTATTTTTGGGTGATTTTACGTCTGGTCAACCATTACAGGTCCTTTCCAGACTTCCTGATTATTTACAATCATGGATTCATCCAATTATTTGTATATTTACTCAACTTTGGTCTATTTGTAGCAGTGGGACCCTATGCCCGTTTTATAGTGCTGCCTCACTGAAGGGCTGTGCCGCAGACCATTGACACAACACTCCGCCGGTCACATTATACTGACAACGGCAAACCAGTCGCTGCAACATACCAATCGGGTCAGTATTGTTTGTTTGTTTGTGGTTTAACGTCCCAGGGGACCGCTGACGAGTATGAGGCTGCTCCCTGTGATTGGCGACAGGTCAAGCTGGCTGACAGTTTTGGTAAACCTTCCGTACCGGACTGGGTTTCCAAGTGCTCCTTGGAGGAGCAAGGGGGGTTCTGATAGAACTTTCCCTTCTGATATACTTTTAGAGCTTTTCGAAGATCTTGGTTTCCCTTAGGAATGCCAGGATTTCTTTCTTATCAGTGTTTTGAAATACACTGTGCATAGACGTTGCACCTTTCAGATACTTGTCCCTAGACCTTTTTGTTGCCCGACAAGATAACATGAGATGGTTCAGGTGGCGTAGAGTGTCAGTTTCGGACTATCTAACGAAATATGAACGCAGAGTTAACCAGAATCTTAAGGCCATACAGGCCGTAGCACGAAAGAAGAATGTGAGTTGTGTAGTGCGTGGAACTACAATACGTATTGACAACAGAACATTTAATGCCGAACAAATTGATGACCTTCCTCACAGACTTTCAATTTCCAAAGTTAAAACTGTCGAAACCCTGCTGGGTCTAGCCTTCCAAGGAAGGCATGCCCCCTTCTTGAATCTACATGAAGTGCAATTCTCCTATGGAGGTAGAATTTTTTCTTCTGCGGAACATTGCTACCAATTCCATTTTGCCAAACTGATGGGGGAGACGGCTATAGCAGACCGAGTCTTAACTGTGGGGGCCCCTGAAGATGCATACACCTTGACGAGTGGCCTGAAACCTTCACCATACCGGCTAAAAACGAGAAAATACCATGAGAAATATTCTTTTGCCCAAATTCAGTCAAAATGAAGCCATAAAAAATTCGCTACTCGGAACCAACGACAAGCTCCTGATGGAGGCGACAAAGAACAAATTTTGGGGGTGTGGCTTTCACCTGGGTGAGCTTAACAAGCTGACGAAAGAATCGATCAAGGGAAATAAGCTCGGACTGATTCTGGGACAAGTGAGGAGTGCGCTTGCCAGCCCCCAGTGATTGTGATTCTTAACCTTATGCATTGACTCCAAAATATTGTCTTTTAGAGTATCCTTCTTGTAAATTATTGGTATTTGTTTAAATGTCGCTTACAGATCTGCAAAAGGTCTTGATTATCTTTCCAGTTTCTGAAATTTACCTAGAATTACCTAGATAAGCTGATTTTTTTCAAAATCAAAATTGTTGTAGTGATTATTGTTGTTGCCCAGATGGCACCATGGCGAAAGCTCGACCAAGTGATAATATTTTTCCTACTAAACTTGAGGCAGATATAGTTGAACTTGAGAAGGCATTAATTTGTACCTGGAAGCCGTTACCAAACAATGTCATCTTTGGGGATTCCAGAGTTAAAAATCTAAGAGAGGCTATTTCAGCGGTTAATGTCACAAATCAACATTTTGACGTTTATTGCTTTCCTGGAGCAAAGCTCCAAGATTTGATTGTTTTGGCCAACAACTATCTGAAGCACTGCCCAAAATCGGTTATCTATATTGTAGGGGGGATCTGTAATGTCACATCCAAAACTATTGTTTCTCGTCGACCCAAAGTGTATCAAATAAGTATGAACTGGGATAGCTCACAAGATCTTGTTGAACACCTGGTAGCCTATGCCCAAGCTGGCTATGATTGGCTGGAAGCCAACCACCCTAGTTCTAGGTTTGTGATATGCCCTCTGACTGGGGCGGATCTTCAGCGATGTATTACAAAATATCAAACGTCGAATGACACAGCATCGGATGAGACCAAAGTGCAACTATAAAATCAGAGCATAGTTCACCAAGCAGTGATAGAATTTAACAAGTGCCTTATTACGACCAACGCATCCCAAAGCACCAAGTTTCCATGGTTGGCTAATCATGTACATAGGATCAGACATGGGAAGCTCAAACACAACCTGGACCTTCTGAATGATGGTATCCACCCATCCGCCAACCTGAACGATCTATGGGCTCATGACTTCATAACGGCCTTTGATAAGAATATTCCTTCTGCCAAAACTACATGGTAATATCTAAATTTCATGCCCAGTAATGTTGTAGCTTCTCGTTACTTATGATGAGCTACTTCTGCCTAGGGATCATCTGACCTAAGTTTAATTATCAATCAGTGATATTTCTATATTCGGAATACGGATGCCTGGAAAAGTTCATATTTAACTACTGTTACTTATGGTCATTAACTCACTGTTCTACTCCAGGTTCCACCTAAATTACTATAGCTATACATGGCTTGTTTTGTTATCTAAATGGTATACGCTGGCCCTGACAGACCAAGAGCCAGTAGGACTACTATCTTGTTTCTTAGCAACAAAAATGGTCGAGATGACCGTAATTTTTGTTCTATTTTTCAGTTTTTCTTTTTTGTTTGCAGATGTTTACTGCACATTTGTTCATGTTGTTGCTTGCCTTCATGCAGTCTTTAATACAATGTTTATGTATAAGACATCATGTACTAGATTTAAGACTTCTTCACTACTATTTGACAGTGGGATTTGTTCTCCCCTGAGACTATGACTACCTCATTTGATGGAGGTTTAATTTCTAGACTTAAGGGGTTTAAAATAATTCATGCAAATGCTAGGAGCATTAAATCATGTTATGTTATGGCACTCCAACCTGGATGTACAGTAACTATAGAAAGGTGAGAGTAGATAGATCCTGGAAAAATGATATAAATGATGATGAGCCTAAGGCTGGAGGAGGACTCTGCATGTATGTTCGGGATAGCATTCTTTGTGACGCTAATAGGTTTATAGACTTGAATTGCAGTACCAAGGATGTTGAGTTGCAAGTTATCTTGATTGAGAGACCCTTTGTAAAGAAACTGGTGATACTAAATGTATATACAGATCCCGTAAAGGTGATTATATGGGATTTATCGACATTATAAAAAGAACACTAGCTGACTTGAGAGATGATTGTTTGTTTGTTTGTTTGTTTGGGTAGTTTAACGTCCAATTTGTTCAATTAGACTTACTTTGGTTTACTTTACTCAAATTTGCATATCCTTTTTGGAGAAAAAGTTATGCTGACTGGTTAATCCAGGCATCTTACTTTTCTCAATCATATCTTATCGAAAATCTTACATTCCCTGAGGAAGTCAAGAATTTCTTTCTTCCCAGTGTTATGGAAAACACTGCGCATTGTTGGCGCATTCTTAAGGAATTTCTTCCTGTTCTCTTTGAAGGCCTGACAGCATAGCATGAGATGTTTTACACTCAGCGGAGTGTTGCATGTCTGGCACACAGGTGCTACTTCACCTCTTAGGAGATGCCCATGTGTCAGTTTGGTGTGACCGGTCTGCAGACGGGTCAGTTTCACCTGTTCAGTTCGTGTCAGGTTGTCTTTCCTAAAGTTTTGGCTAGTAGCCACTACAATTTCTCGTAGTTTGTTGTCTCTGGTGCAGTTCCAGAGTTTCTGCCAAGTTTTGTGAATGTGCTCCTTGGCCATTGGTTTCAGGTCTGTATGTGGAACCGTGTGGGCTGCAACTTGTCTGCTTAATCCACTTTTGGCTGCTTGATCTGCAGCTTCATTTCCTTCGATTCCGATATGACTCGGCAGCCAACACATGGCCACCTCTTTGCCATGTTCTCTCTTTAGTTCTGTGTATGACAGTTTGATGTCTCTGATGACAGCATTCTTTGCATCATGCTGTCCAATGGATTGTAGACAAGATTTAGAGTCTGAGAAGACTATAAATTTCTTGTGTTGTGACATTTTCATCCAAGTCAAGGCATGCAATATAGCATTGGCCTCAGCTGTGAAAATGCTGCTCTTGCCATGGAGGGCTTTCTTCAGGTCGCTGTATGGTGTATGGACTCCATAACCAACACGGTTACCGTCTTTTGAGCCATCGGTATACACCGGTACATGGTCTTTGAAACATTTCCTTATGGTCTCATAGTCCTTCAGAAAGACACTTTCAGGGGTGTGACCTTTCTTGTTTTTTGCCAGGTCAAAGAGGATCGAGGGAGTTTCCTGGTCCCATGGAGGGGTTTCAGGTGGCCGCTCACCTCTTATTCTTTTCATTGGGATGCCTGCTTCTCGGTATTGAGCTCGTGCTCTGACCGGGAATGGTTTTATGGCATTTGGGTTGTCTTTGTACATTTGTTGATTTTCTTTGAAAATCAAGTTGTAGGCTGGGTTTCTTGGGTTGGCCCTAACTCTCATAGAGTATTGTAGAGACAGTCCCTCCCGTCGCAGATGGAGTGGGGGGATTCCTGCTTCTACATACAGGCTTTGGGCAGGTGTTGTTCTAAATGCTCCTAGGCACAGTCGTAGACCTTGGTTCTGGACAGGTTTTAACCTGTCCAGGTAAGATTTTGCCGCTGACTCATACACAACTGATCCATAGTCCAGTCGTGATTGGATGTACATCTTGTACAGAGTCAGCAGTGTTTCACAGTTAGTTCCCCAGTCAGGGTGACTGAGGACCTTCAGAAGGTTCATGGCTTTCTGACATTTTCTCCTCAGGTACTCGATATGTGGTTTGAAAGACAGTATTCTGTCAAACACCAGTCCGAGGAATTTGACATCCTCTTGGACTGTCAGTTCCTTGTTCTGGAGACTGAGGGAAGGTTTGTCCACGCATCCTCGTCTACGACAGAAGTGAACTGCACATGTCTTGGTCTCAGAGAATTTGAAGCCATTTTTGTCACTCCAAACATGAAATATTGTTGACATTGTGATGTTGGGTGACTTTAACATTGATATCTCTAATTCAGCTAAACCTGAGGCTAAACATTTCCTATCGGATCTTGAGCAATATGGTCTTAGACAACTCATAAAGGATGTTACTCTGATCTAATTCTTACCTCCTCTGATGATGTATCGTTAAGTGGTGCTCTAACCAATGCCCTGAGTGATCACCAAATTGTTTTTGACTGGTCAGCTTTTCATGAAGCGCAAGACAGTAATAGTAAATGGGAGTTTCTGAACAGGGCTATTATAGAGTGTTTCGATTCTGATTGTGCGATTCGCCCCTTCACAGTTAGAGATTCTAAACAGCCATGGATCTCGGTGGAACTCCTTGAAAGTATTAGGGATAAAGATTGCTTACTAAAGAAAGCCAAGAGAACTGGTAACCAGATTGATTGGAATAAAGCAAAGGCTGCACGCAATGCTACTACAAAACTTGTAAGATCTGCCAGACAGAAGCATGTTTTAGAGGAACTGGAAAATTGCAAAACCGATAGTAGGAAATTTTGGCATTATCGTATTATCCCTGGCACTGAAGCTGCATTAGGACCTGAATTTATAAAATAAAAAAATGACAAGGGTGACTCTGTCAAGGACACTGAGGTCCCAGAATTCCTAAATGACTATTTTTTAACATTGGGTCTAAACTAGCAGAAAACATGAATCTACCTTGGAGACCGTATGTAGATGAGTCTCCTTTCTTAATGGAGGATATTCTAACATCCTGTGAAGAACTTCTTGACCTGGGTAAGAAAATCAGTCCCAACAAACAGTCTTTGTTACCAGGCATATCAGCACAGGTTTTCCTGGACTAGGTAAAAGCTGTCCCCAGAGTATACGTTCGTCTTTTTAACTTAATTTTTCGTTCGGCTGTAATCCCTAAAAGCTGGAAAATTGCTACCATAGTCCCTATCCCTAAGGGAGGAGATGCGTATAAAGCAAATAATTATAGACCAATCTCATTGTTGCCTATTCCTCACAAGTTAATGGAGAAAGTTGTTTATAAGCTCATGTCTTTAGTTGACCAACATAACATTCTAACTGAAAACCAGTTTGGCTTCAGAAAAGCCAGATCAACTATTGATGCGGTATCTAAACTTACTGACCTTGTTTTGACAAACAAAATTGTTGGCCGCTCTACCTTGGCAATTTTTGTGGACCTAAGAAAGGCGTTTGATACGGATGATCACGGGTTCTTGATAAGTAAATTGTCCCGATATGGTATAAAAGGTAACAGTTTGAATTGGTTTGTGAACTATCTGGAAGCTAGGTGTCAAATAGTCAAGGCAAATAATACTATGTCTGGTGTGAGAGGCATCTCGCATGGTGTACCTGAAGGTTCAATCCTTGGCCCCCTCCTCTTTCTTCTTTATGTCAACAACTTGTCTAAAGCACTACTTCATAGTGATATATTGATGTTTGCAGATGATACTGTTATTTTCAAGAGTGATGGTAATCTGGATATTTTATATGAAGAGATTCAATCTGACTTGGATATCCTTGAGACATGGTGCTTGCAGAATAAGTTGAGCATAAACATTGGTAAGACTAAGCAAATATTATTCGCAGCGAAAAAGAAAAATAAGAATCTTTTGGCACGGACAAAGTTCTTTATTAATACTCAAGAAGTACATGCAGTAGTATCGTATAAGTACTTGGGTATAGTTCTTGACTCAGATTTAAATTATAGACACCATTTTGCAGCGATAAAAAAGAGTGTTTCTTTTCGCATTTACCAGTTGGCCAAAATGAGAAATTTTCTGTGTAAAAGAGCTGCCATCAAGGTTTATAAGATGGCTATACTGCCCTACTTTGACTATGGTGATATTTTGCTGGACAGTGCCTATGCTTATCTTACTGAGACTCTCCAAATATTACAAAATAATGCCTTGCGTGTGTGTTTGAAGGCAAATATATACACGGGATCTGCATAGACTCACTGAGATCCCACTTCTCAGGGATAGAAGGGAATCACATATTCTGAACTATATGTATAAGAGATCTAGAGATAGAACGTTTACCAATAATAATGCTAAGCAGGTGAGACTGTATGATGCTCCTGTATTGTTTACTGACAAACCAAACTGTACTGCATTCTCGAGATCACTGAAGTTTCATGGTAGTTCCTTATGGAACAAACAGACTTCTTTGCTCAGAAATACTGAGACTTTTGTAGGTTTTAAGTCACTTACCAAGGCCAATCTTAAAGCCAAAGTCTGGGAAATTTAAATTTAATTGTCTGTTCTAGAGATACCTCATGTCATAATTGCATAATCCCAATTTGTACTTTGTATTTTAATTTTCCAAGTACTGGGTTGTGAAGTTCTTCTTTTGTTGTTAGCACATAAGATGCTGTAACCTTGAGGACACATGGTGTTACATTTGCTTAACCCTATAAGGCAAAAACTGTTTTTAAACTGGACTACTATGATTAACCAAGGCGGGCCATTGAAACCAGCTTTATAAAAAAGCTGAGGCCCTAGCCTCTTTGTTGAGTACCACTGCTTACTCACTGTTTGTTACATGACGACTATTGTATCTTAGAAGAGCTCAATAAAGAAATTTTACGCACTATCCCAGCGTTTACACTAGACGATTCTGGTTGGCGATCCTGGCATTTTGCAGCTCCTGACGACTTTCAGCAGTAAAATGATAGAAATCGTCTAATGTAAATGCCAAGCGTGTGGCGACTGCAGCTCGTCTAGTTACATCACAAGTAGGCACCACCTGACGACTATTGGACACACTGTGATGCAAACAACTATTTCAATTAGGCTTGAATTAGAGCGAACTTGTGAACAGTAATGAATATAGAGGGCGCTTGCACAGACTCACACCCCCTCTAGCGGACGTTTTACCACACCGCTCTCAGTCACGTGACCCTCAGTCTTCACATCGAACTCTCACACATGAAGACGGTTAAATTTTGCTCCTGGGATTTACAGCTTTTATAATCTCCACACCCGTCTAAAAAACGTGCCAAGATGCCTCCAAAGAAGTCGACACAAGCGGGGAAAAGTGCGGCTACTACTTTTGCAAAACGACTAAAGCCAAGAAAAGGATCGACGCCCTTCAGTCCCAAGTCGAGGAAATGAAGGCAGCGATTATGGGCTTCATTAACAACCAGAGCGCCAGAAGCACCAAAAACGTTTCTGAGACAGTTTTAGTGCAGGAGCACGCTGCAAACACCCCAGGGAGCATTTCCAGGTGGAAAATGAAGTGAGTCGAACATTTTCCATAGAAGAACCATCGGCAGCCTCAAATATCCATCATGGCGCCGTTCCCCGGACCCAGATCCAGGTCCCAGTAAGCGCGGAAGCCCAAACGATTTTGTGACGTCATACCTAGCGCGGCAGCCGAGTGCCTGGGAAACCAAGAGCGCGGCAGCCGGACGTTATCCAGACACGGCGCTCAACGACCAAATCCAGCGCATCTTACATCCCAGCCACATTTTGCGTCCGATCAACGGTAAGTGTTATCAACCGTTTCAATATGTATTCAGAGGACTTTAGGCCTGTGGCAGGCTGGGGGTCTGCCACACCGTCTCTCAACATGGCCTGAGTGCCCCCCGGGGGGGGGCCAATCCACACTTTCTAAGTGATCACGGGGTGGACAACCTGGCTATTGGTCATGTGGGTTGCCCTAAGCGGGTCCAACCAACGTCGGAGTCGCCAGTCGGGAGGCCCCCCCTCTATTGAATGCTGGGTTAAATTCCCGGATTTTGCTCACCTGGGAGCTGTTTCACTAGTAGGGGGGTCAAAGCGAGAGGTAGGACTGGAACAGTGGCTCCAACAGTGGCACAAACAGTGGCTGGCCCAAATTTGCGTTTCATCAGTGCTGTCGCTGCTGAGGTGGGACTAGCTGTCACTGTTGGCACAGCTCTCGCTATGCACATGCGTTTGACATTTGAATTTATTTGTCAACGGGCCGGTATGACATGGAATTTCACCGCTTCCCATAGAAATTAAGCAATGAAATTTTTACACGAGTAAGGTATATATATAACCTATAATCGTACCAAATATGAGGAAAATCGGCCAAGCCGTTCCCAAGTTATCGGCGTTTAAATTCTGTCATAGGAAATACTGCACTTCCCGCCGGTCTCTGGGGGGTGACAAACAGAATAGCCGAAACCCCGCCGCACTATGGAGGGAGTGAAAAAAGAACAGCGACTAACGCAATCGCACAGAGGGAGTAAAAAGTTCAAACGCCGATAACTTCGGGACCGCTTGGCCGATTTTCTTCATATTTGGTACGATTATAGAATATATGTATATCTTACTCGTGTACAAATTTCATTGCTTAATTCTCACGGGAAGTGGGTGAGAGTATTCTATACACGTAACAAACGACAGGGTAGACCCTGTCACTTCAGAGGCTCCACAGTGACACTAACAGCAACACCGATTTTACTGATGAAATGGTCACTGCCACTGTTGGTGTCGCTCCTTTCCCGAGTGCCGTTCACGCTTGAGTGCACCTCCTAATGAAACGCATACTGTCTCTGTGGTGCCACTATTACAGAGAGCGACACTTGCAGCTGCTAGTGAAACAGCTCCCTGTATTCCCGCGTTGTGGGGGCGGGAACTTATAATTTTTGTGGTGCCAAGTGTGATGTTTTTTATGCGTTAAACTTTCGAATGTGGGAAAAACGCCTTCAAGGCTATCACGATTACGAGGTTTGTGCTTTCCTCAGGTACGGGTGCCCAGTTAGCTATGACGCCTGCACCTGGCCCCTCCCCACCTATACCAACCATCACAGCGCCCGCGCTTGCTCGGATGCCCTCGACGTTTTCACTGACACAGAATTATCGCAAGCTGCAATTCTGGGCCCTTTCTCTTCCCCCCCTTCGGGGACCGCACCCAAGTTTCTCCACTCATGACGAGAGAAAAGAAAAATTTGACCGATAGGAGGGTTATAATCAACCTTTCGTTTCCCCCGGGACACTCCGTGAATGATGGGATTGCGGAAGGGATGTATCTCGGCTGTTCTTCAAAATACACCCTCCTACCATATGGGACCTACTCACCCACGTTGAGGTCGTAGGAAAGGGGGCGTGGCCACGGACCTGAGTCGAGCCTATCGCCAGCTAAGGCTCGACCCAGCCGATACCTCCCTCAAGGTAGCGGACAAGTTTTATATCGACCTTTGTCTTTGGCTGCAGAACGTCCTCTGTAGCTTGTCAACGTGTAGCCAACGCAGTAATATATATACTACGGAAATGAGGCATACAAGCCTTAGCCTACCTGGACAACTACGCTGGGGTGGCCCTTACTAAGGAACGAGCTGACCATGACTATGTGACCTTCCTGGTCTTAGCACGTGACCTGGGCCTTCAACTTGCTCGAGAGAAGTGTTCTCCGTCTACAACGAGCCTCACGTGGTTAGGCTTTCACGTGGATACGGTCGCCATGATTGTCTCAATACCCCGGGAAAAACTCCATGAGGTAATTGAGATTTGTCTCGCTTGGCGGGACAAAACACATGCTTCCCTCCGTCAACTTCAATCATTAGCTGGACGGGTAGTGCATATTGCTGCCTGCAATAGGCACGCGAGGTGCTTCACAACTCGGATCTTTGCAGCTCTACGGGCAGCTCGTTTATGTGACGTCATCTGCGTAAGCCCCGCCCTGATGGGAGATGTCAGTTGGTTCATTCATTACGCGGAGCGAGCCAATGGCATGCATTTGATACATCGATCACAAGCGTGCGTTTTCATGACGCTCATTGTAGCAAAGGGATCCGCCCACGCACGGGTCGGCGCCAAGGCAGTCACGTGGCATTGGACTGACCTAGATGTCAACATGGCACCCTCAAGTCTGCAGACGGCGCCCTAGCAGTTATTATAGCGGCCACGATACTCTGGGACAGTCTGGTCAAGCGCTCGGTTATCCTTATTGTGACTAATAACCTGGGCGCACAAGCGGTCATTTCTCCACGCAGAACCAAAGATGGTTTTGTGGGCGCTTGCGCCCGCAAATTATGGTTACTTGCAGCTTTGGTGGACTCCGAGGTAGTCCTTGCCGAGGGACCGGTCCCTGATGATGTTTTTCCCACTCTCCTAGTCGACCGCCCCCCCTCAGCGCGATTCTAAGTGAATTTACCTGATTCCAGGTACGGATCCGGTTCTACACCACCAGATGTCTTCATCATTCATAGCAGCGGCGGCTACCTTGACTATAAAGAACAAGTCATCGCAAGCAACATTTTTCCTTCAGTGGGCCGGCCGACATGTAGTTGACCCACGCCTACCCACAATACTCCAAGCCTGCTTGTACATCCAAGCTCTTGCCAACAAACTCTCCTCCCCGGGTGCGGTGAGGAACTACATCTCGGGAGCGAAGTCTTGGATATCGGACCATGGGGGCGATATTTCTTCGTTTTTATCGTCACAGGCATCTGCAGTTATCCGGCTCTTCTCTCGGGACATGTCACCAACAGAGTCCCCCCCATCACGTTGGACATTCTTCATCGGATATGCGACTTGGCCGACGGGCTTACGGTAGGCCTTCTTTTCAAGACGGCAGCGGTCTTCGCATTTTATTCGCTGCTTAGGGCCTCCAATTTGTTCACCACACTCTCCTCACCTACTTCCCACGTTATCACCACGGGGGACGTTATCGATCTTCAGGATACACTCCACGTCCGGATTATATCATCTAAAACTATCGGACCTGCATCTCCGCCTCAGGTTATCGTGGTACCTGCGGCCTCTGATCCTCGCTATTCACCAGTAGAATTATGGGTGTCTTATAGAGCGGCGGCCCCTGCGGCCCTGCTGGACCCCATTTTCTTGGTCAGACCTGGAGTACCCTGCGTACCACACCCTTCCGCCTACACTGCACATTCCTTCAGGAGGGGCGGCGCTCAGCATGCATCCGCATCGGGACTCTCAGCATCCGACATCTTCAAACGCGGAACGTGGTCTTTGGAGAAGACCTTGGCCACATACTTGCAATACTGACTTTATCAACGTTCCGGTTGGTCTTTGTCTTTGATAAATTCAACTTTTATCGTATGTCAATTTCAACTATGTTTATCAACTTCATACACTACCTCTATAATTGTATAACAATTGCCAGTTTCAACTATTTTCATTTTCATGTTAACAATTTAATACAACTCGTAATACCTACACATTGTATTACTCTAAGGTATTACTATACTTAATTGTTATACTATGTATAAATTTCCAAAGTATAATAAATACCATAACCTATAATCCGCTCTCTAGTTAATCATTAGAGCGAACTTGTGAACAGTAATGAATATAGAGGGCGCTTGCACAGACTCACACCCCCTCTAGCGGACGTTTTACCACACCGCTCTTGGTCACGTGACCCTCAGTCTTCACATCGAACTGTCACACATGAAGATGGTTAAATTTTCCACCAACCCACCCTACATGAAATTTTCTATAAGGGTGAAAAAGGGTTTTTCACACTTCATGTCTTTGTCTTTGATAAATTCAACTTTTATCGTATGTCAATTTCAACTATGTTCATCAACTTCATACACTACCTCTATAATTGTATAACAATTGTCAATTTCAACTATTTCAATTTTCATGTTAACAATTTAATACAACTCATAATACCTACACATTGTATTACTCTAAGGTATTACTATACTCAATTGTTATACTACGTATAAATTTCCAAAGTATAATAAATACCATATACTATAATCCGCTCTCTAGTTAATCATTAGTAGTCTAGATAGGCGGCGATTCTGTGAAAACTTAAAGTCGTCAGTGTAAATGCTTGGGTACATTCTGAGGTTGACGACCTTTGCAGGGACATTGCCATGTCCTGACGACTATTAGCTTGACGATCTACAGTTGTCACGTTTTTAGTTGTCCAATGTAAACGCAAGGGGAATCTCTGAGGCACAAGAATTATGTTCCGCCCCCAGTTGAGACTGGCAATTGTCACTAACAAATAGCCCTCTCAAAGGTATAGAATCTTGCTATTTTGGAAACAAACATGTTGGATATTTTTGGAGGCCCTACTTGCAGTTCTTGTACCACCCCCAAGTTGAAGCCATGGGCAGGAATTGCAGGGGCATTTATCGCTGAGTGAGAACCCTGCTTAATACACAGACAATAATCGATGGTTTTGTGGACAGGCGGCCGTATGTGTATTACGACATCAACCTTGACTGGTTTACAGAGCCACCTCTCCACATAATCATCGTTTGTAGCATCTATTATCCATCTTTTCGAATAAATAAAATTTAGTAATTGCCATATTAAAGGGTAAAACAATGGGACAATTTCCTTGGTCTATAGCACAAAGGACAATTTGTCCTGTATACCATAGTTTTGAATCCTTATACCACAGATTTGAATCCATATACCACAATTATGGTATCTGACAGGCTCTATATAATGGGTCGTGGAATACCGAGTCCCCATAAATTTTCAGTGAGATCTTTGTATACGATGGATGATAATTTCAGAGAATAAGTGATCGATGTTGGTTCGGTAACTCTGGTGAGACTTTGACACATGGCTGCCTCCTCTTGAGAGATTAACCAAAACAATTACTTTTATCTATGTGTGTTTCTTCAGCTACTGAGCGAAGTAAAGTAGATAGGACCTGGAGCCTGTTCAATAATCAATGCACATAGAGGATGACACTAATGATGTAATTTAACGCGTAACCCTGTATATATATAGTTATGTAGATATAGTCTGGGTTGGCCTCATGCTTTTTGACAAAGACGCCTAACTGGTTTATTACAGTGAATGGGATTTTCCCTATCCTTTTTTTTGTTCAAGATCTTTTATTGGCACAAAATGATTTACAATGTTTCATAGACATCATACATAGTCAGGCCAATTAAAGAATACCATAGATACCCTCTCAACTACGGCTGTAGCCTTGTTTGTTTGTGGGTTTGTAGGTTTTATTTAACGTCCAGTTAACCATTGCAGGTTCTCACCAGACTTTCTCAAGGTTCTTTAACACCACAAGGGTGGTGATCAAATCTATGAAATGAATTTAGGAAGAAATCCAACCCTACACATTTAGACATGGTATGAGAAGGATTGGCCTTTGATGTAGCAGTAAATCTACCACTGCTGGGGATGAAGGAGAAAGGTGGCTGTACACCAGACCACATAGACATGGTATGAGAAGGATTGGTCTTTGATGTAGCAGTAAATATACCACTGCTGGGGGTGAAGGAGAAAAGTGGCTGTAGCTTGCGTTGGTTTTCAGCTGATATCCAAACTATATATTATATAATTTTACAATTTAGAGTTATACATACTTGCTAAATACCCATGACATAAATATATCAAGTTTTTTTTGTGAAAGGGAGAAGGTCCAATACCATACAATATGTGTAGTTACAAGGAAGAAATATATATTTTGGTGGCTGGGTCTGGGTTTTTCAACCTCGGTTGACTGTGCCGACCCACCTGTGAGTCCTCGCTTCAGCTAGGGAACCCAGCAACAGTTAGCTAAATTCTTTTGTATAATAAAGTATTTGTAAAGCCTAGATACCTAGGCTACATAGTTGTAGATCTCAAGAAGAAGGGAGTAAGAACTCAAACACAGATGTACTTTTTATCATGAGTAAAGAACTTAACTTTGTTAAAGACAAATGCGGGTAGGTATCGAAACGCCCCCTGTTTTAACACTGGTGCTGCCATCTGGGGCCATGAAAATATAGCTGTTTCTCATAGACACCAATAGATAAGCACTTACCTTCTTCATGGCCTTTCCATAGAAATTAGCATGGTGACATAGTATTTTTTTAGCATTTCTCATTTGTACATGTTCCCAACTATCAAAATCCTGAATTATTTGAAGATAGCATCAGTGTCATTTAGCAGCAAAGTAAAAATATTGTATTTCCCCATCGACACCAATAGTTAAGCACTTACATTTTCAGATGGCCCTCCCATAGAAGTTAGCATGGTGACATGCCATTTTTTTTTGCATTTTCTAATATATAGAACTTATATTATCCTGAGTTATTTGCAAATCTCGATAGAATTTAGAAATCACCCAACTACCAGCATTTGTCTTTAATGACAGGTTCATCCAGATTATATACAGTCAGCAGGTGGCATCTTGGTACAGGGTAAATTTGTAAGCTCTGTGCTCTGATTGGCTGTTGAAGCAGCATCCAATCAGGAGTGACCAGTCTTGTTCCAGTCTGTTGCACATGCCAAGAAAGCCGCTCATGTAACTAACAACTCAGGTGTCAGTGCCCCCTGCCCCCATGTGGCCAGACAAGGGAACTAGAGTGAGTGATAATGAGGTTCAACATGCCAATCACTACATGGCTGCCGTACAGTCAACATCAAGACAGGGAGGAGCTTGTTTGATGGGTAGTTTAATGTCCAATTTGTTCAATTAGACTTACTTTGGTTTACTTTACTCAAATTTGCATATCCTGTTGGAATAACAAGGTATGCTACCTGGTTGATCCTGGCATCTTACTTTTCTCAATCATATCTTATTGAAAATCTTACATTCTCTGAGGAAGTCAAAAAAATTTCTCTTGCCAGAGTTATGGAAAACACTGCGCATTGTTGTTACATTCTTTATGAATTTCTTCCTGTTCTCTTTGGTGGCCTGACAGTGTAGCATGAGATGTTTTACACTCAGCAGAGTGTTGCATGTCTGGCACACAGGTGCTACTTCACCTCTCAGGAGACAGGGAGGAGCTGGTACAAAAGGTGACTGTCTTAACCCTTAAAGGACGGCCACCTGTGGCAGAGCTGTCACCATAAGTACGGGTGCTATTGATAGTGCATATCTCTAGAGGACGAGCACATTTTAGATAAAGTCATAATTAAATGTTCCATCACATGATATTATTGGTAATGAATGATATTTCACTTATCTGAGCTTACTAATATTGATTTTGATGTTATAGCTAGATTTCCTGAAGATTTCATGCAGATTGATGAATTATTTCCTTGTCAAAAACAATTTTATTGATTTTAGAGAAATGATGCTTTGAGGCATCATTCGGCCTATGCCGGTTGATGCCTCAAGGCATCATTAGGCCTGGGTTTGATGATGCCTCAAGGCCTTAAAAGGTTGCAATAAATACAGGCAATTTAGATGACTAATCTCCTCACATAGAAACCAATATGATTGGGATGTATAGATTAGAATTTATATATTGTTTATTCTTACTTGTGTGTTCTTGCTGTGCATAGGAAGTCCTCTGGTTCTTTCCAACCTCGAACCAACCCGTGACTTGGCAAATCACAGGGTTTTAAATTTTTTTATTTTATTTTATTTGGCAAAAGAACAGTTCTGCTCACCGGCAGATCTTCCACTGTCTTACATGATATACATCATCAGTATTATCAGGTTACTAGGTGAGACAATAGTAATCAGGTGATGAAGACGATCGATGAAAAAAGAGCATATTTATACGACACAATACAGAAAGTAGAAACATTGTTCTCAACGCCAGTCATTGACATTGACGGACAGTCGGTTCTTTACACAAATTTTGAAAGCTTTGTAACTTTGTACTCGCTGCTCATCAGCTGGCAACTCGTCCCATAGACTCAGTCCTCGGTTTATGGGCGACTTGCACGAAAGGCCGGTTAACCTTTAAGCTGGGTTATACTCACGACTGGTCTCCATGTTGGTTGGTTGGTTTGATTTAACGTCCAGTTAACCATTGCAGGTTCTCACCAGACTTTCTCAAGGTTCTTTTACACCACAAGGGTGGTGATCAAATCTATGAAATGAATTTAGGTGGAAACCTCACCCCTACACATTTACCGAGGTGAGAGTTCTTTTACTTCCCACACCACATAGACATGGTATGAGAAGGATTGGCCTTTGATATAGCAGTAAATCTACCACTGCTGGGGGTGAAGGAGAAAAGTGGCTGCAGTGGGACCCGAATCAACAATGTCTGACAACATTGATATTACAAGTCCAGTGCGCTTTACCACTAAGCTAACTCCCCACTCCATGTACATCCAGGCTCTAACAATTGTAATCAACAGCATTTCCTTTTGTTTTCATATAATCTCGTTGAATTTATTGTATATCTCAACACAGATAAGTCATTCAGATACAACAGTAAGGTAACAATAAGAAGAAAGGATGTATAACAAATTACAATACCATGGTTAAATCAAAGAAGTCTTACATATAAATAGTAATTGATGGTACTATTGATATATTGTTATAAAGCATAAGGAGTGCAATAAAGTGCTGTGCTGATAGATCAGGATATTCTAGTCAATAAATGTCACTGTGAATCTCATGAGTTACTTTCTGAACATCAGGGTGGCTTCAGACCGAACCACTCAACCACCGACACAGTTGTCAAATTTGTTAATGATATTTTTGTGGCTATGATTTGTTTGTTTGAGTAGTTTAACGTCCAATTTGTTCAATTAGACTTACTTTGGTTTACTTTACTCAAATTTGCATATCCTGTTGGAATAGCAAGCTATGCTGCCTGGTTGATCCAGGCATCTTACTTTTCTCAATCATATCTTATCGAAAATCTTACATTCCCTGAGGAAGTCAAGAATTTCTTTCTTCCCAGCGTTATGGAAAACACTGCGCAATGTTCTCACATTCTTCAGGAATTTCTTCCTGCTCTCTTTGGTTGCCTGACAATGTAGCATGAGATGTTTTACACTCAGCCGAGTGTTGCATGTCTGGCACACAGGTGCTACTTCACCTCTTAGGAGGTGCCCATGTGTCAGTTTGGTGTGACCGGTCCGCAGACGGGTCAGTTTCACCTGTTCAGTTCGTGTCAGGTTGTCTTTCCTAAAGTTTTGGCTAGTAGCCACTACAATTTCTCGTAGTTTGTTGTCTCTGGTGCAGTTCCAGAGTTTCTGCCAAGCTTTGTGAATGTGCTCCTTGGCCATTGGTTTCAGGTCTGTATGTGGAACTGTGTAGGCTCCAACTTCTCTGCTCAATCCATTTTTGGCTGCTTGGTCTGCAGCTTCGTTTCCTTCAATTCTGATATGACTCGGCCGCCAAAACATGGCCACCTCTTTGCCATGTTCTCTCTTTAGTTCTGTGACAGTTTGATGTCTCTGATGACAGCATTCTTGGGATCATGCTGTCCAATGGATTGTAGACAAGATTTAGAGTCTGAGAAGACTCTAAATTTCTTGTGTTGTGACATTTTCATCCAAGTCAAGGCATGCAATATAGCATTGGCCTCAGCTGTGAAAATGCTGCTCTTGCCATGGAGGGCTTTCTTCAGGTCGCCGTATGGTGTATGGACTCCATAACCGACACGGTTACCCTCTTTTGAGCCATCGGTATATACCAGTACATGGTCTCTGAAACGTTTCCTCATGGTCTCATAGTCCTTGAGAAAGACAGTTTCAGGGGTGTCACCTTTCTTGTTTTTTGCCAGGTCAAAGAGGATTGAGGGCGTTTCCTGATCCCATGGAGGGGTTTCAGGTGGCCTCTCACCTCTAATTCTCTTCATTGGGATGCCTGCTTCTCGGTACTGAGCTCGTGCTCTGACCGGGAATGGTCTTATGGCATTTGGGTTGTCTTTAAACAGTTGGTGATTCTCTTTAAAGATCAAGTTGTAGGCTGGGTTTCTTGGGTTGGCCCTAACTCTCATAGAGTATTGTAGAGACTGTCCCTCCCGTCGCAGATGAATTGGGGGGATTCCTGCTTCTACATACAGGCTTTGGGCAGGTGTTGTTCTAAATGCTCCTAGGCACAGTCGTAGACCTTGGTTCTGCACAGGTTTTAACCTGTCCAGGTAAGATTTTGCTGCTGACTCATACACAACTGATCCTTAGTCCAGTCATGTTTGGATGTACATCTTGTACAGAGTTAGCAGTGTTTCACAGTTAGTTCCCCAGTCAGGGTGACTGAGGACCTTCAGAAGGTTCATGGCTTTCTGACACTTTTTCCTAAGGTACTCGACATGTGGTTTGAAAGACAGTATTCTGTCAAACACCAGTCCGAGGAATTTGACTTCCTCTTGGACTGTCAGTTCCTTTGTTCTGGAGACTGAGGGAAGGTTTGTCCATGCATCCTCGTCTAAGACAGAAGTGAACTGCACATGTCTTTGTCTCAGAGAATTTGAAGCCGTTTTTGTCACTCCAAACATGAAGTTTGTCTAGAGTTTGCTGCAGTTTTCTTTCTACTGTGTGCATGTATCTGCCCTTATTACAGATGACAAAGTCATCTACATAGAGGCAGCAGTTGACATCCTTCTTTAGTTGTTTCGCTATGTCGTTGAACTTAATACCAAACAGGGTGACAGAGAAGACACAGCCCTGGGGTACACCCATTTCCTGGTCGACTCTCTGGGAAATTGCACTTCCGAGGCGAACTCTGAACGTCCTGTTAGTCAAGAATCTTTCAATAAACCCCGTCAGTCTTCCTCTCAAACCCATTTGCTGGATGTCCTTCAGGATGCCGTGCTTCCAGGTGGTGTCATATGCCTTCTCCACATCAAAGAAGACTGCAACCACATGTTCCTTGTTGGTAAAACCCTCACGGATCCTGCTTTCCAGACGGACTAAATGGTCAGTGGTGCTGCGTCCTTTACGGAAGCCTGACTGATAGGGAGTCAACAAGTCGTTGGACTCTAAGTACCATACCAGTCTGTTGTTCCTTAGTCTTTCCATGGTCTTTGCCATACAGCTGGTCATAGCTATTGGCCTGTAGCTCAAGGCGATACTGGGATCTTTCCCTGGTTTGGGGATTGGTATCACAGTTGCCTCAGACCAGGAAGGTGGATATTTGCCAGTTGTCCAAATGTTGTTGAAAACCTCCAGGAGCAGGTTGAGAGCATCATCTGGAAGATGTTTTAACATTTGATAGTGTATGTCGTCAGGGCCAGGGCAGGAGTCCCTTGCCTGGGAAAGGGTGTGTCTCAACTCCTCCATGGTGAAAAGCCTATTATAGGTTTCCCTGTTATTGGAGGTAAAGTCAAGTCTCCATGCCTCCTACCTCCCTTTGTGCTCTAGGAATTTGTTTGAGCAGTTATTTGATGAGGAGACATTGCTGAAGTGGTTCGCAAGGGCATTTGAGATGTCCTTGTTCACTTCTAATATCTCCCCACCATTCTTGAGATGGTGAACAGTAGATGAGGTGCCTCCATTTAGTTTCTTCACCTCCTTCCATACTTTCCGCATTGGAGTTGTACTGGAGAGGGAGTTAACATATCTATGGAAGGACTCTCGTCTTTCTGCCTTGTATGTTTGGACAGTTTTTGCATGGGTTTGTAGGTATTGGTGCATATTCTCGTCTGTGATGTCATTGTTGAACCGGCGGAGAGCTCTCCGGCGTTCTCTCCTGGCTTCACAACATTTGTCGTTAAACCAGGGAGGGGGTCTCCGCTTATTTCCTTGGGAGGTTTTTCCCATGCACATACTACTTGAATAATCAACAAATCACAATGGCTGTATTCATCGATCAAACCAAAGCATTTGATATGGTGAATCACAGGATTTTATTTGAAGAACTGTAGGTAGACTAGGTATCCGTGGGAACTTATTTAAATGGATAAAGAGTTATGTAACCACCAGACACCAGTACACTATAGCAAACAATGTTACCACTGATCCAAGATTAATTAAGTGCGGAGTTCCTCAAGGCTTGATCCTGGGGCCGTTCTTTTTTCTAATTTACATAAATAATTTGTGCAGAATGACGGGATCGAGCCGGAGCAAACTCTATGCGGATGACACTGTCATCTATGGTGGTGGCGACTCTGTGGAGGAGATAACTAAGGAGCTGCAGTCAAGCTTAAACAAGATATCAAAGTGGGCAAATCAAAATCAGTTGACAATAAATTTAAAGAAAATGAAGTGGAAAAAAATCATAAAACAGCGATTTTGTTTAAAGGTGGTATATTGATAACCAAAGTTACAGAGTGGTAATCAGTATCAAAAGAAAATTGATTGTAGATAAATATAAAGAAAACCAAATTAATGATTTTTGGAACCTCACAAAAATTGAAGATCAGGAATGATCAGGTACATTTATTTACGAACCAAGTTGAATTAGCAAGAGTATATCAAAACAAGTACCTAGGAATGATTTTAGATCAAAGCCTTAAAATGAATGCCCACATCGACAATGTAATTAAACTAACCTCACATAAAGGCTATATATTAACCAAAATTCGGAAACTCAAAAGACGGCTATTCTCCTCTCCAAGCAGACAATACTGCCATACTTTGACTTTGGTGATATTGTCTACGATGGTCTACCATTACATACAATTATCAAACTACAACAAATTCAAAACCAGTCCCTAAGCTTGTAAAATGTGCAGAGAGGTTACAGATAATAGCCCTTCATCAGATAACATGAGTCCCGAAACTTAAATCGAGGAGTACATTTCAGAAATTATATGTACACCCAGACGATTGGTTGGTTGGTTTGATTTAAGGTCCAGTTAACCATTGCAGGTTCTCACCAGACTTTCTCAAGGTTCTTTTACACCACAAGGGTGGTGATCGAATCTATGAAATGAATTTAGGTGGAAACCTCACCCCTACACATTTACCGAGGTGAGAGTTCTTTTACTTCCCACACCACATAGACATGGTATGAGAAGGATTGGCCTTTGCTATAGCCGTAAATCTACCACTGCTGGGGGTGAAAGAGAAATAAGGCAATATTGGTCAAACGAAAAGAGAACAGGACACACTTTTTTATATTTTTTATTGGAACTCCTCCGAAAATTAAAAAATTTAAAAGCAATATCTTTTACTGTGGTTGTGTGGAGTGGAACACCTTATTAGCTACAAATCGTGGTATAGATACCTATGATCAATTCAAACTAATTCAGAAGCAGTGGGCTCTGTCTCTGAATTGGATCTAGGTATAACGTTTGTTTGTGTAGTTTTACGTCTCGGTAGTCTAGTTACCTCCTTATTGACTCATTGGTTCACCTATCTGGTTCTTTAAAGGTATATCAATTCAAACTTTGGTCTGCTTGTAGCAGTGGGACTCTATGCCCGTTTCATAGTGCTGCCTAAATGAAGGGCTGTGCCGCAGACCATTAACACAACTCTGCCAGTCACATTATACTGACAACGGCAAAACTTGGTTGTTTGAGCCAACCTCGACATCATGGAGCCAGACCTGTACAGCCCTCTCCAGTACTCTAAGGCCTCTATTTAAAAGAAAAGTATGCTTGATATTTAAAATGTGATTCCCCCAGGAGTCACTTATGATATCAGAGGTTAAAAATGTAACAATAAGTGTACAACTGCTTGGAATTATGTCTGGGCTTATCCAACCCAACATATATTGTTTAGACTGAAGTGTAGGGTCTTTTGCTATGTCCTTTTTTTAAAAATAACTTTTCAAAAATCTTGGACTCCCTAAGGAATCCAAGAATTTCTTTCTTGCCAGTGTTGTGGAACACACTGTGCATTGATGTTGCGTTTTTCAGGAATTTTCCCCTGCTTTTCCGAGTTACCTTACGATGTAGCATGAGATGTTTAACACTCAAGGGAGTTTTGAATGGTTGGCACACAGATGCTAATTCACATTAGCAGGATTTCTCCTGTATGGGTTAACAAGGGTTTCCATAACTTAAATATCTTACTGAATCTCTTAATGCAGATGAAATATTTGTGAAGGTTTTCACATGTCAACATGTGTGCCCTTCTGTCAGAGGGAGAGATGAAACCCTTACCACAATCAACACTTGTGAGTCTTTCCTCCTGTATGTGTTAAATTTTTATCTCACTCCTGGAATAAATGTCCATAGGCTTAACATTGGGAACCCGTTCTCCACACCCCTACAAGTATTGCAGACCGTTCTCCATGGTCTATATTATGTGTGTTGTCCATTCCTTTAGTGCGTACAGGGGTGAGATAAATACCGAAAGCAACTCGTTTTGGCCAAAGAAGTCATTCTCCAGCTCGTTTGAATGCTAAGTGATATTCACTCGGCTGTCGCCTCGTTCATATCACACCGCATCAAACTCATGGAGAACGATGACTTTGACCAGAACTTGTTGGTTTCTTCTTTAGTATCCTTATGCATGGTAACCAACCGAATCCTTTACCACACATGGAATATTTGTGAGATTTCTCATCTGTATGGGTCAGAATGTGTACCCTCGAATCAAATAGATGATTGACTCCCTTTCCACAAAATTGACATCTGCAAGTTTCTTTTCTATTTGGCCTCCAGTCCGATGGATCAATTTGCATTAACAGAACAAGTGTGAGGTTTCTCATCAGAGTGGGTTAACATGTGAGGCCTTAAGTTGGATAAACGACTAAATCCCTTACCACAAACAGAACATTTATGAGGTTTCTCACCAGTATGAGTCAACATGTGAGTCCTTAGCTTGGATAAGCAGCTAAATCCCTTTACACAAACAGAACAAGTCTGAGGTTTCCCACTGCTGTGGATCAACGTGTGGGTCCTTAGGGTGGATAAGCTACTAAATTTCTTTCCGCAAACAGAACATAAATGAGGTTTTTCAGCAGTGTGGGTCAACTTATGAGTCCTTACACCAGATAAGCGACTGAATCCTTTTCCACAAACGGGACATTTGTGAGGTTTCTCTCCTGTATGGGTCAACATGTGGCTCCTAAGACCAGAAATATGTCTCAATTCCTTCCCGCAAACAGAACATTTGTGGGGTTTCTCTCCTGTATGGGTCAACATGTGGCTCTCTAGAACAGAAACCCGTGCGAATCCCACACCGCAAACAGAACATGTGTGGGGTTTATCTCCTGTATGGGTCGACATGTGTCTCCCTAGATTGGAAAGCTGTGCAAATCCCATACCACAAACAGAACATGTGTGGGGCTTCTCTCTTGTGTGGATCAACATATGTCTCCTTAGAGTAGATATAAGTTGGAATTCCTTGCCACAAACAGAACAATTGTGAGGTTTCTCTCCTGAATGGGACAACATGTGTCTCCTAAGAGTAGACTTACGTCCAAACACATTGCAACAAACAGAACATTTGTGAGGTTTCTCTCCTGTATGGGTCGACATGTGGCTGCTGAGATTAGATTTCTGACTGAATCCCTTCCCACAAACAGAACATTTGTGAGGTTTCTCTCCTGTATGTGTCAACATGTGTTTCTTTAGATCGTCAATCTGTGTGCATCCCTTACCACAAACAAAACAAGTGTGAGGTTTCTCTCTCTTGTGGATCAGCATGTGTGACCTTAAACGGGGTAAGCCAAAGATTTCCTTCCCACAAACAGAACATTTGTGAGGTTTCTCATGTGTATGGCTCAACATGTGCATCCTTAAATGAGATAAGTCACTGAATCCCTGAACACAAACAGTACATTCGTGAAGTTTATTCTCTGTTTGGTTCTCCATGTTTCTCATCAGTGTGGTTAAATTAGGAGGCTCCTCTCTCTGTCTTTGCAGGCTGAAACTATCGGGAAAACAATTACTGTTCTCGGTAGATTGGTAAAATTCCTTTACCATATGAGTCCTTGAGTATTTTCATCTCGATCCTCATCTCAATTCTCTTACCACAAACCCGAACATTTCTTGAAAAGAGGAAACATAGTTTGGATAAGAGTGATAAAAAAATGCTTATAACATTTCGTAGTTTCTGTCTGTAAGAATTGTATATTGCAGAGACAAATTTCATATATTTGTGTACATTGCATGAGTTGTCTTCACTTTGCAAAATACAAGGAATACAATATAAACGGTTATGGAAAATTGAGTGATGTTTAGTATCTATCCTACCCTTTCTTGATGACTTTAGAATAGTAAAATATATTGATGTGGTCCATCCTTCATTTTCTGGTCACCACTTGAATGTTTACAGCTTGAATGTCTTGAGCAAATATATATGTAAGGATTGTAGGATGTTGATTATGTTTGTTTGGTTTGTCTGTTTGTTTGGGTAGTTTAACGTCCAATTTGTTCAATCAGACTTACTTTGGGTTTGACCGAATCTATGAGATGAATGTAGGTAGAGGTCTCACCCCTACACATTTACTGAGGTGAGAGTTCTTTTACTTCCCACACCACATAGACATGGAATGTGAAGGATTGGCCTTTGATATAGCAGTAAATCTACCACTGCTGGGGGCGAAGGAGAAAAGTGGCTGCAGTGGGACTCCAATCAACAAAGTCCAGTGCTCTTTACCAATGAGCTGATCTCCCCACACCGGTCCCTTTCATTATGCTTGCGTGCAAGCATATCCGGTCTGCACCACGAGGAGGCTAGGCGACCAAGAGGGTGAACAGCTTGGTAATTGCTGTCCACCGCAGCAGACCTGTTGATTATGTATATAATATGTTGTCATGATATGGGAATCGTCAATGGTAATCTGTATGTATGAATACACATGGGCCGTGGTCAGTAATTTGGCTATGCCAAATCTCTGACCTTGGTCAATGTGTATTCATACATGCCTTCCGTCACAAACTCATCCCATGTTATCACAACATTTGTATCAGTTGTGTAGTATTGAATAGCATAACCATCGATTGATCTGATTAGTAATAGGTGTTTATTTAGAACCGATGTTTGTATTAGTTTTTGAGACCGGAACTGCTAATTATTGACTTACTACGAATTTGTCTCTCAACTGGAGCCGGGGCTTAAAGGCATCAATAACCCATTCTGCTAATAATACTACTCCAATATGTCACTATTTCGACATCATGATTCGAAAGTCTGTGACGTCTTATGTATTGCAAATAACTTGCCAATTGGAGGTGATCAAGTTGGAGATGATTATTCTATAAAGATCATTACTAGAAATTATCCAACATATTACTTGAATATTAGTAGTTTAAAATATTCTATAAGATCATATATTCTCTCTACTGTTAGAGAACATGACAGGCTGATTTTTTGTCACATGTCTTGGTTTTTTCATTAAGCATATTTGAACCAAATGGAAAAAATGGGAGTAAGAATTTTCAAAAGTATAATATTGGCATTTGTTACAACCTTTAGCCTAAATCTTAGATCAAAGAATATTGAAGCTTATTTCTGAGGTTTCGTTTGTTTGGGTAGTTTAATGTCCAATGTGTTCAATTAGACTATTATTTCTGAAAAGTTGAAAAGTAAGTATAATTTGTATTTTTTGGCTTTTATGTGATTTGATTTTATTAGATTGCTGCATATTTCATTGGTAATTGCTGCAAGTTAAATGACAGAAGATCACTCTCTAAGATTTGTTACCTGGAAATACTTGATTTCCTTCAGTTTTTTACAAACAACTTTTATTTCAGTAAATATTACATCAAGGTGACATGACTTTTATCTGGATGATGCAGGAAGTTCCATGTAAACATATAAAGCTGAAATAATGTTATTGAAGTTGTCATACATGAACAAGAACAGCACCCTTGCGGTTTTCAGTATCTGTTAAAATTAACATAACATTTTTTTTCAAACGCTGATACCCACCAGGTATGTGCCTCTGGGAGTCTCTGCACACCTCCGTGTGCCTGTGTGAGCCGCTGCGCACCTATGTAGTAAACACGAGAACAGTATGGTACAACCGAAAGCTTTTATTAACACAGCAGATAACGGTACAGGGTGAGGTAAACAGAGGCCCGTGCTAATATGACTTGCTAGTTCAGGCTCATGATAACGGTCTCAGATATAATGTCTAGCCTTTTCGATCCCATAACGTCCAACGTTATGGCTCACGGAGGTGCGCGGAGGCCTACGGAGGCACACAGAGGTGTGCGGAGGCTCGCGGAGGCACACGGAGGAGTGCGGACGTCCACGCTCACAGAGCGTCGCGCTATCGGATGGGAGAGCGCAGCTTTGGGCCGTGGTGAGTCCATTCCAACAGCAAAGTAAGAGAGATCTATGGCAAATAAATAGTCGTAGTGTGGTGTATGTATCCTATGGGCTGTTGAGTACACACGGTCAGCCAGTCACACACAGTACGGCCAATTGGGAGAGAGTGCAGAAACAATTCAACCAATACTGGTTCCTGGTGTGGGTTAGGTGTAACGCAGTCAGTCAACTGGAGGTGCCAATGGAAAACGTACCAGAGAGCCCCGAGATGAGTTATAAAACTGGCGTTAGAAGTAAAGTCAGACCCCGAGGAGGGGAAGGGAGTCGGGACATGGATCCACAGCCTCCGGAGAGCAGGAAGAGGGTGCGGAGCGGAACGGGAACCCGGAAACGCGGCAGGAACAAGCAGGCGGGTGGGGATTTGCAGGCAGGGGGTGGCAGCCCAGTCAGTCCTCCCGGTGGACCCGCTCCCCGCAGTGCGGAATACTCCAGGCGAGACAATATGGTCCGTCATCAGACAATACACGAGGGGGATCACTGCGAAGGATGGAATTGCCCCGTGGAGGGGTGTGGGTGCACTTTTCGCAAAGACCTCCGTCGCCACCTCCGCGACCACCACCCGGAACATCGGTGGCACACTCACCCCATCGACATTCCAGAGCCCTTGAAGGTGCGAGCCCCGCCAACCACCCATGGGAGAGGCCAGGTGACACCAACCCCCCCTTACCCCCGCCTTCCGAGGAGTCTCCGCTGCAGACAGCAGGAGTGGAGTTAGGGGAAGCAGACGACAGCGGAGAGGAGACGAAGGAGGCGGACCATATCCTGCAGGCCATGTGTACAGCAGAGGACGCGACTTCCCCGCTACCTGTGTCCCCTCCGAAGAAGTGGGTGCGGGTTTCCCCCGCCCAGTCAGCGACCCCCTGGAAGGCTATGAAGCCATGAAAGGAGCAGCGGGAGCAACACCCTCGAGGGAGGAAAGGTGAACAAGGGCCCCTCGGGGCTCCCTGGGGATGCCTGAGAGGGGGGAAAGACGAAGGACAGGGACGCTCTGGAGACGAGCCACATGTAGAGCCCCGGGCAATCAAGGAGGCGCTAGTAGGCGGCAGGAAGGGGTCGTGCCCTGTCCGAGAGAAGACAAAGGACGGCAATGCCCCAGAGAAGATCCAGCGCGTGGAGGCCCTGGCAACCGAGGAGGCGGGGGCCCCAGGTCGAGGCAGGTCTCCCTGAGACCGCAACTAGGGGTACTGCAGCGGTGTCGCAGGTCGGGGCGGATCCCCCCAAGAGCAACCAGGCCAGGGACGAGGCACCCTGGAGTACTGGCTGTCGCGTCGAGTTCCGACAACCAGACACTTCGGGAGTGGGACCGGCGAGAGTAGGGGCAGGGAGTCAGGCAAGGCCCCCCCGTCCGGCCTCCGCCGAGGCGTGGACCCAGGTCGGAGCGAGCCTCCCTGGGATTGTACCCGTAACAGAGGAATCCACCAGATCGTAGTTGGGCCCCCAGGTCGGAGCTGATCTCCCTGGGGTCCCCCAGACAGCGTCCAGTGGCCGTACTGTCACGACAGACACCCGGGTGGAGGCGGACCTCCCCAATGTTTCTGAAGCACCCCCTGGACGAGACCACCGTGGCCAAGAGGAGAGGTCAAGCCCTACTGATCCGGGCTCTCGGCCGCGGACCCACACGACCCTTCCCTCTCAAGGACGGGCCGGTTGCGGTCCCGGGCTGCGGCCCCGTTACGGACCAGACGGATTCCCTGCTCATGTGCCGGGACGGCCTATATGGGCTCCCTGGGCCCCACCCCGACCGCCTGGGCCACCCATCTTCCGGCCCCCGAGCTGGGCCCTGATTATGAGGTAGTGGGAGGCCACCGGGACTCCAGGGTGGACCTCTTTACACTTCTGCTGATTTCCCGGGGTCCAGTTCGGAAGTAGAAAAGGGGTAATGGATGTTTGGCGAAGGCCCAGGACGGGGACTGGAGGTTTTGTCCAGGGACCGGAAGCACAGAGATACCTCTGGTAATACTGTATTCTGTTGTCCTTGGCAGGGAGCAGGGGAGCAGTGACAGTGGCTGTGGTCCCGTTGATGTGGGGTCAGCCTACGGAGAAACGAGAGGAGCGCCGGGGTCGGGCCGCCAAGGACAGGCCCGGGGAAAGGTCTTCATCCCGTGCTGGAGGAGTGCGATCCAGTCGACTTATTTGTTTCCTTTCTTTTATAGGCTAAGGTATCCAGTCCGGGGTACGTTTACCCCATAGTTTAAGGAGTTGTCCATGTGACACCAAGACATTCAGTTAGGGTATGATTACCCCGCCGTTCGGGGAGTCGCCT
Organism: Alentia gelatinosa; assembly: GCA_950022655.1. Classification (NCBI taxonomy): domain Eukaryota; kingdom Metazoa; phylum Annelida; class Polychaeta; order Phyllodocida; family Polynoidae; genus Alentia; species Alentia gelatinosa. The sequence goes on along the minus strand of OX465581.1, from coordinate 6,055,589 downwards.
CCGTGGTCGACCAAGCGGATTGCGAGGCTAAGGCATCCAGTCCGGGGTACGTTTACCCCATAGTTTAAGGAGTTGTCCATGTGACACCAAGACGTTAGCTAGGGTATGATTACCCCGCCTATTGCGAGGCTTACGTATCCAGTCCGGGGTACGTTTATCCCATAGTTTAAGGCGTTGTTCATGTGCCACCAAAACATACAGTTAGGGTACGGTTACCCCGTAGTTTAGGGCATCAGCCCCATGACCAACTGAGCGGAGTGGGGTGTCGGTCGGGTGGGGAGAGTGTGGCGGAGGTGTGGCGGAGTGTGGTGGAGGTACCCTCTGCGGGCTTCGCGGAGGTGGCGGAGGCGGAGGCCGTGGAGGAGGTCGGCGGAAGACCGCGGGCGAGCCACTAGGGGGCCCCACGGGCACCAGAAATGACGTCCGCGAGATGCCCGCGGGCTCCTATATAAACCTCCGCGGGCGCCTCCGCAGACAGTTGGATCTTGGACTCTGACCAGCCCGGACCTCCGCAAACCCTCCGCGAGCCTCTGCACACCTCTGTGAGCGTAGACCTCCGCACACCTCCGTGTGCCTCCGCACACCTCCGTGTGCCTCTGCACACCTCCGTGTGCCTCCACGAGCCTCCGCACACCTCTGTGTGCCTCCGCACACCTCCGTGTGCCTCCACGAGCCTCCGCACACCTCCGTGTGCCTCCGGGAGACTCTGCACACCTCCGTGTGCCTGTGTGAGCCGCTGCGCACCTCTATGAGCGTGGACCTCCGCACACCTCCGCGAGCCTCCGCACACCTCCGCGAGCCTATCAGAAATTCAGATATGGGAGCCATGCAGTTGGCAGTACAGAATACTGTGGACAAACATGAGGGACATGACCTATCACAGTTGGTCATACAGGGCACCCTTGACAAAAGGGAATGACCGTGGGACAACACAGGGAAGAACATGAGCCTATAATGCTTTATAGTGCTTTACCTTTTGGTGAAACATGGCCTCCATGGTCCAATGTAAACAAAAGTGCAACAAATCATCCAATTACAATAGTCACATACTATTAATTCTCCTTTGAGTTAATAATACATTACAAGGTTTAATGTCGTTGACAATCCCTAAGTGAAAAGAGTAAAACTTGGTCATCTGGGTATCTATATATGTTTTGAAAAAACCTCTTTGATCCATGTCTATCAACTTAGTGATTACTGTCCGTGAATACAACAGTATGAGTCAACATATGGGTCCTAAGCTTGGATAAGCAGCTAAATCCCTTAATACAAACAGAACAAGTCTGAGGTTTCCCACCACTGTGGATCAATGTGTGGGTCCTTAGGGTGGATAAGCAGCTAAATCCCTTTCCACAAACAGAACATCCATTTGGTTTTTCAGCGGTGTGGGTCAACTTGTGGGTCCTGACGCCAGATAAGCGACTGAATCCCTTTCCACAAACAGGACATTTGTGGGGTTTCTCTCCTGTATGGGTCAACATGTGGCTCCTGAGACCATAAACATGTCTCAATTCCTTCCCACAAACAGAACATTTGTGAGGTTTCTCTCCTGTATGGGTCAACATGTGGCTCCCGAGATTGGAAAGCTGTGCGAATCCCACACCACAAACAGAACAAAGGTGAGGCTTCTCTTTTGTATGGATCAACATGTGTCTCCTTAGAGTAGAAATGCGTTGGAATTCCTTGCCACAAACAGAACAATTGTGAGGTTTCTCTCCCGTATGGATCATCATATGTCTCCTGAGAGTAGACATGCGTCCAAATTCATTGCAACAAACAGAACATTTGTGAGGTTTCTCTCCTGTATGAGTCAACATGTGGCTCCTGAGATTAGATTTCTGACTGAATCCCTTCCCACAAAGAGAACATTTGTGAGGTTTCTCTCCTGTATGGGTTAACATATGTTTCTTTAGATCGTCAATCTTTTTGAATCCCTTACCTAAAACAGAACAAGTGTGAGGTTTCTCTCTCTTGTGGATCAGCATGTGCAACATTAAACGGGGTAAGCCAAAGATTTCCTTCCCACAAACAGAACATTTGTGAAGTTTTTCTCGTGTATGGGTCAACATACGAGTCCTTAGATCAGATAAATCACAGAATATCTGAACACAAGCAGTACATTTGTAAGGTTGCTTCTCTGTTTGGTTCTCCATATGTCTCATATTGTGGATTAATTATTAATTATGCTTTTATAATATCCATGGTCATTGGCGTACATAGAATAGTGATCTGAATGGTTTTAAAGAAAAAAAGTGCATTTATAAATGTATCTGTTCTGTATCACCTGTTCCTGTATTTAATCACTCTAATGTTTTTTCCTTCCAGAGAAAGAAGGCCTGCCTGATTGTCGATCAGGAGATGCTCCGGGACCATCCCAGGAAGGGACGAGGAGCAACCATGGACGTGAGGTGGAGTACGGGCCTCTGCCACCATGAGCCTCCGCACACCTCCGTGAGCCTCTGCACACCTCCGTGAGCCTTGATAAGGCTAGACATTATATGTGAGACCGTTATCATGAGCCTGAACTAGCAAGTCATATTAGTGTAGTGGGACGGGAATCCAGCAGTGTTCGTTTGTTTCACGGAAGGTGGCGCGATATGCTGATCCTTACTGTGTAGTGATTCCGGACAACGCCGCACACGAGAGTGGCGCGGTGGAGACCGGGATTACGTAACGCTTAGTATATATACTCAGCGTTCACAGTAGGTCCACAGGCTGTCCTCGCGCGTCCCTTCTACGGAACGGATCCTTGGGCCCTCACTTTGCAGGCGGGTTCTTGTAACCTTCCTGGTGGTTAGGCTGATCTTCCGGATTGGCCTATCCAGCGTTACCTAGCACCCATGTGCTAGGGTACTGTACTTGTAGGGAAGATCTTCCAGATCTTTCCAGGAAGTAAGTGATTAATAAACATCCCTGTTTATTAAGTGACGTTGTTGTGTTATGTGTGAATAGGTCTGTGCAAACTAACCGAAAACCGAACCAACCTACGTAAGTGCGTAGGGTGGGATCCTGCCTGGAACTAGCGTTCCGGATTGGGGTCATCCAACCTGCTAGACAGGCGGCGACCACCACACTGGTGCCGTGACCAGGATCCCAGGTTGCTTGCACAACCCGGGATTCTCGGTAAATGCACGGATCTGGAATAAGAACCAGATCCAAGGCTGAAAAGGAGAGTGAAGATGGGGAGGTAACTTCTCAACAAACTCTTCCGGCCCGGAATGACGACAAGTCTCCGAAACCAGAGGGAGGGGGTGAAACCCAGAAGTCTGGCAAAGAGAAATCTCGGAAGAGAACCGCCGCTCAGAATCTGAGTTCGACGGTCCTGAAGAGTTTCAGTCCGGCGGCCGACAGCCGACATGGCCCCGCGAGGGATCTGGAGGGACTCAGTAAAATTGGGTCTCAGACAGATAGTCCCGGAGAGTCTAGTACTCCCCGGAATAGGTCGGAAAATACCTTAAGGGTATCTTCCGAGGAAGTTCCTGTAGGTTTCCTTGGACCCGAACTCTTAGCCGAGTTTGATAGGGAAAGGGAAGCCAGAGACATGTGTCGGGAACTAGAAGCTCGAAACCGTGAGATCGCCGAGAAGGTAGCCCAAAGGCACCATAACTTGGAAGAACTCTCGGTTCGCGAGATTGAGACTCTAGAAAAAATCGAGCATTTGGACCAACATGTACAATACATGAAGGACCAAGTTCGACTAGCAGAGACAGAATCATCCCAACGGATGCCTATGTCCCAAGCTGGCTGGAGTAATGTGAGAGATCATCTATATTCCCCACCAGGAAGAGTAGAGGATCCAGAGAAGACCCCTAACAGATTCACATCTGGAACAAAGGGTGTAAAGACTCCTTTGGTTAGCTTCCGGCTACCCTCTGAGTCAAGAATGGGTTCTCCGAGTTCCGAACGTACTAGTAAAGCTATAGCTGAATTAGGGTTCAACTCGTTCAACCAAGTCCGGGAACAGGATCGGATCTTTAACTTTTCAATGGCGAGAGCTGACAAGGTTCCGATGATGCGCCCAGAGAACGCAGCCAGAAAAAACGCTGTCATTCCAAAACCTTACGGGAAAGGAATGGAGTGGGAACACTGGTTCGCGGGATTTTGTGAGGACATACAATGTAATGGCTGGAATAAAGTCGATGCATTGCCATACCTCAAAAGAGCGTTGCGAGATGGACCCGGGGAAGCTGCACTTCGCGCTTTTCGCCGTTCCGGTGGTACGGAATGGGATGAGTTAGTGGAGGTAGCCTCATACTACTGTGGTCAGTTGGTAACGCTGAACCCCCGTTCCACTTTTTTAAAGAGGATCCAGGGAAAAGAGGAGACAACTCGCGCCTATGGGCTAGCTTTGCAACAAATGTTGTTAGAGGTTTACCCAGGGACGGGATTAGATTCTCCTGCGCTGCATGAAGATCTACAAACTCAGTTTGTAAAAGGACTTCGAGATGATGACGTGAGAGCGGAAGTCATCTCTAAATGGGAGCCCGGTATGAACTTCATGCAGGTATTGCGAATAGTAGATGCCTATGAACAACGGTGTATACTATTCGGAAAATATGCTAATCCCGGGAAAACTTCTCGGGTTAACATAGTGGGTTCTACTTGGTCACAAGTAGAGGAAGATACCTACGAGTGTCAGGAAGCAGAAATAGAGGATATACTCTCTAATGTCCGCTCGATGGTACTCGGAAGAGGAAGCTTCAATAGACGGGGACGTGGAAGAGGTCGAACCCCTAGCTTTGGAAGGAACAGCGATGTACCTTCTGTGGCAGAGGCAAAACCAATAACCACTGATCCTGAAGGAAATTCCTCAGAGGTTATGAAGTTGTTGACCAAAATCAACGAAAGACTGAATCAGGTGGAGAAAAACCAGCTGGATGTCCGACGTTGTTGGCGGTGCAACAAAATTGGACATATCTCTCCAGATTGTCCAGAAACCTGGAACGTTACTACGGTGGAAACATCTCGTAGTCTGCCTGCGTTGATGGTTGCCTCTCAGGGTGAACCGGAAAACAAAGGAGGACTGTAGCGAGTGGCAACACTGCGGTCCGGGAAGGAAAGTGCCAGGGAACACAAACCTGTGAGATGTATAAGGAGGAAAATATTTCCAACTTACCAGAAAAGGGGAAGATACAAAATACGGTCGCAACGATTTGTAGTAAGTATCTTTCACCCGGGCATCCTTGTCTGCAATGGCTTTGTCAACGCGGATGGGATCTTGGAACCTTAGATGGAATCTCACGGTTTATAAGACAACCGTCCCCTTTGGGAGGACGTCGTTGGTATGTGCCGGCTAGAATTCAAGGAAGGAAAGTGGATCTATTGTTGGATACTGGTGCTAGTCGCTCTGTGTTAAACAACGGACTCTATCAGTCTCTTGGATTTGCGCAGGAATGTCATGTTCCTGGAGCCTCGGCAAAAGCTGCTAATGGTACTCATATGAGGTGCTATGGTAGTGTGATTATTCCAGTCTCAATAGGTAACACTGAATTCGTATGGGGTCCCATACTCAGTGATATCGAAGAAAGTGGAATATTAGGCGTAGATTTTCTCACCCTCTATGGAGGCTCTGTAGATCTACCCGATGGCACTCTCCGACTCAAATTTCCTGAGTTAATGGAGGTGGAATGTAGTTGTCGACGGATCTCTTCATTGATTTCTGTCCGACAAGATGTGGGCATCCCCCCCCAGCAGATGGTTAATGTCCTGATAGCTGGGGAAGGTGACTTACCACGTGGAGATGCACTTTTCGAGCCAGATCCAGAACTGTTTTCTAAAAAAGGAATACAGGCCTGGGATACCCTGATCGGAAGTGCCAGAGAAGGATCAATTCCTATAAGTAATCATACCTCCGGGTTGATTAAATTAAGGAAGGGTGATACATTGGGCTGGGTAACTCTAGCTCATGTGGATGGCCTAGTGGACTCCAGTCCACAGGGAATCACACCTATTCCCGTTTCCGAAATAACCGGGGAAGATGAACAATCTAAACTGGAAAGGTCGGACTTAATAGGAAATGATTATGAAGAAGTGCGGGTTAGTGCTATCGATACAGGAACGGGATCCCTTCCAGTTCCGAGTCCATTGCACGAAACTCTGGAAACTTTAGTTCAGACGACAGACACACTAAACAGTGGGGAACGACATGAACTAAGGATTCTTTTGAAAAAGATGGAGTCAATCTTTACTTGACCTGGAGATCCCTTGGGGAGAACGGATCGAGTATAACACACGATTGACACTGAAGGTCATCAACCTTTCCGCCTTCCGTATCGACGGCTACCTCCGGTAAAACGGGAAGCTTTAGAAGAGGAAGTAGGGAAAATGATGGACCAGAAAGTAATCATCCCCAGTGCAAGTCCTTGGGCTAGCCCAGTGGTAATGGTTACTAAAAAGGATGGTACTTGCCGATTCTGTATTGATTACAGAAAATTGAATGGTATCACCCGGAAGAATGCCTACCCAATACCCCGGATCGATGAGAGTCTCGACTCTCTGGGAGGGAACCAGTGGTTTTGTACTCTGGATCTCCAGTCTGGATATTGGCAGGTAAAGATGAACAGTGGCGATCCGTCTAAAACGGCGTTCACCACTCATCAAGGGCTTTACGAGTTCACAGTAATGCCATTTGGCCTCTGTAACGCTCCTGCAACTTTCGAATCCATGATGGATCAGATGTTGCGGGGTCTACAGTGGAAAAAGTGTTTGGTTTATCTAGACGACATAATCATCTTCGGAAAGAATTATGTTGAATGTTTAGAAAACCTGAGAGAGGTATTTGAGCGTATTCAATCTTATGGGTTGAAACTCAAACCTCAAAAATGTAAGCTGTTTCGCAAATCTGTGGAATACTTAGGACGGATAGTTTCCAGAAATGGAATCCGGGCAGATCCTTCTAAGTTGGAGGTAGTGGCTAATTGGCCACGCCCCCAGAATATAAAAGACATAAGGTCTTTCCTAGGATTTTGTTCGTATTACCGCGACTTTATCCCGCGTTTTTCTGAAATTGCACACCCTATGCAACAGTATGTAGTACTAGATAAGCCAGGGAAGCAAAAAGAGATCCAATGGACTCCGGAAGCTGAACACGCTTTTCTGGGACTAAAAAGAAAGTTTACGGAGACCCCCGTATTGAAATACCCTCTAGCCCAGGGTCGGTTCATTCTCGACACTGACGCTAGTAATGAGAGTATTGGAGCGGCTTTGTCTCAGATACAAGATGGTATAGAAGTTCCAATAGCTTTTGCCAGCAACAGCTTAAGTAAAAGTCAGCGGAACTACTGTACTACTAAGAGGGAACTCTTAGCGGTTGTGGTGTATGTAAGAAAATATCGACACTTCTTAGCAAGTGGAGATTTCATCCTACGTACTGACCATTCTTCTCTCAAATGGCTCTTTAACTTTAAAGACGCCGAGGGAATGATTGGAAGATGGCTGGCAGCTCTCTCCGAATTCGGGTTGACTAATTGCCAGATTGAACACCGGGCTGGAAAGTCACACATTAATGCGGATTGTCTCTCAAGGAGACCAGTGCGGAAATGTGGACGACCAGATTGCCGGGATTGTGGCGAACATAGAGCAGTCATAGCTACTCTACGTTCCCAGAAAGTGAAGCCGCCATTAAACTATCAGTGGACACTAGAACAGATTAAGGAAAGTCAACAGGCTGACCCAGATTTGTTCCGGTTAACTAAACTGATAGCTAATGGACTCCATAGGCCAACAGGACCCGAGATCTCGCCTGAAAACCGAGAATTTCGGAATCTATGTGGTCAATGGAAAGAGCTAGAGGTCCGTGATGGAGTATTATATCGATGGAGAACCACATTGCAACCACTTAAACGTGCTCTACAACTAGTGGTCCCTCGAGAATTACGATCCGGACTAATGACCCTATGTCATGAACATAGGAGTGCAGCTCATCTAGGACGGAAAAGAACGGTAGCCAGAATAAGGCGTCGTTACTACTGGCCTGGAATGGGTGCAGATATTCGAAGATGGATATCTGGATGTTCCATATGTAGCAAAGTCAAACCCGGGGTAGGACTCGGAAAGATGCCGTTACAACAGGAACTGTTTGGTGTCAGGTTTGCCAGAATCGCTCTAGATATCATATCTGGTATCGACGAGTCAGAGGAAGGAAATACCTGTATGATGGTGGTGATGGATTATTACACAAAATATGTGCAGATCTATCCCATGAAAAATCACAAAGCTGCCACGTGTGCGGAAGCTTTAGTGAAAAACTGGATGTTGCCTTTTGGAACTCCGAGCGTACTACATTCCGACCAAGGAAGGGAATTTGAATCCCATATCTGGAAAGAAATGTGTAGGATACTCGAGATTAAAAAGACACATACAAATCCATATCGTCCCCAATCAGATGGTATGGTAGAGAGATTCAACCGGACATTGATCCAGTGTCTTCGGACCCTGGTAGATGAAAATCGGAAGAATTGGGATGAATTAGCACCATTTATAGCTCACGCATATAATGGTACCATTCATTCAAGCACGGGGTGTTCACCTAATTTACTCGTCTTTGGCGAGGAAATAGTAATGCCCGCGGACATAGTCTATGGGGTTCCTGGAATGTCTATGGATGATCCTTGTCCCATAGGATTTGTCGAAAAACTCAGAGAACGTTTTGTAGAGGGATATTACCTTGCGAGACGAAATCTGACGAAAGCAGCAGAGTGGCAAAAGACTGGACATGACGTCAATCTTAAACCACGTAAGTTCCGAGTAGGAGACCGGGTTGTACGATACCACACTCCGTTGGTAAATGTAAAACTCGCTCCTAACTGGGACGGACCATTCAGAATTGTTCAATTATTGTCAGAAATGACAGTAGTGATAGAAGACAAATGGTCAAGAAGGCGTTATAAATCCCATGTAGCTCGTTTACGACTATGGGAAGGAAAGCGTGAATGTTCCGACTTTGAAGTTTCACACCCTGCTACAAAGCGAGATGTGTCACTGAACACGGGTCCTACTGGGAAACCAGGGAGGTCCCGGGTTCAAAGAGCCGGGAAGCCGGGCGTCAAACCCCCGTCAACACGGCGGAGGCAGACCCCGATAAGGAAGTCCCGGTCAAAGGTTACCGGGGTTCCGAGTGGGTGCTCGCCTACACGGCGAAAACCGGGATGTCCGCGGAAGGTGATTCCTACTTACGCCAACCTAAAAAGGGAAGTGTGGGTAGAAGAAAAACCTGACACGGAAAAGTCTAAATTTGCTACAGATCGAGCCGTGTATAATAAACATGGTTCGAGATGTAGAATGGAGTCTAAAATAGACTCAAAACCCCGCCGCAGCTCTCGAGTAAAATTAAAGGCTGTGGTTAACTACAAAGAGTAGTGGTGCCGGGGTTGTCGAAAACACAACGAGAAGCAATGGTACGAAATGTAGATCGTTGGTAGTCAGTGACATGTCGATTATACATGAATGTTGATCAAATAGTTACCTTAAAATCAGTCGTTATGTGCCGCAGCCCAGACGTTGCTCTAAGGGACCCAGTCGAGGACCCTCTAGAGGCTGCAGAATTGCCGAACGCTCTGAAAGGTCTGATCCATTTACATGGAAATTAGACAAGTCTCCCATACTATCAGCGAGATACACGACGGCGATAAGAATTCCCACACTAAAGAGAACTCGGGGTGGAGCTCGAAAAGGGGTTTCCCCGGGTTCCGGAACCTGTGCTGGGTGATTGAAGGCGTGAACGAATCAAGTCGAGCGTAACGCTGACCTTTGGTTTCTTCACGCATGCGGTGTTGAGACGCTCAAGATGAGCCAGTCTCGACACGGTTGATTGGTTCGCGACAGTGAATCTAGGTCACTTAGGAGTATATAAGACCCTGTTTTTTCAGTAGTCTTCACTCTGTGATCGGAGTGGTGCCTAGCACCACAGGAGTCGGGCGGTAGCAGCATGGCTGACCGTGCCCCGTCTACGGAGGGTGAGCGCGAGCTCCCCTCACCCCTGCCCGGATCCTCAGCTTCGGCTGAGCGAGGGGCAGATCTGGACGATGATGCTTTGCTCATCGGGTCAGATGATGGTGATTTTGACCTGGAAGGGTACGAGTCTGCGGACTCTGTTCTTCTTGGGGAAACCCGAGATGAACGACCCGGAAAGGGAAAAAGTCACACCGGGAAGAAGTCTGAGGCGGCCCCGGCCGCTAAGAGCTCTTCTGGTGCCCGTCCGAAGACGAGCTCAGTGAAAACTGAGGCCTCTGACTCGGATGTGTTCATGGCCGAAGGTTCCGAATCGGAGCGTGATACGCCAAGGCGAGGCCGAGCCCGCCCGCGTCGTCACTCTCCGAGGAAGTCCTCCGAAGAGATGGGTTCCAGGCATGAGGTTTCAACCCAGAGCCTGGAACAAATGCTAGCTGGGATCCCAGATCCCAAAACGCGTGCCATAGTACAGTCAATGTACCAAAATTGGACTCCACCCGGAGTGGAGCTGGCGGAAGCCGGGACCTTTTTGGCCCCGGGTCCGGTAGCAAAACCCGGAAAGTCTGAGGCTGGGACAGAGACGGCTATGGAGACTGATTCGTCAGTTGGGGACGACTCTGTAAAAGGGTCGTCCAGCAAAGGTGAGAAACCGGTGTCAACACCGGCTAAACCCGCGCCGGGGAAGTCTGTCAGTAAGACTGAGGTGTCAAAACCTCGGGAAGCTGACAAGACTGAGCCGCAGCTTTCGAAACAGAACCGGAAGCGACGCCGTCGTGCAGCCCGGAAACGGGCTGAGGCGGAGCTAGAAAAGACCGGAGGTCAGCCGAAATCACGTGACTCGGAGAAAGGGAAACCTCAAACCGGGAAGCGTGAGGAGTCGAAGGGGGCTGAGTCGAAACGCTCGGACAAACCCGCGGCACAGGCTGGACCTAGTGTGGCTGACGCTATACCGAGTACCTCAACAGGTGCCACGGGTGGCGGAGAGGTCAAGTGTTGGGGAACGGAGATGGACAAGGCTAAACCCCTGGTCCCATCCAACCCCGACAATGATGACGGTGATTTCCAACCTGGCGTAAAGCGGGCTGGGAAGAGAACGGTAGCTAGACAGATACCCGCCTCTTTGCTGGGCAAGACTTACACTTGCCTAGAAGATCTCCGTCATGGAAACCGGCATTACATCCCCGATGGTGTCGGTTTAGATGGAACCTCAGACGATGAGGAGTGGCTAGTTGACGAGGGTTCTCCCAACGCCTGGTACATAGACCGGGTGAAAGGAGTTTCCCGAGTTAGCCGGCTGAAGTACGAGGATCAGGTCAAAGACCGGATCGCGTACGCATGGCACAAGTTTGGGAACAGCAATCATTGTGTCTTCTTGAGTTGCCATGGGAGGGACAAGAAATTGTCACCGACCTACGCGACTGAAGGTCGTTACGCTAGGCACCTCGTAGAGGTACACTTAGCCGAACGACCATGGCTACAGTGCCTTGGCAAGAAGGGTGGTTCTTGTCAGGCTGGGTGTGCCAGTTCCAGGCGTTCGTGTCTAGTTAGACACATTGCCCGGGAACACCGGACTGCTGGTGCTGCTGCTCGGGAACGGGTCATGAATCTGTGGCAGAGATTCGTTGACTTAGGTTCCGAGACTCAGAGAGGCAAACCGGAACCCGAGACTTGTGTGACAGACGGTCGACTGTTTAAGATCGGATGGAAGAAGAATCCTGGCTGGTTCGGGACTCTAATGCTATCTGCGTCAAAACATCGACAGATGTCAAAGGAGTCGAGGAAGAAACGGTCCCTTAGCCGGGAACCGTCTCATAAATCCTCGAAGGCTAAACGATGGGTCAAGAAGCTGTCATCGTCCTCGTCCAGCGAGACTGACACTTCTGAGCGATCCAGTCGGAAGCCCAGAAAGAAATTGGCTCCAGGTAAGCACACCATCGCTGACGTGGTGGAAGCTGCTTACCAGGTAGGGCCAAAGTTGTCTGGGGGATTGAAAGTCCTCTCAGACCTGAGTGAAGGAAACGTTCCAACGGCTTCAAAAGCCCGCGGACCCGCAGAAAAACCAGCTAGGACTCGTCCTAGCTCAAGTCTCTCGGGAGTTTCCCCACTCAACAGAGGTGTTACCCAAGCACCCGGGAAAGTTGAGGAAGAAGAGGCCTTTCCGGCACTCCCTCCACCAGCCAACCCGGTTGTTGAGGTAAAGAAGAAACCAACGACACAACCACCCGTTGCGTCGAAGGTGACTTCTTCTCCCTGTGCGATGTCGGTTGAATACGTCCAACGGGCGGATCAGCTAGAGTCGCATATAGGTGGCACCTTGGAGGGCCGTGTCCGAACGGGTGCGCATGCTCTCCATGAAGGCCTCGTTAAGGAGCTAGTGAACCTAGCCCGATTCGAGGTAAGAGAAGCCACGAAAGGCCTGGCTAAACAATACGCGTTGGACTTAGAGGACGCGCGTATTGCGAAAACCACGGCCCAGTCGAGGTTTGCCCGGGCGGAAGCCCAGACCCATCGCCAAGATGAACGTTGTCTTCGGCACTTGGGTATGTCGCTCTATGACATCGGTGACGACTCGCAAGCCCTTGAGGAAGCGTGGTTGGCCCGTCAAAGGAGCCGGGGAAGATTTCTTCAGTTCACCACGGAAGAATCAAACTCGACACGTCAGCAACTCGCTGGCATGTTGGGATGGTCACCCGTGGAAGAAACTTCCCAACAGGACACTACATCCATAGCGGCTCAGCCCATGGATGTCAGTGTAGATACTCCGCTGTCAGGACCCGGTCAGACCCCCCAGGATCAGACTGAAGTCCTACAGCCGAGGAGGCCTCCCGCCGTGACACGGGCTGAAAAATCAGCAAAGCCTTCCAGGGCTAAGCCGGTAGATCAGCCCGAGGAACCAAGTGGGGCACTGGGGGTGAATGCCAACATCATCCCGTTGGAGTCTGGAATCTTTTTAGATACCGGACCAACCTCTCTACAGCAGTTGATGTCTCAGTTGCAGCCTACGTCTGCGCTGAGTCCACTGCGACCAGAGAGGACCGCCCTGGCAACGTCGGTTCCATCCACGGCTAGTGCACCAAGCCAGTCGGACCTTCTCGACCTCAGGATATCCTCCGACGAGGATATTTAGGGGTTGACAATGACCAACTCGGCTGGTGCCTAACAAGCCAGGAAGACGCCGTCTAAACTCGGAACCGGCAGAGCCAACAACTCTCCTGGATCCGAAGTCAGACGGGTATGGGAAGTCCCGGGGAGGAAAATTTTTTTTCCGACCTAGCTACTTCCAGAATGTGGCCTCCTAGCCAGAATTCTGCACTTTCTCGGCGAACCGCAAGGATCGCTGGGAGGGGTAGAGGGAAAGTTAGGAGTAACCAATAATAAGCGATCCTGGGTTGGGGCTGGGGAAAGTCAGTAAAATGACTTCCCTAAGGCACAACCCTGGTTTCAGACGGCTGAAGGTTCTCTCGATGGTCAGGCCCGTAATAGGCCCCCATCACGAAAACCTCCGGCCTGTGGTGTGGTACCAGGTAAGGAAGATTGTGCCTTTCGGGTACAGATCTGACTTACCAGGTCTATGTCGGAACTGAGTTCATCGACTCGATAGTGAGATAGTAGGCGTAACCCCTGATCTGATGGATTACGCCGGCTATTTCTACCTTGGGTCGGTGATCGTAAGTTCTGAAGCCGGCTTAGAATTGGGGCCTTAATTGGTACTCGATTCGAGCCGAGAAATATGCCAGTATAGCTGGAGTCAAAATGAAAGAACACTGATACCACACACTCTTACCAGGTGGATGGAGAATTGTTTTGCCTTTTTGGCCGTTATTTCCGTATTCGGAAACTTTCAACTCGGAAGGTGTTTAGCGAGGCTAACCCTTCTCTACATATGGATGTCTTCCAACTTGAAGAACAGTGGGAAGCCCAGCACCCGTCGGCATCGGGCTGAATGTAGTAGGTCTGCTACGCCGATGGGCCAGCTGGGCTCGATACTTTACGATGAGAATGAGAACGACACTTCACTCGCCGGGAGCTAACAGAGGACTTCAACAAGATCCGGAACGGCTGGAGGCAGAGTGCTCGACAGGCCGGGCTGACCACCTGTAGGTCCGCGACTGTCGAGTCTTCTCTGCCCAACGCTCAAGAACCCGCTCCCCGGCTCAAGATGGGTGAATATCACATTTATTCAAGGTGCTAGCGAGGCTAGTCCTTCATTTTTCAAATGTCGTCTCCTCTTTCCTAAATGTCATATCTTCCATTTTTTTTAATAATTTCTCCATCTTACAATTCCACCTTTTTCACTTATACGTTGGTATCAGTGAATTCTTGTGAACACCAGGAAGCTAGAGAGTAGACCAAGAACTGCTGGATATATGTTGTAATTTTTAATTGGGTAGTCCCTTAGCAGCAAAATGGCTGCCTTGGTTCCCCCCTTAGTAAAAACTGGGAGGGGTAATGTAGTGGGACGGGAATCCAGCAGTGTTCGTTTGTTTCACGGAAGGTGGCGCGATATGCCGATCCTTACTGTGTAGTGATTCCGGACAACACCGCACACGAGAGTGGCGCGGTGGAGACCGGGATTACGTAACGCTTAGTATATATACTCAGCGTTCACAGTAGGTCGACAGGCTGTCCTCGCGCGTCCCTTCTACGGAACGGATCCTTGGGCCCTCACTTTGCAGGCGGGTTCTTGTAACCTTCCTGGTGGTTAGGCTGATCTTCCGGATTGGCCTATCCAGCGTTACCTAGCACCCATGTGCTAGGGTACTGTACTTGTAGGGAAGATCTTCCAGATCTTTCCAGGAAGTAAGTGATTAATAAACATCCCTGTTTATTAAGTGCATTGTTGTGTTATGTGTGAATAGGTCTGTGCAAACTAACCGAAAACCGAACCAACCTACGTAAGTGCGTAGGGTGGGATCCTGCCTGGAACTAGCGTTCCGGATTGGGGTCATCCAACCTGCTAGACAGGCGGCGACCACCACATTAGCATGGGCCTCTGTTTACCTCGTCCTGTACCGTTATCTGCTGTGTTAATAAAAGCTTCCGGTTGTACCATACGTTGGGTGTTATCAGGTTTACTACAATAGCAATGGCAGTGCAATAAGCAATGCTGCATTTATACCTGCCATGGTGGCCACTCCTCGGGGCACAGTGGATGAAAAAGAATGTGAGAGATGTGACACAACTGATGGGGCCAGCATTAGAAATATCTTTGTTGGTTTGATTTAACGTCCAGTTAACCATTACAGGTTCTTACCAGATTTTCTCAAGGTTCTTTTACACCACAAGGGTGGTGATCGAATCTATCTAATGAATTAAGGTAGGAATATCACCCCTACACATTTACCGAGGTGAGCGTTCTTTTACTTCCCACACCACATAGACATGGTATGATAAGGATTGGCCTTTGATATAGCAGTAAATCTACCACTGCTGGGGGTGAAGGAGAAGAGTGGTCACAGTGTGACTCAAACTCACAAAGTCCTACAATCTTGGGATTGAAACTCAAATGCCTTAACCACTGAGCTAACTCCCCACCCCTGAATACCAAGGCAAGATTTCAAACTATCAGAAATTCAGATATGGGAGCCATGCAGTTGGCAGTACAGAATACTGTGGACAAACATGAGGGACATGACCTATCACAGTTGGTCATACAGGGCACCCTTGACAAAAGGGAATGACCGTGGGACAACTCAGGGAAGAACATGAGCCTATAATGTCCTTGAACCGTGGTTGCCGGGATCATAGTGTAAATGCAAAGTTTCTGTGACATCTGCAACAGTGCTTTACCTTTTGGTGAAACATGGCCTCCATGGTCCAATGTAAACAAAAGTGCAACAAATCATCCAATTTATTACAAAAGTCACATACTATTAATTCTCCTTTGAGTTAATAATACATTACAAGGTATAATATCATTGACAATCCATAAGTGAAAAGAGTAGAACTTGGTCATCTGGGTATTGATATATGTTTTGAAAAAACCTCTTTGATCCATGTCTATCAACTTAGTGATTACTGTCCTTGAATACAACAGTGTGAGTCAACATATGGGTCCTAAGCTTGGATAAGCAGCTAAATCCCTTTACACAAATAGAACAAGTCTGAGGTTTCCCAACACTGTGGATCAATGTGTGGGTCCTTAGGCTGGATAAGCAACTAAATCCCTTTCCGCAAACAGAACATCCATGAGGTTTTTCAGCAGTGTGGGTCAACTTATGGGTCTTTACGCCAGATAAGCGACTGAATCCCTTTCCACAAACAGGACATTTGTGGGGTTTCTCTCCTGTATGGGTCAACATGTGGCTCCTGAGACCATAAACATGTCTCAATTCCTTCCCACAAACAGAACATTTGTGAGGTTTCTCTCCTGTATGGGTCAACATGTGGCTCCCGAGATTGGAAAGCTGTGCGAATCCCACACCACAAAGAGAACAAAGGTGAGGCTTCTCTTTTGTGTGGATCAACATGTGTCTCCTTAGAGTAGAAATGCGTTGGAATTCCTTGCCACAAACAGAACAATTGTGAGGTTTCTCTCCCGTATGGATCATCATATGTCTCCTGAGAGTAGACATGCGTCCAAATTCATTGCAACAAACAGAACATTTGTGAGATTTCTCTCCTGTATGAGTCAACATGTGGCTCCTGAGATTAGATTTCTGACTGAATCCCTTCCCACAAACAGAACATTTGTGAGGTTTCTCTCCTGTATGGGTCAACATATGTTTCTTTAGATCGTCAATCTTTTTGAATCCCTTACCACAAGCAGAACAAGTGTGAGGTTTCTCTCTCTTGTGGATCAGCATGTGCGACCTTAAACGGGGTAAGCCAAAGATTTCCTTCCCACAAACAGAACATTTGTGAAGTTTTTCTTGTGTATGGATCAACATATGTGTCCTTAGATCAGATAAATCACCGAATCCCTGAACACAAGCAGTACATTTGTGAGTTTGCTTCTCTGTTTGGTTCTCCATATGTCTCATATTGTGGATTAATTAGCAGACTCGTAATAATGAGTGTTCTTGTGGGGTGTTTCCTTTGTACAAATCCACATTTGTCTCTTCAGGCTGAAATTATTGGGAAAACAATTACTGTTCTCGGTATATGGGTAGAATTCCTTTCCCATAAGAGTCCTCGAGTATTTCTGTCTGGGTCCTCATCTCAATTCTCTTACCATAAACAGATTCTTTCTGGAAAAGAGGAAACAGATTGGATGAAATTGATCATGATGGGCTAGATGCAAAATTTCATTAGGTGAAATTTCTCAGGTGTACAGTCAAATGCTTTTTATGTCATTTTATAGGTTAAATCTGTAAGAATTGCACGTTGTATAGAAACATCAGAAATTGCATATAATTGTCTATATATATGGCATGCGTTGTCCAGAAGTGGGGTTTTACTGTATAAACAGTGATATGAAATTGAGTGATGTTTAGATTTTACCTACCCTTTCTTGATGACTTAAGAATAGTAATATATAAATATATATATATATATATAATATATATATATATGGTCCATCCTCATTTTCTAGTCACCATTGAGTATTTACAGCTTGAATGTCTTGAGCAAATGCATTTGTAAGGATTTTAAGATGTTGATTTTATATATAATAAATGTGTTATGGCCTTCAGAACCAATATATATATATCACTATATAACTCGTTATATAAATATAAATTGTAGAGCCTCAGGATACATTGTTACTGTATCGAGGTTACCCGTTTTCACCTCTCCTTGGTGACGGTTACATCACGGTTGTCATTACTACATGCGGTAGCCACTCGGGTTACATCACGTTCTACTACATAACGGTTACTTGTTGTTGTTTTCTCGCATGAGAGACACATATTTTTAGTCTCCTGATTTTATATCATTTAATCGTGGTTATGGGAAGAAGAACTCGTAATAAGGAGACCCTGAGGGATCAGGAATTCTCGGACGATGAAGGAGGAGATTTCGTTAAATCTCAAGAGGGAAAATGGATTTTCTCTCTCCCACAACGGTACAGTGGGCAAAATCGATGAGGGGGATGCGGCCTGCAGGGAAGACACTAAAGATGCGGTTGCAAGTGCAACAAAATTGCTTGAAGGACGGATGTCAGGACTGGAGAAAACGATTTCCACCCTTGTGGAAATGATGACGATAAAAGGTGACAGAAGTAGAAGCAAGGAGAAAAAATCTGATAAAAAACGTTCATCAAGAAGGGATTACTGAGACGATTCAAGTTGCTCCTCAAGTGTGGGGCAATTGACTTCGAGAGAAAAAAGGCGTCACAAGAAAGGTAAAAACGACCATGAGAGATATCTTCAGAAAAATGATAAAGTGAACTCTTTTGAAAAGTTAACGTTGATAAATCTCAGAATGATGAAGGAATTGGTGGAAAACGATAAACCTATCGTAGGACTTCTAAAGCACATGATGTTATTGACTAAAAAAAGCCGATACTAAAGTTTTCGCGAGTGAGGCCCTTATTAATTACGATAAGTCTGTGAAATCGCGGGTAGACAAAGATGGTATTGAAACCCTAAAGGATATAAATCCGGCAGATATTGTTAGACATCTCAGCTACCATGGATCTATCAATGCTAAATATCAAAAACAAAAAACGGTTAAAAATGTTGTTCAAGGATTCTGTTTCAACTTTAACAAAGGTGAAGGTATGTGTAAATATCAAAGTTGTAAATATTGCCATTTTTGTTCGACTTGTAATGCGAGTTCTCACGGCGCTTTTAGTTGTCCAAAAAACGCTAAAAGCGCGGCACCTAAGTGAAACAGCGCGTTATGGCTTTCAGAACCAATATATATATATATATATATATATATATATATATATATATATATATATATATATATATCTATATAAGGACCAATACCAACAAAAGAGTCAGGGTGTGTTTTAAAGTTAGGGTATGTGTGTGAGGGTCAAGGTGTGTGTTTCTGAGGGTCAGGGTGTGTGTTTCTGAGGGTCAGGGTGTGTGTTTCTGAGGGTCAGGGTGTGTGTGTCTTAAAGTTAGGGTATGTGTGTCTGAGGGTCAAGGTGTGTGTTTCTGAGGGTCAGGGTGTGTGTTTTAAGTGAAATGGAAGCAGAATTTAGCCTTTACAATATTTTAGCTTAGCCCTTAACTGTTTTTTTCACTATCATTATTACTATCTAATACAGATGGCTGGCAAACGGGTTTACACCCCAGAGCAGAAGAGGGCAAAGGCGGAGAGGGCAAGGCAGTATCGGCAAGAAAAAAAAGATCTGAGGAGTGGCGGGAACAGGAGAAGCAGCGCCACAAGGTAATAAACTTTTTAACCTTTTGGCGCTGTGTGCTGGATGATGCCTTAAGACTTACAAAATCATAGTTTATGTGTAATAACTTTGTAAATAATTAATCAATAATGATGAAATTTTCACAGTTTGTTGGTAAAACATGACACATAAGATTCCGAAATATTTATAAATATAATATTAAAAACTATGTGTTTTATCACATGATCAACCAGTGAAATTATCATAATTGGCCTGAAAAGGCCCGTCCCCAGGCGGTGTATATCCCCTCAGTTTATTTTAAGATATTTAATTTTTGCAGGAGTACCGTGCCTGTGCGCATCCTCCCATGGAGAAAGATGACCAAGAAAATTACTTAGACAGGAAGGCGAAAAACAGCAGGGCTTTCGCAAACGGAAGAGGGAAGGTAAGAAGCAACAGAAATACCACCTGGAAATCCTTCATTTGTACAGTAAAGCAGGGTTTTGAGTCTGTCATGGTCATAGTTAAGTATACCTATAAAAACATCCACTACCCCAGGGATCTGTTTAATAACTAATGCCTGCAAAAAGACGGATTATGCTTTAATAATATCCATGCTCATTGGCATACATAGAATAGTGACCTTAATGGTTTTAAAGAAAAAAAGTGCATTTATAAATGTATCTGTTTGGTATCACCTGTTCCTGTATTTAATCACTCTAATGTTTTTTCCTTCCAGAGAAAGAAGGCCTGCCTGATTGTCAATCAGGAGATGCTCCGGGACCATCCCAGGAAGGGACGAGGAGCAACCATGGACGTGAGGTGGAGTACGGGCCTCTGCCACCAGGCAAGAAAAGGAAGGCTGCCAACCCTCCACCCCCCCACCCCCCAACCAGAGAAGTCAGGCACCGGCACCAGCGATTTATCACCCAAAAGGTGAGATTTTATTTTCAACCTTCATCTCATTGTCTTTTGTATTTTTCATAATTTGACAATATTTGATTTAAATTATATCTTTGTGATTTCATATTGCTTTGTTATGTAACAAAAATTTCTGTTCACTAACTAGTTTCTTTTCATCTGTGTTTGTTACAGTCTTGAAAAGTTCTGCCTGATTGTCGATCAGATACATCCCTCTGCCTTTGGCATTGGGATGTATCTGATCAATAATTTCACCGCATATTTTTGACATACAAAGACAGTAAGCCAATTTCCGTATAATATATACACATAATATATTCACAAATAAAGATACATAGATGTAATATATATATGAGTATATTGTGCTTGAAAATAAACTATTTTTGTATGCTCTCTTTGACTTTCTCATTTCATAGGCTGTGTGTGAAACTAGCATTCAGTCAAATGCCAAAAACCAGGGCTCTTCAACGGAAGCTTAGTGAGAAGGATGTCATGGTAAAAAGACTAGAAAGAGATATGAGAAAGCTGGGGAAAAAACTGGGTGCCCTGTGAAACACCCCAAAAGAGGTGCCTTCCACCTCCACCCCTGTGAAAGAGGCAATAGCTCTACTGGAAACTGCCTCAGTCACACCAAAAAAAGAAAGGGTAAAGATACTTCTCCCATATACGGAAACTGTCACCAAAGTAAAAAAGGCTCCATCTCGTGTGAGGCAATTATTATTCAGGGAACGAAAGTGCCTTTCTGTTTCAAAGAGGAGGTTAGCAAAAACGGTGAATCTTGAAAACACTACATAGCCAAACAGCGTACATTTCGCAAGACCAAAAGTGGAATGCAGAAGAGGGCTGTAAAGATGCTTGTACAACATTATATGAAGCGGCCGGACAATGCGACCGAGCTTCCGGCAAAAAGGGATCAAGTGTGTGGCAGTGGCCGGTTCTCTTTGACCGACACATTGCGTCATCTCCATAGAAAATTTTAACAGGAACATCCAAAGCTTGACATATCACTGGCAACATTCTGCAAGTGGAGGCAAGCAACAGTGACCCTGCTATCCTACACAAAGCGCCGGCAGTGTTTGTGTGCAAAACATGCAAATATTGCATTGAGAGCCCAGGCCACCAACATACTGCCAAAATCAACATCGGCAATTGTTGAGATGACAGAAGAATGTCTTCCAGCTTCAGATATCAACTTCCTGACATGGAAAAAAGTGGACATTCAATATAAGGAGAGGACGATAAAGAAGGTTAAACTGGTGAAGGAGACTGAGAAAAGGACGACCTTCATAGAGAATTTTGTGTCAGAAATGCCTGAATTCCGGTCGCACTGCTACCGCATAACAGCGCAATACTAGCAGTTGAGACTTCTGAAGTCAACTCTTATGCCTGAAAAGGAGGCGACTATCCAGATGGACTACGCTGAAAACTGGTCACCGAAGTACAAGGACGAGATAACGAGTGTCTTCTATGACAAGAACCAAATTACTATTCACCCTCTGGTAGTCAACTACAGAAACAGCACTGGGGAGCTGCTGGCAAAGAGTTACGCGGGGGTAACTTCAGATGGCAGTCACACGGCACCAAGTACACTCTCCTTCATAAAGAAGATGCACTACACGAAACTAACGCCTTTATATATGTATGCGCAATCGCAGCATCGCACATATTGGCCGTAAATCGCCTTGTTTCCATTTGTATACGCCTGTAATCCGCACCTGCATATGAGGCGTCTAAGAGACAGTTTCCAAATGTAGACGCGCGCGACTTGGCTGTATTTCACGCCTGGCGTATCCAAGATAAAACATGCTCTGCGCTTTATAAATACGCAGAGCGTATGTGCATGTGTATGTGTATCGAAAATAAAAAGAAGTCCTCTACCTCTCCCATGCCCGTTGTTGTTTTTAGACCCGCCGACCCCCGTCTCCCGCCACCCCACGACTCCCCCCCAACACCCCACGCCACCCCCAGCTAGCCTCAGTGAGAAGCCCCCCGCTGCCCACCGCCCGCCGCGTTTGTACAGGTTGCCTCAGTGAGATACCCTCCCCCGCCCCCCGCAGCCCGTTTGTACAGGTGGCCTCAGTGAGAAACCCTCCCCTCCTGCCCACTTGTTAGTAGTGGTGTAGGTGTTCTCAGGCATTATAAACTGACCCCAGCTTGATCACACCTAGAAATGGTGTTTTAAAGTTTTAAAAAATCAGAAAAATGGTAAAAAAAACAACTTAATGCATGGTTTATTAAGTGTAATTAATCAATTTATACTCAATCAGGTTTTATAAAATAAATTGGTAATATAAGATTGTATTTTTCATATAATACAGACTTGGATGGTTAATGGAAAATGAAATATGCTACCAGTAGTGTCCCCAAGTTGCAAAGGTCGGAACTATTGGGTGGTGTTGTATATACAATGGAATCAGGCGTATATATATGACGTATATAAGACCGCACCATGGACATGTATATACGCCACTAGATAAGGCGTCTATGAGACGTATAACAGGTCAAATTTCTAGACGCAACATCCTACTGTTAGACGCATTTCACATACATATGTAAAGTGGTAGGTTTCGTGCAGTGATGGTAAGGGATTTAAAAGAAGAACTCCCCGCTCTTGAATGCCTCCACTTCATTACAGACTCCCCATCATCACAGTACAGAAACAAGGCCATCTGCATTTCGTAGGGAGGTCCCTTTCGGTCATTGGCCTCAAAACATCATGGTCCTGGCTGGAATCAGGTCACGGCAAAGGACCCTGTGATGGTGTCGGTGGCAGTCTCAAGAAAAAGGCAGACAATCTTATAATGAGTGGTAGAGTAATCAGATCAGCCGAAGAGTTCGTGAACAAAATATCTGCAAGTTTGTTTGTTTGTTAGTTTTGGTAGTTTAACGTCCAATTTGTTCAATTAGACTTACTTTGGGTTTGATCGAATCTATGAGATGAATGTAGATAGAAATCCCACCCGTACACATTTACCGAGGTGAGAGTTCTTTTACTTCCCACTCCACATAGACATGGTATGAGAAGGATTGGCCTTTGATATAGCAGTAAATCTACCACTGCTGGGGGGTGAAGGAGAAAAGTGGCTGCAGTGGGACCCGAATTAACAAAGTCCCGTGCTCTTTACCACTGAGCTAACTCCCCACCCACCCTGGTCGCTTTAGTTATGCTTGCGTGCAAGCATATCCAGTCTGCACCACGAGGAGGCGAGGCGACCAAGAGGGTGAACAGATTGGTAATTTCTGTCCACCCCAGCAGACCTATCTGCAAGTGAATCGCAAGTTCATTTATTCCTTCTCTCCCCCCAACGTATTGTTCGCATGAGCACAGAGATGAAGGAGTTTGTTTGTTTGTTTGGGTAGTTTAACGTCCAATTTGTTCAATTAGACTTACGAGATGAAGGAGAGCTGGAACATTCAGCCTGTGAAAGGGCTCATAAAAATGCACACTGTTGTGCCTGTTAAAGGCAAATTAATGCTGAGGAAACATCATGCTTTAGCCCTTGCTGCTTTTCCCCCAACGGCCATTTCCATCCAAAGTGCCATGGTTGGCAGAGGACAAAGGTGAGAGTCCAAAAGAAGAATGAGGAGCAGATAAGACAAGAGCTTGCAGCAAGTGAAGCAGCAAGTCAGAAGGGAACATCTAGAAAAGAAAGTGCAGCAGCAAAGGTGTCAGCAGGGAGTCAGAAGTCCACAAAAGCAACAAGCGTGTCAGCAGGGAGTGAGAAGTCCAGAGAAGCATCAACAAGCGTGTCAGCAGGGAGTCAGAAGTCCACAGATTGTTTGTTTGTGTAGTTTTACGTCTCGGTAGGCAAGTTACGTCCTTTTGAGACTGACTCATTGGTTGACCTATCTGGTTCTTGAAAGGTATATTAACTCAACTTTGGTCTACTTGTAGCAGTGGGACCCTATGCCCGTTTTATAGTGCTGCCTCACTGAAGGGCTGTGCCGCAGACCATTGACACAACACTCCGCCGGTCACATTATACTGACGGCAAACCAGTCGCTGCAACATACTAATCGGGTCAGCAAGCTGACGAGTATGAAGCTGCTCCCTGTAATTGGCTACAGGTCAAGCCGGTTGACAGTTTTGCCAACCTCCCGTACCGGACAGATTTGGCCACTAGAAGTTCTCCTTTGTTCATTTCTATAGCTTTTCAAAAATCTTTGTTTCACGAAGAAACTTCAGAATTTCTTTCTTCCCAGTGTTGTTGAAAACACTGGACATGGATGTTGCACATTGAATGTACTTATCCCTGCTTTTCTTTGTTGCTTGACAGTAAAGCAGCAGGTGCTCAATCGAAAGAGGCACCTGACAACGCTGGCATATGGGTCGTTCTTCACCCTGCATGAGGTGCCCATGTGTCAGCAGTGAGTGACCTATCCGAAGACGGGTAAGTCTTGTCACTTCACTTCTTGTCAAGCCTGCATAGTCTTGTTTTTTGCCAACTGATGGTTCAATGGCATATAGTTTGTTGTCCTGGTTTGAGCTCCATCGGCTCTGCCATTCATGTTTAGTGTACTCTTTGGAGATTGGGACAAGGTCTGAGTGTGGGACAGGGGCCAAACCTGGTTTCCAACTCAATGCTGTTTTGGCTGCATGGTCTGCGGCCTCGTTTCCCTCTATACCGATATGGCTAGGGTGCCAGCAGAACACAACCTCCTTTCCCTGTTGCTCCAATTCCGAGTGGGATTCTCTTATTGCCTGTATAACAGGGTTTCTTGGGTCATGCTCACCAATTGCTTGCAAACATGACTTTGAGTCAGAGAAGATGATATACTCTCTGTGATTTGACACCTTCATCCATTCCAAAGCACTCAGCAAGGCATGTGCTTCAGCAGTGAAGATGCTGCTTCTTTCATGTAGTGCTCCTTTGCGATTTCCATAAGGAGTGTGCGCAGCAAAGCCTACACAGTTTCCATCTTTTGAGCCATCCGTATACACCTCTGTGTAGTTTCTATAGAGGTGATGGATTTTGGTTTGTTTTCATATATGTTTGCTGATGTTTCTGCTTTCTTGTTGTTACATAGATCAAAGATGATGGTTGGTGATGCCATTCTCCATGGAGGTGACTTGGCTGGACCTTCTTCCATCACCTTGTGAATGGGGACACCGGCCTCTCGGATAAGAGTTCTCACTCGGGCCGAGAAGGGTTTTGCCACATTCTTCTTTCTGCCATAGACACTGTGATCATTTCTGAAGATTGTGTCATATGCTGGGTTTCTTTTGTTGGCCTTCACTTTGATGGCATACTGGAGGGACAGCTTCCCACGCCGCAGATCAAGCGGGGAGATTCCTGCCTCCACATGAAGGCTTACAGCTGGTGAGGATCGGAATGCACCTAGACACAGCCTCAGTCCCTGGTTCTGGATAGGTTTAACCCTTTCACTACCGCTGCTGCATATATGCAGCACCACGCCAGTACCGCTGCTGCATATATGCAGCACCATAGGAATACCGCTGCTGCATAAATGCAGCACCATGGGAATACCGATGCTGCATAAATGCAGCATTTTGATATAAAAAATGTGAGACATTATATTTCAACAAATAATGCATCGATTTAAAAAAGATTTTCACTGAATAAAGAAAACCATAATTTCTATCGTAATTAACAGAATTTTTGAAGTATGGTTGCCATGGTGATATTTTTGTTCCATGTTATAAATAGCGGCGAGTTGAGGAAATGATGCCTTATGCTTACTATATGACAGAGTGCACCAGGCACCACCTATCAGGCATATCACATTTATATTATTTCTCCATAATATATTAACTCTACATACAAAACAACTTCACAGATATGTTCTCCATATCTTTTTATTATAATTTATGTAAAAAAAACAATATGTCATCGCGATGAAAAAAAAGATACTCATCTTTGTAGGTGCAGTGATATATTGGGCCTATGTACAGGCTTTAGTCAATGGGGCAAAAAAAAAGTCTCAAATTCTTCCTGCAATTGGAAATATTAATATAATTATCAAATATTGATCTATTTCATAATGAATGGTATGAAAATAAAGCCTAGAGTCCTTTTTTTTTCTCGATATCATTCGATTCATCTAATTAATTCTCTAAGTTAACTAAATTTGCTAATTTGTGAAGCACCCCTCTGCATTTTGTGCCATTTTCTAAGGCTTGCAGAATAGGCCGGTATTTAAACGTCTGTACAGCGTGCGATGTGCGGTAGTGGTGGAAACGTTCGCCACAGGGTGTGCGGTCGTTAACGCACTACGCGCTATGCTAGGTGCGGTAAGGAAAGGGTTAAGCCATTCCAGATAGGACTTAGCAGCTGATGCATACACTACTGACCCATAGTCCAGGCGGGACTGGACATATGTCTTGTAGAGTGTGAGCAGAATCTCCTTGTCTGCCCCCCATTGTGAGTGGGAGAGCAATTTTAGGAGATTCATTGCTTTTTGGCATTTCTTGCGGAGGTACTCAACATGGGGTTTGAAAGACAGGATGCGATCAAACACAAGTCCAATGAACTTTACCTCCTTCTCTATTTTGAGCTGCTTCCCTTTGAAAGTAAGGGCGGGTATCTCCTGACACCGCCACCTCCGACAGAAGAGGATGCATGTTGTTTTTGTTTCTGAAAACTTGAAACCATTCTCAGTGCTCCAAGTTTCAAGACTGTTTAAAGTCTGTTGTAGTTTTCTCTCTACAGAGGCCATATGGCTGGCCTTGTAGCAGATGACAAAGTCGTCTACATACAGGCAGCACTTTATATCCCGCAGCAGAGTTTGGGTTATCTCATTTATTTTGATGCCAAAGAGGGTCACTGAGAGAACACATCCCTGTGGCATTCCCATTTCCTGGTTGACCTTCATCGACTCTGTGACACCAAGGCGGACATTGAATGTTCTGTTTGCAAGGAAGCCTTCCACAAACTGTGGGAGACTTCCTTGCAGTCCAAGGTTATGCATGTCTTGAAGGATGCCAAATTTCCATGTTGTGTCATAAGCCTTTTCCAGGTAAAAAAATATAGCAACAACATGTTCATTATTAGCAAAGCCTTCTCGGATGTAGCTTTCCAGCCTAATCAGATGATCAGTGGTACTACGACCCTTGCGGAATCCTGACTGGTAGGGAGTCAACAAGTTATTGGTCTCTAGATGCCATACCAGCCTGTTGTTCACCATCCTCTCCATTGTCTTGGCCAGACAGCTAGTCATGGCTATGGGCCTGTAGCTGGAGGCTATGTTCATGTCTTTCCCTGGTTTTGGAATTGGTATAACAACTGCCTCTGACCAGGATGGTGGGTACTTGCCTGTTGTCCAGATACTGTTGCATATACTCAGGAGCAGTGAAAGTTGTTGCTCTGGTAGATGTTTCAGCATCTGGTAATGGATGTCGTCTGGGCCTGGGCAGGAGTCCTTAGCCTGGTGAAGGGCATGCTTCAATTCTCCCAACGTGAATAGCTTATTGTAGCATTCCTGGATATTGGATGAGAAGTTGAGCTTCCTTCGCTCCTGCCTTTCTCTGTGTTCAAGGAACTCTCCTGAACAGTTCTCGTTGGAGGAGACATTGCTGGAGTGAGTTGCAAAAGTATCTGCAATGTCCTCAGCAGTCTCCTTGGTTTCATTACCGACTTTCAGGTGATTGAGCAAAGGAGTTGACTTGCCGTTTAGTTTCTTAACCCTCTCAAATACCTTTTTCAAGGGTGTAGAACTGTCGATGGTGTTGACATATTCACGGAAGGACTCTCGCTTTGCTTCATTGTACACAAGCCTGGTCTTTGCTTGTTGTTGACGGAAGGCAATGAGGTTGGTAAGGTTCATGTTGCCTTCAACCTCCTCAGGGCTTGTCTCCTATCCTTCCTGGATTTGCGACATTCGTCGTTGTACCAAGGGCAGGAATTTTTAGGAGCATTACCCGAGGTCTTTGGGAAAAGTCCACAGAAGTTGTGAAGGGAACATTGACGGTGATCTATGGAAGGAAGTGGTATGTGGGAACGGTGAAGCGTGTGAAAAAAAACAAAACACTGTTAGTGCAGTACATGAAGCCTGCAAAGGGAGGAAAATGGAAGTGGGGGCAGGAGGAAACAGGAGTTGTGGACAGAGAAGATGTGCTGACTGTTCTTTCTTCTAGCCTGCAGCCTGTAGGTAAATTCTACGAACTGAACGAGGACAGGAAAGAAGCCGAGGACTGGTTCCAGAAAGTCCAGTAAAACACAAAACATTTTCTTGTGTGCGCTCTCCTCTCTTTCATGGCGTGTGGGTATGCTCCAACCCCAGTTTTGCATACATTTATCAAGTATTCAAAGGGCTGATTCGTGAAAGTTGTTGGCCCCAAGCCTGACGAGATTTTCATAATCGAAACTACTGAGTGACGGGAAGCCCCTAAAACAAAATAAAAGCGCTCCCCAGTAGCTTTCCTATGGAAAGCCTAAACAGGCCCCTGCCCCAGAGTGGCAGGAGACCAGTCCCAAAATCCCACACCAGATGGCAGCACACTCCCCAACTGGGACACCGCCTACATGGATTTACCTCCAAACTCACCTGCAAGGTAAGTTTTAATTGGCACAGGATGCTCTCATACATAATGAGACGTGTCCAAGACCAATTAGGAGGAAGGACACTGACTTTGTTTACTGATGAACCAATCAGAAAGGTTTTGTAAGGTATTTTCGTGGGTCCGCGGCCGCCGACGTGGCATCGATTCGAAAAAACCCGGTCACTTGCTCAGTAGTCGCTTGCCAATGCCACGTCTCCACACCCTATGAAATGCTAAATTCTATGTGAAATACATAGAAAGTACAATAAATATGACATTTTGAAAGTTATATCGCATTGGTTTTGCTATCTTTTATAGGAAAAACATGTTCTCACAGGGAGCATATCCGAGAACACGCACACAGTAACCGAGCTTATGCAACATTATATGAATATCTGTATCAAGATACATAATAAAAACTATTCTCCATGGCAAAAGCAATATATTTAGCTATCTAATGCAGTTATTTTATACCTGTTTATGAAGGAGTAACAGAAAATAAAAGAAAGACTTCAATTTTTTTTACAGATTTGAAATATTTACAAACATTTCAGTCAAGAATATATGGGTGTAGAAAATAATTCTCTTAGTAGGGAAAAATAGATTGGAAAATATAAAGTACTTCAGGAAATATTTACCTACAGGTATATTTGGATGGTGTGCATACGCTCGGTTACGCTGTTTCAGGCATTACTTCTTCAAACTGAGCTGGGAAAGTTAGTAGGTGTTGCCAACTTTCTGGAAAGTTTCTTCTATATATCCTCTAATAGGAAAGGCAAAAACCAAACGCTTTTGATGTATTTTTTTTTTTTTACACTTTGGCCAGTGGGTACCAAAAAATGAGAACTGGTCATATTCTGATGAAACGGTACAAAACTTCATGCAAATTGTTTATATCTTATAACTTGTCGTGGTGTAGCAAAGAACAATGAGCAACAAATAAACAATTACATGAAATTGAGTGATGTTATGCTTATATCCTAACCCTTCTTGATCACTTTAGAATAGAACACTTATGAATGCAGACAATTCCATTTTTCTTATTGTTGATGGAGCGAGTTATGATTCAGACTGATTCTTCGAATAAGTTATTTGCCTATGCAGTGATTGCTTGGTCTGCTCTAGGACAGGATAAAGTTTGCGATAGTTCCACTGCAGTTATTCAAATCTTACGTTTGAAAAGTGCATAAATAGTGTAGTATGTCTGTTATGAAGAAGGACTGTTTGTTTGTTTGTCTGTTTGGGTAGTTTAACGTCCAATATGTTCAATTAGACTTACTTTGGGTCTCACCGAATCTATGAAATGAATGTAGGTAGAAATCTCACCTCTACACATTTGCTGAGTTGAGAGTTCTTTTACTTCCCACACCACATAGAAATGGTATGACAAGGATTGGCCGTTGATATAGTAGTAAATCTACCACTGCAGGGGGTGAACAAGAAAAGTGGCTGCAGTGGGACACATCAATAAAGTCCAAGAACCTTGGGATTACAAGTTCAGTGCTCTTTACCACTGAGCTAACTCCCCACCCCGGTCGCTTTAGTTATGCTTGCGTGCAAGCATATACGGTCTGCACCATGCAGAGGCTTGTTTGTTTGTTTGGTTTGATTTAACGTCCAGTCAACCATTATAGGTCCTTATCATATTTCCTCAAGGTTCTTTTACACCACTAGGGTGGTGATCGAATCTATATGATGAAGTCAGGTAGAAATCTCACCCCTACACATTTACCGAGGTGAGAGTTCCTTTACTTCCCACACCACATAGAAATGGTATGAGAAGGATTGGCTGTTGATATAACAGGAAATTCACCACTGTTATTTCTCATATGGATACACAGCACAGGGGCTACTAATAGCATCAATACAAGTGCACCTAAATGGTACATCCTCTATTTTGACTGATTGGAAGGACGGTCCACAGGATCCAGATGGAGTACCCGACTGGACTGATCGTCTTACCCAAGTGGCCTTCCCAGCCTAGGTTCCAAGTGGTGTTTGTTTGTTTGGGTAGTTTAACGCCCAATTTGTTCAATCAGACTTACTTTGGTTTACTTTACTCAAATTTGCATATCCTGTTGGAATAACAAGCTATACTGTCTGGTTTATCCAGGCATCTTACTTTTCTCAATCATATCTTATTGAAAATCTTACATTCCCTGAGGAAGTCAAGAATTTCTTTCTTGCCAGTGTTATGGAAAACACTGCGCATTGTTGTCACATTCTTTAGGAATTTCTTCTTGCTCTATTTGGTGGCCTGACAATGTAGCATGAGATGTTTTACACTCAGCGGAGTGTTACATGTCTAACATCCAAGTGGTGACCGAGCACTGGGGAAGATTCTGAAGATCCCGGTTTTGGCAGGAACGTGGCTGGAGGATCTACAGAGGGGGTTCCCACTGCAGGGAAGGTGTACGTTGATGGTGATATCTCTATAGATGACGTGGTGTATACTGCACCTCCTTGAATTGACATTGCAAGTCATGTTGGCTTTGTTTGTTTGTTCGGCTAGTCTAACACCCGGGACTTTCATGTTGGCATCTTGGACCACATGAGATATGCATACTGTAGTTCTGAAGAAATGGTTATTTTTTTTCTTCAAGTTGTGGAGTAGAATCCCACTATAAACCAATGTTTGTTGAATGTTAATAGACCGAAACCTTAGCCATGGTTATGTTAATGCAGCATGGTCATGCTTGTTATCTTTTATCACATTGGATAATGTACCCTTAGGGGAGCATTGCTTAATTGGCAGATTCCTGAAAGGTCTGAGTAATGTGCACCTTCATAGACCTTGTTATAGAAACATGTGGGGCCCAATGTTTGTTTTGGTTTATATGGGGAACAAGGTCCAATTAACAGTTTATCTTTTGAAAAACTTCCTAAACGTTTATGTATTTTGTTTGTGGCAGGAATTGGAGAACATTTACAGGCATTGCACAGTCTGATGGCATCAGATGTGATCTGGTGTAAAGATATGTGTACGGTTACATACACTACCTCTGCGCGAAAACCACCAGTTTATTCATATATATACGCCATCGCTTAAGTGCATGCATTGTATATTGACACGTTTCCTCTTCTATGCGTCAGAGTAATGGCTGTATTTGCCGCAAAGCATATACGAAGAGAAATATTGTGTCGGACATGTATACGCGGGTCGTATACATTCTAGACGCCTAGAGATAAAGCATATACACAAGAGAAAATAGGACTATGTATACGCAAAATCATACCTATATACGTCGGGTGTGTACATATATAAAGTGGTGGTTTTCACGCAGTATCGAGAATTGTGAAAACAATGTTGGCAGATGCAGGAGTGGAGACATGTTCTCAGGCTTCTCATGTAAGCATGTGGCAACAAGTGTCAAACATGGTGAATGAACCCATTTCTGAAATCATGAGGTCAGCTAGTTGGGTGAGGACCTTTACAGCTTTTAATAATAGTGAACGGGGTACATAGCTTCCGTGTATGAACACGACGTGGAGAGAGTTCAAACCCTCAGTGGTGTCAGTGGTCGCGTTTTACGTACACGCCTTGTCAACACACTAAAGCTTTAGTATCGAACAAGTTAAAGAAGCCCCGACACCTTGTGACCTCAGAGGGTCTGATTAAAAAATCTAACAATTGAAATGTAGTCAGCCCACGTTTTGTGGGTTTCATTTGACGTCCAGTTAACCATTGCAGGTTCTCACCAGACTTTCTCAAGGTTCTTTTACATCACAAGGGTGGTGATCAAATCTATGAAATGAATTTAGGAAGAAATCCCACCCCTACACATTTACCGAGGTGAGAGTTCTTTTACTTCCCACATCACATAGACATGGTATGATAGAGCAGTAAATCTACCACTGCTGGGGGTGAAGGAGAAAAGTGGCTGCAGTGGGACTCACATTAATAAAGTCCAAGAACCTTGGGATTACAAGTTCAGTGCTCTTTACCACTGAGCTAACTCCCCACACCTTTAGTTATGCTTGCGTGCAAGAATATATGGTCTGCACCATGCAGAGGCTTGTTTGTTTGTTTGGTTTGATTTAACGTCCAGTCTCACCCATTATGGCTCACCCATTACTTCATTCCTCTCTAGACAGAGATAACACTTTTTTTTCTTTTTTTCTAAGATATTGAAGACAGATTCAATCACAGCATGAAGTGCCAAAGCCCAAACACCCCTTGATATCCAGATACTGTGAGTTGATTATAATGTTTGATTTAAATTAGAAATATTTAAGAAACTTACATTTTGCCATTACTGTTACAAAATATGACAGACTGATGTGTTGCTGCAGGACTTGGTTTGCTTCGATTACTCATAAGGCCTATTAGAAACAAATGTAAAAGACAGGAGTAAGAATTTTCAAAGGTATACAATTGGCATTTGTTAAATCTTGCCTATATCTTTCATATTGACATTTATTTCTGAGAAGCTAAAGAGTAAGCCGAATTTGTACTTTTGGGCTTTTTTGTGATCCCCTTTCACTATATCTCAGCGTTTGTTGGTAATTGTTGCAAATTAAACGACAGATCACTCCATTAAATTCCTCATCCAGAAAGAATTATTTTCCTACATTTTGGACAAACAACTTTTATTTCAGCAAATATTACATCATGTCAGTTGTCATGCATGGATAAGTACAGAAGCCTTTATTGACAGTTCATTGTAATATAAAGGCAAATACCTTGGCAGTACTCTCTGAAAGTACTTTTGCAGCTCATCTTTATTTGTCAAGAATACAGGTTTCTATCACCTATATGACACTATTTGGTTGGTCCACAAAATCCTTGTATGTATGTTACGATGTCACAATATTACTAAGTCAAGGAGTTCACATTCAATATAGACACGATCCATTCTTAATCAACTTCTACTTAGTAGTATCCCTGTTACTCATCGCTTTTTCTAATTTATTTTGGCATTGAGGTACAAAACAGGACATACAGAACATATACTAGACAAAAACAAGACAAAGATAACAAGGCAAAATTGAAAATAAACTAACATTTAGTATCTGTTAATGCTAAGTGTCTTACCATCCATATCTGCTAAATTCATCTCCATAAACCCCTTTTGTTTCTGCACCAATAGGAATAACTACCAACCAATCTGCTCACATTTCAACCTGCCTACCAACCGGTCCTTCTACCAACTGGCATACCTATCAACCTGACCAACCACCAACTTGTTAGCAGCCCCTAGCCACCTGTAGATATCCCTTTCCACAACCGTCAGCACTCTACTCAGCTTCCAGCCCTGCTCTTATACATATTTCTGCAAGACATTACAGTTCCTTCATAGTTTGGTTATTTAGGTAGTTTAATGCCCAGTACGCTCTTTATCTTACCCCTAATAAAAAACTCCATAGGCTTGACATGGGATTTGTTTATGTCACGGGTAGTAACATAAAGTGTTGTTTATGCCACTACTTTCTGATACTGAAAAAATATGGAAACGCAGTAGGATAAAATCTAGACGCCACTCTTTTGAGATTGAGTTTATTTATGTCACTTCAACTTCTAAATTATGTCTCTTGATATTCCTTCATAGATTTGCACGTTCATGAATATGGAAAGCGTTCAGCCCCCCCTCCCCACTTGGCCCTAGAACAGAACAATATGTCTTTAGGCATCATCCATATCAACCAACACTTACACCAATAATTCACCATCAAACAACCAAATCCACACAACTATGACAGAAACCTCAACAGAGGGGTAACTTCACTTGTTCTATTCTTGCCATGGATAACTCACAAACAGAACATTTCTTTTATTTATGAAACAACATGGGTTTCCGTAACTTAGATATCTTACTGAATCTCAAACTTGACATTTATGCATTTCTTTTATGTTGAGCCTCCATATATTTCAGCAGCATGGATTAATTTGCATCAACAGAACATTTGAGAGGTTTCCCAACAGTGTGAGTCAACATGTGCTTCTTTAGATAAGAAATCTGCTTAAATCCCTTCCCACAAACAGAACATTTATGAGGTTTCTCTCCTGTATGGGTCAACATGTGGCTCCTGAGATTAGATTGCTGACTAAATCCCTTCCCACAAACAGAACAATCGTGAATTTTCTCTCCTGTATGGGTCAACATGTGTCTTCTCAGATTAGATAACTGACCGAAACCTTTCCCACAAACAGAACAAGGGTGAGGTGTCTCTCTGGTATGGGTGAACATGTGGCCCTTTAGATGAGGGATCTGTTGAAATCCCTTCCCACAAACAGAACATTTGTGGGGTCTCTCTCCTGTATGGGTCAACATGTGTCTCGATAAATGATTTTTATTTCTGAATTCCTTGCCACAAACAGAACATTTGAGAGCTTTCTCTCCAGTATGGCTCAACATGTGTCTCCTTAAACAGGATATGTCAATAAATCCCTTCCCACAAACAGAACATTTGTGAGGTTTCTCACCAGTGTGAGTCAACATGTGTCTCCTTAAACGGGGTAAGTCAATATATCCCTTCCCACAAACAGAACATTTGTGAGGTTTCTCACCAGTGTGAGTCAACATGTGATTCTTTAGATGAGAAATCTGCGTAAATCCCTTTCCACAAACAGAACATTTATGAGGTTTCTCTCCTGTATGGGTCAACATGTGTCTCCTTAAACGGGGTATGTCAAGAAATCCCTTCCCACAAATGGAACATTTGTATGGTTTCTCTCCCGTATGGGTCAACATGTGTTTTCTTAAAGCATTTACGTTACTAAGTCCTTTCCCGCAAACAGAACATTTATGAAGTTTCCCTCCTGTATGGGTCAACATGTGTCTGCTTCGAGTACCAAACTGACTGAATTCCTTTCCACAAACAGAACATTTATAAGGTTTCTCTCCTGTATGGGTCAACATGTGTGTCCTTAGAGTAGATGAAAGAGAAAATCCCTTTCCGCAAACAGAACATTTGTGAGGTTTCTCTCCTGTATGGGTCAACATGTGTCTCCTTAGATTAGATAACTGATTGAATACCTTCCCACAAACAGAACATTTATGTCTTTTCCCTCTTGTATGGGTCAACATGTGTCTCCTAAAACATGGTAAGTCAATAAATCCCTTCCTGCAAACAGAACATTTATGACGTTTCTCTCTTGTATAGGCGAGCGAGTGTGTCTTAAGATCAAATAACTGACTGAATTCATTAACAGAAATAGCCCATTTGTGAGGTCCTGTGCAGGTCAATATGTGTTTCTTTAGATCCGACAACGTACAGAATTCCTGAACAGAAACAGAACATGTGTGAGGTTTCTCTCCTCTATGGGTCAACATGTGCGTCCTTAAATGAGATATGTTACTGAATCCCTCAACACAAGCAGCACATTTGTGAAGTTTCTTCTCTGTTTGGTTCTCCATGAGTCTCATTAGTGTGGATTTATAAGGAGAATCCTCTCAGCACTGCATATGTGTTTTCTTTGTACTGATCCTAATGTATCTCCTGTATTCAGTAGAACGGTAAATTTGCTTTACCATATGAGTCCTTGAGTATTTCTGTCTAGATCTTCATGTCAATTCTTTAACAGCCAACAGAATGTTTCTGGAAAAGAGGAAACAAATTGGATAAGGGCAATCATGATGATGGCAATATGCAACATTTTATTAGGTCAAATTTCTCAGTTGAATATTCAGATAATTTGTATCTTATCTGATATTTTATGCCCATAAGAATTGCATATTTTCAAGAAATGTCAAAGAATTTCATATAATTGTTCATATTATATGAGTTGTCTCGGTGTAGCAAAAAATACCGAGCACCATATAAACAGAGTTTAATTGAGGTGTTTTGTTTGGGTAGCTTAATGTCCAATTTGTTCAATTAGACTTCCTTTGGTTTACTGTACTCAAATTTGCATATCCTGTTGGAATAACAAGGAATGCTGCCAGGATGATCCAGGCATCTTAACTCTACTCAATTATATCTTATCGAAAATCTTACATTCCCTGAAGAAGTCAAGACTTTCTTTCTTGCCATTGTTATGGAAAACACTGCACATTGTCACATTCTTTAGGAATTTCTTCCTGCTCTTTTTGATGGCCTGCCAATGTAGCATGAGATGTTTAGTGATGTATAGATTCTATTCTATGCCTTCTTAACTTTTAGAATAGGAAAATATATATGAACTCACCAAAAAAAACCATTTATGAATGTCTACATTTCCATTTTGTCCTTGTTCTTGATGGAGCCAGTTACAGTTCACACACTAATATTTTGGTTATGTTATTTGCCTATGCTGCGATTCCTTGGTCCACTCTAGGAAGGGAAAAAGTAATCATCAATTCAGCTGTCAAACCTCTATTCCAATATTGCTAAAGGCATCAACATCTTATGTTGCTAGGGCTACTCCTTAGTGGGTCACTACAAGAAGGTGAACAGCTTTCACACAAAGTGAGTCTGCAGTATACAACGTTGGTGAGGATGAATCTTGACCCATTCAGGAGTGCCCTCCAGTAAAATGGTTTGTTAATGCATTTAGACACTTTGGATTAGATGTTAAACAGTGAAATTTACAATCATTTTTGTATTTCATATGCTTTAGTAGCATTTGCATATCCTGTTGGAATTGTTTGTTTGTTTGTGGTTTAACGTCCCAGGGGACCCTGAGGGTATATAGGGACTATCAATGATTTAACTTTTCACTTTCATAGACTTATTTCAGTCAATTCTTTTCAATGTTTCAAATACTTTATATAAAATCAAAGAGATTTGTCTCTTTCAAAAACATGATGATATCTTTCTTTGGAATAGTTTCAAACAACATTTTCATGTTGTTACTGTTTTTCAAATGCTTTCTTCTATTCTCTTGTACCCTTTTACAGTTCAGCAGGATATGCTCGACAGTGATGGGTACATTGCATGCTTGGCATATTGGGGGATTTTCCCCTTTCAGGAGATATTCGTGTGTAAGTCTGGAGTGACCTATTTTCAGACGGGTCAACTTCACCTGTTCACTACGACTTAATCCCCCACAGTTTCTCTTCCCATTCACAGTTGAGTGAATGGTATGTAGTTTGTTTCTTATTTGCTTGTTCCAGTCAGATTGCCATTTATTCATTGTCATTTCTCTTATTGGAGCTGTCATATCCGTGTGTGGAATTTTCACTGTACCGGGATGCAACTTCAGAGCTTTCTTTGCTGCTCTGTCTGCCTCTTCATTTCCATCAATTCCTATGTGGCTTGGTAGCCAGCATAGAACTATGTCTTTCCTTCTTTTCTTCAAAATGGAAATCCTCTCTCGAACTTCTCTTACCAAAGGGTTTGTCGGAGAGTATTGGAGGATACTTTGAAGACATGACTTTGAGTCAGAATATATGATGAATTTACGATGGTGTGAGACACCTGCCCAGTATAGGGCTTTCAGTATTGCACTGGTCTCTGCAGTGAAAATACTGGCCTGGCCAGGTAATGCAGCAGTCAGATTACCATATGGTGTATGGACAGCAAAGCCCACTTTTTGTCCTTCTTTCGACCCATCAGTGTATATGGGAATGTACTCTTTGTGGTCCTTCTCTATCTTTTCCAGTTCAGTTTTGAACTGGAAAGTGGTAGTTTCACCTTTTTTGTTCTTACTTAGATCAAGAATAATCTCAGGTTTTTCCTCCAGCCAGGGAGGTGCACTTGATGGAGTTAGCTCCCTCAGATCATTGAGAGGGAGGTTTGTTTTCTCCAAGAGACTTCTGATAGAAGTAGCATATGGTGAGGCTACTCTTGGTTTGTTCTCAAATAGTCTCTGGTTATTCTTTTTGAATATTGTCTCATGTGTTGGGTTTCTCGAGTTTACCTTTGTCTTGATTGCATACTGTAGAGATAATGTCTCTCTACGGAGCTCAAGTGGTGGTATCAGAGCTTCTATTTCCAAACTCTTTTGGGGAGAGGTGCGGAATGCAATAACAAGGTATGCTACCTGGTTGATCCGGATATCTTACTCTTCTTCATTATATCTTATCGAAATTCTTAGTTCCTTGAGGAAGTCAAGAATCTCTCTTGCCAGTGTTATGGAAAAAGCTGTGCATTCCTGTTGGGTATGTGTTGTGGATAACCTGTTAAATTGCAGAACACACTCATCGATATTGTTTGGTACATCCTGTGAATATCAAACTGTCGCCATTATTGGAGTAATACGAAACCAGGCAAGTTTGTTTTTTTAATTTATTTTTTTTATTCAGTTTATTACCCTTTCTCCTACACGAAGTTCTTCCGGGCAACCGAGTCGAGTCACACTAAGTAAATTAAGCAACATACAACTACATCAAGAGGCTAACACTAGGTTGGTAAGTGTGATTTAGGGGGATGAACATGATAAGGGGGGGAAGGATGTATGGATGAAGGATGCAAAGATCGAGTGACGGTTCTGATCAGATTATCTTTTTGAAACTGTCCAAGCTGGCTATTTGTTGGAATAGAGGCAAAATTTTCTCCCATTCCATCAGTCCATGCCACAGGGGGCTCTTCTGGTAGAATGCAGTTTTCGGTTGCTTCCTTTTCAGTTTCACCCCATCTTGACTTCGTGTTCCATATATCCCTTCGGTAGTATTTAAGGGGTTTGAAGCATACTTATGCATCGGCACAAGTAGTTGATTTTTCCACCTGGGCTCCAGAGGTCGCATGTTACACACATTATGCAGGTTTTCGATTGATTGCCGCTGAATTGAATTTGTTTCTTTGGGTAGTTTAACGTCCAGTCAAGTTTTAAGCTAATTTCTGTTACAATACCTGGGTTCTCAACCAGTGTTACTTTTAGTTGTGAATAGTAAGCTGAATGAATGACTCCAAGGCTTCGTCCTGTTACAAGCTTTATTGCTAGTGTTACTGCAATGTGCTATGTATGGGAAAATGAGGATTATCTGTGTGTGCGTCTGAACCCACTGCCATGCAAATTTTTTTCCATGGCTGACTCTGTGTTACAGTGTGGGGGTGACCGTGTTGATTATAACCGAGGGATTGCCTCTAGCGGCGTGTTATGTGAACCAACTTGGTCAGTTAGGCCGAGGGATAGAATCTGTATGCTTCACATACCAATATTTTGGAATGTAACACTTTTTGTG
This sequence comes from Alentia gelatinosa, assembly GCA_950022655.1. Taxonomy (NCBI): domain Eukaryota; kingdom Metazoa; phylum Annelida; class Polychaeta; order Phyllodocida; family Polynoidae; genus Alentia; species Alentia gelatinosa. Next base: position 6,015,937 of record OX465581.1, on the reverse strand, counting down.
TGTTTGGGTAGTTTAACGTCCAATTTGTCCAATTAGACTTGGAATGTAACACTTCTGACAGAAATAACCTACAGAGTGACAATGTTGTATAAATTGAAATATATCAGATGACAATGTCTATTGTTAGATGTTAGAAATTGGATAGTTGGGGTTACTGTAACCATATGGGGTTGCATACACAGGTACTATTGCAGCTTTAAATGGTTTGTTTGTTTGGGTAGTTTAACGTCCAATTTGTTCAATTAGACTTATTTTGGTTTTCCTTACTCAAATTTTCATATCCTATTGGAATAACAAGCTATGCTGCCTGGTTAATCCAGGCATCTTACTTTTCTCAATCATATCTTATTGAAAATCTTACATTCCCTGAGGAAGTCAAGAATTTCTTTCTTGCCAGTGTTATGGAAAACACTGCGCATTGTTGTCGCATTCTTCAGGAATTTCTTCCTGCTCCCTTTGGTGGCCTGACAATGTAGCATGAGATGTTTTACACTCAGCGGAGTGTTGCATGTCTGGCACACAGGTGCTACTTCACCTCTTAGGAGGTGCCCATGTGTCAGTTTGGTGTGACCGGTCCGCAGACGGGTCGGTTTCACCTGTTCAGTTCGTGTCAGGTTGTCTTTCCTAAAGTTTTGGCTAGTAGCCACTACAATTTCTCGTAGTTTGTTGTCTCTGGTGCAGTTCCAGAGTTTCTGCCAAGCTTTGTGAATGTGCTCCTTGGCCATTGGTTTCAGGTCTGTATGTGGAACTGTGTGGGCTCCTTTTGTGGGACTATATTTCTGTGTTTTAAAAAAGCCCTGATTTCAGGGATTTCCTGTGAACCCTGATACCCCTGTGTTGCCAATTTAAGATGGTGACGAAATCCTACATGCTACTGGAATATAGCAAATAAGAAATATTTCAGAAACTTACATTTTGCCATTACTGTCACAAAATATGACAGACTGTTGTGTTGCTGCAGGACTTGGTTTGCTTCAATTACTCATAAGGCCTATTTGAAACAAATGTAAAAGACAGGAGTAAGAATTTTAAAAAGTATACAATTGGCATTTGTTAAATCATGCCTGTATCTTTGATCAAAGAATAGTGACCTTTATTTCTGCGAGGATGGAATGTAATCCTTATTTGTACTTTTTGGCTCTTTTGTGATTTGCTTTCACTAGATCTCGGCATTTGTTTTACTGGTAATTGTTGCAAGTTAAACAACAGATCACTCTGTTGAATTCCTGACTCAGAAATAATTGTACCCTTCATTTCTGTACAAATAGCTTTTATTTCAGCAGCTATTACATCAAAGTAGCATCACTTTTATCATGATGATGCAGTAAGTTTGGTATTAAGATGAAATAATGTCAAGCAAGTTGTCATACATGAAAAAGTACAGAAACCTTTATTGACAGTTCATTGTAATATGAAGACAAATACATTGGCAATACTCTTTCAGCTACTCTTTATTCATAAAAAATATATTTCTATCAATCATCCAAATTACGTTTCCATCATCTAACTGACACTTTTTGGTTGGTTGACAAATTTCCATTGTATGTTATGATGTCAAAAATATTACTCAGTCAAGGAGTTCACATTAAATTTAGGTAGTATCCATTTTTGGTCAACTTCTACTTAGTAGTATCCCTGTTGCTCATCTTTTTATTTTTTGCTTTGAGAAATAAAACAGGACATACAGAACATCTACTAGAAAAAGACAAGAAACGAATGAAAATAAATTACCATTCAGTATCTGCTAATGTGAACATAAGTGTCTTCAAGTATGTGTCCTACCATCCATATCAGCTAAACTCATCTCCATAAACACTTTTTTGTCACAGTTCCAAACAGGAATATCTTGCAAACACATAAACCTCACTGAAGTTAACCTTAAAGTTTGAATCACCATATGTAGAGCCAACAACCCCTTTCCCAATCTATAACTGGTAGTTACATAAACTTTGCCCTTCATTCTATTTCCCCAACACACATTTCCCAACATTTTAACCATGTCACATTTGGTAAAACCACATGGTCTCATGTCTTTGTCTGTGAAGCTCATATTTATAACTTTAGTTTTACACTCATTTATATTGAGACCTGCAAACATCCCAAACAACTTCAGCTGCTCCATATTCGGAAGATGACTCCGGAGAGTCATATTATCATCAAACAATGAAAACTTATTGGTTTTATATCTGACGTAAAAAAACCTGGATTTATCATAATTTAGTATCTATAAGGCAGGAAGCTCTACTCCAATGATAAGTAAGGTGACAAACAAAATCATTCCTTGTCTTTTAAATATAACCATTATTGGTAACATATCATTCAACTTGTTTGTACAAATTCTTACCTACACCATTAAATAAGAATTTTCTACTCCGACGGTAAATATGTAAGGTGACAAACAACAACCTTACCTTGTCCCTTTTGATTGGTAAAAGGTTTTTGAGCATAACCATTATTGGTAACACAACATTCCACTTGTGTGTAAAAAATGAGTATCCAAAACCAAAAATAGTAAGGATTTTGTGAATTGAGTAGCAAGACACAGAATCAAATGCCTTAGAGGAATCTAAGGCCAGAACTGTTGGGGTGTCTCCCATGTTCTCAATTATCATTTGGTTTTAAAATTGGTTTTTAAATATGCGTTTGACAAAACCTGTTTGATCTGAGTCTATCAACTTATTGATCTAATTGTAGAGGGTAGCCGGGTGGCAAATTGTACAACAACCTATTATCCTTGTCTTTTGCAATCAGTATGATTATGCTTTTCTTCTGCAAAAGAAAAATATACCCTCCATCAATAAGGATCGGAGGTCTTCCAAAAACAGCTGATAAGATCCTGCCAACAACCCAGCATTGCCAGGACATTTCCTTTTGCTTATACATTTATGTGCAAAAAACAATGCACTTGAAGGGAAATTCCTGTTGATTGATTCCCTCTCAGAGTCAATTAGACCCTGGAAAACATGTTCCTGAGGTAAATTATCTAGGATAGCCATTAGTGGTAGTTTCTCTGACTGTTGCTCTCCACTACCAGAACAATACGTTTTTAATGTTTCTGAAAATCTCCCAGAGAATTATATCAAACCATACATGCAGGTTTTAATATAATATCAGAACAATATCTCTTTCGGTATAATTATTATGCACATCCACAAACACTCACACCAATAATTCACCATAAAACAGGCAAATCCACCAACACAGACAGAAGATTCAACAGAGGGATTACTTCACTCGTTCTGTTCTTGCCATAGAATCCCATGTGTGTCCCTCAATCAGACGGACGATTGAAACCCTTACCACAATCAACATGTGTCTTTTCTCCTTTATGTGTGAACATCTGTGTCACTATCCACAAAAAAAAAGACAATTGAATCCCTTTCCTCAAACTTGATATTTTTGCGTTTCTTTTATATTGATCCTGCATGTGCTTGAGTAGCATGGATTAGTTTGCATTAACAGAAAAAGTTTCTTTCCAGTGTGCGTAAACATGCGGGTCCTTAGTTTGGATAAAGTAATAAATCCCTTAATCATTAATTCCCTTCTCAGAAGCAGAACATTTCTGAGGTTCTTCTCCTGTATGGGTCAACATGTGTCTCCGTAAACGGGGTAAGTCAATAAGTCCTTTCCCACAAACAGGACATTTGTGAGGTCTGTCTTCTGAATGGGTCAACATATGGCTCCTTAGATTGAAAATTTGTGTACATCCCTTACCACAAACAGAACATTTGTAAGGTTTCTCTCCTGTATGGGTAAACATGTGGGTCCTTAGTTTGGATAAACTAGTCAATCCCTTATCACAAACAGGACATTTGTGAGGTTTCTCTCCTGTATGGGTCAACATATGGCTCCTTAGATTGGAAATTTGTGTCCATCCCTTCCCACAAACAGAACATTTGTGGGGTTTCTCCCCTGTATGGGTCAACATGTGCCTCGATAAATGACCTTTCTTCCTAAATATCTTCCAACAAACAGTACAAGTGTGAGGTTTCTCTCCCGTATGGGTCAACATGTGGTTCCCGAGACTAGATTTCTGACTAAACCCTTTGCCACAAACAGAACATTTGTGGGGTTTCTCTCCAGTATGGGTCAACATGTGGTTCCCGAGACTAGATTTCTGACTAAACCCTTTGCCACAAACAGAACATTTGTGGGGTTTCTCTCCAGTATGGGTCAAAATGTGTTTCCTTAGAGTAGTTGTCCAACTGAAACCCTTCCCGCAAATGGAACAATTGTGAGGTTTCCTTTCTGCATGGGTCAACTTGTGTTTCCTTAGATAAGATATATCATTAACTCCCTTCTCAGAAACAGAATATTTCTGAGGTTCCGCTCCTGTATGGGTCAACATGTGTCTTTGTAAACGAGGTAAGTCAACGAAGCCCTTCCCACAAACGGAACATTTGTGAGGTTTCTCTTCTGTGTGGGTCAGTTCGTGTCTCCTCAAATTAGCTGCCAGACTGAATCCCTTCCCACACACAAAACATTTGTGAGGTTTCTCTCCCGTATGAATCAACATATGTCTCCTTAGATCAGAAATATGTGTCCATCCCTTTACACAAACAGAACATTTATGAAGATTCTCCTCTCTATGGATCAACATGTGTTTCCTTAGAAGAGATAACTGATTAAATCCCTTTCCGCAAACTGAACATTTATGAGGTTTTCCTCCTGTATGGGTCAACATGTGTTTCTTTGATGTGGATAAGCGACTAAATCCCTTTCCACAAATAGTACAATTATGAGGTTTCTCTCGTGTATGGGTCAATTCGTGTCTCCTTAGATTAGATGCCAGACTGAATCCTTTCCCACAAACAGAACAATTGTGAGGCTTCTCTCCTGTATGGGTCAACATGTGTGCCCTTAGATATGAAATATGTGTCAATCTCATTCCACATACAGAACATTTATGAGGTTTCTTTCCTGTATGGGTCAGCATATGAGTCTTTAGATTAGATATCTGAATAAATCCCTTGTCACAAATAGAACATTTGTGAGGTTTCTCTCCTGTATGAATCAAAATGTGTACCCTTAGATTAGATGACTGACTGAATCCCTTTCCACAAAAAGAACAAATGTGAGGTTTTTCTCCGGTGTGAGTTAACAAGTATGTCTTTGAATTAGATAACATACTGAATTCTGCACCACAAATAGCCCATTTGTGAGGTTTCTTTCCTGCGTGGTTCAACATATGTCTCTTTAGATCGGATAACCTACTGAATCCTTGAACACAAACTGAACATTTGTGAGGTTTCTCTCCTGTATGGGTCAACATGTGCGTCCTTAAATGAGATATGTCGCTGTATCCTTCAACACAAGCAGCACATTTGTGAAGTTTCTTCTCTGTTTGGTTCTCCATGCGTCTCATTAGTGTGGATTTATAAGGAAAATCTTCTCAAGACTGCATATGCTTGTTGGGTGTTTTTTCGGTACTGAGCTCAGTGTGTCTCTTGAGGCTGAAATTATTGGGAAAACAATCGCTGTATTTAATAGATTGGTAAATTTCCTTTACCATAAGAGTCCTTTTGTATTTCTATCTTGATCATCTCAATTCTTTTACAGCAAGCAGAACATTTCTGAAAAGAAAGAAACACAAATTGTATACAAGCAATCATGATAGGCTATGCAATATTTCACTGGGTCAAATTTCTCAAGGGGCATATTCAGATTTTGTTTGGGTAGTTTAACGTCCAATTTGTTCAATTAGACTTAGCATATTTGTATATTATTTGATAGTTTTTGAATAGTTTTGAGTATGTAAGAATCGCATATTGTCAAGAAATGTCACTATCTTTCATACAATTGTTCATATTGTGTGAGTTGTAATGTAGCGAAATGAGAACCATATGAATGGTTATATGTCGATGAGTGATGTCTAGATTTTATCCTACCCTTTGCTCATAACTTTAGAATAGTAAAATATATATAAACTCACCAAAATACATTGATGAATGCTTACATTTCCATGTCCTTGTTCTTGATGGAGCTAGTTGCAGTTCTCGCACTAATACTTCAGTAATTTGCCTATGCTGCAGTTGCTCAGTCCACTCTAAGAAAGGAAATAGTATGTGATGGTTTCACGGCATTTATCTAAATCTTAAAGTTTAAATGTGTGTGACTAGTGTATTAGTCTCATAATCAATGTATGAAACATGAAAGTAATCATTAATTCATGTCAAACCTCTATTCCGACATTGCTAAAGGCATCAACATCCCATGCTAGCACTACCCATCCTGAGTGGGGCACTTTTCTGACATCATTACCAATGTTGTTCTACGAGAGGAAGCAACTATCAGCAACAGACAAGCACACAGGATTATTGAATTTAAACTGCCACACCAATCTGATAAGCTTACTTAGAATAGAAGGATAACAGATAAGTATACTGGATTATAACAGATATCTAAGTTGATGATGCCAGTCATATTCAGCTTAATCCTTCTAAAAATCATGACATCAAAACCTGATAATCAACCCACATAAAACTGTCAGTGTCCGGGTCACAGTCACAGACCACCTAGGACAGGCCCTTTCAAACCTACTATTTAGATTTAGTGTGGAGATGAGGCTTAATCGCTCTAACACGACCTCGTTATACCACTTTTTTTTCAGTACGAAACAATTTATAGCCGAGCGGCAAAAAACGGTCGCGGCGAAAGGAAACGAGTACAAGTAAGTTTATGAATACTATTTACATTTATATATTGAAAGTCACTATATCAAACCTGTGTGTACATGAAATTTGACCTCCAATTTGGATGCAGAGCAAGCAGAATTTCTAACTAGGCCTAGGTTGCCATAGTCCCTACAATTGCCCTATAGATGGGGATTAAGTGGCAGGTGCAGTGGGCCTATCAGCACCCAGATCCTTTGTCAACAAGTCGCCTCAGACAATACAATACAATCAAAGAGATTTATCTCTTTTAAAAACATGATGATATCTTTCTTTGGAATAGTTTCAAATAACATTTTCATGTTGTTTATGTTTTTCAAGTACTTTCTTCTATTCTCTTGTACCCTTTTACAGTTCAGCAGGATATGCTGAACAGTGACGGGTACATTGCATGTTTGGCATATTGGGGAATTTTCCCCTTTCAGGAGATAATCGTGTATAAGTCTGGAGTGACCTATTTTCAGAGGGGTCAACTTCACCTAGTCACTATGACTTAATCCCCCACAGTTTCTCTTCCCATTCACAGTTGAGTGAATGGTATGCAGTTTGTTTTTTATTTGCTTGTCCCAGTCAGATCCCAACTTAGTCACCCGCGAGTCACCCACACAGAGAATGGCAGGCAGTGGGGGTACACAATGTTACTCTCTGTGATAAATTTACTGAATTGACCCAGATTGTCTCCATATTTCAAAGTTTGTGTGCATTGTCAATGCCAGTCACCGAGCCTAAGTCAGCCACTTGCCCGATACAAATCCTATGTAGATTGTTTTGAAACAACCACATACCCTAAATACATATTCTATATATCTTTAGAAAGGCCTGAAATTGTACTACAGTAAACATTTTAGATCGATTGGATAGATTGTTTCATTATTTCTCAACTGGCAGTTTTGTGTGCATTGTCAATGCCAGTTCCCGAGCCTGTATAATGTGCATTATAGGTCCTTACCAGACTTTTTCAAGGTTCTTTTATACCACGAGTGGCTGCAGTGGGACTCCAATCAACAAAGTCCAGTACTCTGTACCACTGAGCTAACTCCCCATCCTGGTCGCTTTCATTATGCTTGCGTGAAAGCATATCTGGTCTGCACCACAAGGAGGCTAGGTGACCAAGAGGGTGAACAGATTGGTAATTGCTGTCCAAACCAGCAGACCGAGCATAGGTGTGATCACTGGAGCGTAAGGGCTGTGATCGCGACTGTCATGGGCCATTGCACGCGCCCAACCACCCACATCATGAGAACAATAGGAATGACAGATCACTCTGATTCCTAATCCAGAAAGAATAGTTTTATCACATTTCTGTACCAAAAAGACTTTTATTTCAGTAAACATTACATCAGAGTAGCATCACTTTTATCACGAGATTGCATTGAGTTCCATATTCATCAAGTATATCTGTTTCCATCAATTCTCAAAATTTCATGTTTCCATCACCTATTTATCACTATGTGGTTTTTCCACAAAATTTCAATTGTATGTTATGATGTCACAATATACTTAGTCAAGGAGTTCACATTCAATATAGACAGGATCCATTCTTAATCAACTTCTACTTAGTAGTATCCTGTTACTCATCTCTTCTTTTTATCTGTTGCTTTGAGGAATAAAACAGAACATACAGAACATATTCTAGACAACGACAACAAACAAATGAAAATAAACTACCATTCAGTATCTCTTAATGAAAACATAAGTGGCTTCAGGTATGTGTCTTACCTTCCATATCAGATAAATTTAACTCCATAAACACTTTTTTGTCTCAGTTCCAACAGGAATATCAAGAAATTAAGGCTATTATCTTGCAAAACACATAAATCTCAACAAAATTAACCTTGAAGTTTGAATCGCCATATATGTAGATCCAACAACCCCACTCCCTGGTAGTTACACAAACTTTGCTTGTCATTCTATGACAACCTTATCACATTTGCTAAAACCACAAGGTCTAATGTCTTTGGTTTGGTTTGGTTTGGTTTGGTTGATTTTACGTCCAGTCAGTTTAGAATTTCTCTTCCCAGACTTTACAATGGCTTAAAAACTTTTCTTCTTTTCCCTATTAACTGCAAAGCTTCAGCCGCTCAATATTTGGAAAATGCCTGTCCAAAAAGTCATATTATTGGCAAACAATGAAAACTAATTGGCTTTATAGCTGACATCCAAAACACTGGGTTTTTCATCATTGTGTATTGACATTGCATGAACCTCTACTCCGACGATAAATAGGTAAGGTGACAAACAACAACTTTACCTTGTCCCTTTTGCTTGGTAAAAGGTCTTTGAGCATAACCATTATTGGTAACACAACACTCCAGTTGTGTGTAAAAAATTCTTACTTGCTCCACTAAAAAATGAGTATCCAAAACCGAAAAAAGTAAGCATTTTGTGAATTGAGTACCAAGACACAGAATCAAATGCCTAAGAGAAATCCAAGGCTACAAATGTTGGGGAGTCTCCTAAATTCTCAGCTAAGAGTAAAGAGTTGTCTATTGTTCTAATATTGGTTCCCAGATATACTTTTGACAAAACTTGTTTGATATGCGTCTATCAATTACTCTAAATGTAGAAGGAAGATTATCTTTTGTCTCTTGGAAACAGTGTGATTATGCTTCTTCTTTACAATTGAAAAATATACTCTGCCTCAATAAGGATTGGAGGTCTTCCAATAACAGCTGATAAAATCCTGCCAATAACCAATCATTAACTAACTTTTCCTTTTACTTTTTATGTGCAAAAAAAAAAGCAATTCACCTGAAGGGAATTCCCTGTCGATTGATTCCCTCTCAGAGTCAGATAGCCTTTGGAAAACATGTTCCTGAGATAAATTATCCAGGATAACCATTAGTGGTAGTTTCTCTGATTGTTGCTCTCCACTACCAGAACAGTAGAACATTTTAAGGTATCTCAAAATCTCCCATAGTTAAGGGTCGTCAATGATTTGAATCTCATTTTTTATTTTAAAACACTCAGTGGGTGGTAAGTAACCTATCACGGTGACCACATTTGTGTAGGTAGCTAGGATGGTTGGTTGGTTGGTTTGATTAAACATCCAGTTAATCATTGTAGGTTCTCACCAGACTTTCTCAAGGTTCTTTTACACCACAAGGGTGGTTTGGGTTTGTGGGTTTGATTTAACGTCCAGTTAACCATTGAAGGTTCTCACCAGACTTTCTCAAGGTTCTTTTACACCACAAGGGTGGTGATCAAATCTATGAAATGAATTTAGGAAGAAATCCCACCCCTACACATTTACCGAGGTGAGAGTTCTTTTACTTCCCACACCACATAGACATGTTATGAGAAGGATTGGCCTTTGATATAGCAGTAAATCTAGTGATCGAATCTAGGTGATGAATTTAGGTGGAAACCTCACCAATCATACATGCAGGTTCTAACATAATATCAGGACAATATCTCTTTAGGTATCATTATTCACATACACAAACACTCACACCAGTAATTCACCATCAAACAGCCAAATCCACCAACACCGACAGAAGGTTCAACAGAGGGGTTACTTCACTTCTCTTTTTGCAATGGATGATAAGATCTTTTTTCCACAGGCCAGTGTCTCATCTTATTTACTTGGTTATGCAATGCCTACAGCCAAACAAACCCCTGGCAACATATGCTTATTTTTCCTCAAGTTGAAACCAAGATAATTATCAACTATCAAGTTTAGACATCCAAGACTCGTTCATACAATATCCTAATTTGTTCCAGCAATTAAAGTGTCCAAAAACAACACTCCTGCAATGACACCCACCATTCACACTTTAGATGTGATTGCTGTTATTCCCATGTGGCCGAATTGGCCGTGTCCATCCGAGCAGTGGCCTAGCGTTGAATGGTAACACCTGTGTCGAAGCCCTCAACACAATAAACATGTGTTTTTTGTCCATAATGTGTGAAAAACTGTCATTATCCACAATAACCGACTTAACCCCTTACCGCAGATGGAACATGTGATTTTTTGTTTGTTAATTAGGTAGTTTAATGTGAGATTTCTTTTCTGTGTGGGCCAAAATGTGCGACCTCAGACAAAATAGACAAATAAATCCCTTTCTACAAACATGACATTTATGCGTTTATCTAATATTGAGCCTCCAGCATGGATTAGTTTGCATCAACAGAACGAGTTTGAGGTTTCTCATCGGAGTGGATCAACATGTGGGTCCTTAGTTTAGATAAACGAATAAATCCCTTTCCACAAACAGAGCATTTGTGTGGTTTCTCTCCTGTATGGGTCAACATGTGTCTCGATAAATGATATTTCATCCTAAATATCTTGCCACAAACAGAACAATCGTGAGGTTTCTCTCCCGTATGGATCATCATGTGTCTTTTTAGGTGGGATAAGCGACTATATACCTTCCCACAAACAGAACAATCGTGAGGTTTCTCTCCCGTATGGGTCAACATGTGCGTCTTTAGGGAGGATAACTGAATATATCCCTTTCCACAAACAGAACATTTGTGAGGTTTCTCTCCTGTATGGGTCAACATGTGCTTCTTTAGGGAGGATAACCGATCATATCCCTTTCCACAAACAGAACATTTGTGAGGTTTCTCTCCTGTATGGGTCAACATGTGCGTCTTTAGGGAGGATAACCGATTATATCCCTTTCCACAATCAGAACATTTGTAAGGTTTCTCTCCTGTATGGGTCAACATATGCGTCTTTAGGGAGAATAACTGATTAAATCCCTTTCCACAAACAGAACATTTGTAAGGTTTCTCTCCTGTATGGTTCGAAATGTGCATCTCTAGGGAGGACAACTGATTAAATCCCCTTCCACAAACAGAACAATTGTGAGGTTTCTCCTCAGTATGGGTCAACTTGTGTCTCCTCAGATTAGATGCCAGACTGAATCCTTTCCCGCAAACGGAACATTTCTGAGGTTTCTCTCCTGTATGGGTCAACATGTGTGCCCTTAGATATGAAATATGCGTAAATCCCTTCCCACAAACAGAACATTTTTGAGGTTTCTTTCCTGTATGGGTGAATATGTGTGCCTTTAGATTAGATAACTGAATATATCCCTTTCCACAAACAGAACATCTATGAGGTTTCTCTCCTGTATGCATCAATATGTGTACCCTTAGATTAGATAACTGACCGAATCCCTTTCCACAAACAGAACATTTATGAGGTTTCTCTCCTGTATGGGTCAACATGTGTCTCCTTAAATGAGATATGGCACTGAATCCTTGAACACAAGCAGTACATTTGTGAAGTTTCTTCTCTGCTAGGTTCTCCATATGTCTCATAGTGTGAATTAATTTGTAGAATCCTCTGAACCCTGCATATGCTTGTGGGGTGTTTCCTTTATACTAATCCCAATGAGGCTGAAATTATTGAACAATTATTGTAAAAAACAATTACTGTATTTAGTAGACTGGTACATTTCCTGTACCATATCAGTCCTTGAGTATTTCTGTCTCTATCTTCATCTCAATTCTTTTACAGCAAACAGAACATTTCTGGAAAAGAGGAAACATTAATTTGATAAGAGCAATCAAGATGGGCTATATGAAACATTTTATTGGGTCAAATTTTGCAGGTGCATAATCAGATGATTTGTATTTTAAAGTTTAAATCTGTAGAAATTGCACTTTGTCAAGAATATTTTAAATTATTGATCATATTGTGTGAGATAATCAGCGCCAGATAAACAATTATATGAAACTGAGTTATGGCTAGATTTTATCCTACCCTTTCTTTATAACATTAGAATAGTAAAATATATATAAACTCACCAAATAACATTCATCAATACCAATATTTCCATGTCATTGTTCTTGATGGAGCCAGCTGCAGTTCACGCGCTAATACTCTGGTTAAGTTATTTGCCTATCCTGTGGTTGCTCGGTCCACTCTAAGAAAGGAAATAGTATGTGATGGTTTCACTGTAGTTATCTAAATCTTAATATTTAAAGGTGTGTGAATAGTGTATCAAGTTTGATTGCTAAAGGCAATTTTAAAGTTTTGGATGAAATCGGAGACCAGTTAACACAAATCGGGGTGCCGATTTATGCCAGAAAAGTTCCCACAAATAATGTGATTATAACTAAATTTCCTGAAGTACAGTAGAACCTTGGACACCCTTTGCTCTGGGTCAAAGTGTCCGTTTATGTGGGGTGCCTTGCCTTTGTCAAGTATCGATTTCCATAAATTTTTTCTACAAGGTACACTAATGAGCACATTAGTCTAGTTGAACTCAGTTTGTTTGATGCTACAGTTATACTAAAGTGATAGGTTGTTGATAATCATCTAAAAGTCATGTATGTACATAGTTCATTGTGTGATAAACATTTTCATTGATATTATTATTGGTATGTTTTCCGATTGAAAAGTTCAGGTCTAAATTACGGTAGTGTTGGTTGCCATATCTATTATTATCTATTTTAAGAAACAATTCCAAGCAAAGGTGCTTACGCAGGGTTCTGCTGTATGTATTTGTTGATGATATCAAAATAATACTTGAGGTAGGGCATGATTTTTTGTTTGGGTTTGTTCGGTTTGTTGGTTGGCATGATTTGATGTCCAGTTAACCATTAGAGGTTCTCACCAGACTTTCTCAAGGCTCTTTTACACCACAAGGGTGGTGACTGAATCTATGTGATGAATATCAGTAGAAATCTCACCCCACAGAGTTCTTTTAGTTCCCACACCACATGGACATGGTATGAGAACGATTGGCCTTTGATAGAGCAGTAAATCTACCACTGCTGGGGATGAAGGAGAAAGGTGGCTGATCGAATCTATGAAATTAATTTAGGAAGAAACCTCACCCCTACACATTTACCGAGGTGAGAGTTCTTTTACTTCCCACACCACATAGACCTGGTATGAGAAGGACTGGTCTTTGATATAGCGGTAAGTCTACCACTGCTGGGGATGAAGGAGAAAAGTGGCTGCACACCACACCACATAGACATGGTATGAGAAGGATTGGCCTTTGATACAGCAGTAAATCTTCCACTGCTGGGAATTAAGGAGAAGAGTGGCCGCAATGGAACTCAAACCGAAAAAGTCCTAGAATCTTGGGAATACATATCCAGTGCCTTAACCATTGAACTAGCACCAAATCCCCAACTGCAAATGAAAAATACTCTCCCACAATAAGGATCAGAGGTCTTCCCAAAACAGCTGATAAAATCCTGCTAACAATTAATCATTACCAGAACTTTTATTTTTCCTCATACGTTTGTGCCACAAGGAATTCACCTGATGGAAATCATGTTCCAGAGGTATATTAAAAGTTCTGCTGAAGTAGCTCTGACTGTTCTCTCCACTATCAGAACAGTAAAAACTGTTAAGGTATCTGAAGATCAATGTTTTAAACCTTATTGTTTGTTTGTTTGCTGGTGTTAACTGCTGGGTCTGAAGGAGAAAAGTGGCTGCAGTGGGACTCAAATCAACAAAGTCCAACAACCTTGGGATCAGAAGTAGAATGCTCTTTACCACTGAGATAACTCCCCACCCCAGTTGTTTTAGTTATGATTGCATGCAAGCATATCAGGTCTACATCACGAGGAGGTGAGGCGAACAAGAGGGTGAACAGATTGGTAATTGCTGTCCACCCCAGCAGACCTTATTTTCGGTTTTAAAACACTAAGTGGGTGGTGAGTACCCTATCATGGTGAGAACATGCAGTAGGTGGCTAGGATAATAATCAAACCTTACATGCAAGCTTAACATAGTCTCAGATTTGGGCTGGTCACATTCTGCTCACATTTCAGCCTGCCTTCCCACATTCTAACCTGCTTACTGTTTGTTTGATTGTTTGATTTGATTTTACGTCCAGTCAACCATTATAGGTCCTTTCCAGACTTTCTCAAGGTTATTCTACACCACTAGGGTGGTGATCGAATCTATGTGATGAATTCAGGTAGAAACCTCACCCCTACATATTTACCGAGGTGAGAGTTCTTTTAGTTCCCACTCCACATAGACATGGTATGAGAAGGATGGCCTTTGTTATAGCAGTAAATCTACCACTGATGGGGGTGGGACTCGAACCCACAAAGTCTTACAACATTGGGGTCACAAATCCGGTGCTCTAACCATTGAGCTAACTCCCCACCCCCTAACCTGCTTACAAACCAACCTACATAGCCACCAGTCTACTCACATTCCAACCTGCTTACCCGCCAAACTACCTACCGACCAGTCTGTTCACAACTCAACCTTCCTACCCACCAGTCCTTTCACAAACTTGCCTACCTATCAACCCGACCAACCAACAAATTGTTTGCAGCCCTTACCCTCCTCGAGACATGCCTGCCCACAGCCCTCAGCACCCTACTCGGCTTACCGTACTACTCATATACATATTTCTGCAAGACATTACAATTCCATCATAGATAAGTCGTAGGACATTACAATTCCATCATAGATAAGTTTTTTTTTTTACATTTTTCCCTTCATGGATTTCAACATTCCTGAGTATGGAAAACCAAGCTATCAGCATCCCCACCCACTCCCCAACTTGGCCCTAGAACAGAACAATACCCCAGAGAATAATATCAAACCATACATGCAGGTTTTTATATAATATCAGAATAATATCTCTTTCAGTATCATTATAATCCACATCTACAAGACTTTTATTCCTAAATCACTTTCTACAAACAGAACAAGTGTGACTGTTTGTTAGTTTGGGTAGTTTAACATCCAATTTGTTCAATCAAGTGTGAGGTTTTTCTCCTGTATGGGTCAACATGTGTCTCCTTAGAGTGGTTGTCTGACAGAATCCCTTCCCACAAATGGAACAATTCTGAGGTTTCCCTTCAGTATGGGTCAACATGTGGTTCCTTAGAGTAGATGCCAGACTGAACTCTTTCCCACAAACAGAACAATTGTGAGGTTTTTCTCCTGTATGGGTCAACATGTGTCTCTTTAGAGTAGATGCGAGACTGAATCCGTTCCCACAAACAGAACAATCGTGAGGTTTTTCTCCTGTATGGGTCAACATGTGTCTCTTTAGAGTAGATGCGAGACTGAATCCTTTCCCACAAACAGAACAATCGTGAGGTTTTTCTCCAGTATGGGTCAACATGTGTGTCCTTAGAGTAGATGCCAAACTGAATCCTTTCCCACAAACAGAACAATTGTGTGTTTTTTCTCCTGTATGGGTTGACACATGGCTTCTTAGGCTGGATAAGCGACTAAATCTCTTCCCACAAACAGAACATTCGTGAGGTTTCTTTCCTGTATGTGTCAACATATGAGCCTTTAGGTTGGATATGCGACTAAATAACTTCCCACAAACAGAACAATCGTGAGGTTTCTCTCCTGTATGGGTCAACATGTGTGCCTTTAGGCCGGATATGCGACTAAATACCTTCCCACAAACTGAACAATCGTGAGGTTTCTCTCCCGTATGGGTGAACATATGGATCCTTAGAAGAGATAACTGATTAAATCCCTTTTCACAAACAGAACATTTATGAGGTTTCTCTCCTGTATGGGTCAGCATGTGTCTCCTTAAACCGGGCAAGTCAAGAAATCCTTTCCCACACACAGAACATTTGTGAGGTTTCTCTCCTGTGTGGGTCAACATGTGTTTCCTTAGATTATATAACTGAGTGAATCTCTTTTCACAAACAGAACATTTGTGAGGTTTCTCTCCAGTATGGCTCAACATGTGTCTCCTTAGACGGGGTAAGTCAATAAGTCCTTTCCCACAAACAGAACATTTATAAGGTTTCTCTCCTGTGTGGGTCAACATGTGTTTTCTTAGATGAGACATATTAATTGCTCCCTTTCCACAAACAGAACATTTATGACGATATTCTCCTGTATGGGTCAACATGTGTGCCCTTAGATTAGATAAATGACTAAATCCCTTTCCACAAAAAGAACAATGGTGAGGTATTTCTCCTGTGTGGGTCATAATATGTTCCTTTAGAGTAGATGACTGATTGTATCCCTTTCCACAAACAGAACATTTGTGAGGTTTCTCTCCTGTATGGGTCAACATGTGTCTCTTCAGTTCAGAAATATGTGTCAATGCCTTCCCACAAACAGAACATTTGTGAGGTTTCTCTCCTGTATGGGTCAACATGTGCATCCTTAAATGAGATAAGTCTCTGAATCCCTGAACACAAACAGTGCATTCGTGAAGATTATTCTCTGTTCGGTGCTCCATGTTTCTCATGTGAGGATTTATCAGGAGACTCCTCTCAATACTGAGTATGATTGTGGGATGAATTCTCTCAACACTGAGTATCCATGTAGGGTACTTCCTTTGTACTCATCCACATATGTCTCTGCAGGCTGAATTATTGGGAAAACAATTACTTTATTGGTAGATTGGTCGAATTCCTTCCCCATTAGAGTCCTTGATTATTTCTGAATGGATCTTGATCTCAATTCTCTTACCGCAATCAGACAATTTCTGGAAAAGAGGAAACAAAATGGATGAGAGCAATCATGATTGGCCATACACAACATTTCATTTGGTCAAATTTCTCAGGTGCATATTCAGATGATTTGTATCTTATTTGATAGTTAAAGTCTGTAAAAATTGCATCTTGACAAGAAACATCATAGAATTTCATATAATTGTTTATATTGTGTGAATTGTCTTGGTGTCAAATTTTATGCTACCCCTTCTTTAAAACTTCAGAATATGAAATACATATAAACTCACCAAACAACATTTATGAATCCCAAAATTTCCATTTTGTCCTTGTTCTTGATGGAGCCAATTGCAGTTCAGGCACTAAGTAAAACTTCAGTAAAGTCATTTGCCATCAGAAATGATTTGCTATAAGAAAAGAAATGGTTTGCTATGGTTTCACTGGAGTTATTCAAATCTTAATATTTAGAAGTGTGTGAAATATAAAAGTGATCATTAATACAGCTGTCAAACCTCTACTCCAACATTGCTAAAGGCATCAACAACCTATTGTAAAGTTCCAGCCTCATGTAGTGAATTGAATGTTTACCCTCATTATTGCTTGCTCTAGTTCCTGCTCTGGTCACATGGGGGCAGGACTCGCTGACCTGACACCATGAGCAGCCCTCCTGGCATGTGCGAGAGACTGTACCAAAACTAGACAATCCTCATTGGCTGTTTCCTCGACAGCCAATCCTGGCACAGAGCTTACAAGCTCACCATGTAGCATGATGCCACCTAATGTCTGTATATAAGTTGAAGAATCTTTCATTAAAACTAGTTAAGTTCTTGACACATAGGAATACCTAGTACATCTCTGAGTTCTTACTCCCTTTCTCTTAAGGTAAACACCTAGCTAGTCTCAGCCTTTATATTAGACACAACAAGGAGACTGCTGAACCTAGAATCAAGACACAAACTGCATTTTCTAGATGCCTCTTTACTGCAGTGCCTGAGCTTGATGATAGCCTTTGGCAGGTGAACAAGACAGCACACCCTGCAGCACTGCAGTGGCAACAGTTCGCACTGGAGAGCAACACCATAGAATGTCAGCCTGATGGTTTTTGTTTGTTTGTTTGGGTGATTTTACGTCCGGTCAACCGTTACAGGTCCTTTCCAGACTTCCTCATTATTTACAATCATGGATTCATCCAATTGTTTGTATACTTACTCAACTTTGGTCTACTTGTAGCAGTGGGACCCTATGCCCGTTTTATAGTGCTGCCTCACTGAAGGGCTGTGCCGCAGACTATTGACACAACACTCCGCCGGTCACATTATACTGACAACGGTAAACCAGTCGCTGCAACATACCAATCGGGTCAGTAAGCTGACGAGTATGAGGCTGCTCCCTGTGATTTGTTACAGGTCAAGCTGGCTGACAGTTTTGGTCAACCTTCCGTACCGGACTGGGTTTCCAAGTGCTCCTTGGAGGACCAAGAGGGGTTCTGATAGAACTTTCACTTCTGATATACTTTTAGAGCTTTTCGAAGATCTTGGTTTCCCTGAGGAACGCCAGGATTTCTTTCTTATCAGTGTTTTGAAATACACTGTGCATAGACGTTGTACCTTTCAGATACTTGTCCCTAGACCTTTTTGTTGCCCGAAAAGATAACATGAGATGGTTCACTGAGAGAACCATGTGGCATTGCTGGCACATAGGTTTAATTCGTCTCGCATGAGGTGCCCATGGGTTAGCTTTGAGTGGCCTATCCGTAGATGGGTCAGTCGTGTCACCTCACTTCTTGTAAGACCTGTGTTGTTTGGCTTCTTCTTATCAATCATTGGTATGATGGTGTGGAGTTTGTTGTTTTGGGTAGAGCTCCAACGGCTCTGCCATTTCTTCTGCGTGTATTCTCTGGGCATAGGCAGAAGGTCGGTGTGTGGAAGAGATCCCGCACCTGGTCTGAGACCCGAGAGCCTTCTTAGCTGCCTGGTCTGCAGCTTCATTGCCTTCAATACCTATGTGGCTGGGTAGCCAACAGAAGATTACCTCTTTGTCTCTTTCTTTTAGTTCTGCATATGATTCTCTTATGGCTTGTATCACAGGGTTTCTTGGATCATGCTGGCATAAAGCCTGCAAGCAAGACCTGGAGTCAGAGAAGATGATGTACTGTGATGAGCCTGACACCTTCATCCATTCCAAAGCACTCATGAGAGCGTGTGCTTCAGCGGTGAAGATGCTACTTTGGGCATGTAGTGCACCTCTACGATTCCCATAAGGGGTGTGTGCAGCAAAGCCTACACGGTTTCCATCTTTGGAGCCATCCGTATATACCTCTACTGAATTTTGGTATTGCCTACGGATGGCTGCTAGCTCTTTCTCATATGTGTTTGATGGAGTGATGGTAACCTTTGGCGGGTTTGTTTGGTATGTTTGTTTTGGTAGTTTAACATCCAATTTGTTCAATCAGACTTACTTTGGGTTTGATTGAATCTATGAGATTGATGTAGATAGAAATAACTGTGATGCCATGGCATATGGTCGGACACTACACTCCAGGCAAGTGATGGGCGATGTACACAGAACCACATTTCTTTGGGTAATTTGACGTCCAATTTGTTCAATTATACTTTTGGAACTGTGTACATCGTATGAGCTGCCATACTGCCACAGGGACGTCCCGGTCCGTATGTGGACGCCCAATCATGACAAGTGACTGATGGCATGTGCAGATCTATGCACCAGCAAGGGTGCTGTGTCTAGGTAACTGGGTAAAACCAGCCCTAACAAGGGAACTGCACTCCCCAATCAGCTTTGGTGTGACCACCCATCAGCTCTCAGGGATTGGGGCATCCCAGCAGGTGCTCCAGGGACAGATTGCTTGGCTCACCTGCTCCCTCCAGCCAGCTCCCGCACATGTGCCGAATCTATGAGATGAATGTAGGTAGAATACTCACCCCTACACATTTACCGAGGTGAGAGTTCTTTTACTTCCCACACCACATAGATATGGTATGAGAAGATTTGCCTTTAATGTAGGTTGAAGGAGAAAAGTGGCTGGGATTTGTTTGTTTGGGTAGTTTAATGTCCAATTTGTTCAATTAGACTTACTTTGGTTTACTTTACTCAAATTTGCATATCCTGTTGGAATTACAAGCTATGCTGCCTGGTTGATCCAGGCATCTTACTTTTCTCAATCATATCTAATCGAAAATCTTACATTCACTGAGGAAGTCAAGAATTTTTTTCTGCCCAGTGTTATGGAAAACACTGCGCAATGTTCTCACATTCTTTAGGAATTTCTTCCTGTTCTCTTTGGTGGCCTGACAGTGTAGCATAAGATGTTTTACACTCAGCAGAGTGTTGCATGTCTGGCATACAGGTGCTACTTCACCCCTTAGGAGGTGCCCATGTGTCAGTTTGGTGTGACCCGTCTGCAGACGGGTCAGTTTCACCTGTTCAGTTCGTGTCAGGTTGTCTTTCTTAAAGTTTTGGCTAGTAGCCACTACAATTTCTCGTAGTTTGTTGTCTCTGGTGCAGTTCCAGAGTTTCTGCCAAGTTTTATAAATGTGCTCCTTGGCCCTTAGTTTCAGGTCTGTATGTGGAACCGTGTGGGCTCCAACTTCTCTGCTCAATCCACTTTTGGCTGCTTGATCTCCAGCTTCATTTCCTTTGATTACGATATGATGGGGCGGCCAACACATGGCCACCTCTTTGCCATGTTCTCTCTTCAGTTCTGTGTATGACAGTTTGATGTATCTGATGACAGCATTCTTGGGATCATGCTGTTCAATGGATGTAGACAAGATTTAGAGTCTGAGAAGACTATAAACTTCTTGTGTTGTGACATTTTCATCCAAGTCAAGGCATGCAATATAGCACTGGCCTCAGCCGTGAAAATGCTGCTCTTGCCATGGAGGGCTCTTTTTAGATCACCGTATGATGTGTGGACACGGTTATCATCTTTTGAGCCATCAGTATACACCGGTACATGGTCTTTGAAACGTTTCCTAATGGTCTCATAGTCCTTGAGAAAGACAGTTTCAGGGGTGTCACCTTTCTTGTTTTTTGCCAGGCCAAAGAGGATCAAGGGCATTTCCTGGTCGCATGGAGGGGTCTCAGGTGGCCGCTCACCTCTTATTCTTTTCATTGGGATGCCTGCTTCTCGGTATTGAGCTCGTGCTCTGACCGGGAATGGTTTTATGGCATTTGGGTTGTCTTTGTACATTTGCTGATTTTCTTTGAAAATCAAGTTCTAGGCTGGGTTTCTTGGGTTGGCCCTAACTCTCATAGAGTATTGTAAAGACAGTCCCTCCCGTCGCAGATGAATTAGGGGGATTCCTGCTTCTACATACAGGCTTTGGGCAGGGGTTGTTCTAAATGCTCTTAGGCACAGTCGTAGACCTTGGTTCTGGACAGGTTTTAACCTGTCCAGGTAAGATTTTGCCACTGACTCATACAAAACTGATCCATAGTCCAGTTGTGATTGGATGTACATCTTGTACAGAGTCAGCAGTGTTTCACAGTTAGTTCCCCAGTCAGGGTGACTGAGGACCTTGAGAAGGTTCATGGCCTTCTGACACTTTCTCCTCAGGTATTCAACATGTGGTTTGAAAGACCAGTCCGAGGAATTTGACTTTCTCTTGGACTGGAGACACCTATTTCCTGGTCAACCCTCTGGGAGATTGCACTTCCGAGGCGAACACTGAACGTCCTGTTAGTCAAGAATCGTTCAATGAACCCCGTCAGGGTTTGTGGGTTTGATTTTAAGTCCAGTTAACCATTGCAGGTTCTCACCAGACTTTCTCAAGGTTCTTTTACACCACAAGGGTGGTGATCAAATCTATGAAATTAATTTAGGAAGAAACCTCACCCCTACACATTTACCGAGGTGAGAGTTCTTTTACTTCCCACACCACATTGACATGGTATGAGAAGGATTGGCCTTTGATATAGCAGTAAATCTACCACTGCTGGGGGTGAAGGAGAAAAGTGGCTGCAGTGGGACCCGACTCAAGTCTTCCTCTGAAACCCATTTGCTGGATGTTCCTCAGGATGCCATGCTTCCACATGGTGTCATATGCCTTCTCCAGATCAAAGAAGACTGCAACAACATGTTCTTTGTTTGTAAAACCCTCAGGCTTACGGAAGCCTGACTGATAGGGAGTCAACAAGTCATTGGACTCTAAGTACCATACCAGTCTGTTGTTCACCATTCTTTCCAGCTGGTCATAGCTATTGGCCTGTAGCTAGAGGCGATGCTGGGAACTTTCCCTGGTTTTGGGATTGGTATCACAGTTGCCTCAGACCAGGATGGTGGATAGTTGCCAGTTGTCCAAATGTTGTTGAACACCTCCAGGAGCAGGTTGAGAGCATCATCTGGAAGTTTGGTTTGGTTTGTTTGATTTAACGTCCAATAATCATAATTAACTGTTATCAGACTGCTGTGGTTAATACTTTTCTGAGTAGGCCCTAACTGAAGTGTAGGGTCTATTGCCTGGAAGGGCCAGGCAATGTACTGGTTTATATAACTTTTCAAAAATATTGGACTCCCTAAGTAATCCAAGAATCTCTTTCTTGCCAGTGTTGTGGAACACACTGTGCATTGATGTTGCATTTTTCAGGAATGTTTCCCTGCTTTTCTGAGTTACCTGACAATGTAGCATGAGATGTTTTACACTCAAAGGAGTGTTGCATGGTTGGCAAACACCTCTCAAGAGGTGTCCATGTGTCAGCCTGGTGTGGCCAGTCCGCAGACGGGTCAGTTTCACCTGTTCTGATCTTGTCAGATTTCCTTGCCTGAAAGTTTGGTTGATAGATGGTATTATCTCTTGTAGTTTGTTACTTCTAGTGCCATTCCAGGCACTCTGCCAGCTTTTTTTGCGTCATTGGTAGCAGATCAGTAAATGAAACTGTATCAGATCCATATTGTCTGCTCAGTGCTTTCTTAGCAGCATGATCTGCAGCTTCATTACCCTCAATTCCAATGTGGCTTGGGAGTCAGCAAATAACTAGCTCTTTGCCATGGTCTCTCTTCAGTTCTGTATAGGACTGCTTGATGTCCTTTATGATTGGGTTCTTTGGGTTGTGTTGGCCAATAGCCTGCAAGCAGGATTTGGAGATTGAGAAGACGATGAACTTCTCATGGTTGGACACCTTCATACAAGCAAGTGACTGCAGTATAGCATTCGCCTCAGCGGTGAAGATACTACTTCTGCTGTGTAAGGCCTTTTTCAGGTTCCCATATGGTGTGTGGACAGCAAAGCCGACATGATTTCCATCTTTCGAACCATATGTGTAGATGGGTGTGTGGTCTTCGAAAAGACCCCTTACAGTATGGTAGTCATCCATAAATACACTGTCAGGGGTGTCAGCCTTTTTGTTTTTAGCTAGGTCAAAGAGAACTACCGGTGTTTCCTGTTCCCATGGAGGGGTTTTAAATGGTTCTTCTACTCGTACTCTGCGCATTGGAATACCTGCCGCCCTGAACAGAGCCTTTGCTCGCTCAGAGAAAGGTTTAATGGTATTTGGCTTTTCCCTGTAGATGGTGTTTTTGTTCTTAGAGATTGTGTCATAAGTTGGGTTCTTTGGGTTTGCTCTTACCCGTATGGTATACTGCAGAGACAGTTTCTCTCGACGCAGATGTAGCAGAGCGATTCCTGCTTCTACATGGAGGGTAGAGACTGGTGTTGTTCTGAAAGCACCAAGGCAAGGCCTCAGACCCTGGTTTTGGATTGGTTTTAACCAGTCCAGGTAGGACCTTGCTGCAGATGCATATACTACTGAACCATAGTACAGTCTGGATTCTATGTACATCTTGTACAGTGTTAGTAGTGTTTCAGAATCTGCACCCCATTCAGGATGACTGAGGACCTTCAGGAGGCTCATGGCTTTTTGACACTTTCTTCTCAGATGTTTTAACATTTGATAATGTATGTCATCAGGGCCAGGACAGGAGTCCCTTGCCTGGGAAAGGGCATGTCTCAACTCCTCCATGGTGAAAAGCCTATCATAGGTTTCCCTGTTATTAGAGGTACAGTCAAGACTCCCTGCCTCCTGCCTCCCTTTGTGCTCTAGGAAGGTGTTCGAGCAGTTATTTGATGAGGAGACATTGCTGAAGTGGTTCGCAAGGGCATTTGAAATGTCCTTGTTCACTTCTAATATCTACCCACCACTCTTGAGATGGTGAACAGTAGATGAGGTGCTTCCATTTAGTTTCTTCACCTCCTTCCGCATTGGAGTTGTGCTGGAGAGGGAGTTAACATATTTATGTTAACATATTTATGGAAGGACTCTTGTCTTTCTGCCTTGTATGTTTGGACCGTTTTTGCATGGGTTTTAAGGTGTGCATATTCTCGTCTGTGATATCATTATTGAACCGGCGAAGAACTCTCCGGCCTTCTCTCCTGGCTTCACGGCATTTGTCGTTAAACCAGGGAGGGGGCCTCCGCTTATTTCCTTGGGAGGTTTTTCCCATGCACATACTACTTACTTCCCTAAGGGTTTCTGGAAAGTACTGGACTGGATCTGTCTCCTTTCTTTTGTTAGTGGCCATGAACAGAAGGAGGTGTCATACAGGCCTTGGAATTGTTCCCAGTCTGCCTTTTGGATCTTCCATCTTGGTGGTCTTTCCGTACTATTGCCTCTTTTTTCTGTTTCCAAGATTATTGGACAGTGATCACTGTCACATAGGTCATGATACACTCTCCATTCATAATCTTGGAAGATAATCTTGGAAGATTGTGGGGTCAGGTCGATTGAGGAGAAAGTGCCAGATGCCGGGTGGAGATATGTTGGTGTTTCTTCATTGAAAAGACACAAGGATTTGCGGTCAATGACCCTCTCCACCATTCTCCCCTTTCCATCTAGTCGACTATCGCCCCATACTGTGCTATGGGCTGGGAGGATAAGAATGTCAGGATGGCCTGCAAATCTGCTACATCTATGGAAATATTTGTTTTGTTTGCTTGGGTAGTTCAATGTCCAATTCGTTCAATTAGACTTATTATAGCAATAAAGTGCACTTGAGCTTTAAGTATTGCAACCTGACAATTCATCGGTCGAATGGGACCCAGGAGCAGGGAGAAAACTAAGTGCTGCACCAGATTAGCAGACCTCCTTCTTCAGAAACCAGTGGGAGCTCTTGATGGTGAAATTGAACATTCCAAAGCGTAAATACTCTCTATACAGCCTGAGAAGGTCCGCCATGACAGAAGCCTACCAACCCTTCCTATCTACCATCCATCCTTCTCTATGACTCCAACACACATATATGTATATAAAATTCAAAGTCTTCCATCAACCCACCGCATACATCTATCCTACTCTCATCATAAACGTTTAATTATCACATTATCAATCGATTTCATTGATATGATATTTTATCACATTCCTATATCAAATAATACAATTTAATCAAGTCAAATACAACAATTTTATTTCCCCATAGGTGTAATGCTATGGTCATTATTGGAGTAATATGGAACCAGTCAAGGTTTAAGTGAATCTCTGTTGGTATGGACAGAAATAACAATTACAGAATGAAAACATTGTAAAAATGTAAATGTATTAGATGACCATGTCCAACTTGTTCACTGCCTGAATATCTTGCCAAATTGCTAGGAAGAATAATATTTGTTTTGGTTTGATTTAACATTGAGTCAATCATTATAGGTCATTACCAGACTTTCTCAAGGTTGTTTTACACCACGAGGGTGGTGATCAAATCTATGCCATGAATTCAGGTAGAAATCCCTACCCTACACATCTACCGAGGTGAGTTATTTTTACTTCCCACACCACATAGACATGGTATAAGAAGGAATGCCCTTTGATAAAGCAGTAAATCTACCACTGCTGGGGGGGAAGAATGATAGCATGCTACCGAAAGCAATCAAGTCTTTAAGAAAAAAGGGGGGGAAATGCACCATGTTAGGAAGATTTGTTTGTGTAGTTTTACATCTCGGTAGGCTTGTTACAACCTTTTGAGGACAAAAGTATGTATGGTTCTATATACATAACAACTTGCCAATTGAAGTTTGTTTGTTTGGGTAGTTTAACGTCCAATTTGTTCAATTAGACTTGCCAATTGAAGATGACCCTCTTGGTGATGATAATTTTATACAGATCTTTAGTAGACAATATGCTACAAGATACTGGAATATAGCAAATTAGAAATATTTCAGAAACTTACATTTTGCCATTGCTGTCTCAAAATATGACAGACTGATGTGTTGCTGCAGGCCTTGGTTTGCTTCAATTACTCGTAAGGCCTATTTGAAAAAATGGAAAAAAAACGGGAATAAGAATTTTAAGTCTATTCTGTCTTTTTGGCTCTTTTGTGATCTGCTTTTACTAGATCTCGGCATTTGTTTTACTGATAATTGTTGCAAATTCAATGACAGATCACGCTGTTCCTCATCCAGAAAGAATTGTAATCCTTCATTTTTGTACAAACAACCTTTATTTCAGTAAATATTACATCAAAGTAGCATCACTTTTATCATGATGATGCAATAAATTCCATATTAAGCTGAAATGTCAAGGCAGTTGTCATGCATAAACAAGTACAGAAGCCTTTATTGACAATTCATTGTAAAATAAAGGCAAATACCTTGGGAGTACTCTCTTTTTAAGTTATTTCAGCTCATCATTATCCATCAAGAATATCTGTTGAATATATGTTTCCATCAAATCTCAAGATTAATTACATGTTTCCATCACCTATTTATCACTATTTGGTTTGTCCACAACATTTCCATTGTATGTTATGGTGTCAAAATATTACTAAGTCAGGGAGTTCACATTCAATATAGATAGGATCCATTCCTTATCAACTGCTACTTAGACATATTCCTGTTGTTCATCTCTTTATCTATTTTTTTCTTTGAGGACTAAAACAGAACATTCAGAACATATACTAGTCAAAGAAAACAAAGATAAATGAAAATAAAGTATTATTCAGTATCTGTTGATACTAACATAAGTGGCTTCAGGTATGTATTCTCTGTGTGTATGTGTCATACATATCAGCTAAACTGATCTCCATAAGCACTTTTTGGTCGCAGTTCTGACAGGAATATCAAGAAGTTAAGGCTATTATCTTGCAAACAAATTAATTCTCACCAAAGTTAACCTTGAAGTTTGAACCATCATATGTAGATCCAACAATACCCCACTCCCCTATCTCTAAATGGTAGTTACACAAACTTTGCCCTTCATTCTATTTTTCCAACACACAATTCCCAGCATTTTAGCCTCGTGACATCTGGTAAAACCACACGGTCCCATATCTTTGTCTGTGAAGCATTTACTTTATGACCTTTTTTATACACTCATTTATCTTGAGACCTGCAAACACCCAAAGGTGCTTTTTATCTTTAATCCTTCAGCTGCTCCATATTTGGAAAATGCCTCCAAAAAGTCATATTATTGGCAAAAATGCAAACTAATAGTTTAATATCCAATTTGTTCAATTAAGTGTGAGGTTTCTCTCTGGTATGGGTCAACATGTGTGTCTTCAGGTTGAATAAGCGACTAAATACTTTCCCACAAACAGAACAATTGTGAGGTTTCTCTCCTGTATGGGTCAACATGTGTCTGCTTAGGTTATTTGTCCGACTGAATCCCTTCCCACAAATGCAACAATTGTGAGATTTACTTTCTGTATGCATCAACATGTGACTCGATAAACAATCTTTATTCTTAAATGACTTACTACAAACAGAACAACTGTGAGGTTTTTTTTCTGCATGGGCCAACATGTGGCTCCTTAGTTCGGATAAGCGACTAAATACCTTCCCACACAGAGAACATCGAGGTTTCTCTCCTGTATGGATCAACATGTGTGTCTTTAGAGTAGATAACTGATTAAATCCCTTTTCACAAACAGAGCATTTGTGAGGTTTCCCTCCTGTATGGGTCAACATGTGTCTCTTTAAACGGGGTAAGTCAAGAAGTCCCTTCCCACACACAGAACATTTATGAGGTTTCTCTCCTGTATGGGTCAACATGTGTGTCTTTAAACCAGCCGAGTCATTAAATCCCTTCCCACAAACAGAACATTTGTAAGGTTTCTCTCCTGTATGGGTCAACATGTGTCTGCTTAGGTTATTTGTCTGACTGAATCCCTTCCCACAAATGCAACAATTGTGAGATTTACTTTCTGTATGCATCAACATGTGACTCGATAAACAATCTTTATTCTTAAATGACTTACTACAAACAGAACAACTGTGAGGTTTTTTTTCTGCATGGGCCAACATGTGGCTCCTTAGTTCGGATAAGCGACTAAATACCTTCCCACAAAGAGAACATCGAGGTTTCTCTCCTGTATGGATCAACATGTGTGTCTTTAGAGTAGATAACTGATTAAATCCCTTTTCACAAACAGAGCATTTGTGAGGTTTCCCTCCTGTATGGGTCAACATGTGTCTCTTTAAACGGGGTAAGTCAAGAAGTCCCTTCCCACACACAGAACATTTATGAGGTTTCTCTCCTGTATGGGTCAACATGTGTGTCTTTAAACCAGCCGAGTCATTAAATCCCTTCCCACAAACAGAACATTTGTGAGGTTTCTCTCCTGTATGGGTCAACATGTGTCTGCTTAGGTTATTTGTCCGACTGAATCCCTTCCCACAAATGCAACAATTGTGAGATTTACTTTCTGTATGCATCAACATGTGACTCGATAAACAATCTTTATTCTTAAATGACTTACTACAAACAGAACAACTGTGAGGTTTTTTTTCTGCATGGGCCAACATGTGGCTCCTTAGTTCGGATAAGCGACTAAATACCTTCCCACACAGAGAACATCGAGGTTTCTCTCCTGTATGGATCAACATGTGTGTCTTTAGAGTAGATAACTGATTAAATCCCTTTTCACAAACAGAGCATTTGTGAGGTTTCCCTCCTGTATGGGTCAACATGCGTCTCCTTAAACGGGGTAAGTCAAGAAGTCCCTTCCCACACACAGAACATTTATGAGGTTTCTCTCCTGTATGGGTCAACATGTGCCTCTTTAAACCAGCCGAGTCATTAAATCCCTTCCCACAAACAGAACATTTTTGAGGTTTCTCTCCTGTATGGGTCAACATGTGCCTCTTTAAACCAGCCGAGTCATTAAATCCCTTCCCACAAACAGAACATTTGTAAGGTTTCTCTCCTGTGTGGGTCAACATGTGTGCCCTTAGATGAGATTTATTAATTGCTCCCTTTCCACAAACAGAACATTTATGAGGTCTCTCTCCTGTATGGCTCAATTTGTGTCTCCTTAGATTAGATGCGTCACTGAATCCTTTCCCACAAATGGAACAATTGTAAAGTTTTTCTCCTGTATGGGTGAACATGTGTTTTCTTAGATTAGATATATTAATTGCTCCCATTCCACAAACAGAACATTCATGAGGATATTCTCCTGTATGGGTCAACATGTGTTCCCTTAGATTAGATAAATGACGAAATCCCTTCCCACAAAAAGAATAATTGTGGGGTCTCTCTCCTGTATGGGTCAATTTGTGTCTCTTTAGATTATATGCCTCACTGAATCCATTTCCACAAACGGAACATTTGTGAGGTTTCTCTCCTGTATGGGTCAACATGTGTGTCCTTAGATGAGATAAGTATCTGAATCCCTGAACACAAGCAGTACATTCGTTAAATTTCTTCTCTCTTTGGTTCTCCATGTTTCTCATCGGTGTGGATCAATTAGCAGACTCCGCTCAACACCGAGTATACTTGTGGGGTAGTTCATTTGTACTAATCCATATGTATATCTGCAGGTTGAATTATTAGGAAAACAATTACTAATATCGAGAAGACTGGTCAAATTCCTTTTCTATAAGAGTCCTTGATTATTTCTGTCTGGATCTTCAACTCAATTCTCTTACCGCAAACAGAACATTTCTGGAAAAAAGGAAAAATAAAACGGATAAGAGTAATCATTTTGGGCCATACACAACACTTTATTTGGTCAAATTTCTCAGGTGCATATTCAGATGATTTGTATCTTATTTGATAGCTTAAGTCTGTAAAAATTGCATCTTCACAAGAAACATAAAATTTCATATAATTGTTTATATTGGGTGAATTGTCTTAGTGTCACAAAAGGATAATGACCTCCTGGCATGTGCGACAGACTGGACTAGACAATCCTCATTGGTTGTTGCCTAGACAGCCAATCCCAGCACAGAGCCTACAAGCTCAGCCTGTAGCAAAATGCCACCTGTTGTCTGTATATAAGTTTTAAGAATTTTCATTAAAACCAGTTACTTACTCTTAAAGTATAGACCTAGCTAGTCTTAGCCTCTAGGCTTTAAATTGGAGAGCACAAGGAGACTGCTGAACCTAGAGTCTAGACACAAACTGCATCTTCTAGATACCACTTCACTGCAGCGCCTGAGCTTGATGATAGCCTTTGGCAGGTGAACACGACAGCACAGCCTGCAGCACTTCAGTGGCAACAGTTCCCACTGGACAGCAACACCATAGTGCATGCGCCAGATGGTACATTTGTTCGGGTAGTTTAGGGTCCAATTTTGTTTCTTTGGGTAGTTAAACATCCAATTTGTTCAATTAGACTTACTTTCGTCTAATGTCCAATTTATTCGATTAGACTTGCTGAACCGTGTATATCGTAGGAGCTGCCATAAAGCAAGGGGATGTTCTGGCCCATATGTGGATTCTGCAATCCTGAGAAGTGACTGGCGGCATATGCAGAGCTTTACACCAGCAAGGGAGCTGTGTCTAGGTTACTGGGATGGTTTGTTTTAACGTCCAGTTAACCATTGCGGCAATGATGAACACTTGAGGATCAAGTGTCGCCACCTGTTGGCTGTCTAAAAACTCATCCCCAGCCAATCCAATGGGACCCGGGAACAACTGGAACAATAAGAATGTCAGGATGACCTGTAAATCTGCTACATCTATGGCAATAAAGTGCACCTGAGCTTCAAGTGATGCAACCTGACAATTCATCACCAGCCGGACGAATGGGACCCAGGAGCAAGCAGGAAACTAAGTGCTGCAACAGATTAGCAGCCCTGCATCAGATCACACATCCAAACTGTGCATGCAGAAGTATGATCTAAGGAGAGAAGTTTGAGGAACTTAGAGCAGTGGGTTTTGTTATTTGTTGGTTGGTTGGTTTGATTTAACTTCCAATTAACCATTGCAGGTTCTCACCAGACTTTCTCAAGGTTCTTTTACACCACAAGGGTGGTGATCGAATCTATGTGATGAATTTAGGTAGAAACCTTACCCCTACACATTTACCAAGGTGAGAGTTCATTTACTTCCCACACCACATAGACATGGTATGAGAAAGATTGGCCTTTGATATAGCAGTAAATCTACCACTGCTGGGGGTGAAGGAGAAAAGTGGCTGCTGTGGGACTCAAACCAACAATGTCCAACAACCTTGGGATCACAAGTCCAGAGCTCATTACCACTGAGCTAATTCCCTACCCTGGTCATTTTAATTATACTTCCTGGCAAGCATATCCAGCCTGCACCACAAGGAGGCAGGGCCACCAAGAGGGTGAACAGAGTGATTATTGCTGTCCATCCCAGCAGGCCTGACACTTCTCTGTTAATTTATGAAGTTTGCCCTGCACCTCGTTGAACCAAATTGAACCACTTTGGAAGCAAAGAAAAAAAAGAGACAACAACAGGTACTCATTATAATGTATAGAAACAGGCGCAACAGTTACTGGATAGATAACTGAGAACGGTGCACACACTCTGGATACAAGATGAAGTTCCTGACTGAAGCAATTCGTAGCTCCGTGATTCTTAACTCACCTGATCATTGTGAAAAAAAAACCATGTAAAATGATTTGCCTGTTGATATTCAACCGCTAGAAACCGTGTCCTCATTTAAGAAGCAATTATCGCCCTATTTATAACTACGATATATTGCTGAAATTTAGAATTACTGTGAACTCTTTTACAAAGTTCTGTCTCAATCATTCTCATCAATCATCCCATCATCTTGAAATATCTTCCGGTTTAATTTTTTTTTTTACTTCAATGTAAACTTGTCATGTTTTACTCAAGTGATTTGCGAAAATCAAACTGTATCTGAAAAAACTCATGCTTCTTATGAGAGATTACACTAATACACACTTTGCACTTAATAAAAAAGAAAGAAAAAAACAACCCTGAACCAAGACACCACAACAGCAGCATCCCATCTTCTGAAGTTCTGATCAATATTTATCACGTTATAACTAGAATATTGGTATCAATCTTGAAAGAAATACTAGAAATAAGATGAAGGAATCCTATACAGCGATCAAAATAAATCATACTAATATGAAGGTTTATTATAGTCGCATACAGAGAAATGCAAACTTGAGCAGTTATCATTACAAAGTTGCTAGTTGACCCAACCAACGAAAAGAAAACGCCCAAAGAAGGTGAACTGAATAAAGAAAAAAAAGGGGACCAAAATGAACTCGCTAATTTGCATTATTTGATTTTATGAACATCTGCCGAGCTACAGAATCAATCCCTAAATTATTACCAAAAATAGGAGGATTTGTCATATCTTCAACTATCTGACTTACATGCTCATTTTTGCACTTAATAGAAAATATTCATGAAACTTATTCTAGACAAAGGCGACTCGACGCCGAAATGTTGATAACCCATACAGGCATCAAATAAAGCCAATCACCAAAAGAAAACCATATGGTTGCTAACTGTTTTCCGCACATCTTTAAATATACTGGTTGCTATTTGAAGTTCCTACGTCGATTCTTGACTGAGTTCTGACATAAATTCGGGAAAAAAATTGTATGGTCAGTCGGTCAGTCTTTGAAAAAGGGAGCATACTTGCTACGAAGCATATCGTACAAAGACCAGTCCATCTTATTCAAGAGGGTAGAGTTGCATAATTTGTAGTCTGAGATACTTAGACTACCTAGCTGACAGTCAGAGAGCACATGTGCTTTTTCCCATAGTACAGAAAAGCACCTCCTTGATTCTAAATAATCCTGTCAATGTCAGTGCATGTTCATGCAACCTTACCTTCAGAGATGTATACTAAATCCTTTTTGATGGTAGAAACTCCTGTTTTGTTCTTTTGTGTCACTTTTTGGGGCCCTTTTGTACAACTCATTTCAACATTCCTAACTCATGTCGGCCATATTTGATTAAAATGTGGGGCATTGGAAGCTGCTATTTCTGGAAATGTTCCCGCCTGTTGAAGGCATGACATGGATTTTACAAACATTGGCTGTTCTATTATTTATAACTAATGCAAAGGTAGGAAATTACTGTCGTTTTACTGCATTTTGCCTCAGGAAACCATCTACCACAAAATCTGAAAGATTCAACCTATATTTATAAGGAAATGGCTGCTGAGCTGAGATGTACAAATCTGGTTGACCAGTTAGCTTAGGGCTCTATGGGACTGCTCTCTGACTGTCTGCACCGCTTGACAGTCAGAGCCTCTTGAACTACATAATTTGTTGATGGTTATCTTTCAAACATGTATGTTCACACACATCTAGTCCAAGAAACTCTGACTGTGTGCACTACTCAGTCAGATTGTTTATAAGCAGACTCTGATCATGGAAAAAAAATTACCATTCATGATAACAACAAGATTGATTTAAATTTGGCTCCATTGCACCGATTTCACACCCGATGTGGTCCAGATGTACTCCAGTCTTGGTGCTGCAAATATCCTATTCCATTGCGCCAATGGCCTCCAGACACCAGACATATATGCATGTTATGGTGCGAGGACTAAAACTGGAGTACATCGGGACCACATCGAGAGTGAAATCGGCGCAATGGAATCAATTGTATTGTAGGTAAAGAATTCACCCCTGATCTCAATTCAGTGGTGAACCGCTATACTATGTTATTAGGTGAGGCACTTTGCAGTTGGGGAACCAGCAGGGAAAACTGAACAAAATGGCAGGATTTCAGAACCAGCCAAAATCTAACGGAAAACTACCTCTAAAACACAGTTAATATGAGTTATAAAGTTAGCGACAGCTATTTTGAAGGTTGGCGAAGACAAATGGGTATACATATATTTATTGATTCAATTTTTTTTCATACATGTCAGACTGCGGCCAGTCTGGAATGACAAGGCAGGGTTGGGGTGTATGGAGTCAGTCCCCAAACAGGGCCGGGTATACTGGCTAGTTTCATTGCACCGATTTCACACCCGATGTGGTCCAGATCAGATGTACTCCAGTCTTGGTGCTGACGCCCAAATATACAGACACCAGACATAGGCATGTTAAGGTGCCAGGACTGAAACTGGAGTACATCGGGACCACATCGGGAGTGAAATCGGCGCAATGGAATCAAGCCTAATTAATAAATAGTATTATCCTACCCCTAATAAAAAGCGCCATAGGCTTAACGTGGGATTTGTTTATGTCACGGGTGTGACATAAAGTGTTGTTTATACCACTACTTTCTAATACTGAAAAAATATGGAAACGGGGTAGGATAAAATCTATATGCCACTCGTTTGAGTTTGAGCTTATTTATGCCACTCATTTTGTTGGCTTCGTAATGTCACTCGTCTTCGACTCGTGAAATTACAGAGCCAACAAAATGTGTGGCATAAATAAACTCAGACTCAAACTCGTGACGTTTCTTGATAATGTACCATGAGCGATATTTTCGCACTTAGATCTAGATTGTAAATGTAGCAAGTATGTGGTTAGTCAGACGAGTCCGACCCTATACATGAGTCTTAGGGTCGGACACCACTGCATAGGGGATTTCTGGGGTTCTGGTTTTCTTGGTGAATAAACATATTTTGGCTATGAACATCATTCCTCTAGACTTTCTAAAGAAAATACACTTAAATATACCCAATAGAATATTTTAAATGCTGTCCCATCCCAACAACGATCCAGATCACCCTGTTTTACTGTGTGAATCGATCTCTTCCCTGGCAGGCAGATGCCATTTTGGTGACCTAGCAGGGTCAAGGTCACATTCGAAAACTAGACCAAAACATAATTTTCAAATACCAACCGACATTGTCAAGGTACGATGTGGTTATTGTGAACATTAAGCTTATAATTGGGTACTTAACCGATACATTTCAATAAGAAGAGGTAACTATAACTAATGATATCATAGTAGAACATAATCATTGATAGAAAACAAACTTTGATTACTTTGACAAGTGCTTGAGCGATAATAGGGGGCCGCACTATTCCCGAAAACGAGACATAACAACAAACTGCTGTCAGAATGTGTTTCTATTAATTCTTATACATAGAAAGTGTCGCTATTGGCTTTATTATATTATTTGATACATCTACATTGTATTTCCATAAGTTAGAAAGTTGCAAACACATGGTCAGGTCACATGATCACAACAAGAGTAGTAGCAAGATGGCCGCTGAACTCACTGGGACACTTATTGACAACCTTTTATCATTTTGCAGCACAGATATCTTAGTATCTTGATGTTATTTTCTGATCAAAATGTATCAGAAGTAAGATAAATATGTTAGCTATCGATTCCGATAAGTTGTATTGTTGGATGAAAATATCTGAAACCGTCAGCATGCGAACCATCTTGGTTCGCTAAAAACCCCAGAATTTGCCTATGGAGTGATCCACGACCCTAATACGGGAACCGTACAGTTATGGGGTGCTTCCACCAACGCGATGAACACATCGCGACCTATCTTGCCAAGGCTTGTGGTGTCGCGTAGTGTCGGGATATGCCTTACCTCCCTTGCCGCGCCCCGTCGCATGCGTTGCAATGTTGTTAATTGGCGTTCCACCGCCGTGGCAACTCCCGATCAATACTGCCAGGCCTACGCTGGGTTCCTCTGTTGTATATGCTGGTACCAACCAGGTACAGGCGAAGTCGCCGCGCATGCGTACGACCTACTTCCGTTTCGCGCCAAAAATTGAATGTAAACAACGGTTGGCGACCAAGGCAAGATGGACACCTCGTGTTTCGGAGAGATGTCTCTGCAACTTTTCATGCTGTTGGCTATTAGTAACAGGACGATCGCATTATTTTCCACAACCCGGACAGACGCCGTCGACATCAGTATTGGATGGCGGCGCATCTAAGCGATCGAGTGGACATGAGCCAGAGGAACACGCTGGCGAAGTTGGAGGTGGATTTCCTTCATGTGAGTGGCCATGTTTACATTACATCACTGCCTGAATATCTTGACATAATTGCTAGGAAGAATGATTTTCGTTTTTTGTTTGATTTAATATTGAGTCAATCATTATAGGCAGACCAGACTTTCTCTAGGTTGTTTTACACCACGAGGGTGGTGATCAAATCTATGCCATGAATTCAGGTAGAAATCCATACCCTACACATCTACCGAGGTGAGTTATTTTTACTTCCCACACCACATAGACATGGTATAAGAAGGAATGGCCTTTGATAAAGCAGTAAATCTACCACTGCTGGGGGGGAAGAATGATAGCATGCTACTGAAGGCAATCAAGTTTTTAAGAAAAAAGGGGGGGGAAATGCACCATGTTAGGAAGATTTGTTTGTGTAGTTTTACATCTCGGTAGGCTTGTTACATCCTTTTGAGGACAAAAGTATGTATGGTTCTATATACATAACAACTTGCCAATTGAAGTTTGTTTGTTTGGGTAGTTTAACGTCCAATTTGTTCAATTAGACTTGCCAATTGAAGATGACCCTCTTGGTGATGATAATTTTATACAGATCTTTAGTCGACAATATGCTACAAGATACTGGAATATTGCAAATTAGAAATATTTCAGAAACTTACATTTTGCCATTGCTGTCTCAAAATATGACAGACTGATGTGTTGCTGCAGGCCTTGGTTTGCTTCAATTACTCGTAAGGCTTATTTGAAAAAATTGAAAAAAAACGGGAATAAGAATTTTAAAAAGTATTCAATTGGCAATATTCTAATCTCACCTATAACTTTGATCAAAGAATAGTGACCTTATTTCTGAGAAGTTGGATTGTAAGCCTAATTTGTACTTTTGGGGTCTTTTGTGATTTGCTTTCAATAGATTTCGGCATTTGTTTTACTGGTAATAGTTGCAAATTTAACAACAGATCACTAAATTACTCATGCAGAAAGAATTGTTTTCCTACATTTTTGTACAAACAACTTTTATTTCGGTAAATATTACATCAGAGTAAGTCCCATATTAAGCTGAAATGATGTCAGGGCAATTGTCATGCATGAACAAGTACAGAAGCCTTTATTGACAGTTCATTGTAATAAAAAGGCAAAAACATTGGCAGTACTCTTTCAAAGACGCTATTTCAACTCATCTTTAATCATCAAGAATATATGTTTATACCAATTCTCAAAGTAATTTATATTTTTCCATCACCTATTCATCACTTTTTAGTTTGTACACAAAATCCATTGTATGTTATGGTGTTATAATATTACCTAGTCAAGGAGTTTACATTCAAGATGATAGGATCCATCCTTAATCAACTTCTACTTAGTAGCATTCCTGTTATTCATCTCTTTATATATTTTTTGCTTTGAGGAATAAAATGGAACATACAGAACATATACTAGACAATGACAACAAAGAAAAAATGAAAATAAACTACCATTCAGTTGATGCTAACATAAGTGGCTTCAGGTATGTATTTTCCCTGTGTGTATGTGTCATCCATATCAGATAAACTGATTTCCATAAGCACTTTTTTGTCAGAGTTCCAACAGGAATATCAAGA
Organism: Alentia gelatinosa; assembly: GCA_950022655.1. NCBI lineage: Eukaryota > Metazoa > Annelida > Polychaeta > Phyllodocida > Polynoidae > Alentia > Alentia gelatinosa. Next base: position 5,978,211 of record OX465581.1, on the reverse strand, counting down.
AGTTCAGGCTATTATCTAGCAAACACATAAATCTCACCAATGTTAACCATGATGTTAGAGCTGACAACCCCACTCCCTGTCTCTAACTGGTAGTTGCACAAACTTTGCCCTTTATTCTATTTTTCCAACACAGAATTCCCAAAACCACATGGTCTCATGTATTTGCCTGTGGAGCTTATATTCATAACCTTAGTTTTAGAATCATTTATCTTGAGAGCTGCAAACACCCAATAATTCACCATCAAACAGCCAAATCCACCAACACAGACAGAAGACTCAAAACAGGGGTTACTTCACTCATTCTGTTCGTGCAGAAGTACAGAACAATTTTCAATTATCAACGATGTGTGAAAATCTGTGTCACTATCTTCAATAACCAACTGACTCCCTAACCACACATGGAATATATGATTTCTTTTCTGTGTGGGTCAAAATGGTTCTCTCAGATAAAAAACACAATTGAATCCCTTTCCACAAACTCGACATTTATGCGTTTGTTTTATATTGAGTCTTGATGTGTCTCAGTAGCATGGCCTAATTTGCATCAACAGAACAGGTGTGGGTCAACATGTGGGTCCTTAGCTTGGATAAACAACTAATTCCCTTCATACAAACAGGATATTTGTGAGGTTTCTCTCCTGCATAGGTCAACATGTGGCTTGATAAATGACTTTTATTCCTAAATTACTTTCCACAAACAGAACGAGTGTAATTGTTTGTTAGTTTGTGTAGTTAAACATCCCATTTGTTCAATTAAGTGTGAGGTTTCTCTCCTGTATGGGTCAACATGTGTGTCTTCAAGTTGGATAAGCGACTAAATACCTTCCCACAAAAAAAACAATTGTGAGGTTTCTCTCCTGTATGGGTCAACATGTGGTTCCTTAGAGTAGATGCGAGACTGAATCCTTTCCCACAAACAGAACAATCGTGAGGTTTTTCTCCTGTATGGGTCAACATGTGTCTCCTTAGAGTAGATGCCAAACTGAATCCTTTCCCACAAACAGAACAATCGTGAGGTTTCTCTCCTGTATGGGTCAACATGTGTCTCCTTAGACTATTTGTTCGACTGAATCCCTTCCGACAAATGGAACAATTGTGAGGTTTACTTTCTGTATGGGTCAACATGTGACTTGATAAATTACCTTTATTCTTAAATAACTTACCACAAACAGAACAACTGTGTGTTTTTTCTCCTGTATGGGTCAACATGTGGCTCCTTAGGTTGGATAAGCGACTAAATACCTTCCCACAATGAGAACATTGAGGTTTCTCTCCTGTATGGGTCAACATATGTGTCTTTAGAGTAGATGACTGATTAAATCCTTTTTCACAAACAGAACATTTGTGAGGTTTCCCTCCTGTATGGGTCAACATGTGTCTTCTTAAACCAGGCAAGTCAAGAAGTCCCTTCCCACACAATGAACATTTATGAGGTTTCTCTCCAGTATGGATCAACATGTGTCTCTTTAAACCGGGCAAGTCAATAAGTCCTTTCCCACACACAGAACATTCATGAGGTTTCTCTCCTGTGTGGGTCAACATGTGTTTACGTATATTAGATAACTGGCTGAATCCCTTTCCACAAACGGAACATTTGTGAGGTTTCTCTCCAGTATGACTCAACATGTGTCTCCTTAGACGGGGTAAGTCAATAAGTCCTTTCCCACAAACAGAACATTCATAAGGTTTCTTTCCTGTGTGGGTCAACATGTGTTTTCTTAGATTAGATATATTAATTGCTCCCTTTCCACAAACAGAACATTTATGACGATATTCTCCTGTATGGGTCAACATGTGTGCCCTTAGATTAGATAAATGACTAAATCCCTTTCCACAAAAAGAACAATCGTGAGGTCTTTCTCCTGTATGGGTCATAATGTGTTCCTTTAGAGTAGATGACTGAATAAATCCCTTACCACAAACAGAACATTTGTGAGGTCTCTCTCCTGTATGGCTCAATTTGTGTCTCTTTAGATTAGCTGCCTCACTGAATGCTTTCCCACAAACAGAACATGTGTGAGGTTTCTCTCCTGTATGGGTCAACATGTGTCTCTTCAGTTCAGAAATATGTGTCAATGCCTTCCCACAAACAGAACATTTGTGAGGTTTCTTTCCTGTATGGGTAAACATGTGTGTCTTTAGATTAGATAACTGAAGAAATCCCTTTTCACAAACAGAACATTTATGAAGTTTCTCTCCTGTATGCGTCAATATGTGTGCCCTTAGATTAGCTGACTGACTGAATCCATTTCCACAAACAGAACATTTATGAGGTTTCTCTCCTGTATGAGTCAACATGTGTCTCCTTAGATGAGATAAGCCTCTGAATCCCTGAACACAAGCAGTACATTCGTGAAGTTTCTTCTCTCTTTGGTTCTCCATGTTTCTCATCAGTGTGGATCAATTAGCAGACTCCTCTCAACACCGAGTATGCTTGTGGGGTAGTTCATTTCTACTAATCCATATATATATATCTGCAGGTAGAAATATTAGGAAAACAATTACTATATCCTTTCCTATAAGACTCCTTGATTATTTCTGTCTGGATCTTCATTTCAATTCTCTTACCGCAAACTAAAAATTTCTGGAAAAGAGGAACCATAAAATGAATGAGAGTAATCATTATGCGCCATACACAACATTTCATTTGGTCAAGTTTCTCAGGTGCATTCAGATGATTTGTATTATATTTGATAGTTTAAGTCTGTAAGAACTGCATCTTGACAAGAAACAACATAAAATTTCATATAATTGTTCATATTGTGTGAATTGTCTTAGTGTCACAAAAGATAATGAGTGATATGCACACGATCATATGACATTGAGTGATGTCTAGATTTTTTTTATAACTTCAGAATAGTAAAATACATATTAACTCACCAAACAACATTTATGAATGCCAACATTTCCATTTTGTCCTTGTTCTTGATGGAGCCAGTTGCAGTTCAGGCACTAACTAACACTCTAGTTCAGTTATTTACTAATGAGTTGCTCTAGGAGATGAAATAGTTTGCTATGGTTATGCACTATATGCTTGTCCGAGAATTTGGAGTTAATATGCATTAGCTAATACGTATGTGGTTCAGTAACTTAGAGAAGTACGCACAAAGTAAATAACTGCGATAGGATTCTGTTGTGAGGGAAAAGTAAACATATAATAGGTGTTCTTTATAAGAAGAATGACTGATCATGCGATTCTCTGACGTTGAAACAGAGGTGAATACCTCTGCGCTGAGCAGCAGTGAGTAAGAAGTCAAGATCTGGATTAGATGTAGGTGAGCGCTGACCACTGCTATGCAGGGATCAGTATGCTCAGTAGGCGCCAGAAGCCTCAGTCCACCTGGATTGAGGTCGCTTTGCATTATAAGAGATCACGTGAATTCAGCTTTACTTTGTGAGTGACTTGAAAATCGACATTCAGAGCTGTTTCTCATAGGGAGAGAATGCAGACTTACATCGGACTGGATTGTCTGTGGGACAAATGTGTGAACGATTATCTGATTTTTGAACTGATTTCACAGGACTTGGTTGGTTGGTTTGATTTAACGTCCAGTTAACCATTGCAGGTTCTCACCAGACTTTCTCAAGGTTCTTTTACACCACAAGGGTGGTGATCGAATCTATGAAATGAATTTAGGTGGAAATCCCACCCCTACACATTTACAGAGGTGAGAGTTCTTTTACTTCCCACACCACATAGACATGGTATGAGAGGGATTGCCTTTGATATAGCAGTAAATCTACCACTGCTGGGGGTGAAGGAGAAAAGTGGCTGCAGTGGGACCCGAATCAACAAAGTCTGACAACCTTGGGATTACAAGTCCAGTGCTCTTTACCACTGAGCTAACTCCTCACCCTGGTCGCTTTTGTTATGCTTGCATGCAAGCATATCTGGTCTGCACCACGAGGAGGCGAGGCGACCAAGAGGATGAACAGATTGGTAATTTCTGTCCACCCCAGCAGACCAAGCCTTTTCGTCTTCCATCTGTCCTTCTTCTCTGACTCCAACGCACATACATGTATATCGAATTCAAAGTCTTCCATCAACCCACCCCATACATCTATCATACTCTCATCACCAACCTTTCATTACTTAATTATCACACTATCAATTAATTTCACTAATATGATATTTTACCGCATTCCTATATCAAATAATACACTTTTATCAAGTCAAATACAACAAAATTTTATTCTCCCACTTCCTTGTCCATCTTTATTCCTTTCTATCAGCCAGATTAGGTGTAATGCTATGGTCATTATTGGAGCAATACAAAACCAGTCAATGTTTAAGCAAATCTCTGTTGGTGTGCACAGAAATAACCATTACAGAGTGACAACGTTGTAAAAATGTAAATATATTAGATGACAATGTCTGTTGTTAGATGTCCAACTTGTTCGCTGTCTGAATATCTTGATGTAATTGCTAGGAAGAATGATAGCATGCTATTGAAAGCAATAAAATCTTTAAAAAAAGGGGGGGGGGGAATGCACCATGTTAGGAAGAATAGGTTAGGACAAAAGCATGTATGGTTTTATATACAAAACTTGCTGATCGAAGTTTGTTTGCATGGGTAGTTTAACATCCAATTTGTTCTACTAGACAATATGCTAGAAGATACTAGAATATAACAAATTGGAAATATTTCGGAAACTTACATTTTGCCATTGCTCTCTCAAAATATGACAGACTGATGTGTTGCTGCAGGACTTGGTTTGCTTCAATTACTCATAAGGCCTATTTGAAACAAATATAAAAGACAGGAGTAAGAATTTTTTTTAAATATAGAATTGGCAATTATTTAATCTTGCCTATATCTCTGCTAGTGACCTTTACTTCTGAGAAGTTAAAATGTAAGTCTAATTTGTACTTTTGTAATTTCCTTTTACTAGATCTCGACATTTGTTTTACTGGTAATTGTTGCAAATTCAAGGGCAGATCACTCTGTTCCTCATCCAGAAAGAATTGTATTCCTACATTTTTGTACAAACAACTTTTATTTCAGTAAACATTACATCAGAGTAAGTTCCATATTAAGATGAAATGTCAGGGCAGTTGTCATGCATAAACAAGTACAGAAACCTTTATTGGCAATTCATTGTAAAATAAAGTCAAATAATTTAGGAGTACTCTCTCAAATTAGTTATTTCAGCTCATCTTTATTCATCAAGAATGTGTTGAATATATGTTTCCATCAAATCTCAGAATTAATTACATGTTCCCATCACCTATTTATCACTATTTGGTTTGTCCACAGGATGTCCATTGTATGTTATGATGTCACAATTTTACTTAGTCAAGGAGTTCACATTCAATATAGATAGGATCCATTCTTTATCAACTGCTACTTAGTAGTATTCCTGTTGTTCATCTCTTTATCTATTTTTTGCTTTGAGGAATAAAACAGAACATAAAGGACATATACTAGACAAAAAAAACAAAGATAAATGAAAATAAAGTATCATTCAGTATCTGTTGATACTAACATAAGTGGCTTCAGGTATGTGTTCTCTCTGTGTGTATGTGTCATCCATATCAGCTAAACTGATCTCCATAAGCACTCTTTTGTCACAGTTCTTACAGGAATATCAAGAAGTTAAGGCAATTATCTTGCAAACACATAAATCCATCATATATATAGATCCAACAACCACACTCCCCTATCTCTTAATGGTAGTTACACAAACTTTGCCCGTTGTTCTATTTTTCCAAATGCCCAGCATTTTAGCCTCGTGACATCTGGTAAAACCACACAGTCCCATATCTTTGTCTGTGAAGCATTTATTTTATAACCTTAGTTATACTCATTTATCTTGAGACCTGCAAACACCTCAAAGACCTTTTTCTCTTTTATTCTTCAGCTGCTCCATATTTGGAAAATGCCTACAAAAAGTCATATTATTGGCAAACATGCAAACTAATAGTTTAACATCAAGTTTGTTCAATCAAGTGTGAGGTTTCACTCTGGTATGGGTCAACATGTGTGTCTTCAAGTTGAATAAGCGACTAAATACTTTCCCACAAACAGAACAATCGTGAGGTTTCTCTCCTGTATGGGTCAACATGTGGTTCCGTAGAGTAGATGCGAGACTAAAGTCCTTTCCACAAACAGAACATTTGTGAGGTTTTTCTCCTGTATGGGTCAACATGTGTCTCCTTAGAGTAGATACCAAACTGAATTCTTTCCCACAAACAGAACATTTGTAAGGTTTCTCTCCTGTATGGGTCAACATGTGTGTCCTTAGATTATTTGTCCGACTGAATTCCTTCCCACAGATGGAACAATTGTGAGATTTCCTTTCTGTATGGATCAACATGTGACTTGATAAACGATCTTTATTCTTAAATAACTTTCCACAAACAGAACAACTGTGAGGTTTTTCTTCAGCATGGGCCAACATGTGGCTCTTAAGTTCGGATAAGCGACTAAATACCTTCCCACAAAGGGAACATCGAGGTTTCTCTCCTGTATGGATCAACATGTGTGTCTTTAGTGTAGATAACTGATTAAATCCCTTTTCACAAACAGAGCATTTGTGAGGTTTCCCTTCTGTATGGGTCAACATGTGTCTCCTTAAACGGGGTAAGTCAAGAAGTGCCTTCCCACACACAGAACATTTATGAGGTTTCTCTACTGTATGGATCAACATGTGTCTCTTTAAACCAGGCAAGTCATTAAATCCCTTCCGACAAACAGAACATTTGTGAGGTTTCTCTCCTGTATGGGTCAACATGTGTCTCCTTATATTAGACACCCGACTGAATCTCTTTCTACAAATAGAACATTTGTGAGGTTTCTCTCCAGTATGGCTCAACATGTGTCTCCTTAAACCGGGTAAGTCAATAAGTCCTTTCCCACAAACAGAACATTTATAAGGTTTCTCTCCAGTATGGGTCAACATGTGTTTTCTTAGATTAGATATATTAATGGCTCCCTTTCCACAAACAGAACATTTATGAGGATATTCTCCTGTATGGGTCAACATGTGTGCCCTTAGATTAGATAACTGATTAAATCCCTTCCCACAAAAAGAACAATTGTGGGGTCTCTCTCCTGTATGGGTCAATTTGTGTCTCCTTAGATTAGATGCGTCACTGAATCCTTTCAGTGACGCATCAGGAGATGAAATAGTTTGCTATGGTTATGCACTATATGCTTGTCCGAGAATTTGGAGTTAATATGCATTAGCTAATACGTATGTGGTTCAGTAACTTAGAGAAGTACGCACAAAGTAAATAACTGCGATAGGATTCTGTTGTGAGGGAAAAGTAAACATATAATAGGTGTTCTTTATAAGAAGAATGACTGATCATGCGATTCTCTGACGTTGAAACAGAGGTGAATACCTCTGCGCTGAGCAGCAGTGAGTAAGAAGTCAAGATCTGGATTAGATGTAGGTGAGCGCTGACCACTGCTATGCAGGGATCAGTATGCTCAGTAGGCGCCAGAAGCCTCAGTCCACCTGGATTGAGGTCGCTTTGCATTATAAGAGATCACGTGAATTCAGCTTTACTTTGTGAGTGACTTGAAAATCGACATTCAGAGCTGTTTCTCATAGGGAGAGAATGCAGACTTACATCGGACTGGATTGTCTGTGGGACAAATGTGTGAACGATTATCTGATTTTTGAACTGATTTCACAGGACTTGGTTGGTTGGTTTGATTTAACGTCCAGTTAACCATTGCAGGTTCTCACCAGACTTTCTCAAGGTTCTTTTACACCACAAGGGTGGTGATCGAATCTATGAAATGAATTTAGGTGGAAATCCCACCCCTACACATTTACAGAGGTGAGAGTTCTTTTACTTCCCACACCACATAGACATGGTATGAGAGGGATTGCCTTTGATATAGCAGTAAATCTACCACTGCTGGGGGTGAAGGAGAAAAGTGGCTGCAGTGGGACCCGAATCAACAAAGTCTGACAACCTTGGGATTACAAGTCCAGTGCTCTTTACCACTGAGCTAACTCCTCACCCTGGTCGCTTTTGTTATGCTTGCATGCAAGCATATCTGGTCTGCACCACGAGGAGGCGAGGCGACCAAGAGGATGAACAGATTGGTAATTTCTGTCCACCCCAGCAGACCAAGCCTTTTCGTCTTCCATCTGTCCTTCTTCTCTGACTCCAACGCACATACATGTATATCGAATTCAAAGTCTTCCATCAACCCACCCCATACATCTATCATACTCTCATCACCAACCTTTCATTACTTAATTATCACACTATCAATTAATTTCACTAATATGATATTTTACCGCATTCCTATATCAAATAATACACTTTTATCAAGTCAAATACAACAAAATTTTATTCTCCCACTTCCTTGTCCATCTTTATTCCTTTCTATCAGCCAGATTAGGTGTAATGCTATGGTCATTATTGGAGCAATACAAAACCAGTCAATGTTTAAGCAAATCTCTGTTGGTGTGCACAGAAATAACCATTACAGAGTGACAACGTTGTAAAAATGTAAATATATTAGATGACAATGTCTGTTGTTAGATGTCCAACTTGTTCGCTGTCTGAATATCTTGATGTAATTGCTAGGAAGAATGATAGCATGCTATTGAAAGCAATAAAATCTTTAAAAAAAGGGGGGGGGGGAATGCACCATGTTAGGAAGAATAGGTTAGGACAAAAGCATGTATGGTTTTATATACAAAACTTGCTGATCGAAGTTTGTTTGCATGGGTAGTTTAACATCCAATTTGTTCTACTAGACAATATGCTAGAAGATACTAGAATATAACAAATTGGAAATATTTCGGAAACTTACATTTTGCCATTGCTCTCTCAAAATATGACAGACTGATGTGTTGCTGCAGGACTTGGTTTGCTTCAATTACTCATAAGGCCTATTTGAAACAAATATAAAAGACAGGAGTAAGAATTTTTTTTAAATATAGAATTGGCAATTATTTAATCTTGCCTATATCTCTGCTAGTGACCTTTACTTCTGAGAAGTTAAAATGTAAGTCTAATTTGTACTTTTGTAATTTCCTTTTACTAGATCTCGACATTTGTTTTACTGGTAATTGTTGCAAATTCAAGGGCAGATCACTCTGTTCCTCATCCAGAAAGAATTGTATTCCTACATTTTTGTACAAACAACTTTTATTTCAGTAAACATTACATCAGAGTAAGTTCCATATTAAGATGAAATGTCAGGGCAGTTGTCATGCATAAACAAGTACAGAAACCTTTATTGGCAATTCATTGTAAAATAAAGTCAAATAATTTAGGAGTACTCTCTCAAATTAGTTATTTCAGCTCATCTTTATTCATCAAGAATGTGTTGAATATATGTTTCCATCAAATCTCAGAATTAATTACATGTTCCCATCACCTATTTATCACTATTTGGTTTGTCCACAGGATGTCCATTGTATGTTATGATGTCACAATTTTACTTAGTCAAGGAGTTCACATTCAATATAGATAGGATCCATTCTTTATCAACTGCTACTTAGTAGTATTCCTGTTGTTCATCTCTTTATCTATTTTTTGCTTTGAGGAATAAAACAGAACATAAAGGACATATACTAGACAAAAAAAACAAAGATAAATGAAAATAAAGTATCATTCAGTATCTGTTGATACTAACATAAGTGGCTTCAGGTATGTGTTCTCTCTGTGTGTATGTGTCATCCATATCAGCTAAACTGATCTCCATAAGCACTCTTTTGTCACAGTTCTTACAGGAATATCAAGAAGTTAAGGCAATTATCTTGCAAACACATAAATCCATCATATATATAGATCCAACAACCACACTCCCCTATCTCTTAATGGTAGTTACACAAACTTTGCCCGTTGTTCTATTTTTCCAAATGCCCAGCATTTTAGCCTCGTGACATCTGGTAAAACCACACAGTCCCATATCTTTGTCTGTGAAGCATTTATTTTATAACCTTAGTTATACTCATTTATCTTGAGACCTGCAAACACCTCAAAGACCTTTTTCTCTTTTATTCTTCAGCTGCTCCATATTTGGAAAATGCCTACAAAAAGTCATATTATTGGCAAACATGCAAACTAATAGTTTAACATCAAGTTTGTTCAATCAAGTGTGAGGTTTCACTCTGGTATGGGTCAACATGTGTGTCTTCAAGTTGAATAAGCGACTAAATACTTTCCCACAAACAGAACAATCGTGAGGTTTCTCTCCTGTATGGGTCAACATGTGGTTCCGTAGAGTAGATGCGAGACTAAAGTCCTTTCCACAAACAGAACATTTGTGAGGTTTTTCTCCTGTATGGGTCAACATGTGTCTCCTTAGAGTAGATACCAAACTGAATTCTTTCCCACAAACAGAACATTTGTAAGGTTTCTCTCCTGTATGGGTCAACATGTGTGTCCTTAGATTATTTGTCCGACTGAATTCCTTCCCACAGATGGAACAATTGTGAGATTTCCTTTCTGTATGGATCAACATGTGACTTGATAAACGATCTTTATTCTTAAATAACTTTCCACAAACAGAACAACTGTGAGGTTTTTCTTCAGCATGGGCCAACATGTGGCTCTTAAGTTCGGATAAGCGACTAAATACCTTCCCACAAAGGGAACATCGAGGTTTCTCTCCTGTATGGATCAACATGTGTGTCTTTAGTGTAGATAACTGATTAAATCCCTTTTCACAAACAGAGCATTTGTGAGGTTTCCCTTCTGTATGGGTCAACATGTGTCTCCTTAAACGGGGTAAGTCAAGAAGTGCCTTCCCACACACAGAACATTTATGAGGTTTCTCTACTGTATGGATCAACATGTGTCTCTTTAAACCAGGCAAGTCATTAAATCCCTTCCGACAAACAGAACATTTGTGAGGTTTCTCTCCTGTATGGGTCAACATGTGTCTCCTTATATTAGACACCCGACTGAATCTCTTTCTACAAATAGAACATTTGTGAGGTTTCTCTCCAGTATGGCTCAACATGTGTCTCCTTAAACCGGGTAAGTCAATAAGTCCTTTCCCACAAACAGAACATTTATAAGGTTTCTCTCCAGTATGGGTCAACATGTGTTTTCTTAGATTAGATATATTAATGGCTCCCTTTCCACAAACAGAACATTTATGAGGATATTCTCCTGTATGGGTCAACATGTGTGCCCTTAGATTAGATAACTGATTAAATCCCTTCCCACAAAAAGAACAATTGTGGGGTCTCTCTCCTGTATGGGTCAATTTGTGTCTCCTTAGATTAGATGCGTCACTGAATCCTTTCAGTGACGCATCAGGAGATGAAATAGTTTGCTATGGTTATGCACTATATGCTTGTCCGAGAATTTGGAGTTAATATGCATTAGCTAATACGTATGTGGTTCAGTAACTTAGAGAAGTACGCACAAAGTAAATAACTGCGATAGGATTCTGTTGTGAGGGAAAAGTAAACATATAATAGGTGTTCTTTATAAGAAGAATGACTGATCATGCGATTCTCTGACGTTGAAACAGAGGTGAATACCTCTGCGCTGAGCAGCAGTGAGTAAGAAGTCAAGATCTGGATTAGATGTAGGTGAGCGCTGACCACTGCTATGCAGGGATCAGTATGCTCAGTAGGCGCCAGAAGCCTCAGTCCACCTGGATTGAGGTCGCTTTGCATTATAAGAGATCACGTGAATTCAGCTTTACTTTGTGAGTGACTTGAAAATCGACATTCAGAGCTGTTTCTCATAGGGAGAGAATGCAGACTTACATCGGACTGGATTGTCTGTGGGACAAATGTGTGAACGATTATCTGATTTTTGAACTGATTTCACAGGACTTGGTTGGTTGGTTTGATTTAACGTCCAGTTAACCATTGCAGGTTCTCACCAGACTTTCTCAAGGTTCTTTTACACCACAAGGGTGGTGATCGAATCTATGAAATGAATTTAGGTGGAAATCCCACCCCTACACATTTACAGAGGTGAGAGTTCTTTTACTTCCCACACCACATAGACATGGTATGAGAGGGATTGCCTTTGATATAGCAGTAAATCTACCACTGCTGGGGGTGAAGGAGAAAAGTGGCTGCAGTGGGACCCGAATCAACAAAGTCTGACAACCTTGGGATTACAAGTCCAGTGCTCTTTACCACTGAGCTAACTCCTCACCCTGGTCGCTTTTGTTATGCTTGCATGCAAGCATATCTGGTCTGCACCACGAGGAGGCGAGGCGACCAAGAGGATGAACAGATTGGTAATTTCTGTCCACCCCAGCAGACCAAGCCTTTTCGTCTTCCATCTGTCCTTCTTCTCTGACTCCAACGCACATACATGTATATCGAATTCAAAGTCTTCCATCAACCCACCCCATACATCTATCATACTCTCATCACCAACCTTTCATTACTTAATTATCACACTATCAATTAATTTCACTAATATGATATTTTACCGCATTCCTATATCAAATAATACACTTTTATCAAGTCAAATACAACAAAATTTTATTCTCCCACTTCCTTGTCCATCTTTATTCCTTTCTATCAGCCAGATTAGGTGTAATGCTATGGTCATTATTGGAGCAATACAAAACCAGTCAATGTTTAAGCAAATCTCTGTTGGTGTGCACAGAAATAACCATTACAGAGTGACAACGTTGTAAAAATGTAAATATATTAGATGACAATGTCTGTTGTTAGATGTCCAACTTGTTCGCTGTCTGAATATCTTGATGTAATTGCTAGGAAGAATGATAGCATGCTATTGAAAGCAATAAAATCTTTAAAAAAAGGGGGGGGGGGAATGCACCATGTTAGGAAGAATAGGTTAGGACAAAAGCATGTATGGTTTTATATACAAAACTTGCTGATCGAAGTTTGTTTGCATGGGTAGTTTAACATCCAATTTGTTCTACTAGACAATATGCTAGAAGATACTAGAATATAACAAATTGGAAATATTTCGGAAACTTACATTTTGCCATTGCTCTCTCAAAATATGACAGACTGATGTGTTGCTGCAGGACTTGGTTTGCTTCAATTACTCATAAGGCCTATTTGAAACAAATATAAAAGACAGGAGTAAGAATTTTTTTTAAATATAGAATTGGCAATTATTTAATCTTGCCTATATCTCTGCTAGTGACCTTTACTTCTGAGAAGTTAAAATGTAAGTCTAATTTGTACTTTTGTAATTTCCTTTTACTAGATCTCGACATTTGTTTTACTGGTAATTGTTGCAAATTCAAGGGCAGATCACTCTGTTCCTCATCCAGAAAGAATTGTATTCCTACATTTTTGTACAAACAACTTTTATTTCAGTAAACATTACATCAGAGTAAGTTCCATATTAAGATGAAATGTCAGGGCAGTTGTCATGCATAAACAAGTACAGAAACCTTTATTGGCAATTCATTGTAAAATAAAGTCAAATAATTTAGGAGTACTCTCTCAAATTAGTTATTTCAGCTCATCTTTATTCATCAAGAATGTGTTGAATATATGTTTCCATCAAATCTCAGAATTAATTACATGTTCCCATCACCTATTTATCACTATTTGGTTTGTCCACAGGATGTCCATTGTATGTTATGATGTCACAATTTTACTTAGTCAAGGAGTTCACATTCAATATAGATAGGATCCATTCTTTATCAACTGCTACTTAGTAGTATTCCTGTTGTTCATCTCTTTATCTATTTTTTGCTTTGAGGAATAAAACAGAACATAAAGGACATATACTAGACAAAAAAAACAAAGATAAATGAAAATAAAGTATCATTCAGTATCTGTTGATACTAACATAAGTGGCTTCAGGTATGTGTTCTCTCTGTGTGTATGTGTCATCCATATCAGCTAAACTGATCTCCATAAGCACTCTTTTGTCACAGTTCTTACAGGAATATCAAGAAGTTAAGGCAATTATCTTGCAAACACATAAATCCATCATATATATAGATCCAACAACCACACTCCCCTATCTCTTAATGGTAGTTACACAAACTTTGCCCGTTGTTCTATTTTTCCAAATGCCCAGCATTTTAGCCTCGTGACATCTGGTAAAACCACACAGTCCCATATCTTTGTCTGTGAAGCATTTATTTTATAACCTTAGTTATACTCATTTATCTTGAGACCTGCAAACACCTCAAAGACCTTTTTCTCTTTTATTCTTCAGCTGCTCCATATTTGGAAAATGCCTACAAAAAGTCATATTATTGGCAAACATGCAAACTAATAGTTTAACATCAAGTTTGTTCAATCAAGTGTGAGGTTTCACTCTGGTATGGGTCAACATGTGTGTCTTCAAGTTGAATAAGCGACTAAATACTTTCCCACAAACAGAACAATCGTGAGGTTTCTCTCCTGTATGGGTCAACATGTGGTTCCGTAGAGTAGATGCGAGACTAAAGTCCTTTCCACAAACAGAACATTTGTGAGGTTTTTCTCCTGTATGGGTCAACATGTGTCTCCTTAGAGTAGATACCAAACTGAATTCTTTCCCACAAACAGAACATTTGTAAGGTTTCTCTCCTGTATGGGTCAACATGTGTGTCCTTAGATTATTTGTCCGACTGAATTCCTTCCCACAGATGGAACAATTGTGAGATTTCCTTTCTGTATGGATCAACATGTGACTTGATAAACGATCTTTATTCTTAAATAACTTTCCACAAACAGAACAACTGTGAGGTTTTTCTTCAGCATGGGCCAACATGTGGCTCTTAAGTTCGGATAAGCGACTAAATACCTTCCCACAAAGGGAACATCGAGGTTTCTCTCCTGTATGGATCAACATGTGTGTCTTTAGTGTAGATAACTGATTAAATCCCTTTTCACAAACAGAGCATTTGTGAGGTTTCCCTTCTGTATGGGTCAACATGTGTCTCCTTAAACGGGGTAAGTCAAGAAGTGCCTTCCCACACACAGAACATTTATGAGGTTTCTCTACTGTATGGATCAACATGTGTCTCTTTAAACCAGGCAAGTCATTAAATCCCTTCCGACAAACAGAACATTTGTGAGGTTTCTCTCCTGTATGGGTCAACATGTGTCTCCTTATATTAGACACCCGACTGAATCTCTTTCTACAAATAGAACATTTGTGAGGTTTCTCTCCAGTATGGCTCAACATGTGTCTCCTTAAACCGGGTAAGTCAATAAGTCCTTTCCCACAAACAGAACATTTATAAGGTTTCTCTCCAGTATGGGTCAACATGTGTTTTCTTAGATTAGATATATTAATGGCTCCCTTTCCACAAACAGAACATTTATGAGGATATTCTCCTGTATGGGTCAACATGTGTGCCCTTAGATTAGATAACTGATTAAATCCCTTCCCACAAAAAGAACAATTGTGGGGTCTCTCTCCTGTATGGGTCAATTTGTGTCTCCTTAGATTAGATGCGTCACTGAATCCTTTCAGTGACGCATCAGGAGATGAAATAGTTTGCTATGGTTATGCACTATATGCTTGTCCGAGAATTTGGAGTTAATATGCATTAGCTAATACGTATGTGGTTCAGTAACTTAGAGAAGTACGCACAAAGTAAATAACTGCGATAGGATTCTGTTGTGAGGGAAAAGTAAACATATAATAGGTGTTCTTTATAAGAAGAATGACTGATCATGCGATTCTCTGACGTTGAAACAGAGGTGAATACCTCTGCGCTGAGCAGCAGTGAGTAAGAAGTCAAGATCTGGATTAGATGTAGGTGAGCGCTGACCACTGCTATGCAGGGATCAGTATGCTCAGTAGGCGCCAGAAGCCTCAGTCCACCTGGATTGAGGTCGCTTTGCATTATAAGAGATCACGTGAATTCAGCTTTACTTTGTGAGTGACTTGAAAATCGACATTCAGAGCTGTTTCTCATAGGGAGAGAATGCAGACTTACATCGGACTGGATTGTCTGTGGGACAAATGTGTGAACGATTATCTGATTTTTGAACTGATTTCACAGGACTTGGTTGGTTGGTTTGATTTAACGTCCAGTTAACCATTGCAGGTTCTCACCAGACTTTCTCAAGGTTCTTTTACACCACAAGGGTGGTGATCGAATCTATGAAATGAATTTAGGTGGAAATCCCACCCCTACACATTTACAGAGGTGAGAGTTCTTTTACTTCCCACACCACATAGACATGGTATGAGAGGGATTGCCTTTGATATAGCAGTAAATCTACCACTGCTGGGGGTGAAGGAGAAAAGTGGCTGCAGTGGGACCCGAATCAACAAAGTCTGACAACCTTGGGATTACAAGTCCAGTGCTCTTTACCACTGAGCTAACTCCTCACCCTGGTCGCTTTTGTTATGCTTGCATGCAAGCATATCTGGTCTGCACCACGAGGAGGCGAGGCGACCAAGAGGATGAACAGATTGGTAATTTCTGTCCACCCCAGCAGACCAAGCCTTTTCGTCTTCCATCTGTCCTTCTTCTCTGACTCCAACGCACATACATGTATATCGAATTCAAAGTCTTCCATCAACCCACCCCATACATCTATCATACTCTCATCACCAACCTTTCATTACTTAATTATCACACTATCAATTAATTTCACTAATATGATATTTTACCGCATTCCTATATCAAATAATACACTTTTATCAAGTCAAATACAACAAAATTTTATTCTCCCACTTCCTTGTCCATCTTTATTCCTTTCTATCAGCCAGATTAGGTGTAATGCTATGGTCATTATTGGAGCAATACAAAACCAGTCAATGTTTAAGCAAATCTCTGTTGGTGTGCACAGAAATAACCATTACAGAGTGACAACGTTGTAAAAATGTAAATATATTAGATGACAATGTCTGTTGTTAGATGTCCAACTTGTTCGCTGTCTGAATATCTTGATGTAATTGCTAGGAAGAATGATAGCATGCTATTGAAAGCAATAAAATCTTTAAAAAAAGGGGGGGGGGGAATGCACCATGTTAGGAAGAATAGGTTAGGACAAAAGCATGTATGGTTTTATATACAAAACTTGCTGATCGAAGTTTGTTTGCATGGGTAGTTTAACATCCAATTTGTTCTACTAGACAATATGCTAGAAGATACTAGAATATAACAAATTGGAAATATTTCGGAAACTTACATTTTGCCATTGCTCTCTCAAAATATGACAGACTGATGTGTTGCTGCAGGACTTGGTTTGCTTCAATTACTCATAAGGCCTATTTGAAACAAATATAAAAGACAGGAGTAAGAATTTTTTTTAAATATAGAATTGGCAATTATTTAATCTTGCCTATATCTCTGCTAGTGACCTTTACTTCTGAGAAGTTAAAATGTAAGTCTAATTTGTACTTTTGTAATTTCCTTTTACTAGATCTCGACATTTGTTTTACTGGTAATTGTTGCAAATTCAAGGGCAGATCACTCTGTTCCTCATCCAGAAAGAATTGTATTCCTACATTTTTGTACAAACAACTTTTATTTCAGTAAACATTACATCAGAGTAAGTTCCATATTAAGATGAAATGTCAGGGCAGTTGTCATGCATAAACAAGTACAGAAACCTTTATTGGCAATTCATTGTAAAATAAAGTCAAATAATTTAGGAGTACTCTCTCAAATTAGTTATTTCAGCTCATCTTTATTCATCAAGAATGTGTTGAATATATGTTTCCATCAAATCTCAGAATTAATTACATGTTCCCATCACCTATTTATCACTATTTGGTTTGTCCACAGGATGTCCATTGTATGTTATGATGTCACAATTTTACTTAGTCAAGGAGTTCACATTCAATATAGATAGGATCCATTCTTTATCAACTGCTACTTAGTAGTATTCCTGTTGTTCATCTCTTTATCTATTTTTTGCTTTGAGGAATAAAACAGAACATAAAGGACATATACTAGACAAAAAAAACAAAGATAAATGAAAATAAAGTATCATTCAGTATCTGTTGATACTAACATAAGTGGCTTCAGGTATGTGTTCTCTCTGTGTGTATGTGTCATCCATATCAGCTAAACTGATCTCCATAAGCACTCTTTTGTCACAGTTCTTACAGGAATATCAAGAAGTTAAGGCAATTATCTTGCAAACACATAAATCCATCATATATATAGATCCAACAACCACACTCCCCTATCTCTTAATGGTAGTTACACAAACTTTGCCCGTTGTTCTATTTTTCCAAATGCCCAGCATTTTAGCCTCGTGACATCTGGTAAAACCACACAGTCCCATATCTTTGTCTGTGAAGCATTTATTTTATAACCTTAGTTATACTCATTTATCTTGAGACCTGCAAACACCTCAAAGACCTTTTTCTCTTTTATTCTTCAGCTGCTCCATATTTGGAAAATGCCTACAAAAAGTCATATTATTGGCAAACATGCAAACTAATAGTTTAACATCAAGTTTGTTCAATCAAGTGTGAGGTTTCACTCTGGTATGGGTCAACATGTGTGTCTTCAAGTTGAATAAGCGACTAAATACTTTCCCACAAACAGAACAATCGTGAGGTTTCTCTCCTGTATGGGTCAACATGTGGTTCCGTAGAGTAGATGCGAGACTAAAGTCCTTTCCACAAACAGAACATTTGTGAGGTTTTTCTCCTGTATGGGTCAACATGTGTCTCCTTAGAGTAGATACCAAACTGAATTCTTTCCCACAAACAGAACATTTGTAAGGTTTCTCTCCTGTATGGGTCAACATGTGTGTCCTTAGATTATTTGTCCGACTGAATTCCTTCCCACAGATGGAACAATTGTGAGATTTCCTTTCTGTATGGATCAACATGTGACTTGATAAACGATCTTTATTCTTAAATAACTTTCCACAAACAGAACAACTGTGAGGTTTTTCTTCAGCATGGGCCAACATGTGGCTCTTAAGTTCGGATAAGCGACTAAATACCTTCCCACAAAGGGAACATCGAGGTTTCTCTCCTGTATGGATCAACATGTGTGTCTTTAGTGTAGATAACTGATTAAATCCCTTTTCACAAACAGAGCATTTGTGAGGTTTCCCTTCTGTATGGGTCAACATGTGTCTCCTTAAACGGGGTAAGTCAAGAAGTGCCTTCCCACACACAGAACATTTATGAGGTTTCTCTACTGTATGGATCAACATGTGTCTCTTTAAACCAGGCAAGTCATTAAATCCCTTCCGACAAACAGAACATTTGTGAGGTTTCTCTCCTGTATGGGTCAACATGTGTCTCCTTATATTAGACACCCGACTGAATCTCTTTCTACAAATAGAACATTTGTGAGGTTTCTCTCCAGTATGGCTCAACATGTGTCTCCTTAAACCGGGTAAGTCAATAAGTCCTTTCCCACAAACAGAACATTTATAAGGTTTCTCTCCAGTATGGGTCAACATGTGTTTTCTTAGATTAGATATATTAATGGCTCCCTTTCCACAAACAGAACATTTATGAGGATATTCTCCTGTATGGGTCAACATGTGTGCCCTTAGATTAGATAACTGATTAAATCCCTTCCCACAAAAAGAACAATTGTGGGGTCTCTCTCCTGTATGGGTCAATTTGTGTCTCCTTAGATTAGATGCGTCACTGAATCCTTTCAGTGACGCATCAGGAGATGAAATAGTTTGCTATGGTTATGCACTATATGCTTGTCCGAGAATTTGGAGTTAATATGCATTAGCTAATACGTATGTGGTTCAGTAACTTAGAGAAGTACGCACAAAGTAAATAACTGCGATAGGATTCTGTTGTGAGGGAAAAGTAAACATATAATAGGTGTTCTTTATAAGAAGAATGACTGATCATGCGATTCTCTGACGTTGAAACAGAGGTGAATACCTCTGCGCTGAGCAGCAGTGAGTAAGAAGTCAAGATCTGGATTAGATGTAGGTGAGCGCTGACCACTGCTATGCAGGGATCAGTATGCTCAGTAGGCGCCAGAAGCCTCAGTCCACCTGGATTGAGGTCGCTTTGCATTATAAGAGATCACGTGAATTCAGCTTTACTTTGTGAGTGACTTGAAAATCGACATTCAGAGCTGTTTCTCATAGGGAGAGAATGCAGACTTACATCGGACTGGATTGTCTGTGGGACAAATGTGTGAACGATTATCTGATTTTTGAACTGATTTCACAGGACTTGGTTGGTTGGTTTGATTTAACGTCCAGTTAACCATTGCAGGTTCTCACCAGACTTTCTCAAGGTTCTTTTACACCACAAGGGTGGTGATCGAATCTATGAAATGAATTTAGGTGGAAATCCCACCCCTACACATTTACAGAGGTGAGAGTTCTTTTACTTCCCACACCACATAGACATGGTATGAGAGGGATTGCCTTTGATATAGCAGTAAATCTACCACTGCTGGGGGTGAAGGAGAAAAGTGGCTGCAGTGGGACCCGAATCAACAAAGTCTGACAACCTTGGGATTACAAGTCCAGTGCTCTTTACCACTGAGCTAACTCCTCACCCTGGTCGCTTTTGTTATGCTTGCATGCAAGCATATCTGGTCTGCACCACGAGGAGGCGAGGCGACCAAGAGGATGAACAGATTGGTAATTTCTGTCCACCCCAGCAGACCAAGCCTTTTCGTCTTCCATCTGTCCTTCTTCTCTGACTCCAACGCACATACATGTATATCGAATTCAAAGTCTTCCATCAACCCACCCCATACATCTATCATACTCTCATCACCAACCTTTCATTACTTAATTATCACACTATCAATTAATTTCACTAATATGATATTTTACCGCATTCCTATATCAAATAATACACTTTTATCAAGTCAAATACAACAAAATTTTATTCTCCCACTTCCTTGTCCATCTTTATTCCTTTCTATCAGCCAGATTAGGTGTAATGCTATGGTCATTATTGGAGCAATACAAAACCAGTCAATGTTTAAGCAAATCTCTGTTGGTGTGCACAGAAATAACCATTACAGAGTGACAACGTTGTAAAAATGTAAATATATTAGATGACAATGTCTGTTGTTAGATGTCCAACTTGTTCGCTGTCTGAATATCTTGATGTAATTGCTAGGAAGAATGATAGCATGCTATTGAAAGCAATAAAATCTTTAAAAAAAGGGGGGGGGGGAATGCACCATGTTAGGAAGAATAGGTTAGGACAAAAGCATGTATGGTTTTATATACAAAACTTGCTGATCGAAGTTTGTTTGCATGGGTAGTTTAACATCCAATTTGTTCTACTAGACAATATGCTAGAAGATACTAGAATATAACAAATTGGAAATATTTCGGAAACTTACATTTTGCCATTGCTCTCTCAAAATATGACAGACTGATGTGTTGCTGCAGGACTTGGTTTGCTTCAATTACTCATAAGGCCTATTTGAAACAAATATAAAAGACAGGAGTAAGAATTTTTTTTAAATATAGAATTGGCAATTATTTAATCTTGCCTATATCTCTGCTAGTGACCTTTACTTCTGAGAAGTTAAAATGTAAGTCTAATTTGTACTTTTGTAATTTCCTTTTACTAGATCTCGACATTTGTTTTACTGGTAATTGTTGCAAATTCAAGGGCAGATCACTCTGTTCCTCATCCAGAAAGAATTGTATTCCTACATTTTTGTACAAACAACTTTTATTTCAGTAAACATTACATCAGAGTAAGTTCCATATTAAGATGAAATGTCAGGGCAGTTGTCATGCATAAACAAGTACAGAAACCTTTATTGGCAATTCATTGTAAAATAAAGTCAAATAATTTAGGAGTACTCTCTCAAATTAGTTATTTCAGCTCATCTTTATTCATCAAGAATGTGTTGAATATATGTTTCCATCAAATCTCAGAATTAATTACATGTTCCCATCACCTATTTATCACTATTTGGTTTGTCCACAGGATGTCCATTGTATGTTATGATGTCACAATTTTACTTAGTCAAGGAGTTCACATTCAATATAGATAGGATCCATTCTTTATCAACTGCTACTTAGTAGTATTCCTGTTGTTCATCTCTTTATCTATTTTTTGCTTTGAGGAATAAAACAGAACATAAAGGACATATACTAGACAAAAAAAACAAAGATAAATGAAAATAAAGTATCATTCAGTATCTGTTGATACTAACATAAGTGGCTTCAGGTATGTGTTCTCTCTGTGTGTATGTGTCATCCATATCAGCTAAACTGATCTCCATAAGCACTCTTTTGTCACAGTTCTTACAGGAATATCAAGAAGTTAAGGCAATTATCTTGCAAACACATAAATCCATCATATATATAGATCCAACAACCACACTCCCCTATCTCTTAATGGTAGTTACACAAACTTTGCCCGTTGTTCTATTTTTCCAAATGCCCAGCATTTTAGCCTCGTGACATCTGGTAAAACCACACAGTCCCATATCTTTGTCTGTGAAGCATTTATTTTATAACCTTAGTTATACTCATTTATCTTGAGACCTGCAAACACCTCAAAGACCTTTTTCTCTTTTATTCTTCAGCTGCTCCATATTTGGAAAATGCCTACAAAAAGTCATATTATTGGCAAACATGCAAACTAATAGTTTAACATCAAGTTTGTTCAATCAAGTGTGAGGTTTCACTCTGGTATGGGTCAACATGTGTGTCTTCAAGTTGAATAAGCGACTAAATACTTTCCCACAAACAGAACAATCGTGAGGTTTCTCTCCTGTATGGGTCAACATGTGGTTCCGTAGAGTAGATGCGAGACTAAAGTCCTTTCCACAAACAGAACATTTGTGAGGTTTTTCTCCTGTATGGGTCAACATGTGTCTCCTTAGAGTAGATACCAAACTGAATTCTTTCCCACAAACAGAACATTTGTAAGGTTTCTCTCCTGTATGGGTCAACATGTGTGTCCTTAGATTATTTGTCCGACTGAATTCCTTCCCACAGATGGAACAATTGTGAGATTTCCTTTCTGTATGGATCAACATGTGACTTGATAAACGATCTTTATTCTTAAATAACTTTCCACAAACAGAACAACTGTGAGGTTTTTCTTCAGCATGGGCCAACATGTGGCTCTTAAGTTCGGATAAGCGACTAAATACCTTCCCACAAAGGGAACATCGAGGTTTCTCTCCTGTATGGATCAACATGTGTGTCTTTAGTGTAGATAACTGATTAAATCCCTTTTCACAAACAGAGCATTTGTGAGGTTTCCCTTCTGTATGGGTCAACATGTGTCTCCTTAAACGGGGTAAGTCAAGAAGTGCCTTCCCACACACAGAACATTTATGAGGTTTCTCTACTGTATGGATCAACATGTGTCTCTTTAAACCAGGCAAGTCATTAAATCCCTTCCGACAAACAGAACATTTGTGAGGTTTCTCTCCTGTATGGGTCAACATGTGTCTCCTTATATTAGACACCCGACTGAATCCCTTTCTACAAATAGAACATTTGTGAGGTTTCTCTCCAGTATGGCTCAACATGTGTCTCCTTAAACCGGGTAAGTCAATAAGTCCTTTCCCACAAACAGAACATTTATAAGGTTTCTCTCCAGTATGGGTCAACATGTGTTTTCTTAGATTAGATATATTAATGGCTCCCTTTCCACAAACAGAACATTTATGAGGATATTCTCCTGTATGGGTCAACATGTGTGCCCTTAGATTAGATAACTGATTAAATCCCTTCCCACAAAAAGAACAATTGTGGGGTCTCTCTCCTGTATGGGTCAATTTGTGTCTCCTTAGATTAGATGCGTCACTGAATCCTTTCAGTGACGCATCAGGAGATGAAATAGTTTGCTATGGTTATGCACTATATGC
This sequence comes from Alentia gelatinosa, assembly GCA_950022655.1. Lineage (NCBI taxonomy): Eukaryota > Metazoa > Annelida > Polychaeta > Phyllodocida > Polynoidae > Alentia > Alentia gelatinosa. The sequence goes on along the minus strand of OX465581.1, from coordinate 5,954,557 downwards.
TTGTCCGAGAATTTGGAGTTAATATGCATTAGCTAATACGTATGTGGTTCAGTAACTTAGAGAAGTACGCACAAAGTAAATAACTGCGATAGGATTCTGTTGTGAGGGAAAAGTAAACATATAATAGGTGTTCTTTATAAGAAGAATGACTGATCATGCGATTCTCTGACGTTGAAACAGAGGTGAATACCTCTGCGCTGAGCAGCAGTGAGTAAGAAGTCAAGATCTGGATTAGATGTAGGTGAGCGCTGACCACTGCTATGCAGGGATCAGTATGCTCAGTAGGCGCCAGAAGCCTCAGTCCACCTGGATTGAGGTCGCTTTGCATTATAAGAGATCACGTGAATTCAGCTTTACTTTGTGAGTGACTTGAAAATCGACATTCAGAGCTGTTTCTCATAGGGAGAGAATGCAGACTTACATCGGACTGGATTGTCTGTGGGACAAATGTGTGAACGATTATCTGATTTTTGAACTGATTTCACAGGACTTGGTTGGTTGGTTTGATTTAACGTCCAGTTAACCATTGCAGGTTCTCACCAGACTTTCTCAAGGTTCTTTTACACCACAAGGGTGGTGATCGAATCTATGAAATGAATTTAGGTGGAAATCCCACCCCTACACATTTACAGAGGTGAGAGTTCTTTTACTTCCCACACCACATAGACATGGTATGAGAGGGATTGCCTTTGATATAGCAGTAAATCTACCACTGCTGGGGGTGAAGGAGAAAAGTGGCTGCAGTGGGACCCGAATCAACAAAGTCTGACAACCTTGGGATTACAAGTCCAGTGCTCTTTACCACTGAGCTAACTCCTCACCCTGGTCGCTTTTGTTATGCTTGCATGCAAGCATATCTGGTCTGCACCACGAGGAGGCGAGGCGACCAAGAGGATGAACAGATTGGTAATTTCTGTCCACCCCAGCAGACCAAGCCTTTTCGTCTTCCATCTGTCCTTCTTCTCTGACTCCAACGCACATACATGTATATCGAATTCAAAGTCTTCCATCAACCCACCCCATACATCTATCATACTCTCATCACCAACCTTTCATTACTTAATTATCACACTATCAATTAATTTCACTAATATGATATTTTACCGCATTCCTATATCAAATAATACACTTTTATCAAGTCAAATACAACAAAATTTTATTCTCCCACTTCCTTGTCCATCTTTATTCCTTTCTATCAGCCAGATTAGGTGTAATGCTATGGTCATTATTGGAGCAATATAAAACCAGTCAATGTTTAAGCAAATCTCTGTTGGTGTGCACAGAAATAACCATTACAGAGTGACAACGTTGTAAAAATGTAAATATATTAGATGACAATGTCTGTTGTTAGATGTCCAACTTGTTCGCTGTCTGAATATCTTGATGTAATTGCTAGGAAGAATGATAGCATGCTATTGAAAGCAATAAAATCTTTAAAAAAAGGGGGGGGGGAATGCACCATGTTAGGAAGAATAGGTTAGGACAAAAGCATGTATGGTTTTATATACAAAACTTGCTGATCGAAGTTTGTTTGCATGGGTAGTTTAACATCCAATTTGTTCTACTAGACAATATGCTAGAAGATACTAGAATATAACAAATTGGAAATATTTCGGAAACTTACATTTTGCCATTGCTCTCTCAAAATATGACAGACTGATGTGTTGCTGCAGGACTTGGTTTGCTTCAATTACTCATAAGGCCTATTTGAAACAAATATAAAAGACAGGAGTAAGAATTTTTTTTAAATATAGAATTGGCAATTATTTAATCTTGCCTATATCTCTGCTAGTGACCTTTACTTCTGAGAAGTTAAAATGTAAGTCTAATTTGTACTTTTGTAATTTCCTTTTACTAGATCTCGACATTTGTTTTACTGGTAATTGTTGCAAATTCAAGGGCAGATCACTCTGTTCCTCATCCAGAAAGAATTGTATTCCTACATTTTTGTACAAACAACTTTTATTTCAGTAAACATTACATCAGAGTAAGTTCCATATTAAGATGAAATGTCAGGGCAGTTGTCATGCATAAACAAGTACAGAAACCTTTATTGGCAATTCATTGTAAAATAAAGTCAAATAATTTAGGAGTACTCTCTCAAATTAGTTATTTCAGCTCATCTTTATTCATCAAGAATGTGTTGAATATATGTTTCCATCAAATCTCAGAATTAATTACATGTTCCCATCACCTATTTATCACTATTTGGTTTGTCCACAGGATGTCCATTGTATGTTATGATGTCACAATTTTACTTAGTCAAGGAGTTCACATTCAATATAGATAGGATCCATTCTTTATCAACTGCTACTTAGTAGTATTCCTGTTGTTCATCTCTTTATCTATTTTTTGCTTTGAGGAATAAAACAGAACATAAAGGACATATACTAGACAAAAAAAACAAAGATAAATGAAAATAAAGTATCATTCAGTATCTGTTGATACTAACATAAGTGGCTTCAGGTATGTGTTCTCTCTGTGTGTATGTGTCATCCATATCAGCTAAACTGATCTCCATAAGCACTCTTTTGTCACAGTTCTTACAGGAATATCAAGAAGTTAAGGCAATTATCTTGCAAACACATAAATCCATCATATATATAGATCCAACAACCACACTCCCCTATCTCTTAATGGTAGTTACACAAACTTTGCCCGTTGTTCTATTTTTCCAAATGCCCAGCATTTTAGCCTCGTGACATCTGGTAAAACCACACAGTCCCATATCTTTGTCTGTGAAGCATTTATTTTATAACCTTAGTTATACTCATTTATCTTGAGACCTGCAAACACCTCAAAGACCTTTTTCTCTTTTATTCTTCAGCTGCTCCATATTTGGAAAATGCCTACAAAAAGTCATATTATTGGCAAACATGCAAACTAATAGTTTAACATCAAGTTTGTTCAATCAAGTGTGAGGTTTCACTCTGGTATGGGTCAACATGTGTGTCTTCAAGTTGAATAAGCGACTAAATACTTTCCCACAAACAGAACAATCGTGAGGTTTCTCTCCTGTATGGGTCAACATGTGGTTCCGTAGAGTAGATGCGAGACTAAAGTCCTTTCCACAAACAGAACATTTGTGAGGTTTTTCTCCTGTATGGGTCAACATGTGTCTCCTTAGAGTAGATACCAAACTGAATTCTTTCCCACAAACAGAACATTTGTAAGGTTTCTCTCCTGTATGGGTCAACATGTGTGTCCTTAGATTATTTGTCCGACTGAATTCCTTCCCACAGATGGAACAATTGTGAGATTTCCTTTCTGTATGGATCAACATGTGACTTGATAAACGATCTTTATTCTTAAATAACTTTCCACAAACAGAACAACTGTGAGGTTTTTCTTCAGCATGGGCCAACATGTGGCTCTTAAGTTCGGATAAGCGACTAAATACCTTCCCACAAAGGGAACATCGAGGTTTCTCTCCTGTATGGATCAACATGTGTGTCTTTAGTGTAGATAACTGATTAAATCCCTTTTCACAAACAGAGCATTTGTGAGGTTTCCCTTCTGTATGGGTCAACATGTGTCTCCTTAAACGGGGTAAGTCAAGAAGTGCCTTCCCACACACAGAACATTTATGAGGTTTCTCTACTGTATGGATCAACATGTGTCTCTTTAAACCAGGCAAGTCATTAAATCCCTTCCGACAAACAGAACATTTGTGAGGTTTCTCTCCTGTATGGGTCAACATGTGTCTCCTTATATTAGACACCCGACTGAATCTCTTTCTACAAATAGAACATTTGTGAGGTTTCTCTCCAGTATGGCTCAACATGTGTCTCCTTAAACCGGGTAAGTCAATAAGTCCTTTCCCACAAACAGAACATTTATAAGGTTTCTCTCCAGTATGGGTCAACATGTGTTTTCTTAGATTAGATATATTAATGGCTCCCTTTCCACAAACAGAACATTTATGAGGATATTCTCCTGTATGGGTCAACATGTGTGCCCTTAGATTAGATAACTGATTAAATCCCTTCCCACAAAAAGAACAATTGTGGGGTCTCTCTCCTGTATGGGTCAATTTGTGTCTCCTTAGATTAGATGCGTCACTGAATCCTTTCAGTGACGCATCAGGAGATGAAATAGTTTGCTATGGTTATGCACTATATGCTTGTCCGAGAATTTGGAGTTAATATGCATTAGCTAATACGTATGTGGTTCAGTAACTTAGAGAAGTACGCACAAAGTAAATAACTGCGATAGGATTCTGTTGTGAGGGAAAAGTAAACATATAATAGGTGTTCTTTATAAGAAGAATGACTGATCATGCGATTCTCTGACGTTGAAACAGAGGTGAATACCTCTGCGCTGAGCAGCAGTGAGTAAGAAGTCAAGATCTGGATTAGATGTAGGTGAGCGCTGACCACTGCTATGCAGGGATCAGTATGCTCAGTAGGCGCCAGAAGCCTCAGTCCACCTGGATTGAGGTCGCTTTGCATTATAAGAGATCACGTGAATTCAGCTTTACTTTGTGAGTGACTTGAAAATCGACATTCAGAGCTGTTTCTCATAGGGAGAGAATGCAGACTTACATCGGACTGGATTGTCTGTGGGACAAATGTGTGAACGATTATCTGATTTTTGAACTGATTTCACAGGACTTGGTTGGTTGGTTTGATTTAACGTCCAGTTAACCATTGCAGGTTCTCACCAGACTTTCTCAAGGTTCTTTTACACCACAAGGGTGGTGATCGAATCTATGAAATGAATTTAGGTGGAAATCCCACCCCTACACATTTACAGAGGTGAGAGTTCTTTTACTTCCCACACCACATAGACATGGTATGAGAGGGATTGCCTTTGATATAGCAGTAAATCTACCACTGCTGGGGGTGAAGGAGAAAAGTGGCTGCAGTGGGACCCGAATCAACAAAGTCTGACAACCTTGGGATTACAAGTCCAGTGCTCTTTACCACTGAGCTAACTCCTCACCCTGGTCGCTTTTGTTATGCTTGCATGCAAGCATATCTGGTCTGCACCACGAGGAGGCGAGGCGACCAAGAGGATGAACAGATTGGTAATTTCTGTCCACCCCAGCAGACCAAGCCTTTTCGTCTTCCATCTGTCCTTCTTCTCTGACTCCAACGCACATACATGTATATCGAATTCAAAGTCTTCCATCAACCCACCCCATACATCTATCATACTCTCATCACCAACCTTTCATTACTTAATTATCACACTATCAATTAATTTCACTAATATGATATTTTACCGCATTCCTATATCAAATAATACACTTTTATCAAGTCAAATACAACAAAATTTTATTCTCCCACTTCCTTGTCCATCTTTATTCCTTTCTATCAGCCAGATTAGGTGTAATGCTATGGTCATTATTGGAGCAATACAAAACCAGTCAATGTTTAAGCAAATCTCTGTTGGTGTGCACAGAAATAACCATTACAGAGTGACAACGTTGTAAAAATGTAAATATATTAGATGACAATGTCTGTTGTTAGATGTCCAACTTGTTCGCTGTCTGAATATCTTGATGTAATTGCTAGGAAGAATGATAGCATGCTATTGAAAGCAATAAAATCTTTAAAAAAAGGGGGGGGGGGAATGCACCATGTTAGGAAGAATAGGTTAGGACAAAAGCATGTATGGTTTTATATACAAAACTTGCTGATCGAAGTTTGTTTGCATGGGTAGTTTAACATCCAATTTGTTCTACTAGACAATATGCTAGAAGATACTAGAATATAACAAATTGGAAATATTTCGGAAACTTACATTTTGCCATTGCTCTCTCAAAATATGACAGACTGATGTGTTGCTGCAGGACTTGGTTTGCTTCAATTACTCATAAGGCCTATTTGAAACAAATATAAAAGACAGGAGTAAGAATTTTTTTTAAATATAGAATTGGCAATTATTTAATCTTGCCTATATCTCTGCTAGTGACCTTTACTTCTGAGAAGTTAAAATGTAAGTCTAATTTGTACTTTTGTAATTTCCTTTTACTAGATCTCGACATTTGTTTTACTGGTAATTGTTGCAAATTCAAGGGCAGATCACTCTGTTCCTCATCCAGAAAGAATTGTATTCCTACATTTTTGTACAAACAACTTTTATTTCAGTAAACATTACATCAGAGTAAGTTCCATATTAAGATGAAATGTCAGGGCAGTTGTCATGCATAAACAAGTACAGAAACCTTTATTGGCAATTCATTGTAAAATAAAGTCAAATAATTTAGGAGTACTCTCTCAAATTAGTTATTTCAGCTCATCTTTATTCATCAAGAATGTGTTGAATATATGTTTCCATCAAATCTCAGAATTAATTACATGTTCCCATCACCTATTTATCACTATTTGGTTTGTCCACAGGATGTCCATTGTATGTTATGATGTCACAATTTTACTTAGTCAAGGAGTTCACATTCAATATAGATAGGATCCATTCTTTATCAACTGCTACTTAGTAGTATTCCTGTTGTTCATCTCTTTATCTATTTTTTGCTTTGAGGAATAAAACAGAACATAAAGGACATATACTAGACAAAAAAAACAAAGATAAATGAAAATAAAGTATCATTCAGTATCTGTTGATACTAACATAAGTGGCTTCAGGTATGTGTTCTCTCTGTGTGTATGTGTCATCCATATCAGCTAAACTGATCTCCATAAGCACTCTTTTGTCACAGTTCTTACAGGAATATCAAGAAGTTAAGGCAATTATCTTGCAAACACATAAATCCATCATATATATAGATCCAACAACCACACTCCCCTATCTCTTAATGGTAGTTACACAAACTTTGCCCGTTGTTCTATTTTTCCAAATGCCCAGCATTTTAGCCTCGTGACATCTGGTAAAACCACACAGTCCCATATCTTTGTCTGTGAAGCATTTATTTTATAACCTTAGTTATACTCATTTATCTTGAGACCTGCAAACACCTCAAAGACCTTTTTCTCTTTTATTCTTCAGCTGCTCCATATTTGGAAAATGCCTACAAAAAGTCATATTATTGGCAAACATGCAAACTAATAGTTTAACATCAAGTTTGTTCAATCAAGTGTGAGGTTTCACTCTGGTATGGGTCAACATGTGTGTCTTCAAGTTGAATAAGCGACTAAATACTTTCCCACAAACAGAACAATCGTGAGGTTTCTCTCCTGTATGGGTCAACATGTGGTTCCGTAGAGTAGATGCGAGACTAAAGTCCTTTCCACAAACAGAACATTTGTGAGGTTTTTCTCCTGTATGGGTCAACATGTGTCTCCTTAGAGTAGATACCAAACTGAATTCTTTCCCACAAACAGAACATTTGTAAGGTTTCTCTCCTGTATGGGTCAACATGTGTGTCCTTAGATTATTTGTCCGACTGAATTCCTTCCCACAGATGGAACAATTGTGAGATTTCCTTTCTGTATGGATCAACATGTGACTTGATAAACGATCTTTATTCTTAAATAACTTTCCACAAACAGAACAACTGTGAGGTTTTTCTTCAGCATGGGCCAACATGTGGCTCTTAAGTTCGGATAAGCGACTAAATACCTTCCCACAAAGGGAACATCGAGGTTTCTCTCCTGTATGGATCAACATGTGTGTCTTTAGTGTAGATAACTGATTAAATCCCTTTTCACAAACAGAGCATTTGTGAGGTTTCCCTTCTGTATGGGTCAACATGTGTCTCCTTAAACGGGGTAAGTCAAGAAGTGCCTTCCCACACACAGAACATTTATGAGGTTTCTCTACTGTATGGATCAACATGTGTCTCTTTAAACCAGGCAAGTCATTAAATCCCTTCCGACAAACAGAACATTTGTGAGGTTTCTCTCCTGTATGGGTCAACATGTGTCTCCTTATATTAGACACCCGACTGAATCTCTTTCTACAAATAGAACATTTGTGAGGTTTCTCTCCAGTATGGCTCAACATGTGTCTCCTTAAACCGGGTAAGTCAATAAGTCCTTTCCCACAAACAGAACATTTATAAGGTTTCTCTCCAGTATGGGTCAACATGTGTTTTCTTAGATTAGATATATTAATGGCTCCCTTTCCACAAACAGAACATTTATGAGGATATTCTCCTGTATGGGTCAACATGTGTGCCCTTAGATTAGATAACTGATTAAATCCCTTCCCACAAAAAGAACAATTGTGGGGTCTCTCTCCTGTATGGGTCAATTTGTGTCTCCTTAGATTAGATGCGTCACTGAATCCTTTCAGTGACGCATCAGGAGATGAAATAGTTTGCTATGGTTATGCACTATATGCTTGTCCGAGAATTTGGAGTTAATATGCATTAGCTAATACGTATGTGGTTCAGTAACTTAGAGAAGTACGCACAAAGTAAATAACTGCGATAGGATTCTGTTGTGAGGGAAAAGTAAACATATAATAGGTGTTCTTTATAAGAAGAATGACTGATCATGCGATTCTCTGACGTTGAAACAGAGGTGAATACCTCTGCGCTGAGCAGCAGTGAGTAAGAAGTCAAGATCTGGATTAGATGTAGGTGAGCGCTGACCACTGCTATGCAGGGATCAGTATGCTCAGTAGGCGCCAGAAGCCTCAGTCCACCTGGATTGAGGTCGCTTTGCATTATAAGAGATCACGTGAATTCAGCTTTACTTTGTGAGTGACTTGAAAATCGACATTCAGAGCTGTTTCTCATAGGGAGAGAATGCAGACTTACATCGGACTGGATTGTCTGTGGGACAAATGTGTGAACGATTATCTGATTTTTGAACTGATTTCACAGGACTTGGTTGGTTGGTTTGATTTAACGTCCAGTTAACCATTGCAGGTTCTCACCAGACTTTCTCAAGGTTCTTTTACACCACAAGGGTGGTGATCGAATCTATGAAATGAATTTAGGTGGAAATCCCACCCCTACACATTTACAGAGGTGAGAGTTCTTTTACTTCCCACACCACATAGACATGGTATGAGAGGGATTGCCTTTGATATAGCAGTAAATCTACCACTGCTGGGGGTGAAGGAGAAAAGTGGCTGCAGTGGGACCCGAATCAACAAAGTCTGACAACCTTGGGATTACAAGTCCAGTGCTCTTTACCACTGAGCTAACTCCTCACCCTGGTCGCTTTTGTTATGCTTGCATGCAAGCATATCTGGTCTGCACCACGAGGAGGCGAGGCGACCAAGAGGATGAACAGATTGGTAATTTCTGTCCACCCCAGCAGACCAAGCCTTTTCGTCTTCCATCTGTCCTTCTTCTCTGACTCCAACGCACATACATGTATATCGAATTCAAAGTCTTCCATCAACCCACCCCATACATCTATCATACTCTCATCACCAACCTTTCATTACTTAATTATCACACTATCAATTAATTTCACTAATATGATATTTTACCGCATTCCTATATCAAATAATACACTTTTATCAAGTCAAATACAACAAAATTTTATTCTCCCACTTCCTTGTCCATCTTTATTCCTTTCTATCAGCCAGATTAGGTGTAATGCTATGGTCATTATTGGAGCAATACAAAACCAGTCAATGTTTAAGCAAATCTCTGTTGGTGTGCACAGAAATAACCATTACAGAGTGACAACGTTGTAAAAATGTAAATATATTAGATGACAATGTCTGTTGTTAGATGTCCAACTTGTTCGCTGTCTGAATATCTTGATGTAATTGCTAGGAAGAATGATAGCATGCTATTGAAAGCAATAAAATCTTTAAAAAAAGGGGGGGGGGGAATGCACCATGTTAGGAAGAATAGGTTAGGACAAAAGCATGTATGGTTTTATATACAAAACTTGCTGATCGAAGTTTGTTTGCATGGGTAGTTTAACATCCAATTTGTTCTACTAGACAATATGCTAGAAGATACTAGAATATAACAAATTGGAAATATTTCGGAAACTTACATTTTGCCATTGCTCTCTCAAAATATGACAGACTGATGTGTTGCTGCAGGACTTGGTTTGCTTCAATTACTCATAAGGCCTATTTGAAACAAATATAAAAGACAGGAGTAAGAATTTTTTTTAAATATAGAATTGGCAATTATTTAATCTTGCCTATATCTCTGCTAGTGACCTTTACTTCTGAGAAGTTAAAATGTAAGTCTAATTTGTACTTTTGTAATTTCCTTTTACTAGATCTCGACATTTGTTTTACTGGTAATTGTTGCAAATTCAAGGGCAGATCACTCTGTTCCTCATCCAGAAAGAATTGTATTCCTACATTTTTGTACAAACAACTTTTATTTCAGTAAACATTACATCAGAGTAAGTTCCATATTAAGATGAAATGTCAGGGCAGTTGTCATGCATAAACAAGTACAGAAACCTTTATTGGCAATTCATTGTAAAATAAAGTCAAATAATTTAGGAGTACTCTCTCAAATTAGTTATTTCAGCTCATCTTTATTCATCAAGAATGTGTTGAATATATGTTTCCATCAAATCTCAGAATTAATTACATGTTCCCATCACCTATTTATCACTATTTGGTTTGTCCACAGGATGTCCATTGTATGTTATGATGTCACAATTTTACTTAGTCAAGGAGTTCACATTCAATATAGATAGGATCCATTCTTTATCAACTGCTACTTAGTAGTATTCCTGTTGTTCATCTCTTTATCTATTTTTTGCTTTGAGGAATAAAACAGAACATAAAGGACATATACTAGACAAAAAAAACAAAGATAAATGAAAATAAAGTATCATTCAGTATCTGTTGATACTAACATAAGTGGCTTCAGGTATGTGTTCTCTCTGTGTGTATGTGTCATCCATATCAGCTAAACTGATCTCCATAAGCACTCTTTTGTCACAGTTCTTACAGGAATATCAAGAAGTTAAGGCAATTATCTTGCAAACACATAAATCCATCATATATATAGATCCAACAACCACACTCCCCTATCTCTTAATGGTAGTTACACAAACTTTGCCCGTTGTTCTATTTTTCCAAATGCCCAGCATTTTAGCCTCGTGACATCTGGTAAAACCACACAGTCCCATATCTTTGTCTGTGAAGCATTTATTTTATAACCTTAGTTATACTCATTTATCTTGAGACCTGCAAACACCTCAAAGACCTTTTTCTCTTTTATTCTTCAGCTGCTCCATATTTGGAAAATGCCTACAAAAAGTCATATTATTGGCAAACATGCAAACTAATAGTTTAACATCAAGTTTGTTCAATCAAGTGTGAGGTTTCACTCTGGTATGGGTCAACATGTGTGTCTTCAAGTTGAATAAGCGACTAAATACTTTCCCACAAACAGAACAATCGTGAGGTTTCTCTCCTGTATGGGTCAACATGTGGTTCCGTAGAGTAGATGCGAGACTAAAGTCCTTTCCACAAACAGAACATTTGTGAGGTTTTTCTCCTGTATGGGTCAACATGTGTCTCCTTAGAGTAGATACCAAACTGAATTCTTTCCCACAAACAGAACATTTGTAAGGTTTCTCTCCTGTATGGGTCAACATGTGTGTCCTTAGATTATTTGTCCGACTGAATTCCTTCCCACAGATGGAACAATTGTGAGATTTCCTTTCTGTATGGATCAACATGTGACTTGATAAACGATCTTTATTCTTAAATAACTTTCCACAAACAGAACAACTGTGAGGTTTTTCTTCAGCATGGGCCAACATGTGGCTCTTAAGTTCGGATAAGCGACTAAATACCTTCCCACAAAGGGAACATCGAGGTTTCTCTCCTGTATGGATCAACATGTGTGTCTTTAGTGTAGATAACTGATTAAATCCCTTTTCACAAACAGAGCATTTGTGAGGTTTCCCTTCTGTATGGGTCAACATGTGTCTCCTTAAACGGGGTAAGTCAAGAAGTGCCTTCCCACACACAGAACATTTATGAGGTTTCTCTACTGTATGGATCAACATGTGTCTCTTTAAACCAGGCAAGTCATTAAATCCCTTCCGACAAACAGAACATTTGTGAGGTTTCTCTCCTGTATGGGTCAACATGTGTCTCCTTATATTAGACACCCGACTGAATCTCTTTCTACAAATAGAACATTTGTGAGGTTTCTCTCCAGTATGGCTCAACATGTGTCTCCTTAAACCGGGTAAGTCAATAAGTCCTTTCCCACAAACAGAACATTTATAAGGTTTCTCTCCAGTATGGGTCAACATGTGTTTTCTTAGATTAGATATATTAATGGCTCCCTTTCCACAAACAGAACATTTATGAGGATATTCTCCTGTATGGGTCAACATGTGTGCCCTTAGATTAGATAACTGATTAAATCCCTTCCCACAAAAAGAACAATTGTGGGGTCTCTCTCCTGTATGGGTCAATTTGTGTCTCCTTAGATTAGATGCGTCACTGAATCCTTTCAGTGACGCATCAGGAGATGAAATAGTTTGCTATGGTTATGCACTATATGCTTGTCCGAGAATTTGGAGTTAATATGCATTAGCTAATACGTATGTGGTTCAGTAACTTAGAGAAGTACGCACAAAGTAAATAACTGCGATAGGATTCTGTTGTGAGGGAAAAGTAAACATATAATAGGTGTTCTTTATAAGAAGAATGACTGATCATGCGATTCTCTGACGTTGAAACAGAGGTGAATACCTCTGCGCTGAGCAGCAGTGAGTAAGAAGTCAAGATCTGGATTAGATGTAGGTGAGCGCTGACCACTGCTATGCAGGGATCAGTATGCTCAGTAGGCGCCAGAAGCCTCAGTCCACCTGGATTGAGGTCGCTTTGCATTATAAGAGATCACGTGAATTCAGCTTTACTTTGTGAGTGACTTGAAAATCGACATTCAGAGCTGTTTCTCATAGGGAGAGAATGCAGACTTACATCGGACTGGATTGTCTGTGGGACAAATGTGTGAACGATTATCTGATTTTTGAACTGATTTCACAGGACTTGGTTGGTTGGTTTGATTTAACGTCCAGTTAACCATTGCAGGTTCTCACCAGACTTTCTCAAGGTTCTTTTACACCACAAGGGTGGTGATCGAATCTATGAAATGAATTTAGGTGGAAATCCCACCCCTACACATTTACAGAGGTGAGAGTTCTTTTACTTCCCACACCACATAGACATGGTATGAGAGGGATTGCCTTTGATATAGCAGTAAATCTACCACTGCTGGGGGTGAAGGAGAAAAGTGGCTGCAGTGGGACCCGAATCAACAAAGTCTGACAACCTTGGGATTACAAGTCCAGTGCTCTTTACCACTGAGCTAACTCCTCACCCTGGTCGCTTTTGTTATGCTTGCATGCAAGCATATCTGGTCTGCACCACGAGGAGGCGAGGCGACCAAGAGGATGAACAGATTGGTAATTTCTGTCCACCCCAGCAGACCAAGCCTTTTCGTCTTCCATCTGTCCTTCTTCTCTGACTCCAACGCACATACATGTATATCGAATTCAAAGTCTTCCATCAACCCACCCCATACATCTATCATACTCTCATCACCAACCTTTCATTACTTAATTATCACACTATCAATTAATTTCACTAATATGATATTTTACCGCATTCCTATATCAAATAATACACTTTTATCAAGTCAAATACAACAAAATTTTATTCTCCCACTTCCTTGTCCATCTTTATTCCTTTCTATCAGCCAGATTAGGTGTAATGCTATGGTCATTATTGGAGCAATATAAAACCAGTCAATGTTTAAGCAAATCTCTGTTGGTGTGCACAGAAATAACCATTACAGAGTGACAACGTTGTAAAAATGTAAATATATTAGATGACAATGTCTGTTGTTAGATGTCCAACTTGTTCGCTGTCTGAATATCTTGATGTAATTGCTAGGAAGAATGATAGCATGCTATTGAAAGCAATAAAATCTTTAAAAAAAGGGGGGGGGGAATGCACCATGTTAGGAAGAATAGGTTAGGACAAAAGCATGTATGGTTTTATATACAAAACTTGCTGATCGAAGTTTGTTTGCATGGGTAGTTTAACATCCAATTTGTTCTACTAGACAATATGCTAGAAGATACTAGAATATAACAAATTGGAAATATTTCGGAAACTTACATTTTGCCATTGCTCTCTCAAAATATGACAGACTGATGTGTTGCTGCAGGACTTGGTTTGCTTCAATTACTCATAAGGCCTATTTGAAACAAATATAAAAGACAGGAGTAAGAATTTTTTTTAAATATAGAATTGGCAATTATTTAATCTTGCCTATATCTCTGCTAGTGACCTTTACTTCTGAGAAGTTAAAATGTAAGTCTAATTTGTACTTTTGTAATTTCCTTTTACTAGATCTCGACATTTGTTTTACTGGTAATTGTTGCAAATTCAAGGGCAGATCACTCTGTTCCTCATCCAGAAAGAATTGTATTCCTACATTTTTGTACAAACAACTTTTATTTCAGTAAACATTACATCAGAGTAAGTTCCATATTAAGATGAAATGTCAGGGCAGTTGTCATGCATAAACAAGTACAGAAACCTTTATTGGCAATTCATTGTAAAATAAAGTCAAATAATTTAGGAGTACTCTCTCAAATTAGTTATTTCAGCTCATCTTTATTCATCAAGAATGTGTTGAATATATGTTTCCATCAAATCTCAGAATTAATTACATGTTCCCATCACCTATTTATCACTATTTGGTTTGTCCACAGGATGTCCATTGTATGTTATGATGTCACAATTTTACTTAGTCAAGGAGTTCACATTCAATATAGATAGGATCCATTCTTTATCAACTGCTACTTAGTAGTATTCCTGTTGTTCATCTCTTTATCTATTTTTTGCTTTGAGGAATAAAACAGAACATAAAGGACATATACTAGACAAAAAAAACAAAGATAAATGAAAATAAAGTATCATTCAGTATCTGTTGATACTAACATAAGTGGCTTCAGGTATGTGTTCTCTCTGTGTGTATGTGTCATCCATATCAGCTAAACTGATCTCCATAAGCACTCTTTTGTCACAGTTCTTACAGGAATATCAAGAAGTTAAGGCAATTATCTTGCAAACACATAAATCCATCATATATATAGATCCAACAACCACACTCCCCTATCTCTTAATGGTAGTTACACAAACTTTGCCCGTTGTTCTATTTTTCCAAATGCCCAGCATTTTAGCCTCGTGACATCTGGTAAAACCACACAGTCCCATATCTTTGTCTGTGAAGCATTTATTTTATAACCTTAGTTATACTCATTTATCTTGAGACCTGCAAACACCTCAAAGACCTTTTTCTCTTTTATTCTTCAGCTGCTCCATATTTGGAAAATGCCTACAAAAAGTCATATTATTGGCAAACATGCAAACTAATAGTTTAACATCAAGTTTGTTCAATCAAGTGTGAGGTTTCACTCTGGTATGGGTCAACATGTGTGTCTTCAAGTTGAATAAGCGACTAAATACTTTCCCACAAACAGAACAATCGTGAGGTTTCTCTCTTGTATGGGTCAACATGTGGTTCCGTAGAGTAGATGCGAGACTAAAGTCCTTTCCACAAACAGAACATTTGTGAGGTTTTTCTCCTGTATGGGTCAACATGTGTCTCCTTAGAGTAGATACCAAACTGAATTCTTTCCCACAAACAGAACATTTGTAAGGTTTCTCTCCTGTATGGGTCAACATGTGTGTCCTTAGATTATTTGTCCGACTGAATTCCTTCCCACAGATGGAACAATTGTGAGATTTCCTTTCTGTATGGATCAACATGTGACTTGATAAACGATCTTTATTCTTAAATAACTTTCCACAAACAGAACAACTGTGAGGTTTTTCTTCAGCATGGGCCAACATGTGGCTCTTAAGTTCGGATAAGCGACTAAATACCTTCCCACAAAGGGAACATCGAGGTTTCTCTCCTGTATGGATCAACATGTGTGTCTTTAGTGTAGATAACTGATTAAATCCCTTTTCACAAACAGAGCATTTGTGAGGTTTCCCTTCTGTATGGGTCAACATGTGTCTCCTTAAACGGGGTAAGTCAAGAAGTGCCTTCCCACACACAGAACATTTATGAGGTTTCTCTACTGTATGGATCAACATGTGTCTCTTTAAACCAGGCAAGTCATTAAATCCCTTCCGACAAACAGAACATTTGTGAGGTTTCTCTCCTGTATGGGTCAACATGTGTCTCCTTATATTAGACACCCGACTGAATCTCTTTCTACAAATAGAACATTTGTGAGGTTTCTCTCCAGTATGGCTCAACATGTGTCTCCTTAAACCGGGTAAGTCAATAAGTCCTTTCCCACAAACAGAACATTTATAAGGTTTCTCTCCAGTATGGGTCAACATGTGTTTTCTTAGATTAGATATATTAATGGCTCCCTTTCCACAAACAGAACATTTATGAGGATATTCTCCTGTATGGGTCAACATGTGTGCCCTTAGATTAGATAACTGATTAAATCCCTTCCCACAAAAAGAACAATTGTGGGGTCTCTCTCCTGTATGGGTCAATTTGTGTCTCCTTAGATTAGATGCGTCACTGAATCCTTTCAGTGACGCATCAGGAGATGAAATAGTTTGCTATGGTTATGCACTATATGCTTGTCCGAGAATTTGGAGTTAATATGCATTAGCTAATACGTATGTGGTTCAGTAACTTAGAGAAGTACGCACAAAGTAAATAACTGCGATAGGATTCTGTTGTGAGGGAAAAGTAAACATATAATAGGTGTTCTTTATAAGAAGAATGACTGATCATGCGATTCTCTGACGTTGAAACAGAGGTGAATACCTCTGCGCTGAGCAGCAGTGAGTAAGAAGTCAAGATCTGGATTAGATGTAGGTGAGCGCTGACCACTGCTATGCAGGGATCAGTATGCTCAGTAGGCGCCAGAAGCCTCAGTCCACCTGGATTGAGGTCGCTTTGCATTATAAGAGATCACGTGAATTCAGCTTTACTTTGTGAGTGACTTGAAAATCGACATTCAGAGCTGTTTCTCATAGGGAGAGAATGCAGACTTACATCGGACTGGATTGTCTGTGGGACAAATGTGTGAACGATTATCTGATTTTTGAACTGATTTCACAGGACTTGGTTGGTTGGTTTGATTTAACGTCCAGTTAACCATTGCAGGTTCTCACCAGACTTTCTCAAGGTTCTTTTACACCACAAGGGTGGTGATCGAATCTATGAAATGAATTTAGGTGGAAATCCCACCCCTACACATTTACAGAGGTGAGAGTTCTTTTACTTCCCACACCACATAGACATGGTATGAGAGGGATTGCCTTTGATATAGCAGTAAATCTACCACTGCTGGGGGTGAAGGAGAAAAGTGGCTGCAGTGGGACCCGAATCAACAAAGTCTGACAACCTTGGGATTACAAGTCCAGTGCTCTTTACCACTGAGCTAACTCCTCACCCTGGTCGCTTTTGTTATGCTTGCATGCAAGCATATCTGGTCTGCACCACGAGGAGGCGAGGCGACCAAGAGGATGAACAGATTGGTAATTTCTGTCCACCCCAGCAGACCAAGCCTTTTCGTCTTCCATCTGTCCTTCTTCTCTGACTCCAACGCACATACATGTATATCGAATTCAAAGTCTTCCATCAACCCACCCCATACATCTATCATACTCTCATCACCAACCTTTCATTACTTAATTATCACACTATCAATTAATTTCACTAATATGATATTTTACCGCATTCCTATATCAAATAATACACTTTTATCAAGTCAAATACAACAAAATTTTATTCTCCCACTTCCTTGTCCATCTTTATTCCTTTCTATCAGCCAGATTAGGTGTAATGCTATGGTCATTATTGGAGCAATACAAAACCAGTCAATGTTTAAGCAAATCTCTGTTGGTGTGCACAGAAATAACCATTACAGAGTGACAACGTTGTAAAAATGTAAATATATTAGATGACAATGTCTGTTGTTAGATGTCCAACTTGTTCGCTGTCTGAATATCTTGATGTAATTGCTAGGAAGAATGATAGCATGCTATTGAAAGCAATAAAATCTTTAAAAAAAGGGGGGGGGGGAATGCACCATGTTAGGAAGAATAGGTTAGGACAAAAGCATGTATGGTTTTATATACAAAACTTGCTGATCGAAGTTTGTTTGCATGGGTAGTTTAACATCCAATTTGTTCTACTAGACAATATGCTAGAAGATACTAGAATATAACAAATTGGAAATATTTCGGAAACTTACATTTTGCCATTGCTCTCTCAAAATATGACAGACTGATGTGTTGCTGCAGGACTTGGTTTGCTTCAATTACTCATAAGGCCTATTTGAAACAAATATAAAAGACAGGAGTAAGAATTTTTTTTAAATATAGAATTGGCAATTATTTAATCTTGCCTATATCTCTGCTAGTGACCTTTACTTCTGAGAAGTTAAAATGTAAGTCTAATTTGTACTTTTGTAATTTCCTTTTACTAGATCTCGACATTTGTTTTACTGGTAATTGTTGCAAATTCAAGGGCAGATCACTCTGTTCCTCATCCAGAAAGAATTGTATTCCTACATTTTTGTACAAACAACTTTTATTTCAGTAAACATTACATCAGAGTAAGTTCCATATTAAGATGAAATGTCAGGGCAGTTGTCATGCATAAACAAGTACAGAAACCTTTATTGGCAATTCATTGTAAAATAAAGTCAAATAATTTAGGAGTACTCTCTCAAATTAGTTATTTCAGCTCATCTTTATTCATCAAGAATGTGTTGAATATATGTTTCCATCAAATCTCAGAATTAATTACATGTTCCCATCACCTATTTATCACTATTTGGTTTGTCCACAGGATGTCCATTGTATGTTATGATGTCACAATTTTACTTAGTCAAGGAGTTCACATTCAATATAGATAGGATCCATTCTTTATCAACTGCTACTTAGTAGTATTCCTGTTGTTCATCTCTTTATCTATTTTTTGCTTTGAGGAATAAAACAGAACATAAAGGACATATACTAGACAAAAAAAACAAAGATAAATGAAAATAAAGTATCATTCAGTATCTGTTGATACTAACATAAGTGGCTTCAGGTATGTGTTCTCTCTGTGTGTATGTGTCATCCATATCAGCTAAACTGATCTCCATAAGCACTCTTTTGTCACAGTTCTTACAGGAATATCAAGAAGTTAAGGCAATTATCTTGCAAACACATAAATCCATCATATATATAGATCCAACAACCACACTCCCCTATCTCTTAATGGTAGTTACACAAACTTTGCCCGTTGTTCTATTTTTCCAAATGCCCAGCATTTTAGCCTCGTGACATCTGGTAAAACCACACAGTCCCATATCTTTGTCTGTGAAGCATTTATTTTATAACCTTAGTTATACTCATTTATCTTGAGACCTGCAAACACCTCAAAGACCTTTTTCTCTTTTATTCTTCAGCTGCTCCATATTTGGAAAATGCCTACAAAAAGTCATATTATTGGCAAACATGCAAACTAATAGTTTAACATCAAGTTTGTTCAATCAAGTGTGAGGTTTCACTCTGGTATGGGTCAACATGTGTGTCTTCAAGTTGAATAAGCGACTAAATACTTTCCCACAAACAGAACAATCGTGAGGTTTCTCTCCTGTATGGGTCAACATGTGGTTCCGTAGAGTAGATGCGAGACTAAAGTCCTTTCCACAAACAGAACATTTGTGAGGTTTTTCTCCTGTATGGGTCAACATGTGTCTCCTTAGAGTAGATACCAAACTGAATTCTTTCCCACAAACAGAACATTTGTAAGGTTTCTCTCCTGTATGGGTCAACATGTGTGTCCTTAGATTATTTGTCCGACTGAATTCCTTCCCACAGATGGAACAATTGTGAGATTTCCTTTCTGTATGGATCAACATGTGACTTGATAAACGATCTTTATTCTTAAATAACTTTCCACAAACAGAACAACTGTGAGGTTTTTCTTCAGCATGGGCCAACATGTGGCTCTTAAGTTCGGATAAGCGACTAAATACCTTCCCACAAAGGGAACATCGAGGTTTCTCTCCTGTATGGATCAACATGTGTGTCTTTAGTGTAGATAACTGATTAAATCCCTTTTCACAAACAGAGCATTTGTGAGGTTTCCCTTCTGTATGGGTCAACATGTGTCTCCTTAAACGGGGTAAGTCAAGAAGTGCCTTCCCACACACAGAACATTTATGAGGTTTCTCTACTGTATGGATCAACATGTGTCTCTTTAAACCAGGCAAGTCATTAAATCCCTTCCGACAAACAGAACATTTGTGAGGTTTCTCTCCTGTATGGGTCAACATGTGTCTCCTTATATTAGACACCCGACTGAATCTCTTTCTACAAATAGAACATTTGTGAGGTTTCTCTCCAGTATGGCTCAACATGTGTCTCCTTAAACCGGGTAAGTCAATAAGTCCTTTCCCACAAACAGAACATTTATAAGGTTTCTCTCCAGTATGGGTCAACATGTGTTTTCTTAGATTAGATATATTAATGGCTCCCTTTCCACAAACAGAACATTTATGAGGATATTCTCCTGTATGGGTCAACATGTGTGCCCTTAGATTAGATAACTGATTAAATCCCTTCCCACAAAAAGAACAATTGTGGGGTCTCTCTCCTGTATGGGTCAATTTGTGTCTCCTTAGATTAGATGCGTCACTGAATCCTTTCAGTGACGCATCAGGAGATGAAATAGTTTGCTATGGTTATGCACTATATGCTTGTCCGAGAATTTGGAGTTAATATGCATTAGCTAATACGTATGTGGTTCAGTAACTTAGAGAAGTACGCACAAAGTAAATAACTGCGATAGGATTCTGTTGTGAGGGAAAAGTAAACATATAATAGGTGTTCTTTATAAGAAGAATGACTGATCATGCGATTCTCTGACGTTGAAACAGAGGTGAATACCTCTGCGCTGAGCAGCAGTGAGTAAGAAGTCAAGATCTGGATTAGATGTAGGTGAGCGCTGACCACTGCTATGCAGGGATCAGTATGCTCAGTAGGCGCCAGAAGCCTCAGTCCACCTGGATTGAGGTCGCTTTGCATTATAAGAGATCACGTGAATTCAGCTTTACTTTGTGAGTGACTTGAAAATCGACATTCAGAGCTGTTTCTCATAGGGAGAGAATGCAGACTTACATCGGACTGGATTGTCTGTGGGACAAATGTGTGAACGATTATCTGATTTTTGAACTGATTTCACAGGACTTGGTTGGTTGGTTTGATTTAACGTCCAGTTAACCATTGCAGGTTCTCACCAGACTTTCTCAAGGTTCTTTTACACCACAAGGGTGGTGATCGAATCTATGAAATGAATTTAGGTGGAAATCCCACCCCTACACATTTACAGAGGTGAGAGTTCTTTTACTTCCCACACCACATAGACATGGTATGAGAGGGATTGCCTTTGATATAGCAGTAAATCTACCACTGCTGGGGGTGAAGGAGAAAAGTGGCTGCAGTGGGACCCGAATCAACAAAGTCTGACAACCTTGGGATTACAAGTCCAGTGCTCTTTACCACTGAGCTAACTCCTCACCCTGGTCGCTTTTGTTATGCTTGCATGCAAGCATATCTGGTCTGCACCACGAGGAGGCGAGGCGACCAAGAGGATGAACAGATTGGTAATTTCTGTCCACCCCAGCAGACCAAGCCTTTTCGTCTTCCATCTGTCCTTCTTCTCTGACTCCAACGCACATACATGTATATCGAATTCAAAGTCTTCCATCAACCCACCCCATACATCTATCATACTCTCATCACCAACCTTTCATTACTTAATTATCACACTATCAATTAATTTCACTAATATGATATTTTACCGCATTCCTATATCAAATAATACACTTTTATCAAGTCAAATACAACAAAATTTTATTCTCCCACTTCCTTGTCCATCTTTATTCCTTTCTATCAGCCAGATTAGGTGTAATGCTATGGTCATTATTGGAGCAATACAAAACCAGTCAATGTTTAAGCAAATCTCTGTTGGTGTGCACAGAAATAACCATTACAGAGTGACAACGTTGTAAAAATGTAAATATATTAGATGACAATGTCTGTTGTTAGATGTCCAACTTGTTCGCTGTCTGAATATCTTGATGTAATTGCTAGGAAGAATGATAGCATGCTATTGAAAGCAATAAAATCTTTAAAAAAAGGGGGGGGGGGAATGCACCATGTTAGGAAGAATAGGTTAGGACAAAAGCATGTATGGTTTTATATACAAAACTTGCTGATCGAAGTTTGTTTGCATGGGTAGTTTAACATCCAATTTGTTCTACTAGACAATATGCTAGAAGATACTAGAATATAACAAATTGGAAATATTTCGGAAACTTACATTTTGCCATTGCTCTCTCAAAATATGACAGACTGATGTGTTGCTGCAGGACTTGGTTTGCTTCAATTACTCATAAGGCCTATTTGAAACAAATATAAAAGACAGGAGTAAGAATTTTTTTTAAATATAGAATTGGCAATTATTTAATCTTGCCTATATCTCTGCTAGTGACCTTTACTTCTGAGAAGTTAAAATGTAAGTCTAATTTGTACTTTTGTAATTTCCTTTTACTAGATCTCGACATTTGTTTTACTGGTAATTGTTGCAAATTCAAGGGCAGATCACTCTGTTCCTCATCCAGAAAGAATTGTATTCCTACATTTTTGTACAAACAACTTTTATTTCAGTAAACATTACATCAGAGTAAGTTCCATATTAAGATGAAATGTCAGGGCAGTTGTCATGCATAAACAAGTACAGAAACCTTTATTGGCAATTCATTGTAAAATAAAGTCAAATAATTTAGGAGTACTCTCTCAAATTAGTTATTTCAGCTCATCTTTATTCATCAAGAATGTGTTGAATATATGTTTCCATCAAATCTCAGAATTAATTACATGTTCCCATCACCTATTTATCACTATTTGGTTTGTCCACAGGATGTCCATTGTATGTTATGATGTCACAATTTTACTTAGTCAAGGAGTTCACATTCAATATAGATAGGATCCATTCTTTATCAACTGCTACTTAGTAGTATTCCTGTTGTTCATCTCTTTATCTATTTTTTGCTTTGAGGAATAAAACAGAACATAAAGGACATATACTAGACAAAAAAAACAAAGATAAATGAAAATAAAGTATCATTCAGTATCTGTTGATACTAACATAAGTGGCTTCAGGTATGTGTTCTCTCTGTGTGTATGTGTCATCCATATCAGCTAAACTGATCTCCATAAGCACTCTTTTGTCACAGTTCTTACAGGAATATCAAGAAGTTAAGGCAATTATCTTGCAAACACATAAATCCATCATATATATAGATCCAACAACCACACTCCCCTATCTCTTAATGGTAGTTACACAAACTTTGCCCGTTGTTCTATTTTTCCAAATGCCCAGCATTTTAGCCTCGTGACATCTGGTAAAACCACACAGTCCCATATCTTTGTCTGTGAAGCATTTATTTTATAACCTTAGTTATACTCATTTATCTTGAGACCTGCAAACACCTCAAAGACCTTTTTCTCTTTTATTCTTCAGCTGCTCCATATTTGGAAAATGCCTACAAAAAGTCATATTATTGGCAAACATGCAAACTAATAGTTTAACATCAAGTTTGTTCAATCAAGTGTGAGGTTTCACTCTGGTATGGGTCAACATGTGTGTCTTCAAGTTGAATAAGCGACTAAATACTTTCCCACAAACAGAACAATCGTGAGGTTTCTCTCCTGTATGGGTCAACATGTGGTTCCGTAGAGTAGATGCGAGACTAAAGTCCTTTCCACAAACAGAACATTTGTGAGGTTTTTCTCCTGTATGGGTCAACATGTGTCTCCTTAGAGTAGATACCAAACTGAATTCTTTCCCACAAACAGAACATTTGTAAGGTTTCTCTCCTGTATGGGTCAACATGTGTGTCCTTAGATTATTTGTCCGACTGAATTCCTTCCCACAGATGGAACAATTGTGAGATTTCCTTTCTGTATGGATCAACATGTGACTTGATAAACGATCTTTATTCTTAAATAACTTTCCACAAACAGAACAACTGTGAGGTTTTTCTTCAGCATGGGCCAACATGTGGCTCTTAAGTTCGGATAAGCGACTAAATACCTTCCCACAAAGGGAACATCGAGGTTTCTCTCCTGTATGGATCAACATGTGTGTCTTTAGTGTAGATAACTGATTAAATCCCTTTTCACAAACAGAGCATTTGTGAGGTTTCCCTTCTGTATGGGTCAACATGTGTCTCCTTAAACGGGGTAAGTCAAGAAGTGCCTTCCCACACACAGAACATTTATGAGGTTTCTCTACTGTATGGATCAACATGTGTCTCTTTAAACCAGGCAAGTCATTAAATCCCTTCCGACAAACAGAACATTTGTGAGGTTTCTCTCCTGTATGGGTCAACATGTGTCTCCTTATATTAGACACCCGACTGAATCCCTTTCTACAAATAGAACATTTGTGAGGTTTCTCTCCAGTATGGCTCAACATGTGTCTCCTTAAACCGGGTAAGTCAATAAGTCCTTTCCCACAAACAGAACATTTATAAGGTTTCTCTCCAGTATGGGTCAACATGTGTTTTCTTAGATTAGATATATTAATGGCTCCCTTTCCACAAACAGAACATTTATGAGGATATTCTCCTGTATGGGTCAACATGTGTGCCCTTAGATTAGATAACTGATTAAATCCCTTCCCACAAAAAGAACAATTGTGGGGTCTCTCTCCTGTATGGGTCAATTTGTGTCTCCTTAGATTAGATGCGTCACTGAATCCTTTCAGTGACGCATCAGGAGATGAAATAGTTTGCTATGGTTATGCACTATATGCTTGTCCGAGAATTTGGAGTTAATATGCATTAGCTAATACGTATGTGGTTCAGTAACTTAGAGAAGTACGCACAAAGTAAATAACTGCGATAGGATTCTGTTGTGAGGGAAAAGTAAACATATAATAGGTGTTCTTTATAAGAAGAATGACTGATCATGCGATTCTCTGACGTTGAAACAGAGGTGAATACCTCTGCGCTGAGCAGCAGTGAGTAAGAAGTCAAGATCTGGATTAGATGTAGGTGAGCGCTGACCACTGCTATGCAGGGATCAGTATGCTCAGTAGGCGCCAGAAGCCTCAGTCCACCTGGATTGAGGTCGCTTTGCATTATAAGAGATCACGTGAATTCAGCTTTACTTTGTGAGTGACTTGAAAATCGACATTCAGAGCTGTTTCTCATAGGGAGAGAATGCAGACTTACATCGGACTGGATTGTCTGTGGGACAAATGTGTGAACGATTATCTGATTTTTGAACTGATTTCACAGGACTTGGTTGGTTGGTTTGATTTAACGTCCAGTTAACCATTGCAGGTTCTCACCAGACTTTCTCAAGGTTCTTTTACACCACAAGGGTGGTGATCGAATCTATGAAATGAATTTAGGTGGAAATCCCACCCCTACACATTTACAGAGGTGAGAGTTCTTTTACTTCCCACACCACATAGACATGGTATGAGAGGGATTGCCTTTGATATAGCAGTAAATCTACCACTGCTGGGGGTGAAGGAGAAAAGTGGCTGCAGTGGGACCCGAATCAACAAAGTCTGACAACCTTGGGATTACAAGTCCAGTGCTCTTTACCACTGAGCTAACTCCTCACCCTGGTCGCTTTTGTTATGCTTGCATGCAAGCATATCTGGTCTGCACCACGAGGAGGCGAGGCGACCAAGAGGATGAACAGATTGGTAATTTCTGTCCACCCCAGCAGACCAAGCCTTTTCGTCTTCCATCTGTCCTTCTTCTCTGACTCCAACGCACATACATGTATATCGAATTCAAAGTCTTCCATCAACCCACCCCATACATCTATCATACTCTCATCACCAACCTTTCATTACTTAATTATCACACTATCAATTAATTTCACTAATATGATATTTTACCGCATTCCTATATCAAATAATACACTTTTATCAAGTCAAATACAACAAAATTTTATTCTCCCACTTCCTTGTCCATCTTTATTCCTTTCTATCAGCCAGATTAGGTGTAATGCTATGGTCATTATTGGAGCAATACAAAACCAGTCAATGTTTAAGCAAATCTCTGTTGGTGTGCACAGAAATAACCATTACAGAGTGACAACGTTGTAAAAATGTAAATATATTAGATGACAATGTCTGTTGTTAGATGTCCAACTTGTTCGCTGTCTGAATATCTTGATGTAATTGCTAGGAAGAATGATAGCATGCTATTGAAAGCAATAAAATCTTTAAAAAAAGGGGGGGGGGAATGCACCATGTTAGGAAGAATAGGTTAGGACAAAAGCATGTATGGTTTTATATACAAAACTTGCTGATCGAAAGTTTGTTTGCATGGGTAGTTTAACATCCAATTTGTTCTACTAGACAATATGCTAGAAGATACTAGAATATAACAAATTGGAAATATTTCGGAAACTTACATTTTGCCATTGCTCTCTCAAAATATGACAGACTGATGTGTTGCTGCAGGACTTGGTTTGCTTCAATTACTCATAAGGCCTATTTGAAACAAATATAAAAGACAGGAGTAAGAATTTTTTTTAAATATAGAATTGGCAATTATTTAATCTTGCCTATATCTCTGCTAGTGACCTTTACTTCTGAGAAGTTAAAATGTAAGTCTAATTTGTACTTTTGTAATTTCCTTTTACTAGATCTCGACATTTGTTTTACTGGTAATTGTTGCAAATTCAAGGGCAGATCACTCTGTTCCTCATCCAGAAAGAATTGTATTCCTACATTTTTGTACAAACAACTTTTATTTCAGTAAACATTACATCAGAGTAAGTTCCATATTAAGATGAAATGTCAGGGCAGTTGTCATGCATAAACAAGTACAGAAACCTTTATTGGCAATTCATTGTAAAATAAAGTCAAATAATTTAGGAGTACTCTCTCAAATTAGTTATTTCAGCTCATCTTTATTCATCAAGAATGTGTTGAATATATGTTTCCATCAAATCTCAGAATTAATTACATGTTCCCATCACCTATTTATCACTATTTGGTTTGTCCACAGGATGTCCATTGTATGTTATGATGTCACAATTTTACTTAGTCAAGGAGTTCACATTCAATATAGATAGGATCCATTCTTTATCAACTGCTACTTAGTAGTATTCCTGTTGTTCATCTCTTTATCTATTTTTTGCTTTGAG
This sequence comes from Alentia gelatinosa, assembly GCA_950022655.1. Taxonomy (NCBI): domain Eukaryota; kingdom Metazoa; phylum Annelida; class Polychaeta; order Phyllodocida; family Polynoidae; genus Alentia; species Alentia gelatinosa. The sequence goes on along the minus strand of OX465581.1, from coordinate 5,927,452 downwards.
GAATAAAACAGAACATAAAGGACATATACTAGACAAAAAAAACAAAGATAAATGAAAATAAAGTATCATTCAGTATCTGTTGATACTAACATAAGTGGCTTCAGGTATGTGTTCTCTCTGTGTGTATGTGTCATCCATATCAGCTAAACTGATCTCCATAAGCACTCTTTTGTCACAGTTCTTACAGGAATATCAAGAAGTTAAGGCAATTATCTTGCAAACACATAAATCCATCATATATATAGATCCAACAACCACACTCCCCTATCTCTTAATGGTAGTTACACAAACTTTGCCCGTTGTTCTATTTTTCCAAATGCCCAGCATTTTAGCCTCGTGACATCTGGTAAAACCACACAGTCCCATATCTTTGTCTGTGAAGCATTTATTTTATAACCTTAGTTATACTCATTTATCTTGAGACCTGCAAACACCTCAAAGACCTTTTTCTCTTTTATTCTTCAGCTGCTCCATATTTGGAAAATGCCTACAAAAAGTCATATTATTGGCAAACATGCAAACTAATAGTTTAACATCAAGTTTGTTCAATCAAGTGTGAGGTTTCACTCTGGTATGGGTCAACATGTGTGTCTTCAAGTTGAATAAGCGACTAAATACTTTCCCACAAACAGAACAATCGTGAGGTTTCTCTCCTGTATGGGTCAACATGTGGTTCCGTAGAGTAGATGCGAGACTAAAGTCCTTTCCACAAACAGAACATTTGTGAGGTTTTTCTCCTGTATGGGTCAACATGTGTCTCCTTAGAGTAGATACCAAACTGAATTCTTTCCCACAAACAGAACATTTGTAAGGTTTCTCTCCTGTATGGGTCAACATGTGTGTCCTTAGATTATTTGTCCGACTGAATTCCTTCCCACAGATGGAACAATTGTGAGATTTCCTTTCTGTATGGATCAACATGTGACTTGATAAACGATCTTTATTCTTAAATAACTTTCCACAAACAGAACAACTGTGAGGTTTTTCTTCAGCATGGGCCAACATGTGGCTCTTAAGTTCGGATAAGCGACTAAATACCTTCCCACAAAGGGAACATCGAGGTTTCTCTCCTGTATGGATCAACATGTGTGTCTTTAGTGTAGATAACTGATTAAATCCCTTTTCACAAACAGAGCATTTGTGAGGTTTCCCTTCTGTATGGGTCAACATGTGTCTCCTTAAACGGGGTAAGTCAAGAAGTGCCTTCCCACACACAGAACATTTATGAGGTTTCTCTACTGTATGGATCAACATGTGTCTCTTTAAACCAGGCAAGTCATTAAATCCCTTCCGACAAACAGAACATTTGTGAGGTTTCTCTCCTGTATGGGTCAACATGTGTCTCCTTATATTAGACACCCGACTGAATCTCTTTCTACAAATAGAACATTTGTGAGGTTTCTCTCCAGTATGGCTCAACATGTGTCTCCTTAAACCGGGTAAGTCAATAAGTCCTTTCCCACAAACAGAACATTTATAAGGTTTCTCTCCAGTATGGGTCAACATGTGTTTTCTTAGATTAGATATATTAATGGCTCCCTTTCCACAAACAGAACATTTATGAGGATATTCTCCTGTATGGGTCAACATGTGTGCCCTTAGATTAGATAACTGATTAAATCCCTTCCCACAAAAAGAACAATTGTGGGGTCTCTCTCCTGTATGGGTCAATTTGTGTCTCCTTAGATTAGATGCGTCACTGAATCCTTTCAGTGACGCATCAGGAGATGAAATAGTTTGCTATGGTTATGCACTATATGCTTGTCCGAGAATTTGGAGTTAATATGCATTAGCTAATACGTATGTGGTTCAGTAACTTAGAGAAGTACGCACAAAGTAAATAACTGCGATAGGATTCTGTTGTGAGGGAAAAGTAAACATATAATAGGTGTTCTTTATAAGAAGAATGACTGATCATGCGATTCTCTGACGTTGAAACAGAGGTGAATACCTCTGCGCTGAGCAGCAGTGAGTAAGAAGTCAAGATCTGGATTAGATGTAGGTGAGCGCTGACCACTGCTATGCAGGGATCAGTATGCTCAGTAGGCGCCAGAAGCCTCAGTCCACCTGGATTGAGGTCGCTTTGCATTATAAGAGATCACGTGAATTCAGCTTTACTTTGTGAGTGACTTGAAAATCGACATTCAGAGCTGTTTCTCATAGGGAGAGAATGCAGACTTACATCGGACTGGATTGTCTGTGGGACAAATGTGTGAACGATTATCTGATTTTTGAACTGATTTCACAGGACTTGGTTGGTTGGTTTGATTTAACGTCCAGTTAACCATTGCAGGTTCTCACCAGACTTTCTCAAGGTTCTTTTACACCACAAGGGTGGTGATCGAATCTATGAAATGAATTTAGGTGGAAATCCCACCCCTACACATTTACAGAGGTGAGAGTTCTTTTACTTCCCACACCACATAGACATGGTATGAGAGGGATTGCCTTTGATATAGCAGTAAATCTACCACTGCTGGGGGTGAAGGAGAAAAGTGGCTGCAGTGGGACCCGAATCAACAAAGTCTGACAACCTTGGGATTACAAGTCCAGTGCTCTTTACCACTGAGCTAACTCCTCACCCTGGTCGCTTTTGTTATGCTTGCATGCAAGCATATCTGGTCTGCACCACGAGGAGGCGAGGCGACCAAGAGGATGAACAGATTGGTAATTTCTGTCCACCCCAGCAGACCAAGCCTTTTCGTCTTCCATCTGTCCTTCTTCTCTGACTCCAACGCACATACATGTATATCGAATTCAAAGTCTTCCATCAACCCACCCCATACATCTATCATACTCTCATCACCAACCTTTCATTACTTAATTATCACACTATCAATTAATTTCACTAATATGATATTTTACCGCATTCCTATATCAAATAATACACTTTTATCAAGTCAAATACAACAAAATTTTATTCTCCCACTTCCTTGTCCATCTTTATTCCTTTCTATCAGCCAGATTAGGTGTAATGCTATGGTCATTATTGGAGCAATACAAAACCAGTCAATGTTTAAGCAAATCTCTGTTGGTGTGCACAGAAATAACCATTACAGAGTGACAACGTTGTAAAAATGTAAATATATTAGATGACAATGTCTGTTGTTAGATGTCCAACTTGTTCGCTGTCTGAATATCTTGATGTAATTGCTAGGAAGAATGATAGCATGCTATTGAAAGCAATAAAATCTTTAAAAAAAGGGGGGGGGGGAATGCACCATGTTAGGAAGAATAGGTTAGGACAAAAGCATGTATGGTTTTATATACAAAACTTGCTGATCGAAGTTTGTTTGCATGGGTAGTTTAACATCCAATTTGTTCTACTAGACAATATGCTAGAAGATACTAGAATATAACAAATTGGAAATATTTCGGAAACTTACATTTTGCCATTGCTCTCTCAAAATATGACAGACTGATGTGTTGCTGCAGGACTTGGTTTGCTTCAATTACTCATAAGGCCTATTTGAAACAAATATAAAAGACAGGAGTAAGAATTTTTTTTAAATATAGAATTGGCAATTATTTAATCTTGCCTATATCTCTGCTAGTGACCTTTACTTCTGAGAAGTTAAAATGTAAGTCTAATTTGTACTTTTGTAATTTCCTTTTACTAGATCTCGACATTTGTTTTACTGGTAATTGTTGCAAATTCAAGGGCAGATCACTCTGTTCCTCATCCAGAAAGAATTGTATTCCTACATTTTTGTACAAACAACTTTTATTTCAGTAAACATTACATCAGAGTAAGTTCCATATTAAGATGAAATGTCAGGGCAGTTGTCATGCATAAACAAGTACAGAAACCTTTATTGGCAATTCATTGTAAAATAAAGTCAAATAATTTAGGAGTACTCTCTCAAATTAGTTATTTCAGCTCATCTTTATTCATCAAGAATGTGTTGAATATATGTTTCCATCAAATCTCAGAATTAATTACATGTTCCCATCACCTATTTATCACTATTTGGTTTGTCCACAGGATGTCCATTGTATGTTATGATGTCACAATTTTACTTAGTCAAGGAGTTCACATTCAATATAGATAGGATCCATTCTTTATCAACTGCTACTTAGTAGTATTCCTGTTGTTCATCTCTTTATCTATTTTTTGCTTTGAGGAATAAAACAGAACATAAAGGACATATACTAGACAAAAAAAACAAAGATAAATGAAAATAAAGTATCATTCAGTATCTGTTGATACTAACATAAGTGGCTTCAGGTATGTGTTCTCTCTGTGTGTATGTGTCATCCATATCAGCTAAACTGATCTCCATAAGCACTCTTTTGTCACAGTTCTTACAGGAATATCAAGAAGTTAAGGCAATTATCTTGCAAACACATAAATCCATCATATATATAGATCCAACAACCACACTCCCCTATCTCTTAATGGTAGTTACACAAACTTTGCCCGTTGTTCTATTTTTCCAAATGCCCAGCATTTTAGCCTCGTGACATCTGGTAAAACCACACAGTCCCATATCTTTGTCTGTGAAGCATTTATTTTATAACCTTAGTTATACTCATTTATCTTGAGACCTGCAAACACCTCAAAGACCTTTTTCTCTTTTATTCTTCAGCTGCTCCATATTTGGAAAATGCCTACAAAAAGTCATATTATTGGCAAACATGCAAACTAATAGTTTAACATCAAGTTTGTTCAATCAAGTGTGAGGTTTCACTCTGGTATGGGTCAACATGTGTGTCTTCAAGTTGAATAAGCGACTAAATACTTTCCCACAAACAGAACAATCGTGAGGTTTCTCTCCTGTATGGGTCAACATGTGGTTCCGTAGAGTAGATGCGAGACTAAAGTCCTTTCCACAAACAGAACATTTGTGAGGTTTTTCTCCTGTATGGGTCAACATGTGTCTCCTTAGAGTAGATACCAAACTGAATTCTTTCCCACAAACAGAACATTTGTAAGGTTTCTCTCCTGTATGGGTCAACATGTGTGTCCTTAGATTATTTGTCCGACTGAATTCCTTCCCACAGATGGAACAATTGTGAGATTTCCTTTCTGTATGGATCAACATGTGACTTGATAAACGATCTTTATTCTTAAATAACTTTCCACAAACAGAACAACTGTGAGGTTTTTCTTCAGCATGGGCCAACATGTGGCTCTTAAGTTCGGATAAGCGACTAAATACCTTCCCACAAAGGGAACATCGAGGTTTCTCTCCTGTATGGATCAACATGTGTGTCTTTAGTGTAGATAACTGATTAAATCCCTTTTCACAAACAGAGCATTTGTGAGGTTTCCCTTCTGTATGGGTCAACATGTGTCTCCTTAAACGGGGTAAGTCAAGAAGTGCCTTCCCACACACAGAACATTTATGAGGTTTCTCTACTGTATGGATCAACATGTGTCTCTTTAAACCAGGCAAGTCATTAAATCCCTTCCGACAAACAGAACATTTGTGAGGTTTCTCTCCTGTATGGGTCAACATGTGTCTCCTTATATTAGACACCCGACTGAATCTCTTTCTACAAATAGAACATTTGTGAGGTTTCTCTCCAGTATGGCTCAACATGTGTCTCCTTAAACCGGGTAAGTCAATAAGTCCTTTCCCACAAACAGAACATTTATAAGGTTTCTCTCCAGTATGGGTCAACATGTGTTTTCTTAGATTAGATATATTAATGGCTCCCTTTCCACAAACAGAACATTTATGAGGATATTCTCCTGTATGGGTCAACATGTGTGCCCTTAGATTAGATAACTGATTAAATCCCTTCCCACAAAAAGAACAATTGTGGGGTCTCTCTCCTGTATGGGTCAATTTGTGTCTCCTTAGATTAGATGCGTCACTGAATCCTTTCAGTGACGCATCAGGAGATGAAATAGTTTGCTATGGTTATGCACTATATGCTTGTCCGAGAATTTGGAGTTAATATGCATTAGCTAATACGTATGTGGTTCAGTAACTTAGAGAAGTACGCACAAAGTAAATAACTGCGATAGGATTCTGTTGTGAGGGAAAAGTAAACATATAATAGGTGTTCTTTATAAGAAGAATGACTGATCATGCGATTCTCTGACGTTGAAACAGAGGTGAATACCTCTGCGCTGAGCAGCAGTGAGTAAGAAGTCAAGATCTGGATTAGATGTAGGTGAGCGCTGACCACTGCTATGCAGGGATCAGTATGCTCAGTAGGCGCCAGAAGCCTCAGTCCACCTGGATTGAGGTCGCTTTGCATTATAAGAGATCACGTGAATTCAGCTTTACTTTGTGAGTGACTTGAAAATCGACATTCAGAGCTGTTTCTCATAGGGAGAGAATGCAGACTTACATCGGACTGGATTGTCTGTGGGACAAATGTGTGAACGATTATCTGATTTTTGAACTGATTTCACAGGACTTGGTTGGTTGGTTTGATTTAACGTCCAGTTAACCATTGCAGGTTCTCACCAGACTTTCTCAAGGTTCTTTTACACCACAAGGGTGGTGATCGAATCTATGAAATGAATTTAGGTGGAAATCCCACCCCTACACATTTACAGAGGTGAGAGTTCTTTTACTTCCCACACCACATAGACATGGTATGAGAGGGATTGCCTTTGATATAGCAGTAAATCTACCACTGCTGGGGGTGAAGGAGAAAAGTGGCTGCAGTGGGACCCGAATCAACAAAGTCTGACAACCTTGGGATTACAAGTCCAGTGCTCTTTACCACTGAGCTAACTCCTCACCCTGGTCGCTTTTGTTATGCTTGCATGCAAGCATATCTGGTCTGCACCACGAGGAGGCGAGGCGACCAAGAGGATGAACAGATTGGTAATTTCTGTCCACCCCAGCAGACCAAGCCTTTTCGTCTTCCATCTGTCCTTCTTCTCTGACTCCAACGCACATACATGTATATCGAATTCAAAGTCTTCCATCAACCCACCCCATACATCTATCATACTCTCATCACCAACCTTTCATTACTTAATTATCACACTATCAATTAATTTCACTAATATGATATTTTACCGCATTCCTATATCAAATAATACACTTTTATCAAGTCAAATACAACAAAATTTTATTCTCCCACTTCCTTGTCCATCTTTATTCCTTTCTATCAGCCAGATTAGGTGTAATGCTATGGTCATTATTGGAGCAATATAAAACCAGTCAATGTTTAAGCAAATCTCTGTTGGTGTGCACAGAAATAACCATTACAGAGTGACAACGTTGTAAAAATGTAAATATATTAGATGACAATGTCTGTTGTTAGATGTCCAACTTGTTCGCTGTCTGAATATCTTGATGTAATTGCTAGGAAGAATGATAGCATGCTATTGAAAGCAATAAAATCTTTAAAAAAAGGGGGGGGGGAATGCACCATGTTAGGAAGAATAGGTTAGGACAAAAGCATGTATGGTTTTATATACAAAACTTGCTGATCGAAGTTTGTTTGCATGGGTAGTTTAACATCCAATTTGTTCTACTAGACAATATGCTAGAAGATACTAGAATATAACAAATTGGAAATATTTCGGAAACTTACATTTTGCCATTGCTCTCTCAAAATATGACAGACTGATGTGTTGCTGCAGGACTTGGTTTGCTTCAATTACTCATAAGGCCTATTTGAAACAAATATAAAAGACAGGAGTAAGAATTTTTTTTAAATATAGAATTGGCAATTATTTAATCTTGCCTATATCTCTGCTAGTGACCTTTACTTCTGAGAAGTTAAAATGTAAGTCTAATTTGTACTTTTGTAATTTCCTTTTACTAGATCTCGACATTTGTTTTACTGGTAATTGTTGCAAATTCAAGGGCAGATCACTCTGTTCCTCATCCAGAAAGAATTGTATTCCTACATTTTTGTACAAACAACTTTTATTTCAGTAAACATTACATCAGAGTAAGTTCCATATTAAGATGAAATGTCAGGGCAGTTGTCATGCATAAACAAGTACAGAAACCTTTATTGGCAATTCATTGTAAAATAAAGTCAAATAATTTAGGAGTACTCTCTCAAATTAGTTATTTCAGCTCATCTTTATTCATCAAGAATGTGTTGAATATATGTTTCCATCAAATCTCAGAATTAATTACATGTTCCCATCACCTATTTATCACTATTTGGTTTGTCCACAGGATGTCCATTGTATGTTATGATGTCACAATTTTACTTAGTCAAGGAGTTCACATTCAATATAGATAGGATCCATTCTTTATCAACTGCTACTTAGTAGTATTCCTGTTGTTCATCTCTTTATCTATTTTTTGCTTTGAGGAATAAAACAGAACATAAAGGACATATACTAGACAAAAAAAACAAAGATAAATGAAAATAAAGTATCATTCAGTATCTGTTGATACTAACATAAGTGGCTTCAGGTATGTGTTCTCTCTGTGTGTATGTGTCATCCATATCAGCTAAACTGATCTCCATAAGCACTCTTTTGTCACAGTTCTTACAGGAATATCAAGAAGTTAAGGCAATTATCTTGCAAACACATAAATCCATCATATATATAGATCCAACAACCACACTCCCCTATCTCTTAATGGTAGTTACACAAACTTTGCCCGTTGTTCTATTTTTCCAAATGCCCAGCATTTTAGCCTCGTGACATCTGGTAAAACCACACAGTCCCATATCTTTGTCTGTGAAGCATTTATTTTATAACCTTAGTTATACTCATTTATCTTGAGACCTGCAAACACCTCAAAGACCTTTTTCTCTTTTATTCTTCAGCTGCTCCATATTTGGAAAATGCCTACAAAAAGTCATATTATTGGCAAACATGCAAACTAATAGTTTAACATCAAGTTTGTTCAATCAAGTGTGAGGTTTCACTCTGGTATGGGTCAACATGTGTGTCTTCAAGTTGAATAAGCGACTAAATACTTTCCCACAAACAGAACAATCGTGAGGTTTCTCTCCTGTATGGGTCAACATGTGGTTCCGTAGAGTAGATGCGAGACTAAAGTCCTTTCCACAAACAGAACATTTGTGAGGTTTTTCTCCTGTATGGGTCAACATGTGTCTCCTTAGAGTAGATACCAAACTGAATTCTTTCCCACAAACAGAACATTTGTAAGGTTTCTCTCCTGTATGGGTCAACATGTGTGTCCTTAGATTATTTGTCCGACTGAATTCCTTCCCACAGATGGAACAATTGTGAGATTTCCTTTCTGTATGGATCAACATGTGACTTGATAAACGATCTTTATTCTTAAATAACTTTCCACAAACAGAACAACTGTGAGGTTTTTCTTCAGCATGGGCCAACATGTGGCTCTTAAGTTCGGATAAGCGACTAAATACCTTCCCACAAAGGGAACATCGAGGTTTCTCTCCTGTATGGATCAACATGTGTGTCTTTAGTGTAGATAACTGATTAAATCCCTTTTCACAAACAGAGCATTTGTGAGGTTTCCCTTCTGTATGGGTCAACATGTGTCTCCTTAAACGGGGTAAGTCAAGAAGTGCCTTCCCACACACAGAACATTTATGAGGTTTCTCTACTGTATGGATCAACATGTGTCTCTTTAAACCAGGCAAGTCATTAAATCCCTTCCGACAAACAGAACATTTGTGAGGTTTCTCTCCTGTATGGGTCAACATGTGTCTCCTTATATTAGACACCCGACTGAATCTCTTTCTACAAATAGAACATTTGTGAGGTTTCTCTCCAGTATGGCTCAACATGTGTCTCCTTAAACCGGGTAAGTCAATAAGTCCTTTCCCACAAACAGAACATTTATAAGGTTTCTCTCCAGTATGGGTCAACATGTGTTTTCTTAGATTAGATATATTAATGGCTCCCTTTCCACAAACAGAACATTTATGAGGATATTCTCCTGTATGGGTCAACATGTGTGCCCTTAGATTAGATAACTGATTAAATCCCTTCCCACAAAAAGAACAATTGTGGGGTCTCTCTCCTGTATGGGTCAATTTGTGTCTCCTTAGATTAGATGCGTCACTGAATCCTTTCAGTGACGCATCAGGAGATGAAATAGTTTGCTATGGTTATGCACTATATGCTTGTCCGAGAATTTGGAGTTAATATGCATTAGCTAATACGTATGTGGTTCAGTAACTTAGAGAAGTACGCACAAAGTAAATAACTGCGATAGGATTCTGTTGTGAGGGAAAAGTAAACATATAATAGGTGTTCTTTATAAGAAGAATGACTGATCATGCGATTCTCTGACGTTGAAACAGAGGTGAATACCTCTGCGCTGAGCAGCAGTGAGTAAGAAGTCAAGATCTGGATTAGATGTAGGTGAGCGCTGACCACTGCTATGCAGGGATCAGTATGCTCAGTAGGCGCCAGAAGCCTCAGTCCACCTGGATTGAGGTCGCTTTGCATTATAAGAGATCACGTGAATTCAGCTTTACTTTGTGAGTGACTTGAAAATCGACATTCAGAGCTGTTTCTCATAGGGAGAGAATGCAGACTTACATCGGACTGGATTGTCTGTGGGACAAATGTGTGAACGATTATCTGATTTTTGAACTGATTTCACAGGACTTGGTTGGTTGGTTTGATTTAACGTCCAGTTAACCATTGCAGGTTCTCACCAGACTTTCTCAAGGTTCTTTTACACCACAAGGGTGGTGATCGAATCTATGAAATGAATTTAGGTGGAAATCCCACCCCTACACATTTACAGAGGTGAGAGTTCTTTTACTTCCCACACCACATAGACATGGTATGAGAGGGATTGCCTTTGATATAGCAGTAAATCTACCACTGCTGGGGGTGAAGGAGAAAAGTGGCTGCAGTGGGACCCGAATCAACAAAGTCTGACAACCTTGGGATTACAAGTCCAGTGCTCTTTACCACTGAGCTAACTCCTCACCCTGGTCGCTTTTGTTATGCTTGCATGCAAGCATATCTGGTCTGCACCACGAGGAGGCGAGGCGACCAAGAGGATGAACAGATTGGTAATTTCTGTCCACCCCAGCAGACCAAGCCTTTTCGTCTTCCATCTGTCCTTCTTCTCTGACTCCAACGCACATACATGTATATCGAATTCAAAGTCTTCCATCAACCCACCCCATACATCTATCATACTCTCATCACCAACCTTTCATTACTTAATTATCACACTATCAATTAATTTCACTAATATGATATTTTACCGCATTCCTATATCAAATAATACACTTTTATCAAGTCAAATACAACAAAATTTTATTCTCCCACTTCCTTGTCCATCTTTATTCCTTTCTATCAGCCAGATTAGGTGTAATGCTATGGTCATTATTGGAGCAATACAAAACCAGTCAATGTTTAAGCAAATCTCTGTTGGTGTGCACAGAAATAACCATTACAGAGTGACAACGTTGTAAAAATGTAAATATATTAGATGACAATGTCTGTTGTTAGATGTCCAACTTGTTCGCTGTCTGAATATCTTGATGTAATTGCTAGGAAGAATGATAGCATGCTATTGAAAGCAATAAAATCTTTAAAAAAAGGGGGGGGGGGAATGCACCATGTTAGGAAGAATAGGTTAGGACAAAAGCATGTATGGTTTTATATACAAAACTTGCTGATCGAAGTTTGTTTGCATGGGTAGTTTAACATCCAATTTGTTCTACTAGACAATATGCTAGAAGATACTAGAATATAACAAATTGGAAATATTTCGGAAACTTACATTTTGCCATTGCTCTCTCAAAATATGACAGACTGATGTGTTGCTGCAGGACTTGGTTTGCTTCAATTACTCATAAGGCCTATTTGAAACAAATATAAAAGACAGGAGTAAGAATTTTTTTTAAATATAGAATTGGCAATTATTTAATCTTGCCTATATCTCTGCTAGTGACCTTTACTTCTGAGAAGTTAAAATGTAAGTCTAATTTGTACTTTTGTAATTTCCTTTTACTAGATCTCGACATTTGTTTTACTGGTAATTGTTGCAAATTCAAGGGCAGATCACTCTGTTCCTCATCCAGAAAGAATTGTATTCCTACATTTTTGTACAAACAACTTTTATTTCAGTAAACATTACATCAGAGTAAGTTCCATATTAAGATGAAATGTCAGGGCAGTTGTCATGCATAAACAAGTACAGAAACCTTTATTGGCAATTCATTGTAAAATAAAGTCAAATAATTTAGGAGTACTCTCTCAAATTAGTTATTTCAGCTCATCTTTATTCATCAAGAATGTGTTGAATATATGTTTCCATCAAATCTCAGAATTAATTACATGTTCCCATCACCTATTTATCACTATTTGGTTTGTCCACAGGATGTCCATTGTATGTTATGATGTCACAATTTTACTTAGTCAAGGAGTTCACATTCAATATAGATAGGATCCATTCTTTATCAACTGCTACTTAGTAGTATTCCTGTTGTTCATCTCTTTATCTATTTTTTGCTTTGAGGAATAAAACAGAACATAAAGGACATATACTAGACAAAAAAAACAAAGATAAATGAAAATAAAGTATCATTCAGTATCTGTTGATACTAACATAAGTGGCTTCAGGTATGTGTTCTCTCTGTGTGTATGTGTCATCCATATCAGCTAAACTGATCTCCATAAGCACTCTTTTGTCACAGTTCTTACAGGAATATCAAGAAGTTAAGGCAATTATCTTGCAAACACATAAATCCATCATATATATAGATCCAACAACCACACTCCCCTATCTCTTAATGGTAGTTACACAAACTTTGCCCGTTGTTCTATTTTTCCAAATGCCCAGCATTTTAGCCTCGTGACATCTGGTAAAACCACACAGTCCCATATCTTTGTCTGTGAAGCATTTATTTTATAACCTTAGTTATACTCATTTATCTTGAGACCTGCAAACACCTCAAAGACCTTTTTCTCTTTTATTCTTCAGCTGCTCCATATTTGGAAAATGCCTACAAAAAGTCATATTATTGGCAAACATGCAAACTAATAGTTTAACATCAAGTTTGTTCAATCAAGTGTGAGGTTTCACTCTGGTATGGGTCAACATGTGTGTCTTCAAGTTGAATAAGCGACTAAATACTTTCCCACAAACAGAACAATCGTGAGGTTTCTCTCCTGTATGGGTCAACATGTGGTTCCGTAGAGTAGATGCGAGACTAAAGTCCTTTCCACAAACAGAACATTTGTGAGGTTTTTCTCCTGTATGGGTCAACATGTGTCTCCTTAGAGTAGATACCAAACTGAATTCTTTCCCACAAACAGAACATTTGTAAGGTTTCTCTCCTGTATGGGTCAACATGTGTGTCCTTAGATTATTTGTCCGACTGAATTCCTTCCCACAGATGGAACAATTGTGAGATTTCCTTTCTGTATGGATCAACATGTGACTTGATAAACGATCTTTATTCTTAAATAACTTTCCACAAACAGAACAACTGTGAGGTTTTTCTTCAGCATGGGCCAACATGTGGCTCTTAAGTTCGGATAAGCGACTAAATACCTTCCCACAAAGGGAACATCGAGGTTTCTCTCCTGTATGGATCAACATGTGTGTCTTTAGTGTAGATAACTGATTAAATCCCTTTTCACAAACAGAGCATTTGTGAGGTTTCCCTTCTGTATGGGTCAACATGTGTCTCCTTAAACGGGGTAAGTCAAGAAGTGCCTTCCCACACACAGAACATTTATGAGGTTTCTCTACTGTATGGATCAACATGTGTCTCTTTAAACCAGGCAAGTCATTAAATCCCTTCCGACAAACAGAACATTTGTGAGGTTTCTCTCCTGTATGGGTCAACATGTGTCTCCTTATATTAGACACCCGACTGAATCTCTTTCTACAAATAGAACATTTGTGAGGTTTCTCTCCAGTATGGCTCAACATGTGTCTCCTTAAACCGGGTAAGTCAATAAGTCCTTTCCCACAAACAGAACATTTATAAGGTTTCTCTCCAGTATGGGTCAACATGTGTTTTCTTAGATTAGATATATTAATGGCTCCCTTTCCACAAACAGAACATTTATGAGGATATTCTCCTGTATGGGTCAACATGTGTGCCCTTAGATTAGATAACTGATTAAATCCCTTCCCACAAAAAGAACAATTGTGGGGTCTCTCTCCTGTATGGGTCAATTTGTGTCTCCTTAGATTAGATGCGTCACTGAATCCTTTCAGTGACGCATCAGGAGATGAAATAGTTTGCTATGGTTATGCACTATATGCTTGTCCGAGAATTTGGAGTTAATATGCATTAGCTAATACGTATGTGGTTCAGTAACTTAGAGAAGTACGCACAAAGTAAATAACTGCGATAGGATTCTGTTGTGAGGGAAAAGTAAACATATAATAGGTGTTCTTTATAAGAAGAATGACTGATCATGCGATTCTCTGACGTTGAAACAGAGGTGAATACCTCTGCGCTGAGCAGCAGTGAGTAAGAAGTCAAGATCTGGATTAGATGTAGGTGAGCGCTGACCACTGCTATGCAGGGATCAGTATGCTCAGTAGGCGCCAGAAGCCTCAGTCCACCTGGATTGAGGTCGCTTTGCATTATAAGAGATCACGTGAATTCAGCTTTACTTTGTGAGTGACTTGAAAATCGACATTCAGAGCTGTTTCTCATAGGGAGAGAATGCAGACTTACATCGGACTGGATTGTCTGTGGGACAAATGTGTGAACGATTATCTGATTTTTGAACTGATTTCACAGGACTTGGTTGGTTGGTTTGATTTAACGTCCAGTTAACCATTGCAGGTTCTCACCAGACTTTCTCAAGGTTCTTTTACACCACAAGGGTGGTGATCGAATCTATGAAATGAATTTAGGTGGAAATCCCACCCCTACACATTTACAGAGGTGAGAGTTCTTTTACTTCCCACACCACATAGACATGGTATGAGAGGGATTGCCTTTGATATAGCAGTAAATCTACCACTGCTGGGGGTGAAGGAGAAAAGTGGCTGCAGTGGGACCCGAATCAACAAAGTCTGACAACCTTGGGATTACAAGTCCAGTGCTCTTTACCACTGAGCTAACTCCTCACCCTGGTCGCTTTTGTTATGCTTGCATGCAAGCATATCTGGTCTGCACCACGAGGAGGCGAGGCGACCAAGAGGATGAACAGATTGGTAATTTCTGTCCACCCCAGCAGACCAAGCCTTTTCGTCTTCCATCTGTCCTTCTTCTCTGACTCCAACGCACATACATGTATATCGAATTCAAAGTCTTCCATCAACCCACCCCATACATCTATCATACTCTCATCACCAACCTTTCATTACTTAATTATCACACTATCAATTAATTTCACTAATATGATATTTTACCACATTCCTATATCAAATAATACACTTTTATCAAGTCAAATACAACAAAATTTTATTCTCCCACTTCCTTGTCCATCTTTATTCCTTTCTATCAGCCAGATTAGGTGTAATGCTATGGTCATTATTGGAGCAATACAAAACCAGTCAATGTTTAAGCAAATCTCTGTTGGTGTGCACAGAAATAACCATTACAGAGTGACAACGTTGTAAAAATGTAAATATATTAGATGACAATGTCTGTTGTTAGATGTCCAACTTGTTCGCTGTCTGAATATCTTGATGTAATTGCTAGGAAGAATGATAGCATGCTATTGAAAGCAATAAAATCTTTAAAAAAAGGGGGGGGGGGAATGCACCATGTTAGGAAGAATAGGTTAGGACAAAAGCATGTATGGTTTTATATACAAAACTTGCTGATCGAAGTTTGTTTGCATGGGTAGTTTAACATCCAATTTGTTCTACTAGACAATATGCTAGAAGATACTAGAATATAACAAATTGGAAATATTTCGGAAACTTACATTTTGCCATTGCTCTCTCAAAATATGACAGACTGATGTGTTGCTGCAGGACTTGGTTTGCTTCAATTACTCATAAGGCCTATTTGAAACAAATATAAAAGACAGGAGTAAGAATTTTTTTTAAATATAGAATTGGCAATTATTTAATCTTGCCTATATCTCTGCTAGTGACCTTTACTTCTGAGAAGTTAAAATGTAAGTCTAATTTGTACTTTTGTAATTTCCTTTTACTAGATCTCGACATTTGTTTTACTGGTAATTGTTGCAAATTCAAGGGCAGATCACTCTGTTCCTCATCCAGAAAGAATTGTATTCCTACATTTTTGTACAAACAACTTTTATTTCAGTAAACATTACATCAGAGTAAGTTCCATATTAAGATGAAATGTCAGGGCAGTTGTCATGCATAAACAAGTACAGAAACCTTTATTGGCAATTCATTGTAAAATAAAGTCAAATAATTTAGGAGTACTCTCTCAAATTAGTTATTTCAGCTCATCTTTATTCATCAAGAATGTGTTGAATATATGTTTCCATCAAATCTCAGAATTAATTACATGTTCCCATCACCTATTTATCACTATTTGGTTTGTCCACAGGATGTCCATTGTATGTTATGATGTCACAATTTTACTTAGTCAAGGAGTTCACATTCAATATAGATAGGATCCATTCTTTATCAACTGCTACTTAGTAGTATTCCTGTTGTTCATCTCTTTATCTATTTTTTGCTTTGAGGAATAAAACAGAACATAAAGGACATATACTAGACAAAAAAAACAAAGATAAATGAAAATAAAGTATCATTCAGTATCTGTTGATACTAACATAAGTGGCTTCAGGTATGTGTTCTCTCTGTGTGTATGTGTCATCCATATCAGCTAAACTGATCTCCATAAGCACTCTTTTGTCACAGTTCTTACAGGAATATCAAGAAGTTAAGGCAATTATCTTGCAAACACATAAATCCATCATATATATAGATCCAACAACCACACTCCCCTATCTCTTAATGGTAGTTACACAAACTTTGCCCGTTGTTCTATTTTTCCAAATGCCCAGCATTTTAGCCTCGTGACATCTGGTAAAACCACACAGTCCCATATCTTTGTCTGTGAAGCATTTATTTTATAACCTTAGTTATACTCATTTATCTTGAGACCTGCAAACACCTCAAAGACCTTTTTCTCTTTTATTCTTCAGCTGCTCCATATTTGGAAAATGCCTACAAAAAGTCATATTATTGGCAAACATGCAAACTAATAGTTTAACATCAAGTTTGTTCAATCAAGTGTGAGGTTTCACTCTGGTATGGGTCAACATGTGTGTCTTCAAGTTGAATAAGCGACTAAATACTTTCCCACAAACAGAACAATCGTGAGGTTTCTCTCCTGTATGGGTCAACATGTGGTTCCGTAGAGTAGATGCGAGACTAAAGTCCTTTCCACAAACAGAACATTTGTGAGGTTTTTCTCCTGTATGGGTCAACATGTGTCTCCTTAGAGTAGATACCAAACTGAATTCTTTCCCACAAACAGAACATTTGTAAGGTTTCTCTCCTGTATGGGTCAACATGTGTGTCCTTAGATTATTTGTCCGACTGAATTCCTTCCCACAGATGGAACAATTGTGAGATTTCCTTTCTGTATGGATCAACATGTGACTTGATAAACGATCTTTATTCTTAAATAACTTTCCACAAACAGAACAACTGTGAGGTTTTTCTTCAGCATGGGCCAACATGTGGCTCTTAAGTTCGGATAAGCGACTAAATACCTTCCCACAAAGGGAACATCGAGGTTTCTCTCCTGTATGGATCAACATGTGTGTCTTTAGTGTAGATAACTGATTAAATCCCTTTTCACAAACAGAGCATTTGTGAGGTTTCCCTTCTGTATGGGTCAACATGTGTCTCCTTAAACGGGGTAAGTCAAGAAGTGCCTTCCCACACACAGAACATTTATGAGGTTTCTCTACTGTATGGATCAACATGTGTCTCTTTAAACCAGGCAAGTCATTAAATCCCTTCCGACAAACAGAACATTTGTGAGGTTTCTCTCCTGTATGGGTCAACATGTGTCTCCTTATATTAGACACCCGACTGAATCCCTTTCTACAAATAGAACATTTGTGAGGTTTCTCTCCAGTATGGCTCAACATGTGTCTCCTTAAACCGGGTAAGTCAATAAGTCCTTTCCCACAAACAGAACATTTATAAGGTTTCTCTCCAGTATGGGTCAACATGTGTTTTCTTAGATTAGATATATTAATGGCTCCCTTTCCACAAACAGAACATTTATGAGGATATTCTCCTGTATGGGTCAACATGTGTGCCCTTAGATTAGATAACTGATTAAATCCCTTCCCACAAAAAGAACAATTGTGGGGTCTCTCTCCTGTATGGGTCAATTTGTGTCTCCTTAGATTAGATGCGTCACTGAATCCTTTCAGTGACGCATCAGGAGATGAAATAGTTTGCTATGGTTATGCACTATATGCTTGTCCGAGAATTTGGAGTTAATATGCATTAGCTAATACGTATGTGGTTCAGTAACTTAGAGAAGTACGCACAAAGTAAATAACTGCGATAGGATTCTGTTGTGAGGGAAAAGTAAACATATAATAGGTGTTCTTTATAAGAAGAATGACTGATCATGCGATTCTCTGACGTTGAAACAGAGGTGAATACCTCTGCGCTGAGCAGCAGTGAGTAAGAAGTCAAGATCTGGATTAGATGTAGGTGAGCGCTGACCACTGCTATGCAGGGATCAGTATGCTCAGTAGGCGCCAGAAGCCTCAGTCCACCTGGATTGAGGTCGCTTTGCATTATAAGAGATCACGTGAATTCAGCTTTACTTTGTGAGTGACTTGAAAATCGACATTCAGAGCTGTTTCTCATAGGGAGAGAATGCAGACTTACATCGGACTGGATTGTCTGTGGGACAAATGTGTGAACGATTATCTGATTTTTGAACTGATTTCACAGGACTTGGTTGGTTGGTTTGATTTAACGTCCAGTTAACCATTGCAGGTTCTCACCAGACTTTCTCAAGGTTCTTTTACACCACAAGGGTGGTGATCGAATCTATGAAATGAATTTAGGTGGAAATCCCACCCCTACACATTTACAGAGGTGAGAGTTCTTTTACTTCCCACACCACATAGACATGGTATGAGAGGGATTGCCTTTGATATAGCAGTAAATCTACCACTGCTGGGGGTGAAGGAGAAAAGTGGCTGCAGTGGGACCCGAATCAACAAAGTCTGACAACCTTGGGATTACAAGTCCAGTGCTCTTTACCACTGAGCTAACTCCTCACCCTGGTCGCTTTTGTTATGCTTGCATGCAAGCATATCTGGTCTGCACCACGAGGAGGCGAGGCGACCAAGAGGATGAACAGATTGGTAATTTCTGTCCACCCCAGCAGACCAAGCCTTTTCGTCTTCCATCTGTCCTTCTTCTCTGACTCCAACGCACATACATGTATATCGAATTCAAAGTCTTCCATCAACCCACCCCATACATCTATCATACTCTCATCACCAACCTTTCATTACTTAATTATCACACTATCAATTAATTTCACTAATATGATATTTTACCGCATTCCTATATCAAATAATACACTTTTATCAAGTCAAATACAACAAAATTTTATTCTCCCACTTCCTTGTCCATCTTTATTCCTTTCTATCAGCCAGATTAGGTGTAATGCTATGGTCATTATTGGAGCAATATAAAACCAGTCAATGTTTAAGCAAATCTCTGTTGGTGTGCACAGAAATAACCATTACAGAGTGACAACGTTGTAAAAATGTAAATATATTAGATGACAATGTCTGTTGTTAGATGTCCAACTTGTTCGCTGTCTGAATATCTTGATGTAATTGCTAGGAAGAATGATAGCATGCTATTGAAAGCAATAAAATCTTTAAAAAAAGGGGGGGGGGAATGCACCATGTTAGGAAGAATAGGTTAGGACAAAAGCATGTATGGTTTTATATACAAAACTTGCTGATCGAAGTTTGTTTGCATGGGTAGTTTAACATCCAATTTGTTCTACTAGACAATATGCTAGAAGATACTAGAATATAACAAATTGGAAATATTTCGGAAACTTACATTTTGCCATTGCTCTCTCAAAATATGACAGACTGATGTGTTGCTGCAGGACTTGGTTTGCTTCAATTACTCATAAGGCCTATTTGAAACAAATATAAAAGACAGGAGTAAGAATTTTTTTTAAATATAGAATTGGCAATTATTTAATCTTGCCTATATCTCTGCTAGTGACCTTTACTTCTGAGAAGTTAAAATGTAAGTCTAATTTGTACTTTTGTAATTTCCTTTTACTAGATCTCGACATTTGTTTTACTGGTAATTGTTGCAAATTCAAGGGCAGATCACTCTGTTCCTCATCCAGAAAGAATTGTATTCCTACATTTTTGTACAAACAACTTTTATTTCAGTAAACATTACATCAGAGTAAGTTCCATATTAAGATGAAATGTCAGGGCAGTTGTCATGCATAAACAAGTACAGAAACCTTTATTGGCAATTCATTGTAAAATAAAGTCAAATAATTTAGGAGTACTCTCTCAAATTAGTTATTTCAGCTCATCTTTATTCATCAAGAATGTGTTGAATATATGTTTCCATCAAATCTCAGAATTAATTACATGTTCCCATCACCTATTTATCACTATTTGGTTTGTCCACAGGATGTCCATTGTATGTTATGATGTCACAATTTTACTTAGTCAAGGAGTTCACATTCAATATAGATAGGATCCATTCTTTATCAACTGCTACTTAGTAGTATTCCTGTTGTTCATCTCTTTATCTATTTTTTGCTTTGAGGAATAAAACAGAACATAAAGGACATATACTAGACAAAAAAAACAAAGATAAATGAAAATAAAGTATCATTCAGTATCTGTTGATACTAACATAAGTGGCTTCAGGTATGTGTTCTCTCTGTGTGTATGTGTCATCCATATCAGCTAAACTGATCTCCATAAGCACTCTTTTGTCACAGTTCTTACAGGAATATCAAGAAGTTAAGGCAATTATCTTGCAAACACATAAATCCATCATATATATAGATCCAACAACCACACTCCCCTATCTCTTAATGGTAGTTACACAAACTTTGCCCGTTGTTCTATTTTTCCAAATGCCCAGCATTTTAGCCTCGTGACATCTGGTAAAACCACACAGTCCCATATCTTTGTCTGTGAAGCATTTATTTTATAACCTTAGTTATACTCATTTATCTTGAGACCTGCAAACACCTCAAAGACCTTTTTCTCTTTTATTCTTCAGCTGCTCCATATTTGGAAAATGCCTACAAAAAGTCATATTATTGGCAAACATGCAAACTAATAGTTTAACATCAAGTTTGTTCAATCAAGTGTGAGGTTTCACTCTGGTATGGGTCAACATGTGTGTCTTCAAGTTGAATAAGCGACTAAATACTTTCCCACAAACAGAACAATCGTGAGGTTTCTCTCCTGTATGGGTCAACATGTGGTTCCGTAGAGTAGATGCGAGACTAAAGTCCTTTCCACAAACAGAACATTTGTGAGGTTTTTCTCCTGTATGGGTCAACATGTGTCTCCTTAGAGTAGATACCAAACTGAATTCTTTCCCACAAACAGAACATTTGTAAGGTTTCTCTCCTGTATGGGTCAACATGTGTGTCCTTAGATTATTTGTCCGACTGAATTCCTTCCCACAGATGGAACAATTGTGAGATTTCCTTTCTGTATGGATCAACATGTGACTTGATAAACGATCTTTATTCTTAAATAACTTTCCACAAACAGAACAACTGTGAGGTTTTTCTTCAGCATGGGCCAACATGTGGCTCTTAAGTTCGGATAAGCGACTAAATACCTTCCCACAAAGGGAACATCGAGGTTTCTCTCCTGTATGGATCAACATGTGTGTCTTTAGTGTAGATAACTGATTAAATCCCTTTTCACAAACAGAGCATTTGTGAGGTTTCCCTTCTGTATGGGTCAACATGTGTCTCCTTAAACGGGGTAAGTCAAGAAGTGCCTTCCCACACACAGAACATTTATGAGGTTTCTCTACTGTATGGATCAACATGTGTCTCTTTAAACCAGGCAAGTCATTAAATCCCTTCCGACAAACAGAACATTTGTGAGGTTTCTCTCCTGTATGGGTCAACATGTGTCTCCTTATATTAGACACCCGACTGAATCCCTTTCTACAAATAGAACATTTGTGAGGTTTCTCTCCAGTATGGCTCAACATGTGTCTCCTTAAACCGGGTAAGTCAATAAGTCCTTTCCCACAAACAGAACATTTATAAGGTTTCTCTCCAGTATGGGTCAACATGTGTTTTCTTAGATTAGATATATTAATGGCTCCCTTTCCACAAACAGAACATTTATGAGGATATTCTCCTGTATGGGTCAACATGTGTGCCCTTAGATTAGATAACTGATTAAATCCCTTCCCACAAAAAGAACAATTGTGGGGTCTCTCTCCTGTATGGGTCAATTTGTGTCTCCTTAGATTAGATGCGTCACTGAATCCTTTCCCACAAACGGAACAATTGTAAAGTTTTTCTCCTGTATGGGTGAACATGTGTGTCTTTAGATTAACTAACTGACTGAATCCATTTCCACAAACAGGACATTTGTGAGGTTTCTCTTCTGTATGAGTCAACATGTGCATCCTTAGATGAGATAAGCCTCTGAATCCCTGAACACAAGCGGTACATTCGTGAAATTTCTTCTCTATTTGGTTGTCCATGTTTCTCATCAGTGTGGATCAATTAGCAGACTCCGCTGAACATCTAGTATGCTTGTGGGGTAGTTCCTTTGTACTTATCCACATGTGTCTCTGCAGGTAGAATTATTAGAAAACAATTACTAACAGAAACATTTCTGGAAAAAAGGGAAAATTAAATGGATAAGACCAATCATTTTGGGCCATACACAACACTTTATTTCGTCAAATTTCTGAGGTGCATATTCAGATGATTTGTACCTAATGAGATAGCTTAAGTCTGTAAAAATTACATCTTGACAAGAAACATCATAAAATTTCATATAACTGTTTATATGGTGTGAATTGTCTTAGTGTCACGAAAGATAATGACCTCCTGGCATGTGCGACTAGACAATCCTCATTGGTTTTTGCCTAGACAGCCAATCCCTGCACACAGCTTACAAGCTCACCCTGTAGCAAAATGCCACCTGTTGTCTGTATATAAGTTCAAGAATTTTCATTAAAACCAGTTAAGTTCTTGACTCATAGTAATACCTAGTACATCTCTGAGTTCTTAATCCCTTACTCTAAAAGTATAGTCCTAGCTAGTCTTAGCCTATAGGCTTTAAATTGGAGAGCACAAGGAGACTGCTGAACCTAGTCTAGACACAAACTGCATCTTCTAGATACTGCTTCACTGCAGTACCTGAGCTTGATGATAGCCTTTGGAAGGTGAACATGACAGCAGAGCATGCAGCACTTCCGTGGCAACAGTTCCCACTGGGCAGCAACACCATAGTGCGTGGGCCAGATGGTACACGGAACCACATTTGTTCGGGTAGTTTAGGGTCCAATTTTGTTTCTTTGGGTAGTTTAACAACCAATTTGTTCAATTAGACTTACTTTGGTCTAATGTCCAATTTGTTTGATTAGACTTGCTGAACCGTGTACATCGTAGGAACTGCCATACAGCAAGGGGATGTCCTGGCCCATATGTAGACTCTGCAATCCTGCCAAGTGACTGGCGGCATATGCAGAGCTTTACACCAGCAAGGGAGCTGTGTCTAGGTTACTGGGTTTGGTTTGTTGGTTGGTTTCATTTAACGTCCAGTTAACCATTGCGGCAATGAAGAACACTTGAGCATGAAGTGTCGCCACCTGTTGGCTGTCTGAAAACTCATCCCCAGCCAATCCAATGGGACCCGGGAACATCTGGAACAATAAGAATGTCAGGGTGACCTGCAAATCTGCTACATCTATGGCAATAAAGTGCACCTGAGCTTCAAGTGATGCAGCCTGAGAATTCATCGCCAGCCGGACGAATAGGACCCAGGAGCAAGCAGGAAACTAAGTGCTGCTACAGATTAGCAGCCCTGCATCAGATCACACATCCAAAGTGTGATGTTGCACGGGCTGTGCATGCAGAAGTATGATCTAAGGAGAGAAGTTTGAGAAACTTAGGGCAGTGGGTTTTGTTGTTTGTTGGTTTGATTTTACATCCAGTTAACCATTGCAGGTTCACACCAGACTTTCTCCAGGTTCTTTTACACCACAAGGGTGGTGATCGAATCTATGAAGTGACTTTAGGTAGAAACCTTACCCCTACACATTTACCGAGGTGAGAGTTCTTTTACTTCCCGCACCACATATCCACTTCTGGGGGTGTAAGAGAAAGGTGGCTGTACACCACATAGACATGGTATGAGAAGGATTGGCCTTTGATATAGCAGGAAATCTACCACTGCTGGGGATGAAGGAGACAGGTGGCTGTACACCACACCACATAGACTGCTGCGGGACTCAAACCAACAATGTACAACAACCTTGGGATTACAAAAAGTCCAGAGCTCATTACCACTGAGCTAATTTCCTACCCTGGTCGCTTTAGTTATGCTTCCTGGCAAGCATATCCAGCCTGCACCACAAAGAGGCAGGGCCACCAAGAGGGTGAACAGAGTGATTATTGCTGTCCATCCCAGCAGGCCTGACACTTCTCTGTTAATTTATGAAGTTTGCCCTGCACCTTATTGAACCAAATTGCCGAATTGAACCACTTTGGAAGCGAAGAAAAAAAAGACAACAACAGGTACTCATTATAATGTATAGAAACAGACACAACAGTTACTGGATAGATAACTGAGAACGGTGCACACACTCTGGATACAAGATAAAGTTCCTGACTGAAGCAATTCGTAGCTCCGTGATTCTTAACTCACCTGATCGTTGTGAAAAAAAACCCATGTAAAATGATTTGCCTGTTGATATTCAACCGCTAGAAACCGTGTCCTCATTTAAGAAGCAATTATCGCCCTATTTATAACTACGATATATTGCTGAAATTTAGAATTACTGTGAACTCTTTTACAAAGTTCTATCTCAATCATTCTCATCAATCATCCCATCATCTTGAAATATCTCCCGGTTTAATTTTTTTTTACTTCAATGTAAACTTGTCATGTTTTACTCAAGTGATTTGCGAAAATCAAACTGTATCTGAAAAACTCATGCTTCTTATGAGAGATTACACTAATACACACTTTGCACTTAATAAAAAAGAAAGAAAAAAAAACAACCCTGAACCAAGACACCACAACAACAGCATCCCATCTTCTGAAGTTCTGATCAATATTTATCACGTTATAACTAGAATATTGGTATCAATCTTGAAAGAAATACTAGAAATAAGATGAAGGAATCCTATACAGCGATCAAGATAAATCATACTAATATGAAGGTTTATTATAGTCGCATACAGAGAAATGCAAACTTGAACAGTTATCATTACAAAGTTGCTAGTTAACCCAACCAACAAATAGAAAACGCCCAAAGAAGGTGAACTGAATAAAGAAAAAAGGAGTACCAAAATGAACTCGCTAATTTGCATTATTTGATTTTATGAACATCTGCCGAGCTACAGAATCAATCCCTAAATTATTACCAAAAATAGGAGGATTTGTCATATCTTCAACTATCTGACTTACATGCTCATTTTTGCACTTAATAGAAAATATTCATGAAACTTATCCTAGACAAAGGCGACTCGACGCCGAAATGTTGATAACCCAGAAAGGCATCAAATAAAGCCAATCACCAAAAGAAAACCATATGGTTGCTAACTGTTTTCCGCACATCTTTAAATATACTGGTTGCTATTTGAAGTTCCTACCTCGATTCTTGACTGAGTTCTGACATAAATTCGGGAAAAAAATTGTATGGTCAGTCGGTCAGTCTTTGAAAAAGGGAGCATACTTGCTACGAAGCATATGGTACAAAGACCAGTCCATCTTATTCAAGTGGGTAGAGTTGCATAATTTGTAGTCTGAGATACTTAGACTACCTAGCGGACAGTCAGAGAGCACATGTGCTTTTTCCCATAGTACAGAAAAGCACCTCCTTGATTCTAAATAATCCTGTCAATGTCAGTGCATGTTCATGCAACCTTACCTTCAGAGATGTATACTAAATCCTTTTTGATGGTAGAAACTCCTGTTTTTTTCTTTTGTGTCACTTTTTGGAGCCCTTTTGTACAACTCATTTCAACATTCCTAACTCATGTCGGCCATATTTGATTAAAATGTGGGGCATTGGAAGCTGCTATTTCTGGAAATGTTCCCGCCTGTTGAAGGCATGACATGGATTTTACAAACATTGGCTGTTCTATTATTTATAACTAATGCAAAGGACGGAAATTACTGTCGTTTTACTGCATTTTGCCTCAGGAAACCATCTACCACAAAATCCGAAAGATTCAACCTATATTTATAAGGAAATGGCTGCTGAGCTGAGATGTACAAATCTGGTTGACCAGTTAGCTTAGGGCTCTATGGGACTGCTCTCTGACTGTCTGCACCGCTTGACAGTCAGAGCCTCTTGGACTACATAATTTGTTGATGGTTATCTTTCAAACATGTATGTTCACACACATCTAGTCCGAGAAACTCTGACTGTGTGCACTACTCAGTCAGATTGTTTATAAGCAGACTCTGATCATGGAAAAAAAATTACCATTCATGATAACAACAAGATTGATTTAAATTTGGCTCCATTGCACCGATTTCACACCCGATGTGGTCCAGATGTACTCCAGTCTTGGTGCTGATGCCCAAATATCCTATTCCATTGCGCCAATGGCCTCCAGACACCAGACATATATGCATGTTATGGTGCGAGGACTAAAACTGGAGTACATCGGGACCACATCGAGAGTGAAATCGGCGCAATGGAATCAATTGTATTGTAGGTAAAGAATTCACCCCTGATCTCAATTCAGGGGTGAACCGCTATTCTATGTTATTAGGTGAGGCACTTTGCAGTTGGGGAACCAGCAGGGAACGCTGAACAAAATGGCAGGATTTAAGAACCAGCCAAGATCTAACGGAAAACTACCTCTAAAACACAGTTAATATGAGTTATAAAGTTAGCGACAGGTATTTTGAAGGTTGGCGAAGACAAATGGGTATACATATATTCATCGATTCAATTTTTTTTTTCATACATGTCAGACTGCGGCCAGTCTGGAATGACAAGGCAGGGTTGGGGTGTATGGAGTTAATACCCGGCCCTTTTGGGGACAGGGCCGGGTATACTGGCTAGTTTCATTGCACCGATTTCACACCCGATGTGGTCCAGATCAGATGTACTCCAGTCTTGGTGCTGACGCCCAAATATACAGACACCAGACATAGGCATGTTAAGGTGCCAGGACTGAAACTGGAGTACATCGGGACCACATCGGGAGTGAAATCGGCGCAATGGAATCAAGCCTAATTAATAAATAGTATTATCCTACCCCTAATATAAAGCGCCATAGGCTTAACGTGGGATTTGTTTATGTCACGGGTGTGACATAAAGTGTTGTTTATGCCACTACTTTCTAATACTGAAAAAATATGGAAACGGGGTAGGATAAAATCTAGACGCCACTCTTTTGAGTTTGAGCTTATTTATGCCACTCATTTTGTTGGCTTCGTAATGTCACTCGTCTTCGACTCATGAAATAACAGAGCCAACAAAATGCGTGGCATAAATAAACTCAGACTCAAACTCGTGACGTTTCTTGATAATGTACCATGAGCGATATTTTCGCACTTAGATCTAGATTGTAAATGTAGCAAGTACCGGTGTGTGGTGAAACGACAGTTGTCAATTGCCGAGTCGGTACGAAAACCTTCTCAAAAGATATCAAAAGTTGGTATAAATTGTAACTCAAATCATTCTCTTGACTGTTGTATGCCAACATTTCACTAACTTGCTATTATATTAATCCTAAATTCTCGGAAAACAGATATCTGTTCACAACACGAACGGAAAACGATCGGCGATTCTGCTGAGCGATAATACCAGTACGGCGGGTGGTCGCTAGGCGCATGACGTCAGCTCACGAGCAAAATTAACACTACTTAATCAACCATCGCATATTACCATTGTGTGCATGTCGTTCTTTGAAACATCTACTATAATTATCATAGACATGGAACATGACATACCTTTGTGAAGAAGGATTTGAGGCAGTTTAAACCGGAGACTATAGGTCCTCACGCTTTTCACACTCGAAGTGGCCTCTTGTGGTATTACGCTGGTATTACCCAACCTCACTCTCACAGCTGTTCTTTGGTAAAGCTTACCGCAGGAAGGAGAGCGTAAGATCTATGCTAGGAGAGTGGCTCGATCTGGGTCAGATAGTTGCATTCTGGGAAGAATCCCTCGAGATGTAAACATTGGCGTCTGCTGTTGTTGTTCTGATAGTGCAAGTCTAACCCTCCGACTAGGGTGTAAAATATGATTATTGAAATGACTTATGTAGCTAGATGCACTAATTTAATACTGGAAAATATGAATTTGATATTTGTTTTCACTTATAAGTAACCAATAACCTGTAATTCACTTCGTAAAATAGTGCCGATCTTGACCTAGTTTCGCGTTACAACGCGGGCGTCTGACCCAGAAACACGCGCGGTGCATGATGGACAAGTCACCGCTAGTGTCTTCCATCTACCGCTTGGGGGCGCATAAAGCAACCTGACTAGCACGCCGTCTGGTAAACGTTGGCCGTACCACATCCTATGGCCCCGCTCCCTATAGCCTGTAGTACGGCCACCATTCACCAGACGGCGTGTACACGTGCCCTGTGCGCCTCAAGCGGTCCTGAAAGAGACTACGCTCCCTACACTGGCCACCAGAGCAGAGGTTTGTAAGTTTCAGACCAGTGAATATTTGAAAAATACTTATTGACTGGTTTCAGATACAAGCGCTGGAATACTCCGAGGAGTTGACGCGTAGTAATATCCGAGCGCATGCGAGGATATTCCGCAGAGTCAACTCCGAGGAGCATACACCCGCTTTCAATTGAAACCAGTGTATATATTTTTATTTCTTATCCACCTTTTCCTGACAAGTTAGGTACCCGGTATCGGTATTGATATTGGTCCATTCAGGTACGCTCAATTTTTTCATATGCACATACTTTTTTCCCCGTATGCGCCGGCTTTTGCTTCCCGGAGCATACAACACGTCCGTATGCTCCTGGTATGTAAATTTACGATCCCCAAGTGTCTTCTATGGTCACTTTTACTGCACGAAACTAACTACAGTAAAACCCCGCTTCCGGGACACCTCGCTTAAGGGAACACTCCGCTTAAGGGGACAATTTTTTCGGAACAGAAATCTTTATTTAGTTCATTTTAACCCCGCTTAAGGGGTCACCTCGCTTAAGGGGTTACTTGGAGACACCACTGTATCTATTTCATAAGATGAAAAACATGCTCTGATCAATTCCATATGTGTCTTTTACCCATATCTCGATTTTCATAAATCTCTAATGGTCAACTTCTTAGACTATTCGAACCAAGAACTGCAGTCACTGCTTCACTCTGGCAGTTTCCTACTGAATTGATCGACATGAAGTTCAAGCCATCATGGGAAATCTTAGCCAAGTTATAGCTATATGATATGTATACCAACAAATAGACCAGGTTTCTAGCTTTCTAACAATGGTTTATTTATAAAGATCGGCCTATCATTCACAACGATAGAACAATTTCCATTTTCCGAGTTTGAAAAAAATAGTTTTTTTTAAATATCAAACACTCAGTAGTTAGGTCGCACGCCTCGCTCTGGTGTGACCTACTTGTCGGCCATTACAAGATGGCGCCAGTGTGAAGAGGGTCTAAAGGCTATCACTTCCATGTCTTACAAGCGAGAGCTGCAGTGTTGGGCAACGTTACTCAGTCAAAAATTCATGTGGAGACACCAAATAAAAACTGAAATGTAGGGGAAATAAGGAGGAATAATTTGGAATGATTAGATTATTCATTAAATATTGATTTCTTAAATCTTCCTTTTGTAAATTTTTCCGCCATACGTAAAACGTCAAACACACCCCACTGGGAACGCGAGACGAAGACTTTACGCAGAAAGATTTTTGATCTAACAAATTACATACCACCCTATCACCACGAGGTGACTGAAATGTGACGGCAACCTGAAATTAATTTATTCCGTTAAATCACCTTTAACAAAACCCAACAATTGAACCCCCACAAAGCGGGTACCAATTCACCGCGATCGGCCAGTTATAGCCTGATGATATTGTACGCAATTGAAACTGCTGGTATGACCCAGAAACATCATAACATCTGGGAAAACGCTACATATCCACTGCTTGATTCCTGCTTACACACAGGGGGCGGATCGCTCGTCTTTTCATCTTCCTTTTGTAATGCTTGCATAGCGAATGGAAGAGGCCCCTCAACAGCGAGACCACTTTTGAAGTGCATCTTTCTGATCTTCGCTGTTGGTGCCACTATTACTGCCACTGTTGAGACCTTCCTCTCGCTTTTACAACCACTAACATTGAAACAGGTCATAGAGTTCATTGTCAATGATACTGCTACAAGAAAAGGTCCTGCAAGGTCCTGCAAGGGAGCCTGATGACTACCAACCGAGGACGCAAATCATGAAAGCAGTTGCTGCTGGATATTTGAATGTGAACAACCAAGTCTCAATAGGGAGCCAAAGTGAACCCGCTCCAACCACAGATAGCCAGTCACAAAATACTATTTCCGGGTATAGGCGCTCAGTACTTAGACTATGTAGGTTCGAGATTATATGTCTCATTCTCCAATCTTTTAGATCCAAATTTTTGCTAAACTGAACAACTGTCATCGTAGCTTCGAGACAGAGTAATTCAGAGATGATAGTAATAAACTACACTCCAAACGTAACAAAAGAGACCAAAAACAAAAGTCTAGCCTCAAACCTCCATAGGTTTAGCACTAAGCCTCGTTCTTACTGGCCACCGGAAACAGTGTTTTGTAGGTGGGTATCTGTGGTTTCAACGGGTTCACTTTGGCTCCCTATAGACGACTCAGTGAGAATTAGGTTCTAGGTAGTCAACCTTTCCTAGTAGACTTAAATCAGCATCACATTTACCGCTTCCATATTTGATGTTTTGTTATATTTTCTATGTATTTCTTACAACATCCTCTTTGGCTGAACTGGAAATGTAATTACCAGAGCTGTGATGTAATAATGTAATGCTCCAGCATCTGAAAAACTTGCCTTGGCGAGAGATGTTCTTTGGTAAATTAAAAAAATAAATAAATAAAAATAAGACGTAGATTTAGCCTACGTGTCCCACAGGTAGATTTCTCATGTGTAAAATGTAGAAATGTTAAGGTTTACTTTCGTCTGTAGAACGTTTTGTAATTTTAGGTAATTTTACATCATCTATTACATCATAACAATTAACTATACCTCTTTACACAAACAATTATTTAGTTTTCCTGTCATATTACTAAAGTTATCATGAAGGTTATGCACTGTGTGCATGTATGCAAATTGGTGAATTGTAATTGAGGAGATGTAAGGCATGATATACTGAAGGGAAGTGTATGAGACAGAGTCAACAACATGTACTTATCCTACCCCTAATAAAAAACGCCATATGCTTAACATGGGATTTGTTTATGTCACGGGTAGTGTTGTTTATGCCACTACTTTCTGATACTGAAAAAATATGGAAACGGGGTAGGATAAAATCTAGGCGCCACTTGTTTGAGTTTGAGCTTATTCATGCCACTTGTTTTGTTGGCTCTGTAATGTCACTCGTCTTCGACTCGTGAAATTATGGAGCCAACAAAATGTGTGGCATAAATAAACTCAGACTCAAACTCGTGACGTCTCTTTATAATATGTGCTGTATAAGGTATGGTTATTCATGTAATGTGGGAGCAGCTAGTCTATTGGTTGATAGATGAGTATATCAGAGAGTTGTATGATAAGCGCAATATAGTTTTTTTCCCAGAATTTCTTTATTGATACTATATCCATATAACCGTACATTTCTTCTGATTACAATTGATGCCAATAAAGTGGGATTAGCCATCAGCAAATACAATGATGCTGGTTTCAATCGGATCCCATACCAATACAAAATTATATACAGGGCGTGTCTGGGAGAGTATGTCCTGGGACCTGTTTCACTAGTCTTGTGACATACACCATACAGACATTGGGGTTGTCTAGTTTCGTGACAACATAAATAGCCGCTCTTAGGAAAAGACAGACCCCAAACATAAGAATTAGACAAATCTACACATCATGGACCTGTTTCACTAGTTTCGTAACAAAAGTGTTAGACAGACATGAAAAGTAGCGCCAACAGTGCAAGCAAGAACAAACAAATCAAAGTCTAATGTCTAGTTCTTATGAAACTGGACACACCATCTAGACGCCATCTAGACATGTCACGAAACTGGTGAAAGAGGTCCCAGGTGCTATTATGGCTGCAGCTCCTTCAAGCACATATGGTGGTAGTACGATTTACATATTCTGTGTCATTTTCTGTTGACCTTGATGTTGAATAACAGTTGCGTAATAAAACGCAAAAAAAATAAAATAGTAAGTGTCACAAATCTTGTGTATAATATGGGGATTAGATCAGTGGATAACTCAGATGCAGTCTACATTTCAAGTTCGCCAGCATTGACTGTTTATTACAATAGTACCCCAGATACACTGTAGGGGGCGCCCTGGTGCTGGATAACGTTTTGGAGGTGCTACACAACATCTCCCTTTTTTTTTTCAAAACTTTCTTAAACAAGAGTCTTTATGTTTCTCTCAAATCAGTCTTACTTCAGATAGGGAGTTTTTATCTCTTACTTTTACTACTACTTTGAAATGTCTTTAGAATGTCAATATGAGTCTCAATGTTAATCAGCTGTAAGAGAATATTTATAGTAGCAACACAACATGAACAAAACATATCCTGCGAATAAGGAGTAGACTTCTCCCTTTCGCGCCTTGTCCCGGGCATTATTCTTAGCCCATGTCGGGGGACAAGACTAAGCTTCAATCAGTCTCTCTGGCCTCCTAATCATCCTCAGAGACCGGCGTAGCACAGGTGTTTCTGTGAGAGCTGGAGTAGGTGGACCAGCTGATGTAGCCGGATTAGGTGCAGCAACCACAGAAGGCTGATAGTGGTCAGGTCGAGTCAGAGTTGTAGGACTCTGCACTGCAGAACTTGGCTGGGAGTCTGCAGTCTCAGTTAGCTGCAGATGTCGACGATTTCTGCGGAAAATGCCTGACTCTGTCTGCACATTATATGACCTTGGAGTCTCGGCTGAGGTGGTTATCACACCTTTAGTCGTCCAAGTCTTTTCCTGGTCGGTCTTCAGCCTAACCACATCTCCTGGTTGTAGATTAGGCAGGGATTTGACACCATGACGGTTGTTGTAGTGGTGCTCATATCCTGCTTTTGTTGCTTTATCAGTGTCTCTAATGACGTCTGGGTTAGGCCATGATGGCCTAAGTCTGGCACCAAGAGTTGGCAGATTCGTACGAATATGTCTGCCCATGAGGAGCTGGGATGGGCTACACCCTGTAGCGGCGATGACAGTGTCCCTGTAAATCATCAGTGCCAGCCATGGATCGTCTTGTCTCAGGATACTTTTGGCTGTTTTCACGGCACGTTCTGCCTCTCCATTAGAACTTGGCAGGTGGGGGCTAGAAGTGACGTGGTTGAAATCACACTTCTTCGCGAACTGTTTAAACTGATCAGATGCAAACTGGGGCCCGTTGTCTGAGACTACTTCCTGTGGGAATCCCAGTCTGGCAAACACATCCTTCATCTTGGCTATCACTGCTGAAGATGTAGTCGTTGATAGATGAAGTATCTCAATCCACCGTGAATGATAGTCAACCATAACAAGATACTCTTGACGCTCGAACTGACACAGGTCAACTCCTATTTTCTGCCAGGGTAGATCAGGGAGCGTAGTCGTCATGAGTGGTTCCTTGTTCTGGGTAGGTCTATAGGTTTGACAATGGTCACAAGTGGTCACGATACCTTTCACATCCTTGGCGATACCAGGCCACCACACAGACTCCTTTGCTCGTTCAAGGCATTTTGTGATACCCTGATGGCCTTGGTGTATCTTGTCGAGAATATCGGGTCTCATCTTTTCCGGGACGATGATCCTGTTGCCATAAGTCAGTAGACCATTACTAACTGATAGGCTCCCTCTCACATTGAAGAGCTGTTTCAGCTGGTCTGGGACGTCCTGTTCGTACTTCGGCCATCCAGCCAGGGCATACACACTTGCGGCTCGGAGGACATCATCATCGTGTGTTGCCTTCCGAAGCCCTGCCATCCGCTGGTCGGACATGGGAAGACTCTCCTCTACCATGGCCACATGTATTGCAACCTCTGTGTCCGTCACAGTTGCATTATCCCACTTAGGGCTTCGTGAAAGCGCATCAGATATCACCATCGTCTTTCCAGGTGCATACTCAGCCTTCGCATTAAAGCGGAGCATGCGCATCAACAAACGTTGACATCTCAAGGGTGCTCTGTCTAAGTCCTTCTCGTTGATCAGAGTCACCAAGGGCTTGTGGTCTGTTAAGACCTTAAAGTTCTCCAGTCCACAAAGGAAACGATCAAACTTCTCACAGGCCCAAACACTAGCGAGACATTCCTTCTCAATCTGGGCATACCGTTGTTCAGCTGATGATAGGGTCCTTGAACAGTATGCAATGGGCTTCAGCTGACCATCGTGGTCCTGAAGCAGCACACCACCTAGACCATAGCTACTCGCATCAGCGCTCACTATGGTCGGCTTGCAAACATCGTAGTAGGCAAGAGCTTGGGCTGATGATACCAGCTTTTTCATCCTATCAAAGGCCTCCTGCTGAGGTTGTCCCCATGACCACACAGTGTCACTTCGAAGCAGGTCGTTCAAAGGCTTAGTAATGTCATGAAGATTTGGGAGGTAGGCTCCGAGGTAATGTACCATCCCCATGATCTGGCGTAAAAGCGGCACGGACGTTGGTTCGGGCATCTAGATTATCGCCGATACCTTGTCGCTGTCTGGTTCAATACCACTTTTGGTGAACTTATGTCCTAAGAACTTGAGTTCTGACTTGCCGATCACACACTTCTCCTTGTTCAGTTTTAGGTCAGATTCCTGAAGACGTTTCATGACGTTGTCTAGCCTCTGATCGTGTTCCTCTCGGTCTTTACCATAGACGAGAATGTCGTCCATGTACACGAATGTACCCTCCAGTCCATCTAAGACCTCAACCATCTTTCTCATGAAGATTTCAGGTGCGGATGTTATCCCGAACGGGAGTCGTCTGAAACAGTATCTCCCGAAGGGCGTTATAAAGGTTGTCAGCTCACAGCTCTGCTCCTCAAGCGGGATCTGGTAGAATCCACTGGTCGCGTCCAGAGAGGAGAATACTGACGCACCATTCAGCTTGGATGTTGCATCTTCTAAGGTCGGTAACACATACCTTTCACGTTTAACACTTACGTTTAGTTTCTTCAGATCTACACAAAGCCTCACTTTACCTGACTTCTTCACCACAGGTACCATTGGAGCACACCATGCCGTAGGTTTTGTAATCTTATGAATTACATCGTTGGCCTCTAGCCTCTCGAGTTCCTCTTTAACCTTTGGGAGCAGGGGAATGGGTACACGTCGTGCAACAGTCAGAGCATATGGCTGGGCATCATCGTGGAGCACAATCTTGACAGGCTCTGTCTTGAGGCATCCCAAACCCTGGAAGACCTCCACTTGATCTATCTTCTTGATCAGACCCATACGGCAGGCGACGCTGCGGCTCATCAAGCAGTCAATCAACTTTGGAACTACGATCACTCTAAAGAAATACTTTGTACCTTTAAAGTTTGTTCTGGCGACAAACTGTCCCAAAGGCTTGACTGCACCACCCAGACTTGACAACTCTATGTTGACAGACTTGAGTTGTGGCTTATTTCTCATCCTCTTGAATGTCCCTTCTGACATAACGCTGACGTCGGCTCCAGAGTCTAGTTTCCATTTGACAAAATTTCCGTTGATGTCTTGCTCTGTAAACCAAGCTGGGTCGCTGTCGGGGCAGTCAACGGCTCCAAGGAAGTACCCACTGGCTCCTCCATCGTCATCGTCATTTTGGTTGATAGTCACTTCAAGGTCTTCAACGGTTGGCTTATTTTTACAAACAGAAGCGAAATGGTTCCAGCCCTTGCAGAGCACACACTTCTTTCCCTGAGCTGGACACTTCTGGGTCCTATGCAAGTAACCGCACTTTCCGCACTTTGAGCTGTCCTTCTTTGGTGGGCCGCCACTTTCCTTCTTGGGTGGTCTGCTTCCACCAGCAGGTTTCTTCGGCTTTGGTTTACGTACAAAGTCCACCTTTGTCTCGTTCTGCTTTTTAACCAATTCGGAGTGTCGCGCCATCTCTACTGCCTTATCGAGCGTCAACTCGTCTTGTTCCAGCTGTAGTTTCAATGACACCTCCTTGTCGGACATTCCGCTGATAAGACGGTCTCTGATGTTTTCGGTCTCACGATCCCCGAAACGACAATTTTCTGCTAACTCGTGAAGGTTACGCATAAAACACTCAACAGATTCTCCTGCTTGTTGAGTCCGCTGGTAAAACCGTGTCCTCTCATGAATAGTATTTCTCTTAGGGACGAAATATGCGTTGAATTTATCGAGCACTACATCGTAATCATCTTTTGGGTCGAGCGGATAAGGCTGAGCTTCGGTCGCGGCTGGTGGAGGATTGAACGTAAAGGACTTATAGATATTTTCTGCCTGTCTACCCATCGCGTAAATGAGTGACGCAACCTGAATTTCACCGTCATCCTTGTGAAGTTTTGTGGCAATTCTAAACCTTGCAAACCTTTCCCTCCACTCTGGCCATTTAGCAGGGGTATCAAAAGTCATAGGCTCAGGGGGGTTAAATTTGGGCATGTTGACAGTGACAGTACAGTCTTAAACTCAGATGTCAACACCACAACTTCACTCAAAATGCCACACACACAGAAATTTCACTCAGTACTAGGATTCTACTAGTGTATAGCACTACAGTTGGATAGGTGATTTCAAAACATTAGACAGTCTTTATCCACTTCAGTTCATCTACTCATATCTGTTCACAACAACAATGTGCTTCCTCACTTGACCACTTTGCTTTCAGAGTTATCTCCTCTGATTTCAATGACAATGTAGGTTTATACATTACCAACTTGTTCCAGGAATGTATAACCACTCAAGAAGATCCCACTAGCTGCCACCATGTCACAAATCTTGTGTATAATATGGGGATTAGATCAGTGGATAACTCAGATGCAGTCTACATTTCAAGTTCGCCAGCATTGACTGTTTATTACAATAGTACCCCAGATACACTGTAGGGGGCGCCCTGGTGCTGGATAACGTTTTGGAGGTGCTACACAACAGTAAGAAAGCACCATCTGGTAGATACTCAGCTGTGTTATCAGTATTTGCTGCAGGGGAGCAATATCAAAGCTGCTGCAGTAGTACCTGGAGTAGGGGTGGCCTGCTTGCTTTGTGTGGAAAGACTGCCCCGTGGGTCTAAAGTGGGATTCACACGATGGGACAAATGGACCTGAGACTGGTGTACTTCACACCTTTGCACCAGTCGGCTACTATTTCCAGCTGGGTACAAAGTTTCACAGATTGGGGTGTTCTACAGTCTCAGGGTAACATGGCGGATTCAATTCACATGGGAAGACTTGTACATAGTCCCGCCCCTATACCCCTATATAGGGTACACAGTCGCCGACTCAGGGTACATCCCCGTGTGAATAAGTGTTATTTGGGACCACTGAGACTCACAGATTGGGGGATAATACATTTATCTCACCAAAATGTCCCTCTAAATTTTGAACCTGTTTAAAGTCAAAATGGAACCATGTCATTCACACGAGGAGATTGTGTTCCAGTACCACATTTCAACAGGATTTGTCTCAACAAAAAAGATACAGACAATACCCCTGGAAAAAGTCCCAGGTTTGCACAATGGCTATTTGGCCCGTGCACAGTTTTGGTGAGAATAGGTCTCAATAAGTATTAGACATTGTCTTACGAAGATCAAAGAGACCTGGGTAAATGAGCAGGGATCCAGTATCCCAGTCTGACCATACCCATGCCCCACTACTGACTTGGTTCCTAAAAATAGAATTTTTATTTTATAGTCTTTTTTGGGACAAAATACAAACTATATCAATCCTGTCATTAAATAACAGACATTAGTTATGGATACTGTCATCTGCTACTAGAAAAGGAAACTATTAGATGAAAATAATGACTAAATACGTATTAACATGTTCAAATCTGATGGGACACACCAACCCCCTCCCCTGCCCACTCCCACTCCCACCCCCACACCTACTCACTGACTTCTTCTACTAACAGTCAGAAACTGATGGGACAGATTCCCCTACATGGCACAGTGCCAGAAAACCTGTTTGACCAGTTATTCACCCTTGTGCTTTTAGTGACTACAGACCAACCCACCCCTGCCCACTCCCACCCCCACCCCCACACCTACTCACTGACTTAGAACTACTAACAATCAGAAACTTTTTATTTTTTTAAATTTTTATTTGCATAGAGACAACAGCTCTGCGTGAAGCAGGTCTTCCGCTGTGTATGAGAACAGATTGGTACATCATAGTAATACAGTTGTAACAGCAATTTATGAAGATATAATTATAAGTAATATGTACAAGATGACATGGTGATGGTGACGGGATCGAACACTAACGGGGACTCAAGTTCTCCAGTCATTTTTTGAGAACAATTGCTTTACAGTCACTTTGAAGGTCTTGATATTTTCGGACATTTGCACATCAGGACTTAACTGCATCCACAGTTTACTTCCTCAATTTTTGATGGGAGGAAGTGAAGGACCTTGGGACTTTCAGCTGAATTTTGTTAGAACTACGTGTGGTTCTTCGCGGCCTCTCAATATTGTCTACGGTTTTTGATAACTTGTACATTAGTTTTAGGACCTGCATTTCACGTCTTACTGCCAGAGTGTCAACACTGAATTCACGGTGCAGGTCATCTGTACGGTGTCTGACCCATTTTTGGTATTTCACTATTCTCAGTGCTCGGTTTTGGATTTTTTTGAGAGAGTCGATGTTCTTTTTTGTGGCTCCGTCGATTAAGAAGCTGCAATACTCTAGGATAGGCCTCACAATAATAGTATAAATCTTTAAAGCCACTTGTGTGATACTGCTTCGTATTCGGGATAATTTAAAAATCCTTGCATTACAACTTTTCGCTAGATTCTTGATCTGTGACTACATCATTTATGTATATTAGAAACAATGTCGTACCAAGGTTTGGGCCCTGTGGATTATTCACCCTTGTGCTCTTACTGACCATGTAACAACAATTAAAGGAAGAATGATCGGGACTAAGCCATAATGTTTGCAAATAGTTGTATTATCAAGGTGGTTATTATGTGAGAGTTTATTGTACTTAAGAACTATCACGCTCATCCATTGTAAATGGAAATATCATTCGCTCCTAGTTTTTTTCAAATTCACGATAGGTCACGGTCTACTACCTCCCTAGACTAGATTTACAGGCTTGTTGTTCCACATTCTACATGCAAGTAGATTGATATCTTATATCATAGAGTACATAAGAAAACATGACTGAGCTACTCATAAAAATATACATATTTATAGTTCATTATCTCACCCGCTTCGTGAATTACTCCACAGTCAAACTCGATGGAGTACGCATCAAGTTATTCTCATCTTGTGAGTTTCCTTCTAAGAATGAATAAAGTGGAATTATGGTTGCAACAAAATGCGCCCCATCCTGTGCAAATTCTTTCGAGAAAGGCCAAGAGAAGCCCAGGAACATCTACTGAATTTTGGGTTTCACCATATAAATGATATATTCTTCTTTTTTTTTAAAAAACGAGCAATGCTCTTTTTTATTCATCGTTATAATTTCTTTACAAATTGTCAGGTTTTTTTTTGTTTTTTTACCGTAATCATGATTACTGTCTCCTTTCCTAAAAAGAAATGTACCCTACTGCTTTGACATGTGCTCACTCCCACGATGCACAATAGTATATCCTTTTAGCTACATTTGCACAATCCAGCGCTGAACACAACCACTGAAAAGGAGTATCCAGGTGAGATCAATCCCAGTACCCTGTCTATTGGATTATACATAAAACACATCACAAAATATGACCCATATTGCATGAAATCTTCTGCTGAGTGATCCGCCTCTAGCTTCACTCCTGAGCTCGCTTTAAAAAAAAAAAATTCTCCTTTTCTTCTTGTACAACACAGAAATATTGACATTACATGGACAAGGACATAGTGTGGGCTTGAAATAATATGACTCCCCCTCCACCTCCCTCCCCCCCCCCCCCCCAAAGTAAAAAAAAAAAAATGCAGGCAACCTGTGTTGCATACATCTTGGGAAAACGACAGGAACTCATTCAAGCATGGCCGCCCCGGTTTGCCTCTCCATCTTCATCTGATTCACATCATGGCCTCCATTACTCTATCCCATTTTGTGAAAAGTTCCTTCTTACCCAGCATTCCACATATATATTTTTCTATACATAACCCGTTACGGAATTCTCTGCTCCATTCGCACACAAACATTTTGCTATCATAAAACAGTTTTTGACGATAAATATAAAATTTCACATGTAATATAAAGTGAAGCATTTCTGCCTCTTACCTTTGTTCTTAGTACCAATAATTAGGTCTACCGGGTTGAGGTTCAAATCAAAACTGGTGCAGGCTCTTAGCCAGTGTCTTACATGCTGCCAGAATTCCAACAATCTAGGACATTCAACAAAAAAATGGACTATGGAACCAATGTCATCATAGTAAGAACAAGTAGGCGAAGGTACCATTCTGATCTTATATAAGAAGAAATTCGTAGGAATCACATTGTGAATAATCCTGAAAAAGAAAGACTGTAATTTTGAATGGCTACCAAGAAACTACAATTCCCAGTGGAACTATCAGAAACTATATGTAACATCAGCAGCCTTTCCCAGATTACCTTGCCAGATAATGTATATATGTATTGTATATCCTATTTGTTGGATTTCAATTTCTGTTTTTTTTAGTGGGTATCCTGTTCTTGGCCCTTTTTGCTGCTAGAAACCTCCTCCAGATTGCCACACCGCACCTAAAAAGTACCAAGGGAAATTCTGTACAATAATGAATCTTTGTAATCTAACAACGGCATAATGATGAAGATTATATACAATAATTGTCAATATTAATATTGACAAGTAATATATAATTATGATATAATATAATTTATTATAATATCGTTTATATTAATATTATATTAATATTTTTATCATAAGATACTCTATCTAGTTATCATTTATTATATAATATTTTTTATATTTATATTATGATATTTTTAATTATGATATAATCATGATTAATATAATAATTAAAATATGATAATAATAATAATAATAATGATAAGGCAAAATAATGTAATCAGTGTTATTTTAGAAATACGATGCAGTGCCTACACTGTAATAAGGAATATACTGCAAAATACCATTGGCATTATGCATAAACAACCCATAATTTGGCACATTGAACAAAAGGACTACAGCTCTGATGCTGGTATTCACACTACTTCCAACCTAATGTATAATTCTGTTTTTATATATTTATCCTTTCTCTCATTTGTGTTGATAACTTATTATTATCAAATTGGCAGCAGTAAGCTTATCTGTGGTTGCATCAGTAGATAATATGTGAAACCATAGTTATGGTGACAATACGGGGTAGATTTATGAGTTGTTTCGGAGAAATTTGTTCTGAACGAGCCGGCACGGCGAGTTCAGAAAGAATTTCTCCAAAACAACGAGTAAATCTACTCCGTATTGGCACCATCACTATGGTTTCATATTATTATATACCTTAATTCGGTCTTAATTCGCTAAAACTGACCGTAATTTGACTTTGAAGGGACTTGCCACAACTCTCAAACACGATGTGTACGTTAGCAGACACGCCGGATGTTGATAACCAGAAGTGATCACTGCATAAATTAACGCACGGTCACCCTGCTACGCTCGATTGTCCCATCGGACAGCTATACTCGAGCGGTGCAGTGTCTCCGCTATTTGTTGACATCGACGAGTCGCCCGCTCAGCCTGTGAACGTATCGAAATCGATATTTCTCGCATATCTAAGCTATCCAAAGTGTATGACGTGGTTCGTTATCGTATTCCACCTCGATGTTTGATGTATTTTCACACTAACTCCCTCCGTGAATACTGTACGACGCCATGGAACTCGCGAAGTGAAGCGTTCCGCCATTTTTGAATCTTGCGCCTAGAATTCTGTTGTCGGCCTATTGACCAATCAAAATGCGTTATTTCTTCAAAGCGTGCAGTCTGTCAGCCAAAGCGTGCAGGTGAGGCTCAAAGGATGCAGTCTGTCACCCAAAGCGTACAGTCTGTCAGTATCCAATGGCACCGGTACAACGTTTCATGGCGTACAGTGCATTCTGTGTGTAATAACTGTACCCCTAGGAGCAGTACATATTTACACTGACTTTGTGCATAGGTATATAATAATAGTTAATGCCATACTTGTAATATTTGTCGAAGTCCTTGACTTTAGATGGATGAGGATAGTGCAATAGAAAAACCCTCGGGAGAACCACAAATCTATAGCTGCAAAAAAAACACATATAATTAGTATTTGTGAGGACTGTGGCCCCATACTATGCATAGTGGATTCTCGACTTAAGAGGGATTCACACGGTGGGATTCCTGTACCTCACAGGGTGTTTGATTGAGATAAATCCTGCTGAGATTCTGTACCCTGTAAAGTGGGATTCACAGATGGGATTCACGTATCTCACAGGGTGTTTGACTGAGACAAATCCTGCTGAGATTTTGTACTGGAATGTAATATCCTGGTTTGAACTGTAGAGTTCCATTTCCCTGAGACAATTTATTTTCCCTGCAATTGGCGGCAATAATTACCCAAACTCCTTGTTAGGTACATGAATCCCATCGCTAAAGAATCATCCCAGGCAACCTGTGAACAGCTTTCTTGAAATCACTCTTGGTCGGGAGTCTTTTAACATTTGTGGGCAAATTATTCCACATTCGTGCCTCTTTGTATACAAACACTTTTTCTTTTTATATACCAGCGACTTCGTCGAGTCCGAGGTTAGATGGGAAAATAGAGAAAAACGTAAAAACACTGCTGCCGATAGCGGGGTTTGAACTCCCTTCACCCACATTCCAAGGCTAACACTCTGCTGACTGCTCCACAACGTGAGCTAGTTAAATTTTACCCAATACATAGGCTGTTGGTGGAAGGGGGGAATCAGCGGAGATTTGAAAGGGCTACCAGCGAAAGTTGAGATCTCATTGCTTTCTCTCGAGATTAGCAGATTAAAAAAACTACATTACTAAACTTTGATTTCGGCATGGCTCGAAATAAATCATAAGAGAAAAAGTATATCTGCCAATAGATCTACAAAAAAGAAGACCATGTTCGAGTTGTTCACTGTACGAGAATCTCACTCTCGTGGGCCTTCAGTCTCCAACCAGAGGTCGGGTTCACTCTGTCTCTATGTG
This sequence comes from Alentia gelatinosa, assembly GCA_950022655.1. Taxonomy (NCBI): domain Eukaryota; kingdom Metazoa; phylum Annelida; class Polychaeta; order Phyllodocida; family Polynoidae; genus Alentia; species Alentia gelatinosa. Next base: position 5,884,022 of record OX465581.1, on the reverse strand, counting down.
CGGGAGACTCTTCAAACGGATAGTCCCGAAAATTACACGTTTTATATGTGGTAGGTAATAAAACTCACTCTACAGTCTCCGCTGCTTAAAAAGCATTCCAAACTAAGGATTATCTGATAGTTCCCTATGGACTATGGTATTATATATTATGTGTAAGTGCTCTTTTCCCCCAAACGGTACTCCCCTAGTTACCATAGGGTTAGCAGATCAGTGTGGTTGTCTAAATCAAACAATCCAGAGATATATGACTTCCCGTAGGTCTATTCGGAGTGAAATAAAGTTGCAGAATTACACCAGCAACGTTTTGTTCTTGATGTTGCCGTAGAGACACTACTGTTGTGAACCATTTCCGAGTAGCCTCAGCAACATAGGTTGTTGATGGATTTAGCGACGTCAGAATAGAGGTTAGAAAGGTGAATTAATTATTACCATTGTCAGTTATACCTTATCATCAAACTCATTAAGCTATTCGCACACTTTTAAACATTAAGATTTAGATAACTGCAGTGAAACTATTGTGAACTATTTTCTTGTTGTAACACGGAAGGATCAACTACTCAGCGATGGTGGTCGTGACACAATAATACTTGCATAACTCGACTCACACAATCAAAAATGAGGAACGAAAATGGCTAACTACACATTCATAACTGGATTTCGGTGAGTGTATACATATTTTCTAATATTCTAAAGACGTGGAGATGCAGTAGGATAAATACAGAACTAAACTTGAGTTGGTCTGACTCTTTTTTAAACCACTTGGCCAAGGCCTTTTACTTCATTCAGCTACTGCCTCGTCAGTTAATCCGCGACCTGGCCATCTTGGCATAAAAGTTACTCCTTTAGTTTAGTTATACTTAATTATCCAATAAATAGGCAGAAAAGAGGCCTTTGAAATAAATGAAAAGGGTGATGCATATCAACAATAACAAATACAATGATAATGAAGGTAAGAGTGTAAATTATGTGTGGGAACTCTTCTGGCACAAATCGGCACCCCAATTTATGTCCATCGATCCCCCGATTTTATCCAAAATAAAATTTTCGGAAATCGGGCTCCCGATTTTATAAAAAAGAACACGTCTGAACATCATAAGAGCATTAATTCATTTCATTTTTGCCGGTATGCAATGGAAGAACGCTACGTAGTGGTGAATTGTGAATCGTTATGTGTTGATCAAATAAAAAAAAAAAAAATAAAAAAAATTACCTACCCTTTATGATACACGGAATAGATGTGTGAAACTTTATCCTTCTCCCTATTCATAAAATACTCATCGTAGTGAGGCAGAGACTTGGTCTTCTTGACAAGGATATATGGCTCATACTGAATCTCATACTTGATCTGGACAAGAAAAACATACAAGATTATCATAAAACTGGATGAGTTTTTATATTGCCCACCGTATGCCACAACTGGAGTTTGGCATAGTGATTTCATGAGGCGAAGGCGAGTGAAGTCCTGAGCCAAAACTCCAGGAGTGGCATGCGCTGGCCATGATTAAACGAATCAGGTTTTGATTTTATCCTACCCGGTCTCCTCGATTTTGAATATTACGTGATAACAATCAGTGACACTAGTGGCATATAAAACTAGGTAAGCCAGTCAGCGTGGCGTACAGAAACTCAATGTTAAGCCTACAGGATTTTAAATTAGGGGTAGGAATGGTAGGATAAAAAAATAAGGAAGAGATGTCATTCCTTAAGATAAACATTTTCATGACGTCAAAATGTATAGGGAGCCAAAGTGAACCCGCTGAAACCACAGATACCCACCTACAAAATACCGTTTCCGGTGGCCAGTAAGAACGAGGCTTAGTGCTAAAGCTATGGGGGTTTGAGGCTAGACTTTTGTTTTTGGTCTCTTTTGTTACTTTTGAAGTGTAGTTTACTACTATCGTCTCTGAATAACTCTGTTTCGAAACTACGATGACAGTTGTAAAGTTTATTAAAAATTTGGATCTAAAAGATTGGAGAATGACACATATAATCTTGAACCTACATAGTCAAAGCACTGAGCGCCTATACCCGGAAATACTATTTTGTAACCGGCTATCTGTGGTTGCAACGGGTTAACTTTGGCTCCCTATTACATGAAAATGTCGCTTGAGAGAAGATATGATGTTATTGTAGAGGAAACCTATGAGAACTTAGAGACTGGAAAGTGGGGACTGTTCCAATTCAGTCAATTTTTTCACTGATAAATAGGATAATTTTGATGATTACTTTCTTTTCATAGAAACCATTATTACTTGGCCACAATAAGGTTGTATAGAGCAGAACTTTACAATCTCTCCGGAGAGTATATCGCCACATTGCTCCCTCCTCACTTGTAGCCTCTGTGAATTGCTCTGCTAGGTATATTTGTCGCCTTGAAAGTGAGCCAAACAAGTTCAGAAAATGGAGTAAAATTTACAACTGCTAGTGGTGCTACTGAAAGAAAGAGAGAAAAGCATCTAGATTTCAAAGAAATTGGAACTAAAAAACTGCTAAAAAAAGAAATTGTGCATAGGTATATGATAATATGTAATATTTACGGTATAACGCTTTGTTGCATTTCTCCACTTCTGAAAATTTGTTGCTCTATGGCCTAGTTTGAAGGCGTTGTCTCTGTGTGGAGGTGAATGTAACAAACAAATGAATGTTTAGGAACACTGAAAAATAGGAAATCTCAGCATTATATCAAAACACTGCACGAAACTGACCATTTTATTCATACATGCGGCATCGCGGCAGCGCACGTATCGGCTGTATAATGGCTTGTTTACATTTGTATACACCTCTAATCCGCACCTGCATATGAGGCGTATACAAAACAGTTTCCTTCCGTATACGGACGCATCTTGGCTGTATTTCACACCTGGCGTATACGAGAGGAAATATCCTCTGGTCGACATGTAAAGGCTGGGCATATGTGTACTGATTACCGACTATATCTAAAAAACTATGATTCTGACAGGATCCGCTTGGAGTTGGTTCCACACATAGGGACAAAGTGAACCAAAATTAGGCTTGGAGACTATGTAGACCCATGAGAGTGAGAATCTCGTGGAGTGACAATCTTGAATCTGTTCTTCTTTTTTGTAGATCGATACACAGACATACCTTTTCTCGCCTGTTTTATTTCGAGCCATGCCAAAATCAAAGTTTATTACTGTAGTTTTCTGATCTACTTTTCTCGTGAGAAACCAATGAGATCCCAACCTTCGCTGGTAGCCCTTTCAAAACTCCGCTGATTCCCCTCCCTCCCCACCCCCGACACTCACGCACACCGCACTAAGTATTTGGCCCGTCTAGCATCTGCCTCTGTGGAGCAGTAAGTAGAGCATTAGGCTGGGAATTCGAAAGTCGGGAGTTCGGATCTCGCTATCGTTTTCTATACGACGAGTTAACAATGGTTTTCCATTCGGGTAGGTGGTAGCCAAATACGAATCGACAAAGTCGCTAGTAGAAAATAAAAAAAGGATGAAGCCCTGTCCCCCCTACCTCCCGCCCATGTTGGTAGAGGTATATAGGTGGTCTCAGTGGGAAGTCCTCTCCCTACACACGTGTGAAGGGTGAGGGGGCAGGGTTGGGGGTTGGGGTTGGGGGTTGAGGGGGGTGGGGGTAGGAGTCGGTGGCGGCTACAGTGTACCTTATATACACAGCATACATTGTGTGGTTATATATACACATTCACCCGGAACCATACAAAAATATGGTGTTTTGAAAGTACAATCATAAAAAGAACTGGGTTTATTATATGTAATTAATGATTGATACTTATTAGGTTTTATAAAATGAATTGGTTAAATAAGATTGTATTTCTCATATAATACAGACTTGGATGGTTAATGGGATATGAAATATGCTACCAGTGGTGTCCCCGAGTGGCAGAGATCGGAAGTAATGGATAGTAGTGTAAATACAACAGAATCAGGCCTATGAATCAGGCGCCTACACGTGAGGCGTATTCACACGAGGAATGGGACGATCTTGTATATGCAAAAGCATACCTTTATACGCCGGGCCTATACATATATAAAGTGGTTAGTTTCGTGCAGTGAAATATCTTTCATTTTATCTCATTGATTTATACAAAATGATTGTTTACTTTCAATGCAGAAACATAAAAAAAATTTTAACATTTAGACTTGAGACACTAATACTATCAAGAGACGTCACGAGTTTGAGTCTGAGTTTATTTATGCCACACATTTTGTTGGCTCCATAATTTCACGAGTCGAAGACGAGTGACATTACGGAACCAACAAAATGAGTGGCATAAATAAGCTCAAACTCAAACGGGTGGAGTCTAGATTTTATCCTACCCCGTTTCCATATTTTTTCAGTATCAGAAAGTAGTGGCATAAACAACACTTTATGTCACACCTGTGAAATAAACAAATCCCATGTTAAGCCTATGGAGTTTTTTATTAGGGGTAGGATAAATATCAAGTTCAATTAAAAATAAAAGAATATCAGGAATATATGGTAAATTGACTTGCCACATAGTGATCTACCTGAATGGCTGACCTACTGGAATGTCTGTACAACTTGGTTTTTCCAGGCTCTGAACAGTTCATCTGTGTTGCGGATGACCACTTCACCATTTCTGGCATCAGGGATCTCGAAGGCTGGCACGATAGCTGCTTCATTGTCATCCAGGTGACAATTCCTCAGGATGTTATTAAGGCCCTCTGATGTGACAAAATCTACATCCACCAGGAAAAGGCGGTGTGTAGTAGAGGCATTCAAGGCAACATTCCGCAATAAATTGACTGGATAGATGTCCTGACGATAAAAAGTAACAGGTGTAAGTCTACAGGAGGAAAGATCCGGAAGATAATTTTGCAGAAATAGAATGTAAATGCTGGAACATAGTCTTACTGAACAAAAGTGTCCAAGGCATGCAGTGACCCATTCAATGGGGTATGCTAAATGATAGACCTAGTGTGACTTGTAGGGTTGATCTGTTAGCAAAAACAGGTTCTTAGCAAATTCTATGGAATCTACACTTCCTGCATTTAACTGGTCTTAGGACATCCAAGACAAAGTGCACCAACTATATACACAATATTACCATGATTTCGATCTGAGTGGCTGTATTCTTTGCATAGTTGACGCGAATTATTGCATAGCGTCAACTACAAGGAGAATACTGTCACACAGATTGAAATCATGGTAATGTTTTATTTATTACTCATCTTTCGACTAATTAGGAGGGGAAAAATCTAGTAAATAATTAGAAATTCGATTCAAGCGCCGGGCATTGTAAATATAAATAGTTTCTCTAATGCCCATCAGGTAGCTGAAAAAGCCGTATTCCGCTAGGAGATACGGCTTTCCGTATTCTACCCAGTAGCGATCTGGAGGCTCCATAGGCTTAGTATGGAGACCCTGTATTGGGTGGGTAATGAAATTGCTTACCGTTTGGGCAAGATCAAAAACAAGGTGCAGGGCAAGGCTATAGTTTTCAGGAAGGCTGGTTACTAAGGTTATCAACATCTGAGAAAGATGCTGCAGTGTCTTAGGAGTCACATGTGCAGCAACGGATATTGCACCATCCCAAGAGGCAGCCATCTTGGTGATGCGGTCAAGGCGGTCCAAACTGCACTGTGTGATAATGGTGACGGCCTCATCACCTTGTGGCATGCTCCTCTGAAAGACGTTGTTGATGATGTGACGCTTGGCCTTGTATACCTGGTCATAGTAATGACACAGCTGACCCTGCTTCGATGGCTGTGGCCATGTCTTGACCTTGGGGTTGTCTTTTTTTGACAAGATGAGATTTATATCTGCCATCACATTTTTTATATCCCCAAGCTCATGCGGGGTGGGCTTCTGGTGTCCATGTGGTGTATCAGTATGATGTATGATGTTTGAATGTCCTGAATGAAAGAAAAATATGACATATCACTATAAGTCACAAAATCTTCACTTAACCTTTCTCTTTAATGGAGCTGAAACCAAGAGTCCAAGTGTTTAAGACTGCCATCTGTACCTCGTATGGTAGCTACAGTTAGAAAACTTCAGAAATTGGATGTGTTTACATTACATTACTTTATACCCATGCCGTATATACTGTAAGTATGCACCGTTTTGCCATATAACATAAAAATACTGTACGGAACAGTGTTCCATACGGAAAAATACAAAAACTTCCCAATACGCGTTGACTAATATGTTAATTGTTACGCTAAATTAAATCTATAATATTTATCAATTTTTGGGATCAAGTGAATATAGAACGACCAACCATGCTTGTACAAGCCACAAAACACGATAACAATTTACAGTTTGTACGGAACTTGGCATGAAAGTCTCGTTCCCTATAAACTATAAATTGTCATCTCATTTTGTAGCTAGTACGAATCAATCGATAACAACCATGCTTTCTGGCCGCTGCTGTTGGCAACGCCGTCATGAATGATACTGGACTGGTACCCTGCCCAAATGAAACAAGGGACTGGTAACGGGTTCCTACATAACACTCGCGCATGACCATGAAATGTCAGTCACGCCAATTCTCACAAGAACAGGCTTTTTGTGCGCGGGGAAACGCGCTCATATACGTCATCTAGATAGAGGTTAGAATGCTCACACAGGGTTTCAGCTTACTGCAAGGAATCTAACACTTCACTATCCATGCACCAACTATAAAGGCCTGGTAAAATGGGCAGGTGTCCAGTATCCCAGTATCCCATATCGCTGCCCCACTACGGACTTGGTTCCTTTAAATAGAACTTTCATGGCTGAGTGACCATGTGAGAGTGTGTGCATTGTGGTGTAGCAAATCAGCAGAAAATCACATATCAATGGACTATGATAATATTGCCAAATATATGGATGTTCCAGATGATACCCCATCTGGAGATGTCAAAAGAACTCTTAGAAGTAGAAGGAAAACAGATGACAAATATGTTAGTAAGAGGACTACTAAGGGCACTAGTACTCCAAATGAAGTACCTTCAAGCAAAACAAACTTGAGTGCATCAAGCGCTAAGGGGCTATCAAAGAGCAAACTGAGTGGCATAGCTGACCTATTACCCAGAGAAGTAGGGCAGTTGACCAAGACCCTAAATGAAAAATCCAGTCACAACCATGACAATTTGAATGTGATCTGTGGTATGCTAGACCAGGCACAAGTCAAAATCAAAAACGTTAGCCAGAAAAAGGCAAACATCTCAAAAGAAATATACCAAAGTATTGATATTCTTACTTTTATTTAATGAGATTTTGGTATACCACGCTCTTCCATTATGAATGGAAATAACATATGCTCCTAGTTTTACTTTGTGGTAGGTCTGCCACCTTGAGCCATGAACACCCCCCTTTGGTGAATGGTGGCCATACTACAGGCGCAATCCAACAATGGAAGAGAAAAATGGAGGCGCTACCCATAGTGCACCAAAAAATGGAACGCACGCAGTTTGCACATTTATACATATATCAAGTGAGGTAACAATATCAGTCAGTAGTATACGGAAACAGGGTTACTGTGGCTGTACGTGATAAATACTTGGTAAAATTGACGATAAAACGAACCGTTGCCGAAGGCAGAGGTTCGTTTTATCGTCAATTTTACCAAGTATTTATCACGTACAGACACAGTATGCCTGTTTTCGAATTATTATATACCTTCGTTGCTTCACATACCTTTTATAGGTAGGTATGTAGAACGTGGCTGACAGCTTGGAGCGACTGCTGGTAAAAAAAACAAAAAAACGCCAACGCCACCGAGAGGAGAGTTTTTAATACTATACCTTTTATAGGTAGACGATTTTTCACAGTCCTGGACCTCTCTGGGCAGGCCATTTTAAACCATCTATGTGCTCTACAACACTATCATTATATTTAAATTTCAGAAAAATGACATGGGTTTTAATTTTCAAGCCGAATTGTCCGATATGCCTTTAACTCGGCCTGATTAACTTCGTGAAGTACCCCGTGAACCAAACCTCGCCGTACCCCATCATACTGTAGTGATCACATAGTTTTTAGAGCGTGCTGACACGCACTACATACGTTGCCTATAAAAGGTTAAGGCCTTTCTCCACCGTGCGAGTGGGGGGCTTGCGAGTCGGTACCTCCAGTCTGAGACTGGAGGTACCGGCTTGGCGTGTCGCATGTACCTCGGATTGCAAGGTATCATAGATTCTGTGTGGAGACAACCCCGCTTGTGACTGGAGTCTCAGACTGGAGGGAAACTTGCTGTCTCCACTGTGCGTTTTGCCACGTTGCGATCCTAAAGGTACGCCCAGTCTCAGACTTGGCGTACCTATGTACCTTTGATCACACAGTGCAGACAGGGCTTTACAGTGGTCACATACACTTTCAGTGTGCTGGGTGTAAATATATCCCTGCACTATCTGAGTGCTATTCACTCTGCCTTTAGATAAGGAGCAGGGTGCCAGTGTCTGAGGGTCTTAGAAGCGTGCCCAACTGACCATGACCAATCACTCAAGACCGAAATACCTCATTGACCTACTGGTGTTTGATATGTTTGGATCCTATAGATAGACTCAGGCAGTTACAGAATTGGCAAGTTTACTGGGTGCAAGTGGTTACAGGAAACCCAAACCTTTAATTGTTATACATTTAAAATTGCACGCTCATTCATCAATGATGAACATTCTATTTGTTCCTAGTTCTATATTATTACTTACCTTTCTGGATTTCTTCAGATGGGCTGGCACTGTCCCTGTAGTACCATCGGACAACATAGAATTCCATTACCAGTACTGCTAATGCCAAGAACTTAGACCTGAAATTCAATCTAGTTTTTATTATGAGAACATAAAAACAATAAAAACTAACTGGAAGAGAGAGAGAGAGAGAAATCAACACTAACAAGTTAATCACTTTGTTTATAATTCATAATTGGTCTATATGTGAAAGGAGATAGGAGATAGAAAGAAAATTGTGCACTGTCTTTCTGTATATAATGTTGGTAACTTTAACATGAATACCATCATTGTCAAACTGCTTATAAACCCATTGTTTTTGTCGACTCTGTCCTATACCTAAACCCCACTCTGTCCTACACACACACCCCACTCTGTACTACACCCACACTTAACTCTGTCCTATACCTAAACCCCACTCTGTCCTAAACCTACACCCCACTCTGTCTTACGCTCACACCCCAATCTGTCTTAAAGTATCCTAAAACCCTGTCCATTACAGTACATTGTGGAGTTTTGGAGCATGCTGCCTGCATGAAGCTTGTAATTTTGATGAATGTCAAACTATCTTTCTATCTTTAATGTTACCAATACAATTTCTGGCTCAGCTTGTAAACAATTTACCATATATTTTACAATCAATGTTTCAACTAGTTGTTTATCATCCTGATTTATCAATGTGCACTGTTTCAGTCAGTGGTGCTCTCTTATTAAGAACAGTATTTTAAAGGTGTACAAAAGCCCAATTATGACTACATCCTTAGAATCAATTGGAAATCTCTTTCAAACAACCTGCTACTACAATTGTTTCACTGACTTGGCATGAAGTACTCTGTTTCATACCTTTATCGTTCATCAACCTGTTTGTACCCTTTTCTGTCAATCATCATGCTATACCAGGTGCTACATAAGCTATACTTGTTAAAAAAGGTTAGACCCTATATTACTGAATCGGCGAGTAATCTGATTTTCAAGTCAATGATACTACCCATATTAGACTACGGGGATGTACTATTTGCAAACTGTAATTTGTCTGATAGGAAGAGACTGCAAGTGCTACAAAATTCAGCACTCCGTATAATACTCAAGGCACATCCAAGGACATATATACCAGAATTACATCGCTCTGCACAAACCCCATACTTGGCGGACCGGAGAAATACACACGTATTGAACTACCTTTATCCAAAGGCCCATGAACTTACTCCAATACAAAGGATCATTCAAACGCGAGTACATAATGCACCAACTTTTCCTATATTATTACCAAGAACTGAAACTTATAAGAGAGATATAATGTACTATGGTACTATTATGTGGAATTCATTACCAGCTGATATGAGGAATATACCTACACATGAAGGTTTTAAACTGGAACAGAAAAAGTTATTAAGATCAAATATCCCATGATAAATTACTGTACCATGATGTTGATCACTATTTTTTGGGAACTGTTTTGTCTTGTATTTCTATTTTTGCGAATGCAATCTTTGTGAAAATCAAATGGATATTCAGATTGTCCTATACTGCATATAGATAACCCGGGGTGATGCTGCACTCTCCAACCAACTGATTATTTTTCTTTATGTATGTTGTAAATATGTTGCGATAATGCCACCAGAAAGAAGAAATGGATAAAGATGTATGAAAAGGAGCCTGGGCGTACATTGAAACCAGCCGTTAGGCTGAGTACGACCCCAGCTGAAATAAAAGTTAAAAGAAAAAAAAATATATATAAGTGTGATTGCGATGTTGTATCAAAACAAAAAATACAAAAATAGAGCAAGCTCGTACAATAAGAGCAAGGTAATCATGTAATCATGTGAGATACCAGTCAATGGATTAATAGCCATTACAGTGATAATATGCAATCTTAGGTATCATCTAGACCCAGCTAGACTTTTTATTTTAACTTAAATACTATATATTTCTTTAATGGATAATCACAAATTCGAACTATGTGTGATTGACACATGTATACTACATGGAAAGTCACATGAATAATTTACTCTGCAGAAAAATATAATGAAAATAAAGAGACCTAAGCTCAATTTAAAGAAATTCTTATTTTTTATTTTTCAAATGTTAGAATAACATTCTTGAAGCAACCTGCAGACAAATACTGACCTGTCATTGCTCTTCATTGTGTGATGTCTTTTTGTGACTTGTCCGTGTGGCGTGTCCAGTGGTGAATTGCCCACAAGGTTTTTTCCTACAGTTTCCTTCCTAACTAGTCATTCCAAAATTCAAACAGGCAGTTGTAATCTTCAGCTGCTGTCCAACTTCTCCTGAAATACAGAATCTGGATTCATAAAAGAGATCTGGGACCTGTTTCACTAGTCTCGTGACATGTCTGTGACACCATACAGACATTGGGTTTGTCTAGTTTTGTGACACCACAAGTAGCTGCCCTTAGGAAATACATACCCCAAACATAAGAATTAGACAAATCTACACATCATGGACCTGTTTCACTAGTTCTGTGACAAAAGTGTTAGACAGATATGAAAAGCGGCACCAACAGTGCAAGCAAGAACGGACAAAACGAAGTCTAATGTGTAGTTCTTATTAAACCGGACACACCATCTAGACGCCAACTAGACATGTGACTGTCTAGTGAAACAGGTCCCTGGAGATGTTTATTGACTTGAAGGCATATTGGAGAATTTGCCTTGAATAACAAAACCCATGTCAATATCCTGAAAAGTGAATATGATGATCTGAAAGTGTTGTAGAACACATATCTGGGTTTAAAATCGGGGGTCTTGGATCAGGTCGTTGAACCAATACAGAGGCTCCAGGCATTCACTCGACTGAGAGGCACCATGAGAAGACCTGTCAACCTGCTGCGGACTCAGCCTATATACTGCCTGAGTTACATAATGCGGGCGACCCCGAAGTATTTGCATACATGAGTCCGCCGGCCTTACCGCACAGCAGTGATCGGCACTCGCGCCACCTAACCTAAAGTGAAGCAAACGCTGCTCGACTACCCTGACCCCTACATAATCATTCATCACAATTGTGATTTTCTTAATTGTATCTCCCCCCTCCTCTTCACATGCTAATCATTGCACTTAAAGTAGACAATCTTTTCCATGCTCATCTTTTATTCAGAAATCAATATTATGGTAGTATTATGATAGAATATAGGTATTCTAGAAAGTTTCTTTTCACATAGTAAACCCAATGTCAGTTCCTTAAAACCATCACAGATTATAGGAAATTTATAGCACTAAACATTTAAGTCTTAAAAATCATAGGTCACCGTCCTTACTTTTGAATGAATCGAGGAAAAGGATATTTTTATGTAAATCAGTCAACTATAAATTGGCCTAATTTACCTAATGGGTTTGATCAAATTGAATGATATGCCAGAAATCACTTATTTCTTATTAGAATAAGTATTTATCAGGTACAGACACAGTATTCCTGTTTTCGTATTATTATATCCAATTTTTACATTTGCTTCTGGGCGAGTTTTTGGATTTCGCCACCGTACAAGCCCCGTACGCCACATACATACCCCGTACGCTACCTATAGGTGTCGTACGGATACAAATATGACATGGGTAGGAGCGTGCCATATGTGTAGGGTATACTACTACAGGTATATGATAATGTAGGATATGCCTTTTACATTTTTCTCGTGTAGCACAATGATCTACGTAGGATAGATACCTAAAGTTACAGGAGAAAGCACTTTACGTGACAATACTAGGATAATTATAACAGGACAGTAGGAGTAACAAGACAAATAAGACATACATTAATAGTATGAATTGTTAACCATGACTCAAAATCTTCTATAAAATTGCTAGACTTCTACCAAATTATAAATTATAATCTTTAGTAAGTATTTCATCTTTTTTTTAAAGCAGTGAAACTATATTTCAAGATTCTCCCAGGAAATGGCGTCGGAGGGGTGGGGCAAGAAGGCCGCTTCCATAGCACAATAGCTATGTACCCTATAATGTTCATAGGCCAGGCTTCCAGGCTCCTGTATCCACAATATAGCTATGTACCCTATAATGTGAGTCAGCACATAGGCCAGGCTTCCAGGCTAAGATCCTGTATCCACAATGGTTTCACTTGAGCATGGATGGGTGTCAAAGTTTCCCCCCGTCACATAATCTAGGAGGGTGGTTGTGGCCCACTAGATTGTAGGTCAACTATAGACTGTAGAACCGTCCCAAGGCGCTATGAATAACATGTAAGGAGGTCAAGGTGAAGGTCGTGGTTTGCTCCGAATGCAGTCATTGGCTACTGGGACTACTCTATTCCTTATATGGCAGTTAATGCAGGGAGACAACTCCATGCAGGAAGAGCTGGTGCATGTGTGACTTCCGAATAATCTGACCGCTTGGTCTTTATTACCCACAAAATACGGAGTCTCCATAGGAAATGCATAGAGCACCTGGAATCGGCTACTGGGAGATTCTGGTATGTCAGAATCTCCTGCAGGAGATTCCGGAAAAAAAGTCCCATCCATAATGAAGGTAAATCATCTTGTACTCCAAAATAAATTTCTTGAATGTTTATTCAATATTAATTATTTATAATCGGTCATAATAATCTCTTTTACCATCAGAAATCATGGTCATAACATGCTTTGCATGCTAAAAGCACAGGGAAATGGCGAACTATATTATTGGTGTATATCTACACCGAATCACTGCCATGCTTGACAGTGCTGTGGTGTCTGGAACTAAATGTCTTGCATAAAGATTTTTATTGGAATAGATTTGTTATTAATCTTGTAGTTGGGTATTAGTAATAAATACAATAAGGACTGGTTTTGTGTATGAGTGACTGTAATCTCCTCGTAGTTGACGACGTAATATCCTCGCTAATCGCTCGGATATTACTACGCGTCAACTACTCGGAGATTACGGCCACTCGTACACAAAACCAGTCATTATTGTGTGTGTATTGCTAGGGTTGAGTTGTTTACTTTTAATTGTGTACTGGTCCCCAGGCTATGTTGATTTTCTGGTCATATAAGGAGAACGGGTTACAGACGTCTTGAGCCCGGGACCATTTGAGCCCTGGACGGTTTGAGCCTTTCTGTAGACGCCTTGAGCCTACCCTCTGGACGCCTTGAGCCTACCCCTTTTGGAGGCCTTGACCCTCTAGGTGTTTGAAAAGTGCACTTAAAATGGTCTATAGTCATATATACACAACCCTAAAACTGAACTAACCCTATTCTAAGCCTAACCGCCAGTCGGAACTAAAATGGGGTAGGCTCAGGGCATCCACGGGGTGGGCTCAAGGCGTCCGCTGACAGGAGGCTCAAACAGTAAAATGCTGAAGGCGTCCAATTCCCAGGATTACTAGGCGTCCAATTCCCAGGATTACTATTACTTAAATAGATTATAATCAGTGTAGCTCTGAATTGTCGAATACTATATATGGCCAAAGCCTCTATGTAATATAAGATAAACGCTATACATATCTGCTGTTATCTTCTTAGACATACATTTAAAAACTCCTACCCAAGGTGAACTGTACTGTCTGATTCCTGAATAATAAAAAAAATAAATACATATATACCCATGCCATTTATACTGTAGATATGCACCGTCTCGCCATATAACGTAAAAATACTGTACGGACCACTGGTCCATACAGAAAAATACGAACTACCTACCCGTACACGTTTATTAAAATATTGGTTGCTAAGCCAAATGAAATTAATGATTTAAAAAAAAGTCCAACCATGCTTGTACAAGTCACAGAACTTGGTGATAATTTACGGTTTGTACAGAACGAGATGGTAATTTACGGTTTGTACGGAACTTGGCGTAAAAGCCTCGTTGCGTACAAACAGTAAACTTGGCGTAAACGCCTCGTTGCGTACAAACCGTAAACTTGGCGTAAATGCCTCGTTCCGTACAAACCGTAAATTACCATCTCGTTCTGTAACTTAGACAGCATGATCAGGACGTGCTATATAAGAACAACCTTACCTGACATTGTCATCAAAACGTCAGTGGAACTGCTGATCTTCACACTTGTTGGTCTCATATAGGGTTTCCTTCCTTACAGCTGGCACTCCATATACACCACCATCATCTCTTCATGTTTCTAGACTCTTAGGTTATAATTCTATACTCATGCAGCATTTCCTTTGCGGCGTGTGTACTGCAGTAAGATTAATGTAGGTGGACAGGTTAAAACCCGCACCTCTAGGTATCCTGGCCGCTATAATTGATTGTTATTACAATGGCTTTTGTATTATATGTATACCCATGCCGTATACCCTGTAAATACGCCATACAATTTCGCCATATAACCGTTAACGTAAATATACCGCACAGAACAGGGTTCCGTACAACAAAATACGTTCCGTACGCTTCTACCTAAATATTAGTTGCTAGGCCATATCAAGTTAGTTATTTTATTAATTTTGGATATATATAAAACAACCCACCATGCTTGTACAAGCTCCAAAATCAATGATGATTTAGAGTCAGTACGGAACTCAGCATAAATGCCGTGATCTGTACAAACCGTAAACTGTCGTCTCGTTTTGTAGCTTGTACAGTATGGTCAGGACTTTCTATATAATTACTTTACTATACCTGAATTACACACTTGGGGACGGCTACTAGTGACTATGTATAGTTCTATTGAACGGGGGCATTGTCGTCTTAACTCAGAATATGAAGGTTTATCACGTGATGATATGTTATCCTTGATGTTTTTATTTATATTATCTAGAATTCAAAGATATGTTTTTTTTGTGTTTTTTTTTCCAGATCAATTTCTTTATTGGTTTCTATTCCCGGTACACAGTATATTCACATCAATGTTACAACTTTAGATGTATATGTTTAGTCCAATAAAGGGGCATGGCCTTAATTGGCCAAGCAAATTTCAAGCTTAATGTTAAAATGTTTCCTTTTGAAAAACAATTTAATAAATATCCAGGAAATGATGCCTTAAGGCATCATCCGCCCCCAGCCGGGTGATGCCTTAAGGCATCATCCACCCTTAAAGGTTTAAACAGGACAAAAACATTTCTGCCAAGATGGTCAGGTCGCGGATTAACTGACGAGGTGATAACCGAATGGAGTAAAAAGCAGACTTGGCCAAGGGGCCTAAAAAAGTTTTTTTTTAGTACTTATATTAGGTCAAGTATTGTTATACCTACTATCCAGACTCGGCTGGGCCGTTCTTCCGTCTGGTCCCGTGTCTAAAGCCGGGCTCCCACTGTCCCGACACACTACGAAAGGTTTTACGATTTGGCTACGATTAGAAATTTTCCAATCGTAGAGCTATCGGAAGGGCTCTGTCGGAGTATGTCAGAGTGTGTCGGAGTGTGTCGCAGTACATATGACCGTGTTGAAAAAAAGACCATATACTAACGAGTCTTGGTTGTCTAAACTTTATAATTGATAATTATCTTGGATTTTGATAAGAAAAAGATAAGCACATAACTGCTGGGTCTGCCAATGTAATAATGTGTATGCAGTTTCGGTGTCCCTATGTTATCTCATGTATATCCCAAATATCATTGAGATGATATGTATGTATGATACACCAAATCGGAGCTGGAATACCACAGAATACGGTGCAATCACTGTTATTTCTCTGGAGATAATGTGCACGGGTATTATGAACGTATTAGAGGGTGCGTCCACCAACCACGACAAGGCTGCGACAACGGCTTTCCGACAAGGTCCACGACAGCTCTACAATTGGAAGGCCTGTCGTAGCCTTGTCATGGTTGGTGGAACATAGTTTTCGACAAGAGGCTACGACAAGGCCCCGACAGGCTGCGACACGAAGCTTGTAGGGGGCCTGTCGGAGGCCCTCCGACAAGGCCACGACAATATCGAACATGTTCGATTTTTGCTACGACTGGACCTTTGTCGTGGAGTGTTGTGGTTTCCTCGATATCACTGTCGTAGTGTGTCGGAACCATGGGCGCCTTTTTTACGGAAACCGGCAACGTCTACGACACGCCCCGACACCGCTGTCTCGACAATGCTCTTCTCACGACAAGGCTGCGACAAGGCTGCGATTGGAACTTTCATGTCGGCACTTGTCGTAGCCTTGTCGTGGTTGGTGGACGCACCCTCTTACGCTCATATACACTGTATTTATCAATGTTAAAGTATACGTTGTCAGGTGAATGTTTGGCTTCAGTCATTGCGTAACTAATGAGATAAGGTGCGACACCGGCGTGTGGAAAAAGGCCTATTGTCAACACAGGTCTAGGCCTCGCTCTCAGCCTTGCTCTTGGCATTGCAATCAGCGTCATTGGCCACCCGGCCACCTCTATAAATCAAATGGATCCATTTTGCTTTGGCTAGTGTTAGATAGGGAAATTCTAGCCGACGCCACATGGATATACAAATTAGATTGGGCCAACGTTCAAAAATTGATGATCTGCCAGCCAGACTGTTTGGTGGATCAGCAAAACAATGGCATTTAGAGCCGACCGGATCCAGGCGACGTCCAACAGACCAGGGACCTGTTTCACTAGGTTTGTGACATGTCTAGATGGCGTCTGTGACACCATACGGTCAGATCAATACAAGTTGCGGCACTTAGGACAAGACAGACCCCAAACACAGTGTGTCCGGCTTCCAAAAGTATTAGACAATTTTACTCACTTCCCATAGAAATTAAGTAATGAAACTTTAACTCAAGTAAGGGATACATATCACCGATAATCGTGCCAAATATGAAGAACATTGGCCACTTCGATCCGCTGATATGCGACATCAACTGTGACATGCGTTTTGAATCCCGACAACAAAATTTCCGCTGTTGGTTGCACTGTTGGTGCCGCTGTTGATGTCTGTCTAGGTCTAATATCACGGAACTACTGAAACAGGTCCCAGCCGACGCTTGCAGCCGACGGGGTTTTGGAGACACACCGATGGCTGCGTCTGGCTGTGGGTGCCTTATTTGCTGATCCACCAAGCCGATTATCTCAGCCGACGAGCATTTGGGCTGGCTAATAGACCCCCTTCACACTCGCGCCATCTTGTAATGGCGGCAAGTAGGTCACGCCAAAACGAGGCGTGCACTGTCCGCTAGCGACTTCACAGGTGCTTAATAGAAAGTTTTTCTAACTTGAAAGATGGAAATCCCTCTCAGGTCATCAATAATTGGCTGATTTTTATAAACAATACATTGTTAGAAAGCTGAGACTTGAGCCTATCTTTTGGTATATAAATGATATACCTGTGTTATAGATAAGATTTCCGATCATAGATTGAACAACGAAATTGTTTTGGTAAAAAAACACTAAAACATGTTCCATTCCTGTTTTTAGAGTAATATTTTTTAAAATCTAACGCGATGACCTATAGAAATAAACATCCTATCTTTTTAGGTATTTCATGACAATTAATATGATACCTACAATGCAAAGCTGTGATAGATACTTCAAGATGAAACATAGCATTATGACAGATGACAAAGAGTCCAGAAGAGCATTAAAACTTGTTTTTTCTATGGAATCTTAAAATTATCCAATCTTTCAAATAATTAAAAGTTTTCGAATCAAAAGATATGTACTGTGGGTAATTCCATATGCATGTTTTACATAAATCAAAGAGATTAATAAATGTATGACGATTTATGACGAGAACATGCAAAGGGGTGCTGTCTATCAGTACAAGTCCAGTGCTCTACCAACTGAGCTAACTCCCCACCCCCTTACCTCAGGAAATATCTATCACAACCTGGTGATATTGGTATCCACAATTTTACCACAATTCCAACAGCCAGCGCCACTTTACCCAATGTCAAGTGTCAAATAAAAATGTTCGTTAAGAGGGGAATGCCAATCTCAATAAGATCCGTAAGTTTTATTACTCTAAGATCCAAAGCAACTAAAATGTTAAGGAAAGTATGTAGGAAGGTTGTTGCCCTGGGTTAATATGCTCCATAGAAAATATAATAGTGTCATCCAAGCTATTTGTGCAGAACAGACCTGGATGGCTACCACTATAGTCCTGAGCGTTTAATATGGGTAAAATCACAATGTCTAGTTTAATCAAATGCAGCATTTGTAAAAAGATAATATTTTCGAAAATCAAGTAGATAGAAATCAAGAGAACTTCACAAAGAACATATAACAGAACTTTTCAGGCCTAAGATTCTAAAATTCTGGTGCCACTTGTCATTTTATCAAAGAACTTTGGCATGAGGTCATATTTCTACTTGAATTACTGACATTATAAATAAGCCAATATGACTTGATTTTCCTTCAGTCCTATCTCAGTCAATATTTGGCATAGATACTTTAAATAAAGAGTGATTTGAACATGAACCCCCACAGAATACAACCAGTAGGTTATCTTATTCATTAGATATCATTTAGAGGTAATTATTGGCTGTTTCTAGCTATATCATATACTACAAATGCACATAAGAAAAATCACGTTTTAGGGCATGTTTGGAGTGTTTGTCATCTGTCATAATGCTCCTGTATCTCAGGAAATATCTATCACAGCCTGGCAATATAAGTATCATTTTAATTGTCTTGAAATAGCTTAGAAAATAAGGTGTTTATTTCTATGGGTATTCCCAATAGATTTTTCATTAAATCGCTGTGAAGACAGGAAGGTAGTTAACATGTTTTAGTTTTTTTACCTAGCAATTTCTGATGTTCAATCTATGACAGGAAATCTTAGACATAACCTATGTAAGATTATAGCAGAAGATAGGCTCAATTCTTAGCTTTCTAACGATGTTTTGTTTATAAAAATCGCCCCATTATTTACGACACAACAGCGATTTCCCTTTTTCAAGTTAAAAAAAAACTAGTTTTTGTCCCATATTAAACGCTCAGTACTTTAGTCCGTTTACAGCTCCCTGGTGAGTTTCATGAAAATGTAAATCTCATATAAATGAAGAATAACATTGACCATGCATTGAAGACACACTAGTATTTTGAAATAGCTTGGTTCCAACAAGATTTCAGTTAATTTTAACAACTGCCAAAAGAAGCTTTTTAAACAGACGAAATATTGCAGCATTCTAAACTTATCTTTCCCCCCACACTTTGATGTAATATTACTCCAAATAAAACCCGTCAATTCTATTCCAACTTGTCTGGTTTTTTGGGGAAATATTTGAACTTGACAGTTAATTCTGAAAACACAACTTGCACAGACAATGTCTCCTGAAAGTCAACATTTCAAAAACCAATAGTTTCAAAAACTGCTTTAAAGTAATTATGTTAAATAATTATCAAGAACATGTGCAGAATAATGGCAGGAGCGGCTGTCAGAGTAAGCACAGGGACCTGTTTCACTAGTTTTGTGACATGTCTGTGACACCATACAGACAGATCGGGTTGTCTGGTTTTGTGACACCACAAGTAGCTGCCCTTAGGAAAAGACAGACCCCAAACATAGGAATTAGACAAATCTACACATCATGGACCTGTTTCACTAGTTTCGTGACAAAAGTGTTAGACAGACATGAAAAGCGGCACCAACAGTGCAAGCAAGAACAGACAAAACAAAGTCTAATGTCAAGTTCTTATGAAACCGGACACACCATCTAGATGCCATCTAGACATGTCACGAAACTAGTGAAACAGGTCCCTGGAGTGCTTTCAGTGACACCATACAGACAGTCGGAATATTACGGGTGACACTCATGACGTCAGATCACATGACTTCGCTCCCGTCGTTTGAACTCTCAAACAAACCTTTTATCTAGCTTCTCATTTCTCAACCCGGATTACGTTTTTAGGATTTTGAACGTGATTGGAAATGCCACCCAAGAAAGGTTCAAAGGCTGTGTCCACGAAAGTGGTGAAAAATTCGACTCCAGCGGAGGGGAGAGCCGCCCGAGGGGAGAAGAGAATAGATCTCCTCCAAGGCCAGCTAGAAAGCCTGAGAGGCCATTCTGTCTGTTTTTTTTTGTTTTTTGTATCATTTCTTTATTGAGTTCACTGTTTTACAATCAGTCCGTGTACTACACATGGATGCATATTTTTACTCAATAAAGGGGCTTAGACCTCAACCTTTTCATAAGGCTGGTTTCCATGGTCTAGCCAACTGTTGTTATAAAGCACAAGTTTGTAACTTAATCAATATCATATATTCTTATTGACAGAGTATTTCTTCAACAACAAGAACAACAGTGAAAAGAAAAATAGAACAAGAAGAAAAGGAAAAACATCTTCACTTCATTTCAATGCATTTCAAATTTTACATGTGTTGGTGGTATTAAGATTTGGTGATTTATAAGGGTCTAGATTATATATCCCAGACACTATTTCTGAGGTTTGAACGAGTAAGTGATTTAAAAGCTACATATGTTTCAGTCTTCCGGCCAGGCCAACTCGTGGGAGCGAGGTTGGCCTGGGGGAGGCTTGCAAAACGATTGTGCATCCTCAGTCGACGCGCAGGCATGAGAAGACCACCATTGGAACGAGTGATCCTCTCATGTTGGACTTTGGACTTACGCTTTCAAGTGCATCGAACACGGAGCCCGCCATTGCTGCCAGGGTCCCGCAAACGTCCAGGGCCGGGCCTTTGGTGCTCAAAACGGAAAACGCGGGAGTATCGTCCAATTAGTCAACGCACTCATTGATTCTTCGCGACGGGCGCGCACTGGGTGTTGTTTATCACGACGAAGACCTGTTTCATAAATTTTGAACGATCATCTAAAAGATCGTATAATGATTGTAGGGCTAATATCGTTGCATAAATGGGTTTGGTCGTACACGTACGACCTTTGTACGATACGATTAAATGAGAATGGCAAATATTGTTACATAAACATTGACCTACATCGTGCAAATGTATAGCAGGTAGACGAGGCGTAGCAGGGTTTTACTCTTCTTCACCCAACGCTTTGCGACCACGGAATAGAGAGAAGCGGGAAATTGACACGCGGACGACGCCGCTGTCAGTCAGCATACCCCGAAATGCGGCGTTTTGATTGGTCGAGAGCTGTTTATGTTGATTTTCAGGTCTCCCGTCGGTGAATAGAACCGTGCGGCGTGCGAGTGCTTCGACCCGACCGTCGCTGGTTGGTTCTATGGGGGGCCAGATGTTTCACAACTGGATAAAGATCACTATCATCAAGAGATCTTATACCGGGAGAGATTCCAATCCCAGTGGCAGGTTTTTTCATGCTGCCATCCCCATTCCAATCTGTCGCCATCCTGTCTTTTGGCACTACATGGTATTTCATACCATATAGTGTATATCTCCGCATGTAGCGAGGATATTTATTCTCGTGGTTTCGACTACTAACCAGTCTCATCAGGCAAGGTGCGGTAGGTGTTCTTCTGTGGTCTTTCTGTCTACATCGTGCAAATGGTCTTATATCGTCCAAAATCGTCCTAACGTACGACACCCCTAGAGGGTGTCGTGGGTATTGATTCATATATTAATTTCATTTTTTAATATCTAAAATTAATTAGGCTTTATTAATGTTAAGATAAACAGCCTTTATAAAAAAAAATCCTCGAAAAAAACCTAAAATATACTGAAATAGCTATGGCTCAAATTTGACTTGTGGTTTGAATACCAGTAGGCTGATCGTTAACACTGGAACCCAATAGGTCATAAGCAGTGTGTGTGGATGGGAGGGGGGGGGTGCATAGCTTCCACATAGTAGATCTATGATTCCTTACGATGTATGTCAAAGATACGATAATTTGTACGAACGATTCATGTGATTCCCTACGATCGGCTTTATATGACCAAATTGGACGACCATCGTCCATGAGGTCGTACATCGTTGGATAGATCGTATTGTACAATGCTCGTATCGTTCGAAATTTATGTAACAGACCCCTGGACAGACAGGTCCAGCAAATTCTTCAGACCACCTCGCATGTACTACGGCCTCACGTAGGTAAGCGACTCATCCCGCACACTACGTTTTTCGTGGTGCAAAAAAGGAATGAGCAAACCTCAGGGTTTTAAATGTCCAAGAATATCTGTGGGGTTTGCTTCAAATGTCTGATGATCCTAACACACCTCAAATCTGCAAACGTCTGTTGATGAACCACCTCCACGAAGTGATAGAGGACTCTTAGACTATGATTTTGCTCAGGTACGCAGGTGGAGCGAGGAAGTGTTTTCTCGCCTCACACAAGGACGTTTTCTGAGGGGTTGGGAATCGACCAGAGGAGGTGTGAAGTGTAGCGCCCCCTATCGTTTTGGCATGGTCTCAAATGACAGCTGAATGCGGATTCCTATACTAAAATAGGCTAACTAGTAACAGCTACTACATACAAACTGTTAGAGCTCTATCAAAAATCTTTTCAGATATTGATAGAGTGATATCTAATGTACTCCAAACCACAATAGAGCTCAATAGAGCTCCACGTTTTGTGCCTGTTTTGTGTTGTGGAATACAACCTTATTTTTCACAAATTCCAATGTTCAACCTACGACAGGAAACCTTAGCCATAGCACAGGTATATGACATGTGTATCACTAAATAGGCCCATGTCTTAGGTTTCTAACAATGTTTTGTTTATCAAAATCGGCCTATTATTCATGACACAAGAGCTATTTGCATGTTTCATGTTTTGGTGTGGGTTCTTCTCAGAGCTCCTTCCTTCATGCTGGCATGTTTGAAAGTGGCGCCTTGAACCCTGCCACGATCGCACATATGAGTTGGGTCCCTATAGGGGGCGCTGCGCTTCACACCTCCTCTGGGAATCGACTAGCGAGATACAACACCTGCGCACTGCTATGTCTCAGGTGGAGTGCGGTAGGCTTACCCGTGACACCGACTCTCAGGGAATGGGCAGGCATAAAAACAAGGCCCGTCAATCAAACGTCAACCACGCCCCCCCCCTGCTCGGCATTCAACTCTGCGAAGGGATGTACCCTTCAATACACGTGTTGCCGTTCAGCGCCGCCTAACGGCCAACTCCAGCTACATGCCCATAGAGCCACACAGTAATCACACCTAAAGTGTGAACGGTGGGTGTGATTACAGGAGTGTTATTTTTTGACAGATTAAATTGTTGGAGCAAACTATGGTATTGTACCAACAAGTCTGAGCTGTCTAAACTTTATAGTTGATAATTGTTCTGGTTTTAACTTGGAGAAAGATAAGCATATGATAGCTAGGCCTGCCAATGTATTAAGGTGTATTCAATTTCGGTGATCCTATGTTATCTCTACTATATCTAAAGTATTATTGAGGCAATATGCATGTATGACATACCAGATTTGAGCTGGAATACCATAGAATACGATGCAATCATTATTATGTGTCTGGAAATTATGTACACGGGTAATACAAAGGTATTACCTGCATACACTTAGTGCTCCAATGCTAAAGTATACGTTGCCAGGGGTAGGTTTGGCTGCAGGCATTGCGTATCCAAGTAGATAATGTGCGACACCGACCTGTGGAAAAAGGCCTATTGCCGCACGTGGCTTGCACGGGAATGGTAGACCTAAATCCTAAATCTGCAGCATCCCCACGCTTTTTGAGATTGTAGGATTAAAGTCTGGAGCAAGGGCAGGTTCAGTGCCTGCCGCCAGCCATAGCACCGGAGCTGCACCCGGAGTGTAATATCGTGGAGTGTTTTGACATGTTAGCGGGCGCTTGGCTCGACCTGGGACCCGTTTCAATAGTCTGTAGGACGTCCGTTATTGGGTTTAGTGACACAATAGCGGTACTTCGCGTTGCAATAGTTAAGGGACAACCGTTTGTGGGACATAGGGTAAGAGACAGCCGCAAATAGTGGCTTGTTCCATTTCAGAAGTGGCTGTCCGGTCACTAAAAGGGTCACTATAATGTCTATAATAGCGAGAGGGTATACCCTCTCGTTTTTGATGTCACAAACACATAACTTTACTTACCATAGGAATAAAGCTATGAAACTTTAACCCCAGTTAGGGACACATACAACTTATAAACATGCAAAATATGAAGGATATCGGTCAATGCTATCCAGAGATATTCACATTTGAATTTTGTCATAGCAAATGTTGCTCTGGTGTACAGTGTAGAATTACTCAAGCGCAGTCGCTAATTTATGCAGTGACCTCACCTTGACAGCACTTGTCCCCAGTAGGACATGAGTATTAGAGGTGGGGTACCCAACATGTGTTGTCCCAAACTAGGGACACATCCACAACAGTGACAAGACACACCTCCCCTTTAGTGACATATCTATTGCAACGCGACCAAACTTTTTCTGTTATTCAAGTCACTATTGGCGTCACTAAACTTGTCACTAAGTGGTTTAGTGACCCATTCTATTGAAACGGGCCCCAGGGACCTGTTTCAATAGTCTGTAGGACGTCCGTTATTGGGTGTAGTGACACGATAGCGACAAGTTGCGTTGCAGTAGTTTAGTGACAAGCCATTCCTTGAGTCCTTGTTGCAGACAGGCGCTAATAGTGGCTTGTACCATTTCAGAAGTGGCTGTCCGGTCACTAAAAGGGTCACTAAGGTGGCTATAATAGCGAGAGGGTATACCCTCTCGCTTGTATTGTCACAAACGCGTAACTTTACTTCCCCTAGGGATTAAGCTGTGAAACTTTAACCCCAGTTAGGGACTCATACAACTTATAAACATGCCAAATATGAAGGAGATCGACTCATGCAATCCAGAGATATTCACATTTAAATTTTGTCATAACAAGTGTTGCTCTGGTGGCCAGTGTAGAATTATTCAAGCGCTGTCGCTAATTTATGCAGTGACCTCACCTTCACAGCACTTGTTCCTGGTAGCACTAACACCATCCATTGTAAGGCCCAGGCAGCAATGTCACTATGTCGCCAACAGTGAACAGACACACCACCCCAATAGTGACATACCTTCTGCAACGAGAATTAAATTTTGTCACTATTCCTGTCACTATTGGCGTCACTAAACATGTCACTAAGTGGTTTAGTGACCCATTCTATTGAAACGGGCCCCTGGACGGGGAGGCGGACAACTCCCAGTCCAGCCACATGTCTCACATTGGAGGTAATGGGACATTGCAGTATAACCTGTTGTTACGACGCCGTCGAACTGGCCATGGTCATGTGACCGCCGCCATATTTTCATTCTCTGAACAGTTTCCATGATGGCAAGTAATCGAATTACCCACCCACCATCCCAAATACATCGTGCATATATAATGCCGTATTGTTCTAATTTTATGTGAATGTTGTATTCAAAATAAAGATTCTTAACCGCAACTATGTTGTATATGTTTTCAGCACACTTTAATTAAGGTGGGCGTGGTTAGATTCCCGTATCGCCCTAGTCCCTCTTTGAAGTTTGAAGAGTGTTACCCGAGGGTAGCCAAGGATTATCGTTGTATTGTGAGTGAAGGAGCAAGAGTGCCCGTGTCCTCCGACCTTCACGTGGACGAGTGGACCTAGGCCCATTTGTGGAGTTACCTTTTGGCACGGCTACCCAAGTATCACCGTTGTTAACGAGGCCTAAGAAAGAGTCTACAGAACGGAAAGTTATACTGGATCTATCCAGAGGAGGTGTGAAGCGTAGCGCCCCCTATCGTTTTGGCATGGTCTCAAATGACAGCTGAATACGGATTCCTTTGCTAAAATAGGCTAACTAATAACAGTTACTACATACAAACTGTTAGAGCACTATCAAAAATCTTTTCAGATATTGATAGAGTGATATCTAATGTACTCCAAACCACAATAGAGCTCAATAGAGCTCCACGTTTTATGGCTGTTTGGTCTTGTGGAATACAGCCTTATTTCTCATAGGCTATGGCTTGGAAGCCTCACACAGTCCTTTCTCATGAGCTCCTTACCCTCTGCTGGCAGGTTTGAAAGTGGCGCCTTGAACCCTGCCGCGATCGCATATATGAGTTGGGTGCCTATAGGGGGCGCTACGCTTCACCCCTCCTCTGGGATCTATCATTTCCATGCAAGGGTGGTACCGTGAACGATGGCATTCCTCCCAGCATGTATCTTGGCAAAGGCTTGGCCTACACTTTGCCTACAGTAGGTGACTTGTTAGCAGTGGTCGAGGACTTAGGCCCTGCTTGTTACATTTGGAAGGCGGATTTGAGCAGAGCCTATCAACAACTTCACACCGATCCGGGTGATGCCCCCTTCCTCGCGAGCTGACCAGGGACCTGTTTCACTTGATTCGTGACATGATGGCGTCTGTGACACCATACAGACAGATTGGGGTTGACTAATTCCGTGAAAACACAAGTAGCTGCCCTAACGACAAGACAGACCCCAAACACGGTGTGTCCGGTTTCATAAGAACTAGACATTAGACTTTGTTTTGTCCGTTCTTGTTTGCCGCTTTTCATGTCTGTCTAACACTTTTGTCACGAAACTAGTGAAACAGGAACCTGTTTCACAAGTTTCGTGACATGTCTAGATGGCCTCTAGATGGTGTGTCCGGTTTCATAGACATGACACACACAAACTAGTGAAACAGGTCCCTGGTCCTAGTAATGACTTGCACTTACAGTGATCAAGAGACATTTAAAGGACCACCCTATTTTAATGTTCAGGGAGCATAGACCGTATTAGTCCTGACGTCATTATTGGGATTTCCCTGCCATCACGTGGCATTTCGGTGACAAACAAGTCCGTACTCCGCGAAGCACTGCATTCACGTGGTGCTGTAACGAGTGTGGTCGGGTTTATGATTATCGTTTTTAGAGGTAAACCAGCAATTATAAAGTAAGTGAAGAAAACATTTAACAGGAAATATATTTTAGAACTGATTTGTGACTGGAAGATTGATATGATTGCCAGCAGGACTAAAGCCAGACTCAAATTCTGTTTCATAACATTGGCGCCAATCTTGCAGTCCAATCTCGATAGATTTGTCAAGTTGTTTTTCGAATATTTGAAAGTGTGATAACAGTAATGATACAGTCAGGAGGAAGTTATTGTGTTGATAACCCTATTTGAATACCAAAATGTACTTAAATATTACGCAGAACTGGATAATTTGAGATGTTTTGGTTTGCCGATCACTACAGTCAGTGAAGGGATATCCCAATGTTTGGCACCAGAACGTAGGGAAACCCCGCTTTCGGCAGCTCAAATGACGTCACACTAATGCGGTCTATGTCTAACATATTAGACCTACTGGTGCAAAGGGGAATGCCAAGTGCTCCTTTTTGGCTAGCTATGGGAATGAAAGCATAATGGTCTGAGCTAGAATGTTTTAATTAAAACAGCATGATGCCTTACATTTAATTGACTATATGTAGAGCCTATAATTATGTTATCATGAAACACCCATTCTTTATTGGTATGTACACCTTTTTCCTATGTTATACAACTTGTAAACGTCTTGTTGATCTTGTCCATGTCCTGCACGTCATTATATTACTTACCGTCACAGAATCTCTCCACGAATATTTCTTACAAATACTATCTGAATTTGGATGCCTAGCACACACATGACAAACCTAAGATCAAGTCAGCATGGAACGAACAATGCAGATAACGAGGAGAGATTTCCCTTCTTACTTTCTCTATGACCAGAAGGGAGATAGATCTCCCCCCAAAAAACTATAAGCGGCACTGCAATTATTGTATGTTACTCAAAGGACCTTGACACAGAATATGTCTTATTTTAAGGAATTTAATTGATTTTCATATAATCTGAGAGGAATCTAGATGTAGGCCTCTACAACCTAAAAGGTTTTTTTTTTATTCTTGGAAATAAAGCTGCTTATATATATAAAAAAGAATTATGTTATCAACTCATTAGTGTTGTACATGTTGACATATTAATAACTAAACAACACAGTTAATTAACAGTAGCCAGTCCTATCCTCATTCATTTCTACTCCTCTTGTCATGATTTCAAAATGATTCTAATTGAAATGTTAATATATTGTAGGAACATTTCATGCTTCCCTGTTTCATGCCGAAATTTTTAGAAGCAAAAGATTACTTTTAGAATACCAAGCCCCCCGTTTCAAACAGTTTTGAAAAAAAACTTTCGGTTCTAAAAATTTAGAAATAAAAATGTTAATGTAGACTAAATTCTGATGCAACTCCAACTTAGACCATGAGGCATTTACACAGTTCCCATGTAAGTCAAATATCCTGACCAATAATTGTTTGAATATAGAGGCAACAGGAAGGGTTTTCAGATTCTTCACTGCCTTTGTCCGTGTATATACAACTTACGTCAAATAAAAAGATATGGGCTAGTCCAAAATGATACACAGTGGATGTATGCATCATTTTCACTATACATGGATCCTTCACCTGGAAAATCTTCACCTGAGTGAGGAGTTGACAGTAAGTGATTTGCATAACTCCTGAAACTCTCACCCCTGGATTAAAGGTCCATAGGCTTAACATTTAACTTGTTCTCCATGCCCCTACTAAGCATTGCAGTTTTTTCTCCATGGTTTATATCCTGTGTGTTGTCCATTCTTTTAGTGTGTACAGGGGTGAGATTAATCCAGAAAGCAACTCGTTTTGGTCAAGGAAGTCATTCTCCAGCTGGTTTGAATGTTATGTGATATTCACTCGGCTGTCGCCTCATTCATATCACTCCGCATCAAACTTGTGAAGAATGACGACTTTGACCAAAACTTGTTGGTTTCTTTTTATCATTATCATGATATTTTTAATAAAAAACGCCATAAGCTTAACATGGGATTTGTTTATGTCACGGGTGTGACAGAAAGTGCTGTTTATGCCATTACTTTCTGATACTGAAAAAATATGGAAACGGGGTAGGATAAAATCTAGACGCCACTCGTTTGAGTTTGAGCTTATTTGTGCCACTCATTCTGTTGGCTCCATAATGTCACTCTTGTTCGACTCGTGAAATTATGGAGCCAACAAAATGTGTGGCATAAATAAACTCAGACTCAAACTTGTGACGTCTCTTCGTAGTAAAACAGAAACGACCATATCGTAACAAAAGCTATATTTTGAGCAAAGCAAGAGAAAACCCAAAGCAAATCACACAACCTTATCACAACTCTGGTCAGGTCTGCTACTCAGTAAACTCGGCTAATGCCTCATGGCATTTTTTCTTTTTTATAAGAGTTTTATTAGAGACGAAAAAAGTTCACATGAGAGTACAGTGATCTTCAACTGATTCCGTCTACATCCAGATCAGACAGACAAATCATGAGTAATCAGAACATATGCAGAGCATACAGTCTGATAAGACATACAGGGAGCTGTTTCAAAACGTGGGTCAGGTCTATGGTTTTGAAACAGCCCCCAGGTCAGATACACAAGGTATTGGGGTCACAAAACGCAGATAACTTCCTAAAAGGTCATTCATATACCCCATACATTGGACCTACGGTACCTCCAAGACAACTCTAAAAAGTAATTTCAAACTGGGTAGTTCAGCTAATATGGTCAGTTGAGACCATTTCCAATGAGTAAGCAGACCATTACTGTTACACAGACCCAATTGTCTAGGTATAATATCATTTAGATCAAAGATGATTCAGCAAGCAAAAAAAAAAGGACAAGACAGGACAGACATAAACAGGTACAAACACAAACAGTTTAGAGAGGATGGAAGGTGGTGGTGGCAAAAGGCATTCACAAAACAAGTAGTGTGCATTCAGATATCAAGACTGGTAGTATGTACTGACTACTTATCGATCAACGAAGAAACCCTCCGCAAATTACATCTAGGTCTTTTGTTCGCAGAACCTTTTTAAAAGCATCTCTGCTCACTATCCCTTGTATTTCTTGGTCTAGCTTGTCCCACAGTTTTGACCCGTGATACAAAGGTGACCTTTTGAAGGAGTCCGTCCTGGGTCTCTTAACTCTAAGCACAATCTTAGTGTTACTCCTCGTATTCACTTGCCTATCAGTGACCAGGTTATCAAAGTCTGAGGCCCACCAGTGGATCATCGCCAGGAGGTGTCGGGATCGTCGCACAGCCAGTCTATCAATATTGGCTCGTGCCAACAGCATGTCAACGGGAATGTGGTCTTGTCGCTTTACACGAAAACAGCACCGAAGGGCACTATTATAGAATTACTATGTTGTCGCTCGTGTATGGTGTACGTCCACCATACACGAGCGACAACGTCGTAATTCTATTATTATATACCTTCAAATGTATTAATTAATCAGGAAATACCTCTTTTTGACCGTAAATCGCCATAACGTCACACCCAACTGTTCGACAAAGACGTCAAATACACTGTCATACTTGTGGGTATATCCCATAGTGCTTAGCGGCAGCTCGATACACTCGCCTATCTGAGTTTTGCTTGCCGCATCATTGACGCCATACACAGCTGGTACTAAATGTATTTTTTCACCGGCACTCGAGCAAGGCGGATTCTACGTCGTTGGACATTAATCGACTAATTAAGTTAAGTAAATTTTTCGATTTAAACTCTATCTATGAACCCCTAAGGTGAACATTTTGTTCAATATGTTATATAGATACGCGTGAATGGCTATTTATTAGAAGACAACAAGTAATTAAGCTGGATTTCAAGTTTTTAATCACCATTTTTTTCAAATGCATTGACATCTTGGATTCATTTTCTACGTAGGCACAGCGTAGTGCGATAACTTTCCGATACTTATTCTTGAATCGTAATCAACATCTAACCACTATATACTCATAATCTACTTAATTATAAAAGTTTATATTTATGTTGAATGTTCCTGCATCGATATTAGCACCAGAAAGTAGTCCACGGATCATATCGTTTGTATTTACGTGTGACTGAGTTAGCTGATTTGAATTTCTGCTACTTTTAACCGGCACAGTTTCAATGTTGAACTCGTCGTTATCAAGATCTTCGTAGAATTTAGCAGTGACAGTGTCAATCTGAAAATATATTATTTGACAAATTTAATACATGATATTAGATATAAATGTGTTTTTAGCGATTAAAACGATATGTTTAAATATTATTTTACTTACCCCCTCAGGTTTGTTCACTGTTGGGTTTCCTGTTCGGTGCTGGATCTCCATACCTGCTACTCCATCCTTTCGTCCTGGGACGACAGCTCGATTTGATACTTCAGCCTCCTATTCAAACATAAGTGGCAAAAATGTATCAAACATACCAAGTATTATCAAGTCGATTACCGATACTCTACCAAAAATCGATCGAAAAAAATAATAATCACCTTTGACGGAGGGGCCCCAAGTGCCGACTGTGCTACTCGTCCTGCTGTAGTTCGTCCCATCATCTGAGGATCAAGACGTGCTCTCTTCGCCACTGGTACGAAAATGCGATGTTCATCCACTTCTCTCCGCTTAAATGAAAAAATACAGAGATCAGTTTGGAGCGAATTTGAGCATAATTCATACAGGAACCAACTCGCTACCATGTGAAAATATTAAATACCTGAAGGGAAGGGGCTCCCAACGCTGCCGGAGTAACTCGTCGGTTGTCAACTCGTTCTCGCTCACCGATGCGAGTTCTGTCTTCAATCTGTGCGAATTCAAAATGGAAATACGAATCAATTTCGTGTAATATGTGATATCAGTCATTATTATACTTCTATCAACATGTGCATGGATGTCTTCAAATCATAAAGGAGTAACTATGTCGTCGATATTTTTTGTACCTGGATTATATATGATTTTTTTTTATCTACACTCACCTGGAGCTGACGTGACGATGGCGTTGCCGCATTAACAGGTTGGTAGATTTTGTTGTTTTCGTTTAGCACCGAATACATTTCTCTCTGCTGATTTATACTGGCGATAGCATAACTTTGAAGGGACTGGATGTTTTTGTGGCCGCTAAGCTGGGCTACGAGATTGGGCGGTACTCCTGCGTGGATCAAACTGCTGCACGTTGTTTTGCGAACAGAATGGTTCGTTATTTTTTTCCCGTGTAGCCCAGCTTTAGCGGCCGATACTTTCATTATCCTCCCCAACTCGTTGTTACCCATAGCCATTCGTTGATACCATATAGTTGAATCTGGCCCGCGTTTGTGGTTAACACAAAGGTAGAAGGGGGCATTTGGGGATTTCGTTTCTTCAGGCCTATGCGATTCATACTTCTTTAATAAATGTATCGGACATCTATCGATATTTTGATCATTTTTCCACATTCTAGGCACAAAAGCTCGTAACGTTTGACCGTCGCCTTGCCGAGTTTTCGTAACTCGTTCCGAGAATTTGATACTTTCTTCTCCTCCCTCTGTTACGATAACCAAATCGCCCCACTGCATCTGTCAGGCCTCTTGCCGCCCCCTCAATCCGAAGCACTTCGTATTTAGGAACCAGAGGGCATTTCGAAGTCCTACTGGCGTTTCTTTAGCGAAAGCCCCCGAATCCCATAGTCTTTCTTCGTCTTCCGACGTAAGAGCATCGCACTGTAATGATATAAATATACGAGAAATTTTATATTTTTTTTATAGAATTTTTATACTGTTTTTAAATTGAATTAAGTGAATTTATAGTGTCGGTATAGACTCTGTATAAATATTGCCGCATCATTACTCACCCTATTTGGTCTATTGTCGTGTCCTAGAGCCTTCAATTCTTTTTTTTTACTTGACATAACCTCTCTGTACGTTCGGAAAGTATCACTTGTAGTTATATTTTCACTGTATTGTCTGCTATCCAAGTATCGTTTTATACTGGCATAGATACTGGAAATCGTTTCGGGTTCGAAGTCCCCACCATCGATACGTTTAGCAGTGATAAAGTATTTTCCCAGATGTATATTTAGATGTAATGGCTCGATTTCTTCCGGATTTCTCTTTTCTCCTTCCTTTCTTAGATATTTGACAAAATTTTTGACATCTCGGCTCGTTTTCTTCTTTGTTTCTTTTGATTTCTTGCTGTCTATGTACTTACGAAGCACATCTTATGCATTTTCTTTATCAACTGGCACCTCTATTTCGTTATTTTCCTCTCTTGTATCTGTTATTATTGCTAAATCTTCTATAATTTTCGGAAACTCCGATATGTCTTCTGCCTCCGCCATCGCGTAGCAGACGACTGACTGTCAGAGAATGTGGCGTCATAACATTCCTTTAGTTGTTTCGTTATTAAAATGTTTCGTAATTTGTATAATGCAGTTATAATCTGTTATGATATTATTTATAATTGTTAATAATTATATTTTGATTTTTGGTACTTTCGCTTTATCAATTATCCATCGTTTATACGTGTTTTATACCTTTCGCTAATGTTTATTTACATTTTTCAGTTCTACTTCCGGTTTCCTTCGACAGCAACGCCAATGCCTTTCGCAGTGAGCACATTTCGCTTCTTTACATTTACTTTATATTTTCAACGTATCTAAACTGTCTGATCGTTATAATATTTACATTTTGCCTCGATATTCGCTAAATACACGAATGAATTCGTTCCATAAAGTATATAGCGCACAGTAGAACTCGCGATTCGAGGACGTCCGCCATTGCTGAATCTGACGCACCGCACTTAGCTGCGGCCTCTCGACCAATCAGATTGCGTTATTTTTCAAAGCACTCCGTATGTTGTTCAAAGCACTCCGTATGTCGCTCAAAGCACTCCGTATGTCAATTCCAAAGGCGATGCATACTAAGCTAGACGGAGTATCATGGTTATATGATATTGTTATTATATCCCTAGGAGCAGTCAGTATTGATAGATAGTTTGTGCATAGGTATATAATAATAACAAGTATCTGCAGACTGTTTCGTTGTGGTTCATTAAGAACTACAGCCATAAAGTCCCCATATTCTAGCTTCGATAATATCATCGACTTTACAATGGCCACAGAGGTATCAACGGTCATCAAGTACCGTAGCTTTCTAAGTTTGTAAAGTCTCATCGACACATCCTGGTGAAGCTTTTCATAGTACTTTTTAAATGAGAGTTTTGCATCAAATATGATACCCCGATAGTTATATGTGTCCACATGGGGCAGCTCAACTCCTCCAACAGAGCAAGTTGGCCAATTAGTTACGCTTTCTCTGTTGTTTTGAGGGCACCACATCATCTTGGACTTGTTTACATTAATCACTAATCATAGCTCTTGGAACCAATCATTCAGGGCATTCAGGTCATCCTGCATGAGTTGCGTGATAATAGCACGGTCGGCTCCACTTACTACCAGCACCATGTCATCCTCGTAGAGTAGTATACATGCATGTTTAATTGACTTGACTGCAGCATCAAGACAATAAAAAAAACTGGGCCAAGAACGGACCCTTGTGGAACACCCCTCCTAACCGGCACTGCTTCAGAAACTGCATTGTTAGCTCTAGTCGATTGTTTTCTATTCTTAAAGTAAGAAATAAACAGCTGGATTACCTGTTCAGATGCACCCAACTCAGCAAGCCTTTGCAACATAAGATGGTGGTCAACACAGTTGAAGGCCTTTTGCAGGTTCACAAATAGGCACAAAGACATCAGACCTCTATCCCTCGCATCAAAAAGGATTTGAGAGAGAGAGAGAAGATGGCCTGTCCAGTCGAGTGGGACGGAAGAAAACCAAATTGTCTACAGTCGAAGGCCTTTTTAGTACAAAGTTGAGGAAGAAGTTGGTAATGAAGTTCATACTCAATCAGTTTAGAGAGAACTGGTAGGTTAGTAATCGGTCTTAGATCCCCCGCCTTTTTAGGGCTAGGCACTTTCGGCACTGGTGTTATGATTCTGTGGTGGTCGCCGCCTGTCTAGCAGGTTGGATGACCCCAATCCGGAACGCTAGTTCCAGGCAGGATCCCACCCTACGCACTCAACGTAGGTTGGTTCGGTTTTCGGTTAGTTTGCACAGACCTAATCACACATAACACAACAACGTCATTTAATAAACAGGGATGTTTATTAATCACTTACTTCCCGGAAAGATCTGGAAGATCTTCCCCACAAGTACAGTACCCTAGCACATGGGTGCTAGGTAACGCTGGATAGGCTAATCCGGAAGATTCGCCTAACCACCAGGAAGGTTACGAGAACCCGCCTGCAAAGTGAGGGCCCAAGGGTCCGTTCCGTAGAAGAGACGCGCGAGGACAGCCTGTCGACCTACTGTGAACGCTGAGTATATATACTAAGCGTTACGTAATCCCGGTCTCCGCCGCGCCACTCTCGTGTGCTGCGTTGTCCAGAATCACTACACAGTAAGGATCGGCATATCGCGCCACCTTCCATGAAACAAATGAACACTGCTGGATTCCCATCCCACTACATCACCCCTCCCAGTTTTTACTAAGGGGGGAACCAAGGCAGCCATTTTGCTGCTAAGGGACTACCCAATTAAAAATTACAACATTAATCCAGCAGTTCTTGGTCTACTCTCTAGCTTCCTGGTGTTCACAAGAATTCACTGATACCAATGTATAAGTGAAAAAGGTGCAATTTCTTAGGAAAGAAGAAACAACATTCGAAGAATGTAGGACTAGCCTCGCTAGCACCTTGAATAAATTTGATATTCACCCATCTTGAGCCGGGGAGCGTATTTCTTGAGCGTTGGGCAGGGAAGACTCGACAGTCGTGGACCTACAGGTGGTCAGCCTGGCCTGTCGAGCACTCTGCCTCCAGCTGTTCCGGATCTTGTTGAAGTCCTTTGTTGGCTCCCAGCGAGTGAAGTGTCATTCTCTTTCTCATCTTGGAGTATCGAGCCCAGCTGGCCCACCGGCGTAGCAGACCTACTACATTCAGCCCGATGCCGGCGGGTGCTGGGCTTCCCACTGTTCTTCAGTTTGGAAGACATCCATATGTAGAGAAGGGTCAGCCTCGCTAGACACCTTCTGTGTTGAAAAGTTTCCAAATATGGAAATAACGGCCAAAAAGGCAAAACAATTCTCCATCCACCTGGTAAGAGTGTGTGGTATCAGTGTTCTTTCATTTGGCTCCAGCTATACTGGCATATTTTTCCTCGGCTCAAATCGAGTACCAATTAAGGCCCCAATTTTAAGCCGGATTCAGAACTTACGATCACCGACCCAAGGTAGAAATAGTCGGCGTAATCCAACAGAACAGGGATTACATCTACTATCTCATTATCGAGTCGATGAACTCAGTTCCGACACAGACCTGGTAAGTCAGTCCTATACCCGAAAGGCATAGTCTTCCTTACCCGGTACCAGGGACTAGTGTGGACAGGATCCACACCACAGGCCGGAGGTTTTCGTGATGGTAGCCTATCACGGGCCTGACCATCGAGAGAACCTTCAGCCGTCTGAAACCAGGGTTGTGCCTTAGGGAAGTCATTTTACTGGCTTTCCCCAGCCCCAACCCAGGAATGCTTATCATTGGTCGCTCCTAACTTTCCCTCTACCCCTCCCAGCGATCCTTGTGGTTCGCTGAGAAAGAGCAGAATTCTGGCTAGGGGGCCAAATTCTAGAAGTAGCTAGGTCGGAAAAAAATTTTTCCTCCCCGGGACTTCCCATACCCATCTGACTTCCGATCCAGGAGAGTTGTGGACTCTGCTGGTTCCGAGTTTAGAAGGCATCTTCCCGGCCTGTTAGGCACCAGCCGAGTCGGTTGTTGTCAACCTCTAGATATCCTCGTCAGAGGATATCCTGAGGTTGAGAAGTTCCGACTGGCTTGGTGTGCTAGCCTTCGGTGGAACCGACGTTGCCGGGGCAGTCCTCTCTGGTCGCAGTGGACTCAGCACAGACGTAGGCTGCAACTGAGACATCAAATGCTGCAGAGAGGTTGGTCTGGTATCTAAAAAGATTCCAGATTCCAACGGGATGATGTTGGCATTCACCCCCAGTGCCCCACTTTGTTCCTCGGGCTGATCTATCGGCTTAGCCTTGGAGGGCTTCGCTGATTTCTCAGCCCGTGTCACGGCTGGAGGCATCCTCGACTGTAGGACTTCAGTCTAATCCTGTTGGGTCTGACCGGGTCCTGACAGCGGAGTGTTCACACTGACATCCATAGGCTGGGCCTGACTGGATGTAGTGTCCTGGTGGGAAGTTTCTTCCACGGGTGACCATCCCAACATGCCGGCAAGCTGCCGACATGTCGGGTTTGATTCTTCCGTGGTGAACTGAAGAAATCTTCCCCGGCTCCTTTGTCGGGCCAACCACGCTTCCTCAAGGGCTTGCGGGTCGTCACCGATGTCATAGAGCGACATACCCAAGTGCCGAAGACAACGTTCATCTTGGCGATGGGTCTGGGCTTCCGCCCGGGCAAACCTCGATTGGGCCGTGGTTTTAGCAATACGCGTGTCCTCTAAGTCCAATGCGTACTGTTTAGCCAGGCCTTTGTGGCTTCCCTCACCTCGAACCGGGCTAGGTTAACTAGCTCCTGAACGAGGCCCTCATGGAGAGACTGAGCGCCCCTTTGGACGCTGCCCTCCAAGGTGCCACCTATATGCGTCTCTAGCTGATCCGCCCGTTGGACGTATTCAACCGACATCGCACAGGGAAAAGAAGTCACCTTCGACGCAATGGGTGGTTGTGTCGTTGGTTTCTTCTTTACCTCAACAACCGGGTTGGCTGGTGGAGGGAGTGCCGGAAAGGCCTCTTCATCCACAACTTTCCCGGGTGCTTGGGTAGCACCTCTGTTCAGCGGGGAAACTCCCGGGAGACTTGAGCTAGGACGAGTCCCAGCTGGTTTTTCCGCGGGTCCGCGGGCTTTAGAAGCCGTTGGAACGTTCTCTTTGCTCTTGTCTGAGAGTAGTTTCAATCCCTCAGACAACCTTGGCGCAACCTGGTAAGCAGCTTCCACCACATCAGCGATGGTGTGCTTACTAGGAGCCAACTTCTTCTTAGGCTTCCGACTGGATCGCTCAGAAGTGTCACTCTCGCTGGACGAGGACGATGACAACTTCTTGACCCGTCGTTTAGCCTTCGAGGACTTTTGAGACGGTTCCCGGCTAAGGGACCGTTTCTTCCTCGACTCCTTTGACATCTGTCGATGTTTTTAAGCGGATAGCATCAGACTCCCGAACCAGCCAGGATTCTTCTTCCATCCGATCTTAAACAATCGACCGTCTGTCACACAAGTCTCGGGTTCCGGTTTGCCTTTCTGAGCATCGGAACCTAAGTCAATGAATCTCTGCCACAGATTCATGACCCGTTCCCGAGCAGCAGCACCAGCAGTCCGGTGTTCCCGGGCAATGTGTCGGTCTAGACACGATCACCTCGAACTGGCACACCTGGCTTGGCAACAACCACCCTTCTTACCAAGACACTGTAGCCACGGTCGCTCAGCTAAGTGTACCTCTACGAGGTGCCTAGCGTAACGACCTTCAGTCGCGTAGGTCAGTGACAATTTCTTGTCCCTTCCATGGCAACTCAGAAAGACACAATGATTGCCGTTACCAAACTTGTGCCACGCGTACGCGATCCGGTCTTTGACCTGATCCTCGTACTTCAGCCGACTGACTCGGGACACTCCTTTCACCCGGTCGATGTACCAGGCGTTGGGAGAACCCTCGTCAACCAATCATTCCTCGTCGTCAGAGGTTCCATCTAAACCGACACCATCTGGGATGTAATGCCGGTTCCCATGACGTAGATCTTCTAGGCAAGTATAAGTCTTGCCCAGCAAAGAAGCGGGTATCTGTCTAGCTACCGTTCTCCTCCCAGCCCGCTTTACGCCAGGTTGGAAATCACCGTTATCATTGTCGGGGTTAGATTTGGCCAGGGGTTTAGCCCTGTCTATCTCCGTTCCCCAACACTTAACATCTTCGCCACCCGTGGCACCTGTTGAGGTGCTCGGTGTAGTGTCAGTCATACTAGGTCCAGCCTGCGCCGCGGGTTTGTCCGAGCCTTTCGACTCAGCCCCCTTTGACTCCTCGTGTTTCCCGGGTTGAGGTTTCCCTTTCCCCGAGTCACACGATTCCGGCTGACCTTCAGTCTTCGCCAACACCGCTTCAGCCCGTTTCCGGGCTGCACGACGGAGTCACTTTCGGTTCTGCTTCGACAGCTGCGGCTCAGTCTTATTAGCATCCTGAGGTTTTGACACCTCAGTGTTGCTGACAGACTTCCCCGGTGTGGGTTTAGCCGGTTGTGACACCGGTTTATCACCTTTGCTGGACGACCCCGTTACAGAGTCGCCCCCAACTGACGAATCAGTCTCCATAGCTGTCTCTGTACCAACCTCGGTCCTTCCGGGTTTTGCTACCGGACCCGGGGCCAAAAAGGTCCCGGCCTCTGCCAGCTCTACTCCGGGTGGAGTCCAATTTTGGTACATTGACTGTACTATGGCACGCGTTTTGGGATCTGGGATCCTAGCCAACATCTGTTCCAGGCTCTGAGTAGAAACCTCATGCCTGGAATCCATTTCTTCGAAGGACTTCTTCGGAGAGTGTCGACGCAGGCGGGCTCGGCCTCGCCTCGGCGTATCACGCTCCGATTCGGAACCTTCGGCCATAACCGCATCCGAGTCAGAGGCCTCAGTTTTCACTGAGCTCGTCTTCGGACGGGCACCGGAAGAACCCTTAGCGGCCGGGGCCGCCTCGCACTTCTTCCTGGTGTGACTTTTTCCCTTTCTGGGTCGTTCATCTCGGGTTACCCCAAGAATAACAGAGTCCTCAGACTCGTCCCCTTCCAGGTCAAAATCACCATCATCTGACCCGATGAGCGAAGCATCATTGTCCAGATCTCCCCCCTGCTCAGCCGAAGCTGAGGATCCGGGCAGGGGTGAGGGGAGCTCGCGCTCACCCTCCGTAGATGGGGCACGGTCAGCCACGGTCAGACTGGCTCATCTTGAGCTTCTCAACACCGCATGCGTGAAGAAACCAAAGGTCAGCGTTACGCTCGACTTGATTCGTTCATGCCTTCAATCACCCAGCACAGGTTCCGAAACCCGGGGAAACCCCTTTTTGAGCTCCACCCCGAGTTCTCCACCGCTAGGATTTTCTTATCGCCGTCGTGTATCTCGTTGATAGTATGGGAGACTTGTACAATTTTCATATAAATGGATCAGACCTTACAGAGCGTTCGGCAATTCTGCAGCCTCTAGAGGGTCCTCGACGGGGTCCCTTAGAGCAACGTCTGGGCTGCGGCACACAACGACTGATTTTAAGGTAACTGTTTGATCAACATTCATGTATAATTGACACGCCACTGACTACCAACGATCTACATTTCGTACCATTGCTTCTCGTTGTGTTTTCGACAACCCCGGCACCACTACTCTTTGTAGCTAACCACAGCCTTCGATTTTAGTCGAGAGCTGCGGCGGGGTTTTGAGTCTATTTTAGACTCCATTCTACATTTCGAACCATGTTTATTATACACAGCTCGATTTGTAGCAAATTTTGACTTTTCCATGTCAGGTTTTTCCTCTACCCACACTTCCCTTTATAGGTTAGCGTAAGTAGGAATCACCTTCCGCGGACGTCCCGGTTTTCGTCGTGTTGACGATCACCCACTCGGAACCCCGGTAGCCTTTGACCGGGACTTCCCCAAAGGGGTCTGCCTCCGCCGTGTTGACGGGGGTTTGACACCTGGCTTCCCGGCTCTTTGAACCCGGGACCTCTCTGGTTCCCCAGTAGGACCCGTGTTCAGTGACACATCCCGCCTTGTAACAGGGTGTGAAACTTCAAAGTCGGAACTTTCGCGCTTTCCTTCCCATAGTCGTAAACGAGCTACATGGGATTTATAACGCTTTCTTGACCATTCATCTTCTATCACTACGGTCATTTCTGACAATAGTTGAACAATTCTGAATGGTCCGTCCCAGTTAGGAGCAAGTTTTACATTTACCAACGGAGTGTGATATCATACAACTCCTACTCGGAACTTACATGGTTTAAGATTGACGTCATGGCCAGTCTTTTGCCAATCGGCAGCTTTTGTCAGATTCCGTCTCGCGAGGTAATATCCCTCTACAAAACGTTCTCTGAGCTTTTCGACAAATCCTATGGGACAAGGATCATCCGTAGACATTCCAGGAACCCCATAGACTATGTCAGCGGGCATCACTATTTCTTCGCCAAAGACGAGTAAATTAGGTGAACACCCCGTGCTTGAATGAATGGTCCCATTGTACGCATGAGCTATAAATGGTGCCAATTCATCCCAATTCTTCCGATTTTCATCTACCAGGGTCCGAAGACACTGGATCAATGTCCGGTTGAATCTCTCCACCATACCATCTGATTGTGGACGATATGGATTTGTATGTGTCTTTTTAATCTCGAGTATCCTACACATTTCTTTCCAGATCTGGGATTCAAATTCCCTTCCCTGGTCGGAATGTAGTACGCTCGGAGTTCCAAAAGGCAACATCCAGTTTTTCACTAAAGCTTCCGCACACGTGGCAGCTTTGTGATTCTTCATGGGATAGATCTGCACATATTTTGTGTAATAATCCATCACCACCATCATACAGGTATTTCCTTCCTCTGACTCGTCGATACCAGATATGATATCTAGAGCGATTTTGGCAAACCTGACACCAAACAGTTCCTGTTGTAGCGGCATCTTTCGGAGTCCTACCCCGGGTTTGACTTTGCTACATATGGAACATCCAGATATCCACCTTCAAATATCTGCACCCATTCCAGGCCAGTAGTAACGACGCCTTATTCTGGCTACCGTCCTTTTCCGTCCTAGATGAGCTGCATTCCTATGTTCGTGACATAGAGTCATTAGTCCGGATCGTAATTCTCGAGGGACCACTAGTTGTAGAGCACGTTTAAGTGGTTGCAACGTGGTTCTTCATCGATATAATACTCCATCTCGGACCTCTAGCTCTTTCCATTGACCACATAGATTCCGAAATTCTCGGTTTTCAGGCGAGATCTCGGGCCCTGTAGGTCTATGGAGCCCATTAGCTATCAGTTTAGTTAACCGGAACAGATCTGGGTCAGCCTGTTGACTTTCCTTAATCTGTTCTAGTGTCCACTGATAGTTTAGTGGCGGCTTCACTTTCTGGGAACGTAGAGTAGCTATCACTGCTCTATGCTCACCACAATCCCGGCAATCTGGTACATTTCCGCACTGATCTCCTTGAGAGACAATCCGCATTGAGGGTAATTGGAAATTGGACAGTAATAATAAGAGGCGGATTGGTGGCTCCACCTGTCGCCTGACAGATCAGTACCTCTCAGATGTCCGCTACCTCACAGAGGGCACCACCAGCGGCCTTCACGCAAGGTCCTCAAGTTTGGAACCCGCCCACCCACACCGTATTTCAACTGACTATGAACTAGGGCATCTTGCCCCATGCCCGTTGGCATCTTTCTCAGAATTGAGAATTTTTCTCCTTTTCAGGAATAGTAATTATCCTATATCAAATGTATTGGACATTTGTAATTTTTCAGTACATGGAAATTACAACTAAACATTCATCATCATAATGACTTGATGTTTCAATTTTCACACATGAAAATTTAATTGTTTAAATTGAATAAACAATTTAACTCCAAGTCCGCCTCAATTATAATTAATGTGAGACTTTCCAGCCCGGTGCTCGATCTGACAGTTTGTTAACCCGAATTCGGAGAGAGCTGCCAGCCATCTTCCAATCATTCCCTCGGCGTCCTTAAAGTTAAAGAGCCACTTGAGAGAAGAATGGTCGGTACGTAAGATGAAATCTCGACCTGCTAGGAAGTGTCGATATTTTCTTACATACACCACAACTGCTAAGAGTTCCCTCTTAGTAGTACAGTAGTTCCGCTGGCTTTTACTTAAGCTGTTGCTGGCAAAAGCTATTGGAACCTCCACACCATCCTGTATCTGAGACAACGCCGCTCCAATACTCTCGTTACTAGCGTCAGTGTCAAGAATGAACCGACCCTGGGGTAGAGGGTATTTCAACACGGGGGTCTCCATAAACTTTCTTTTTAGTCCCAGAAAAGCGTGTTCAGCTTCCGGAGTCCATTGGATCTCTTTTTGCTTCCCTGGCTTATCTAGTACTACATACTGTTGCATGGGGTGTGCAATTTCAGAAAAACCCGGGATAAAGTCGCGGTAATACGAACAAAATCCTAGGAAAGACCTTATGTCTTTTATATTCTGGGGGCTTGGCCAATTAGCCACTACCTCCAACTTGGAAGGATCTGCCCGGATTCCGTTTCCGGAAACTATCCGTCCCAAGTATTCCACAGATCTGCGAAACAGTTTGCATTTTTGAGGTTTGAGCCTCAACCCATAAGATTGAATACGCTCAAATACCTCCCTTAGGT
Source organism: Alentia gelatinosa (assembly GCA_950022655.1). Lineage (NCBI taxonomy): Eukaryota > Metazoa > Annelida > Polychaeta > Phyllodocida > Polynoidae > Alentia > Alentia gelatinosa. The sequence continues at coordinate 5,840,392 of OX465581.1, read as the reverse complement.
TTTCTAGGCATTCGACATAATTCTTTCCGAAGATGATTATGTCATCCAGATAAACCAAGCACTTTTTCCACTGTAGACCCCGCAACATCTGATCCATCATGGATTCGAAAGTCGCAGGAGCATTACAGAGGCCAAATGGCATTACTGTAAACTCGTAAAGCCCTTGATGAGTGGTGAACGCCGTTTTCGACTGATCGCCACTGTTCATCTTTACCTGCCAATATCCAGACTGGAGATCCAGAGTACAAAACCACTGGTTTCCTCCCAGAGAGTCGAGGCTCTCATCGATCCGGGGTATTGGGTAGGCATTCTTCCGGGTGATACCATTCAATTTTCTGTAATCAATACAGAATCGGCAAGTACCATCCTTTTTAGTAACCATTACCACCGGGCTAGCCCAAGGACTTGCACTTGGGATGATTACTTTCTGGTCCATCATTTATCCTAGCACGCTCCATACCGACTAATGCTCTCTCCAAGAAAGATAGCCTCCATTGCGTCAGGAGCCGCTATCTGAACGTACAGACTATCTGTAGGGACAGATTTCCGAGAACGTCGCCACTTAACATCAAAGAAAAATGGTCAACGCAATCAGGAGGAGAATGACCACAGAAACGGCCGAATCTCTCGCAGCAGCAGACTCACAGACAACTGGAGGAGGGCAGGCCGGGACATAGTCGATAGCCACAGCTGCCGCATGGGTAACCAAAATGACCAAACCAATCGTGGTCCACGGAATCCCAAAAGTATTTTCAGCTGTAAGGGCCAGTTCTTCAAAAGCCAATTTAGCCGAACTGTCTTCGAGAAGTTCACGGAGATTCGCCGGAATCGGATCCATTACCACTTCAAGCTGACTATCATCTAACAAAGCATGTGACCAAACATGAACATCAAGGGTCAGTCTAAACAAATCATTTGATGGGTACCGAATGACACTCGATCGTTTTCACCATATCAGCATGAACACCTAAACGTCTGGCATTTATCTCTACATCATCCGCGCGAGCTGTACAAAACAAATGGTACGAAAGCTCACCAATCAGATTGAGAACCGGCATTCCGCCATGAGCACCGCGACTAGGCAACCCAGAATGATCCAAAGAGACATTCCCTAGGGGTTTAACCATAGACATTTTTTTTTTTTTTTTTTAGTTTTTATTGGACACAAAATCAACAACTTGGTTGGTCTTACAATGTGACCGTAACAATATGGTAGATTCGCATTACTGTGAATCTCTACATTGTCAAGTTAAGGTAATACAGACATACCAGCATTACACTATGGAATAAATGATAACAAGTTCAATATAAATCTATATATGATCAATTAGTTTTACCATACCGTATCGTAACAATGGTTAATGAACATGATAAGTGCGATGAGTTTACAAGTCCTGAGTACTTTTACTAACTGTTGTAGGCTTTTGATCTATAATTTGAAACTTTTAGTATACCTCACTAGGTCAGTATCGCGGGGTATTTTGTTAATCAATTGGATAACTTAGTCGTTGTCAGAAAACACAGTATCCATAGTGAATTTGGATCACACTAGGATGCGTAATTTTACGGGCCCATTATAAAACAGATATCACTCGATAGATTTCCAATTGTAAAGATTAGATACTATCTATCCTTCCTGACCGATTGTAAGTTAATCCCATTAATTCTATTAGTTTTAGTTTTAATCTTGATCTGAACACATTTTTTATAATAACTGTGAACGACAAAGGGGGGTATTGATGATTTGCCAATAATGTTTCGTTATGCTCATGATATGACGGGTAAATGCTTGACCAAGTTTTTGAAACTAAGCTTGCTTTGTTGCGTCTTTATTTCTTCTGGTAAATTATTCCAAAGCTTATGCCCTCTATAATCAGGTGCTTTCTTATAGAACTCTGTTCTAGGTCTACGTAGTTTAAAGTTAAGCTTCGTTCTCGATCTTAGTAGCATATGCTCATTTTCATTTTCCGGTCCTACGTCTTCGTATGTAAGCTCATCAGAGCTTGGGTATTCATTATCTTTAAAATAAACCTTTCTCATATACACCAGAGTCATTTCTTGCCTTCTTCGTTCAAGATATGTTGTGTTCGTTATTTCATGAAGTCTGTCGACAGTGTGCATCATGGCATGGTCACGGGTTACTAGCCGACATAAGGCAAGCTCGTTCCTTAAAGAAACGTCGGGCATACGACTCAAGAATACTATCTAGCTGTAAATCAACAGACTCAACCCGCTGACAGGCAAGATGAAGTGGTGCACTTTCATTGAGGGTCATCATAACGACGAGCCCTATCATTACAAAGGTGTATAGTGGCAAACTGGGGATTAACCTCAGTGTCCCTAGGGATATGAACCCTAAAGGCTTGTACCACTCGACTCGTGTCTCAGTGATAAGGCATCCAGGTTTTAAAACCGACACCACATTTTCCTCTACTTAAGAACACGAAGAGTTTCGGGGAAGCCATGACTGCAGAAAAACCCGAAATAAGCATAGAAGAGAACACGTAGAACAAAAGAGAAATACATATAACAGCCATAATGAACTCAATTACTCAGACAGAAGTGTCTCACTGACACCTCGCATAAAGTTCTGCGAACACGCCACGACGCCAGTCGTGATGCACGATGCCATCCAATAGAACCGACAGAATTTTAAAAGAATCCAAAATTAAAAATCACAAAAATGTTAAAATAATTTTCAAGATATGACCAACTTAATTAAGACCAAACGACAAGAGATAATGAGCCATATAAAACAGCATCATCATCGGACTCAACAGTCCAGAACTGTATCCCAAGAACCAATCTGCAGCCAAATGAAATCCTAATTATCCGGACCACAAGGCAATTAAAAATTTCTTAGTTAGAAGAAAATCAGAAAAAATCAATTCAAAGACAAAGCAAGAAATGAAATGCTTTGATCAACAATGTCACTATGTTAGAATAAGTAACAATAAATGCCAATGTTAATGATGGTTTTCGTTATACCATACAATCAACCATGCAACAACAAGCGCAGCGCGCTGACAAAACAGCTCGTCAAAATCATTGTGTTAGAATAAACCAATGATTGAAACAACTTCTTAATTATTCAAGAAAAATAATCATTCAAAGAAAAACTTATTATACATGAAATGTGACAAGACCAGCGACAGGACTCGCTAGAAAGCAGAAAAGAAAAACAAGGAAAAAAAAAAAGAAACATACGTATACAGAAGGAAATAACTGTATACTATACACAAACTATATCTAAGACATAAAACCAGGTTGAAGTGATTCAGAACCCTAGTAGACAAAGAGCAGGCATTTAACCATAGACGACATACATTACAGCTTGGCAAAGCGACAAATCCATGAAATTCAAAGGAAAATAAAATATATGAATTAGGAATAAGGCAAGTCTACGCGAAGCGCGTGGACCCAGACGCGAGCACCCAGTCAGGGCCCCCACCCACCAGCTGAGTAACAGCTGATCGGAGGGTAAACACCAAAGGTCACAGGGTCACGCGGGTCACGTGGGGGCACGCCAGCTGGCGTCCTCTAGACCAAAACAAAGCCAGACTAGACTGAATTTAGACAGAAAACCGAAATATGCCTCTAAAACGCCCAAAAATGCCCCCAGAGCCTAGATAATGGCACCAAACGACTTGTAGTACAGTCACCGATAAAACAAATGTTATTAATTAGCAGATACGTGGCAGGTTGAAAAACGCACACACACTATCCCAAATTAGGATATATGCAATAAGGAAGCCAATAAGTACATAAATCAGGATAATATGGGCAACATACAGTATGTCACGAGTATGTCAGGATAATCCATATGCAATACTAATTCAAGTACCACATCCAGTGAAAACACCAATGACCTATAATTCCAGGGAGAAAAACATTTGAAACTTAGGGACAAATAGAAAAACGACAAATATGAGACACATAAGAAATAATATTGAAATTTTACAGTTTTGACTTATAAAATACCGAAGCACGCCTTAAGTAGGCAACGTGGTAGAAATCAGCTGATGTTATAGCCGACACACACCGCGACTCGCCACGCGGGGAAGGGGGCTGATAGCGGCACTCTCCCACAGAGGGTCCGCTGCACAACACGGCACACACCGGCCAGTCACGTCCAACGGGCGGGAAGGTGGGAGTGGCAGCGGCATATAGCCGACATACATACAACTCGCCACGCAGGGAAGTGGGTGCGGGGGGGATGGGGGGAGGGCAGATGTCAACTCTGCACCCTTACACACTACTATCAAAACCAGATTCTCTGCAAGTAATTAAGAAAATTCCGAACCAAAACGTAATGTATCCCGAAGTCTCACGTATTTAAGTGGGGTGATAGCGGCACGCTTCCACAGCGGCCCGCCACACGACACGGCACACGCCGACCAGCCAAGCCCAGCGGGCGGGAAGGTGGGATGCGGCAGCGGCACGCGACCGCCACACGACACGGCACGTGCCAGGCACGCGACCGTCACCACATCACACGGCACACAAACGGTCTCATGCCTAGGTGTGGGGGGCGGAATTTAGGCGACAATGACAGGAATAGGTCACAGTTCCACTGACAAAACCGAGACTATTGCAGAAAATAATTAAACAAATACGCTATAGGCATGGCTATTAAACTATTAGAATTTAACAGACACACCGGAATGCGCAGCCTATCGTAATAGGCAACGGATAATAAGCACCACGTGTCGAAAAACAAACGGCAGTGCCAAAACGTGAGGCTATCGTGGGGGGAAAGGAATGGAAGCGTTTTAACACTGAGAAGTCCATAGGAAACACAAATTCCGCTGTATCTCCGTAAATAAGCGAGCTAGCGCCTCAAAAACATCGCCAGTGAATAACTACCATCCAGATGTGTATCAGCAGATATACCTAATTTTAGGCAACATTTCCATAATCAGGGAGCCTATAGGGAGGGGCTAGGTAATAGCCAACCCACAACGCATCCCACAAGGAAGGGGGGCTAATTTCCAGACCTGACACTTAAACTTACAGACTACACAAATACAACTAAACGAAGGGACAGAATTAGCCTATTCAAAAATATCATCCAGTGAGGTAACAGGGCAGTCAGAGCGACCAGAAATACACTCCACACCGCACACAGCAACAGGGAGGGAGGGAGTTGTAGAGGGCAGTATCCAAATACCTCGCGCATACCAAGCATGAACACCGGTACTACGAGTAGCTCATGGGTGGGTGTGAAGATGGCGGGAGCCCACGCGATGCGCACTTCCAAACATGGAAGTGGAGGGGAAGGGTAACAGCAACAACCAACCCCAGCATAGCGTTTATGCTAATGTATCGTAACCAGGCAGATACTGTAACACCTACATAGCATATATGGCAACGTGTGGGCGCACATAAGTGCGTCACAGTATCACATACCACCGCAAGGGGCGCACCCAGATAATGGGCATACAGCAGCATACCAGGGGGGGGGGGGGAGGGAGCCACCAGGCACCAACCCTATCAGACAGCCAGCTGGCTACGTCTGAACAAACACTGTAAACGTCTTCCGAAAAACACCACAAATGTATCACACATATCACATCCAGTATACAGACACAGACATACAGACAAGTCTAATGCGGTAGCCACCACACAAACAACCTCGTTAGTCACCATACCCATGTCTAAACGAAAGCGTACCATCTGTGGGGATGACACGCTATCTCGTGAACGACCAGGGTGAGACTCGTTAAGCTGTCCGGAGGGCGATAACGACCATACCGCCACCAGCTGGGCGCATTAACCCACAACTGCGTATCAACACAGCAGGGGGCACGCATTAACACGTCGGGGTAGAAGACATGAGACTACCATTACTGCCGACAGCAGCCGAATGAACGACCTTTATACAGAAAAACGATCAGGGTGAATTTAAACTGTTAATAGAGAGAGAACTTTAGAAGCAAACCAAAGAACGTGAAAACAACGTAGAATAAGCAATATTTAAGCCTACAAAACGTAACCATTAAATAAAAAGCAGAAAAACTCGAATTAAACATGTAATTCCTCATAGCAGATCTCCATCATCCAAAGAATTACTAGATGACGACGGCGGCTACTCACATAGATACAGAGACAACTCATACACATCAGAACCATGTAAGACCAGGCTACCATACAATCCAGGGTCAGGAAATGGACACAAGTCAGAACGCTCCCAGATGATAATTGTTTATTCATACTTAGGTCTCCACCTTAAATAGTGCTACATCATTTGCATATCAAGGTACAGCAGCAAATATCTATACTCAATCTTATAGGCCAGTTCAGGTCACATGGTTACATACTTCCTTATGAGGAACATTAGTTATACAGCAGAGAATACATGATTAAATACTATTGGTTCTTCCAAGTCACATGGAAATGCCCAAACCATATAAGGTAAAGGCAAACAAGCATTCACAGGTCTCAACAAGTCCTGGGGGATAATCCACTAATCCCTCCAGTTAGCTGGTCTGATATTGTTCCCTACTAGCTGTGTTTGTGCCTCACCTACAGCTTGCGCACCTATGATCAGGTCACAAACGTCGTTGAGGCGCCGCCTGTTATAATCCGCTTGTCTCGCTTCTTACACACGCCCCCTTCATTTAGTACTCAAGTATTTGAGTAGATAATTATTCATCATCTTCGTCTTCACTTGAAATGGGAGTGGCTGGTTCGATCTCATTGAGGTTCTGTGCTTCTTGTTTTATTTTGATCCCTACCGCCTCTTTCGTGGATACAACTTCGATCGTAGAGCTCACCCCTTGTCTCTTGCTGGTCGCCGTGTTCTTGGTCTGAGCGTCATATCCTTTACTGCTTGGGTTTTTCTTTCGTTCCCTAATATATTTCACCACAAAACCTACTATAATACTCATAGATAAAACAAAACCTATTGTACCTAGAGTGTCCACTGAATATCCTACTGGCTCCCATCCTGTTCTCATCATTTCATCATCTTCCGGCATCCCTTTTAGTGTCAGTAGAGGTACTTCAACTCTCTCCTTAAACCTTAAGGCTTGTTTCACCGCTTCTGGCACTATTTTAGGCCATGAATAGTTCAGTCCTCTCATCTCCCTATTTATTTTCACTTGCTTGACTTGCACTGATAGGAGATGTAGATCCAAACCTGTGATCGCCCATTCTGATGACACTAGTGTACAGTGTGGTACTAAGGCATATTTCTTAATGGCCTGGTGCCTGATGGTGATCGGAAACTGATTCATACATAATAGCTTCAACTCCAGCGGCTTGTTGGCTGATACTACCACTTCCGTCGTGTTGGCCAATATTCTTTCCGCCAGAGAATGTTTGGCTGATCGTATAATGGTCACTTTGCATGCTTTTGGTGCTGATGATTTCATTATAGATGCAGCACATGATCGATCTTTGTCTTTTACTATTACTGAGCACACCTGTGGCTTGTTCCCAACACAATGTTCTTCTTTTGGGTTGATGGAGTGGTTAGATAGCTCGGACACTGCTATTTGACGTTCCCCACTCAGTTGTCTAAAACCTTGTTCTCCTATTGGTACGGGGAAATACTGCAGTTCGTAATTTTGGAAGCTTTCCGGCGATACTGATGCCAGAGCGGTTATGAAATATAACCCGTTCTTCCCTTCCATCCACAGAGGTTGGACTTGGCAGTAATGGTAGTACCAATGCATTCCCAATGGTATTTGGTCAGATCTGGCCATGAGTGAAAGTACCCTTTGTAGTGCATTGCTCGGTAGTACCTCCCTAGTTAACTGTCCTTTCTCTAGGGCTTGCTGTTGTCGTTCGTATGTCCTTCTTTGACGATAGTACTGACTCGCCTCCCGGTTTATGCTGCGCAGGAATTGATCTGCTCTGCGTCGGATTTGTAAGGAGCGTACTGCTGAGGCTAGCGCATGTCTGTCTCTCTCCGCGTGTTTTATCAAATCCTCTATTTTCTTCGAGAATATTTGCATCTGCTTAATGTCCTGTCTGTTCTGCCTTGTGTAGAGCCTCGTCGCGTTGATGATAGACAGCATTTTTCTTTCATGGTGCATTACTGTAATTTCTCCGTCTCCTATTCTTTTAACGACTGCCTTTAACTGTTCTATATCTTCCAATGTGGCTAAACCGAACATGGTTCGCCCTGCCTTTCCTATAATATCCAGCCATGCTCTTTTCACTCGCGTGTATTTCTCACCTCCTTCTCTTCTTTCCTCTGGCTTCGTCGATACTACGTCCCTTTTTTCTACTAGCGTAATCGATTCTCTTAGCTCCTCCCGCCATTGTATTGCATCCCAGGAACTAGCGATGTTGCTCGTTCTATTGATGAACCGTTCCAGTTGTCTCGTCCATACTTCCGTTGCAGGAGGGGTGGGCGCCTTGATTATTACTGCCAGCTGCCAACGTCCCGTCGCCACTCGTACTTCTCCTTTCGGGTGGATGGTTACTCCGTCTTTCGCCAACAATTCATCACCATGCACTGTAGGAACAAACAGCAAAAAAAACCACACGCACAACTTGATCGTCCTCATTGCTATTCTCGTCTCCCTCTTTACCCTATCAGTCCTATATTTCCACTGAATTATTCGTCTCCGGTTCTTCTCTGTCTAGTGTATCATACCACTCTGTCTCACTATCATTTCTACCCCTCGCTTTTATTCTCTCCCTTCCCTCTGGTCCTGGATTGCTACACCCCGATTGGCTTGCACCCGCTTTCCCACCTTCGTCTCCAGCTTTCTGCTTTTTATCCCTTCTTAAATCCCCCCATACACCAAATCTGTGCGTCGGTAATGGATTTGGGCGTAATCCCCCCTTGCTTTGCGACCTATCGTTAGTTGTTCCCGCCGCCGCTTTTCGTCTTGGTGTCGAAGCTAATCCCCTCTCTTCTATTGTTCCATTCCTGCGGCTTTCTCGCATTACTTCCCTTGAGCTTTCTGCTCCGTTATAGGCAACCATCGGCGGTGTAGGTGTTGACGCTACCTCATCGGACCTCGGTCTCGCATACTCCTCCGCTTCCTCTTCTCCGCCTATTTCGTCCTCAGGGTTTTCTAGTTCCTCATTATACTCTATCCCTATTGAGTCATCGCTGTCTGTCGATTCCACTTCTTCCCTATCTTTCCTCTCCCATTCTTTTGTTGCTAATTCCCAAGGGTACTGTCTCTGGTATTTCTTCCGTTGCGTCCTTGTTAAAGCCTTTTTTCCCTCTTCTTTATCTGTTCCTACTTCCCTCTTTATTCTAGCTAGGTTGACTCGATTATGTTTCCCCCCGGGTCCTTCTATAATGGCCGCTGATCCCCTGATACTTATCACCTTGAACCCTCTCACATACTTCGGATCTAGTGATGCCGCCGTTGGTTGGTTTAGTAGCACTGGGTCCCCAATTTTTATTTCCTGGGCCCTCTTCCTCCTATCAAGGTAGTCTTTATTGTACTGTTGTTGCTTGGCCAGCGACTCTTTGATCATTCCGTGAGTTTCCCATATTAGAGCCCCCCTTTCTTCTATGATGATAGGTAAGTTTTCTAGCCCTGGTCCTCCCAAATCTGCTGCCTGTTTGGGGGGGTTCTTACCGAACATTGCATAATACGGGGTAAAACCTGTTGCTGCGGATTCAGTTTGCCTATGCGCTGAAAGAGCCGCACCCAACATCTCCTCCCACCTATTTGCTCTAGAATCCACTAGCTTGCCAATGATGGTTTTGATAGTCCTATTGAACCTCTCTGTCCTACCATTCGTTTGTGGGTGGTATGCTGTCGTGTGCCTGATTTCTGTCCCCAACTGTCTCAAATACCCTCCCACCAGACTATTCTTGAATTCCAGCCCGTTGTCCATTATAGCTATCTGTGGGGGCCCGTATCGAGGAACATACTCGTGCTGAAGATACAACCATATCCCTTTAGCCGATTTGTCTCTCAGGGGTTTGATCTCAGCCCAACCCGTACAGTGGTCGATCACCACTAGTGCATATCTATTCCCGTTTTCGGAAATTGGCATTGGTCCAAACAGATCCATCCCTATTATTTCCATTGGTTCGGACGGTATCGGCATTAAAGTGGCTTCTGGGAAACCTCGTGGCAAGCGGTGTTCCTCGCATTTGTTGCACTCTAATAGTACCTGGGTTACTTGTGTGCGAAGGGTCGGCCAGCTGTATGTTTCTAACAGTCGTTTGGTGGTTTTCTCCACACCCGCATGTCCCACTTCCTCATGGACCCTTCGAATGAGCCCTTCTCTTAAAGCTTCTGGTATTATTACCCTGGGGTAATCACTTTTCCCTCTAACTTCGTTCGTAGTGTACAGCACTCCCTCATACACTATCAGGCCGTCTTCACTCCTCTTACCCATGTCATATTCTTCCATTCCTTTTTGTTCCTTAACCAGCTCCTTCTTATTTAGTCGGGGATCGTGCCACCCTACTTCCACTCCCGCTATTTCCTCTCCCTCGTCTGTGTTTTTTCCCGCTTGGGGGCCCAGCCTGCTCAGCATATCCGCTCTGATGTTTGCCGCCCCTTTGCAGTACTCAATGGGGGCTCCATATTCTGCAAGTAGTACCGCCCATCTCTGGATTTTGGTATTGTTGATTTCGGATAGGAATAGCGACAACAAGGGCTTGTGGTCGGTTACGATCCGGAAGGAAGCCCCATAAAGGTACGGTCTCAAGTGTCGTAGAGCATATATCACCGCATACGCTTCCTTCTCTATCGTTGCCCAATGTATCTGTGCCCCTTTCAATTGTTTAGAGAAATACTGGATTGGCCGTTCTATGCCTTGTTCGTCTTGCTGGGTTAGGATACCTCCTATGCAGGAATGGGAGGCGTCTGTGTACAGTACATAGGGTTTGGTTAGATCCGGCAAACCCATCACTTTTTCCGATGTCAGGGCATCCCTCAGCCGTTCCCAGGCCCTATTCTGCTCCCCCCCCCCAGCAAAAGGGAGTATCTTGCTTTGTAAGGCTCACTAGAGGTTCAGCCAGCCTCGCAAAACTTGGTATGCAACTTCTATAGTAGTTCGCCATACCGAGGAATCTCCTCACTTCTTTGACATCGGTAGGTGGGGGCATTCTCTCTATTGCTGCTGTCTTGTCTGGATCGGGCCTAATCCCCTTTACCCCCACCAGAAACCCTAGCAATTTGACTTGGTCCCTCCTAAACACACACTTTTCTGGATTCAGTGTCAAGTTGTGTCGCACTAGAGCCTCCATGACTTTCTCGATATGTCCTGTATGTTCCTCCGGGGTAGCCGAAAACACTACTATATCATCTAGATATACCAGTACAAATTTGTTCAGAAAGGGAGCCAGTACCGAGTTTATCAAGCGTTGCCACATAGCCGCGCTGTTCGTTAGCCCCATTGGCATGCGTACGAATTCGTACAGGCCTAAGTGTGTGGCTACCGCTGTCTTCTCTATGCTTGCTTCTTCCACAGGTATTTGCCAGTAGGCCGACTTTAAATCTAGTGTCGAGAAGATACGGGCTCTGCTTAACTGATCAAATATATCCTGTACGTGGGGCAAAGGATGTGCATCCTTTTTAGTTACTGCATTTAGCTTCCGATAATCGACCACGCATCTCATTGAACCATCTTGTTTAGGGACAAGAAGGATGGGTGAAGCCCACGGGCTGTGGCTTGGTCTGATTACCCCTTTTTCCAACAAGGAATCGATTTCTGCTTCCACTGCCCTCCTTTTCAACAATGGTACCCTATATGCTCTTTGCCTAATTGGTTCAACTAGCCCTGTATCGATGGTGAGTTTTACCGCTTCAGTTACTCCCAAAGGTCTCTCTTCACTGGTAAAGGCGAGAGGATATTTTCCCATCCACACATCTATCTCTGCAAACATCCCACACATCTCCCTATCTCCTTCTCCTAGGGGACCCCAACTAAAGGTTGTACCTGCTAGCCTTATTAACCTTCTTCAAGTTGTGCTCATAGTCGCTTCATACTGTCTATCCCCAAAAGTACATCATGCGATAAATTATCAACTACAAAAACAGGTACCAACTCACCCAGTAGCTTGATGTGGCTAGTGCCTCGCGTCGGTATCTCATGACCCGATAGGGATCGCAACCGTTCTCCTCGTCCCAAGACCAGCGGTAGGCCCTCCTGCTCGCATATCAATCTCCAGACGTCTTCTCTTACCATTGTACGACTCGCGCCAGAGTCGGCTAATACCCTCAGTCCTTTTTCTTGTATTTTCAGGACGAAGGTCACACGGCCGTCTACTGGCGCTGATACTCGTTTCCCGAAGCCGAGTTCCATCCTTCTGCTCCCACCACATCTTGCTGATAGTACTGATCGTTTGTGGGCCCCGGGTTCTGGGCCAACATAGCTTGAGTAGTTTCCTCGGCTACCTCGAAAGCTGCTTGTATCTGCGGGTTCTTCATGGGGCAGTTAACGGCAATGTGTCCTAATAGTCCGCATGTCCAACAACCACCTCTGGCTCGGTTCCCACCTAATCTAGGTCCAGCCGATGCTTTCCCCCGACCTTGGTTGTGTTGCTGTGGTCTCCCTCTTTGGCCGTACCCTTGCATTCCTCCTCCATTGGGTTGCATCTCAGGCCAGGGTGCCTGTAGGGGTTGCTGCAGGCATGACTCCCCAGGGTTGTTGGAAAGGAGGTCGTCCGCCTTGCCAGTTGGGTACTCCCCAGAACATATTCTGAAAACCTCCTTGGTTCCACCCTCCGTCCGCCGTACTTATCCATGGTGTGGGGGCAGCTCCACCGGCTGGAGGTCCTCCACCTCCTGATGTCCCCCCTCCCTGAGGGAGGCTTGTTTGGCCAGCCGGTTCGTTGGATGTTGTTACTGCTGCTTGAACTTCAGGCCCACTTATTTTACTAGCTTCGAGCCTGGTGTTTAAAGCTTTTACTTCCATTTGTAAAGCTTTAACTATATGCGTGATTTCACTATTGTCCCCTTTCGCCTTTTTCTTACTGGCTGGAGCTACATCCACGAGATCCACTGCCCCTTCAAACCCTTCCAAAACTTCTGCTGTGGCGCAAGCCGCTCGACAAGCTTCGCTTAGGGTGCCTGGATGTTGGAGTCTTACATGCGCCCCTACTGACGCACTAGATAGTCCTTTGCAGAAGGATTTAAGCACTGTCCGGAAGGTATTCGGGTCCGTCAATTGTGGTCCCGTATAGGCTTCGCTAGCCAATTCGGTAAAGCGGAGGCCAAAGATCCTAGTGGACTCACCTGGTAGTTGCCGTAGTTCGTTCAATCTATCCCTCAATGTAAGCACTTCTTCGCCTAGGTAAGCGCTGGATATTGCTTTTGCCACTTGTTCCAACGTCCGCTGGTTCGGCTCCAATCCCAGTAGGGTTCGTTCGATGCATGAAGAAAGACTACCGCTGGCTGAGTACTGAGCCAAATCCAGTACAAGTTTGTCACTGGCTTCAGTACAGCGGGCTGCCGAGCTTACGCCCTTAAGCCAACTCCGGACCGTAGTCTCACTGCTCCCGTCGCAGATTCCAATTTTCTTCGCATGTTCCTTTAGTCTCGCTCGGAGTTCTCTGGTCACTCTCTCGTCCATGTTGTTTCTCGTTCTATCCTTACAACCCAATCGGATCCGGTACACACCAAAACAGTCTTACGTATGAGTCTACTTGTGTATCAAGAGGTCTCGTCGTGGTCACTAATGTAAGACCAGGCTACCATACAATCCAGGGTCAGGAAATGGACACAAGTCAGAGCGCTTCCAGATGATAATTGTTTATTCATACTTAGGTCTCCACCTTAAATAGTGCTACATCATTTGCATATCAAGGTACAGCAGCAAATATCTATACTCAATCTTATAGGCCAGTTCAGGTCACATGGTTACATACTTCCTTATTAGGAACATTAGTTATACAGCAGAGAATACATGACTAAATACTATTGGTTCTTCCAAGTCACATGGAAATGCCCAAACCATATAAGGTAAAGGCAAACAAGCATTCACAGGTCTCAACAAGTCCTGGGGGATAATCCACTAATCCCTCCAGTTAGCTGGTCTGATATTGTTCCCTACTAGCTGTGTTTGTGCCTCACCTACAGCTTGCGCACCTATGATCAGGTCACAAACATCGTTGAGGCGCCGCTTGTTATAATCCGCTTGTCTCGCTTCTTACAACCACATATTAATCAATTTAGAAAACTTAGTTAATTAGATTATTAAATAAAATAGTGATTTAAGCAATAAATCAAATTAAGTTTACATCCAGAAAATAGACCCTAGAACGGCGGATACAATCCATTTTAAACCGTTCCAGTACGAATTACAGGTTTAAGAAAAAGGAATCAAAAATACTTTACGCCGATCAGGGCTTTCCCAACATAAGAACACGCACAAGGGAATCAAATACCGATGCGCGGCAGCGCTCAAACGGTCTTGAAACCAGAAAAATGAGAAAAGTGAGAAAAATCCAAAATTTCACTTTTTAAACGCGATTTTGAGGCACTTGCGATCGTCGGAGCGATCTGAGAGTGCGATTTTCGGAATCCTGAGGCCGAAATTGACAAAAGTTAAACCGAGGTCATTAACAAGCACGAAACAGGCAGTACCAAATACTGTTCCAAATACACCATACTCCCAAAATAGTCTATACTGTTAGCTATACTAAACTATAATGAAAATTACTTAAAGATTACTACAGATGACCAAGCAATCATCAGGCGAGGCCCACAAACATCAGGCAATCACCCAGTCTTGTAATCATCATAGTTGTCAAGGAAAGTGGTGACCCAGTCATTCCAAGTGGTTCTCAGTCCAAGAAAGTGGGTTATAGCTTTGGAAAAGGCATTTCAAAATCCAAATTTTAGGAGCCCCCAGAAAAATTTTCAGAGCCCCAGAGCCATTATTTCACCTAGCTGCCATAGAAACCAACGTTAAACCGAAATATGTGTCGAACTAAGTGGGTGACTCACTTCTCCATAGAAATAGCGTTGACAATGCTGAGTCTATGGGAAAACTTACATATGCTCTAACTTCCTTAAAAATGATCGTATCGAGAAGCGGTAAGACCAGAATTATGCGGAATATCATGGACAACACTAGAAAAATACAAAGCAACACATAGGAACAATATAAACGCCACAAAAACGGTAAAAACACGTAAAACCAACCAAAATCATACGATAAGGCTAGAGACAAAACGCAATCATCACAGCACAGCTCACGGATGAACCGAGCAGAGTTTATAGCAGTAGTAAGTCGTGAAAAAGACCCTTTTAACGCAGGCATAGGGAAGCCTACCCAGATTACAGCCAGTAATCCACGGGGATTTTCGTTCACAAACCCCTAAAAGACTCGGAATCTGCTTTTCCACTCTAGGCAGTCAGGGCCGAAAATAAAGTCAAGCATGTTCTACTTAATCTAAAAACAATGTAACGCTTACCCCTCACACCCAGTGGAGATGACACAGTGCGGAATCTAGAGCATCCAGACAGTGAGAGTGAGGGAGGTCTGGAATAATTCAGAGGGCTAAATTTCCTCAGATAAGAACGACCACGGTGACCGGGGGACCGTGCTGAGGTAAACCTTTTTGCTGGCAGAGCGACAGTACCAGGCTCACACCAGGGGCAGCCTCTGAGACCCCTTGTACCGCCACGGATGGAGGCTGGGCCAGGGGTGAATAGAATGCTTGTACTACCACCACTGTCCATATTTTTATTACACTCCTCACGCGTCAGCGATTCATACGAGCCATGCCGGTCACCCACACTCGTTTTCTGCTTAGCACCCTCTAAATGGGCGTGAACCGTGACAGGAGCGTTTTGAATTAATAGGCGAAACAGTTGACCGCAGACGACCAACCGGCGAGACCTGGGTCTCGAACGGGATTACCTGCGGAAGGCGTGCGGGCACCGTCGGGCCCGTCGGAACCCGGGGGCTCCTAGTGGATACACCTGGCTCAGGTGCGACGGATCGACCCGCACCAGGGGTAGATACGTTAGCATCTACGATAGACCGCACAGTCCCCAAAGCACGCCTGGGCTAAGGGACACGAGGGCGAGGCACTAGCCTCTAAAGTTGTGCCTGGCGGACCAGACAAAGCCGGAGCTTCTCCAAGCAAATCACAGTCACTATCAGGAGAACAAACCTCCTCATGAGAGGCGTCATCATACAGACGACTCAGACGACCGTTAGTCAGAGCAGGAGACCAAGAACCAGACACTCTCTTCACTTTGTCAATAATCATATAGTGTGTAACTATATTTCCTGTAGCAACTGAACGCAACTGAACCAAATTATCGCCACATACATTAACATATGAGAATGACCTTCATCCAAGTACCATGACTGAGGGAAACTGTTAGATCTGCAGACGTCCTATACATCCACACATCCACTAGCAGCACTAGCTACAGCACAGAGCAGGCAGACAGCACAATTCAAGCATAATTATTAACCAGATTCATAATAATAATTTAGCAGCATTTCAAGCAGTCCTAAAAACACTCTTGAAAAATTTTGAAAATCGAGTAACAGTAATTATTAATTTAGAGAGTAATCAAAAAGGAACGAATCACCTTCACAGAATGAGGCATAAGGCAAGGCAGAACACAGTAATGACCTACTATGAGGTATCACACTGTAATGATCTCCTGTAATGTACTATACAGTAATGAACTTCCTGTAACGTATGAAACTGTAATGGTCTTCTGTAACGTATGAAACTGTAATGATCTCCTGTAATATATCATACTGTAGGATATACCTTCAAAATACCCATCGGTACAGAGCAACAGTAGACCGTGTTTGTAAACCAGTAGCCACGCTGTGATACCAGGAGGCAGTATTACCAAAATTCAGATAATTGCTATTTTCTTACCAAAATAATGTGAACATTTTCATAATATTTCTACCCAGCATACGCAAAATTATATCATAGCTGATATCTGTACTACTGTATAACATCCTAAGCAAGTCGTATTACCATGGATGTTTTAGAAAATGGTATTTCCCAAACACACATTAAAAAGTGCCAGTATACTACAGGGGTGAAAAATGACAGGACAGCTTTGTGTAAGGATCTCTCGCAACATATTGTGCTGTCAGAATTTCCTGTAATGTACTATGGAGAAACAGGCTTACTGTCTTCGTACGGGTAAAATACTTGGTGAAATTTGAAATCGGATTCACCGATGCCTTGTACGAAGACAGTCAGCCTGTTTCTCTATTATTATATACCTTAATTTAGCCATTTTCTACCTTAGAATTTGGTCGTCTTGCTGGGCTTCGCCGCCATGTCCAGTACGTACGGTTCCTGGCACTCACAGACGTTCAACCGGGTCATTTTGAAAGATCCATTATGATTGGACGAGAGCGTTTTACGTCAACCAATAAGATTGCTGCTTTTACTTTTACACTCTTCGGTAGAGGTTTGGTTTGCTACATAGCTATAACACGTAACATTGTCCAACGTCCTAAGCAATCGATCTTCAATCATATATCTAATCAATATAATAGACTAAGACTCCGCTGGAGATTGACATTTTCAAATCGAGCAAGGAGAGGAAACATGCTGGATGGACAACTTACGCTGGGATTACACTTCTATTTCCTTATTGTTACGGCAAGTATTTCTTTCTATTTAGATCATATTTTTGGATCCAACTGATCGATTAACACGCAGAGTACCTGAAATCATTCAACATTAATGGAGACAACAGCTAAATTAACGTATTTACAACTTTTTATTCTGGTGAAATTTGGTCACATGTCAATCGCGGGAATCGCCGACATTCGGATCTTCGATAAAATTTAAGCAACTCTTCACTTTGTAGCCATCGCCTTATAGTTACACATATCCACACTATGTTTCTTACAATTTAATATTGATATTCAAGGTACAACCACTGAGGTTGGCTCCGGACAGAAGTCCAGTAATTAAATCATTTCTGGTCATTGAATTTTTGGTCGACACTTGGCTATTCGCTGCTACGGGAGCAACAGCTGAACCTGGCCCACTCGAAACCATATCGGTGGTTGAGACATCGTCAATGAATTCTTGTGTTAGGAAATCGCTCTGAAATATATAAAGCAATTACAGGATTTACTGTCAGTTATATGTTATTATTCACATTGTTATAATATCATTATTAATCAAAATATATATTTACCGTTTCAGTGTCATCGGAATCCGACATCTCGTGAACCATTTTCCTCGGTGGTCGGCCCAACGCTGCAGTCAACGGCAGCGTTCTCTTCTTTGGGACTGAAACGATACCCGACGTGGACATCTCTGCTGGAGCGATCTACCATCAAACAGAATGCAATGGATTTATTAACAACTTTCAAAAAAATAATCATCAAGCCAAGAATTTATTTACGGCCTCAAAGCTCCTTTTTTTTTTTAAGCGTTTCGTACGCTAGTGTGCACAAACATAGGAGAAAGGAATCACACTTTGCTGGAGCTGGATTATTTTATACCTGGATTTATATTTTAATTTTGAATATGAAAGTATTTACGGGCCCGAAGCTCCTTTTTTTTTTTTAGCGTTTCGTACGCTAGTGTGCACAAACATAGGAGAAAGGAATCACACTTTGCTGGAGCTGGATTATTTTATACCTGGATTTATATTTTAATTTGTGAATATTTTTAAATTGGATATTTACTGCTAATCCTGTCATCGCTGGAGTCGTGGTGTTCAACGAAGGTAAGTTGAATCTTTTTTCTCCCTCATTCAGAATTCCGTACATCAAACGCTGTTGCTCTGTTGACGCCGTAGCATATGATTGCAAACTTGACACATTCTTGTGACCGGACAATTGGGCCACAAGGTTTGGTGGCACTCTGGCATGAATAAGACTCGTACATGTGGTTTTCCGGATGGAGTGATTAGTAATTTTTTTTCCGGTTATTCCGGCAGATTTAGCACTTTCTTTTAATATTTTAGCGAGTTCATTTTTTCCCATCGCTTGATGGCTGTACCAGATAGGATTCGTAGATGTTCTTTTGAAATTTACTGTCAGATAGAATGGACTATTTGGGGAATTCATATCGCTGGGACGACGTCTTGTATATTCGGCCAGTAACTCGATAGGGCATCTTTTAGGATTTTTTGTATTTTTCCACATTTTTGGGAGGAAAGCACGACTCGTTTTGTTGTCCCCTTGTCTCGTTTTACTCGTTCTCTCGTAGAAAACAATTGTTTTTTCTCCTCCGGTTTCTGTATTTAACTCCACGTCGCCCCACAGCAATTGTCTTGCCTCTTGCTGTCCTCTCATGCCGAAGCACTTTGTTATTAAATACCACAAACTGTTTCTCAGTCCTTTAGGGGTCGTAGGGTCGAAAGCGCTGCTTTCCCAGAGTAGGTTCTCCTCGTCATCAGTTAGGGGATCGCACTAAAGTAAAAGAAATAGAAATTTGTTATTATTTTGATTTTTTAATTTTTTTCTGAGACGAAATTTATTATTTATTTAATAGTTATCAGCATCTGCACATTACATTTTATTAATTTGAATATAATTGACATATTTTGAAGCCATTGTCATATATATTAATTTTTTTTAAAGTGATTTACTCACCCTGTTAGGTTTATTTCCCATTCCTTCGCTCTTCAGTTCTCGTTTACGACCAGACAGAGCACCACGACATGTCTTGAATATTTCACTCGTAGTTATGTTGTGTCCGTAGTTATTGTCATCTAAATAGCGTTTCACACTCCCATAAATCGTTGATAAAGTTTCCGGTTCATAGTTTTCTCCAATTTTTGTGTGTATTGTGATAAAGTATTGTAGCGAACCGTTAGTTAAGCTTATAATTGAAATTGTTTGGACTCCCCTGGTCGCCACGTGCATGGAGGCGGGGCTTACCATTGATTGACATGTACTCCTACTTATCTACACCTATCATGTATCGACATCTGTATCCACTGTATCCGGATCTGATATAAGCGAAGGGACCGATTAAAGATTCAGAGTTATCTGCCAGCTGTTGTCCGCGTTATTACTTTCGAGCCGTTACAGTTGGCGATCTTGCCAGGATCCAACTACGTGTACTGTGTAACGGTCTCAGACAGAAAGCAGCTAATCATGGCGGACCAGAGAAAGCTGGACTTGGCGGTGGTGGAAGCAACCCGTAGGAGAGTGAGAGAATTCACCAAAGGTATCTCCGTGATTGATGGTATTGACAGGGCGGCGATACGTTCGTGGGCAGATGCGTTGGACTACACAGAAGAACATGTAAATCCCGGCGACAAACTAATGATAGAAGCGGCAGTGTCCAAGGCCAAAGATGGGCTCGCTCGATACATATCAGCCACGAAGGCCAAGTTTGCGGCTAAGGAGCCGCCCACAGTCTACAACTGGCCCAACCTAAAAGCGGAGATATTCAAGAAATTCATGGGACCCGGAGCAGTACAACAGCTACGAAGAAAGGTGGAACAAGCACAGCAAGGAGTCTGTGAGACAGTGACAGAATACGGAGACCGCTATCTACAAGACGTGCATCGAGCGTATTCGATGGCCGAACAAGGTGTGGACTTGATGGTTCCTCAAATTCGAGATTTCTATGTCAAAGGACTGAGGAGCGACAAATTACGTGAGTGTGTGGGATGTGCCCGACCAAATGATTTAGATGCCGCCATAGACCTTGCTACACACAATGAATATGTACTCAATATAGACGACGCGGGGGAGTTAGAACAAGCAGCAATTCGTTTATCTCCGGCAGCGTCGGAGAAGGAACCAGCGTATGTAAAAGAACTATCCGGAGTGTTAAAGTCTCTAGAGAGGCAAATGCAATCTTTTTCACTAGCTATGAAGGCAAGTAAGAAAAGTGACTCTTCATCGGAGGTGGCGGCCACTACCACCTCAACCAGTACATCCGGCGGACAGGCAACCGGGTGCCGTACTGAAGCCACTCCCTCATGTAATGCATGTCATCATTCGTGCAAAAACCAAGAGTCCGGGGGCAATGTGTTTTACGTGGGAGCACAAAATTCTCAAAACCAACGAGGACGTGGCCGAGGACGTGGACGGGGCCGAGGAGGACGAAACACAAACAACTATCATGATAACATTCGCTGTTACG
Organism: Alentia gelatinosa; assembly: GCA_950022655.1. Taxonomy (NCBI): domain Eukaryota; kingdom Metazoa; phylum Annelida; class Polychaeta; order Phyllodocida; family Polynoidae; genus Alentia; species Alentia gelatinosa. Next base: position 5,819,394 of record OX465581.1, on the reverse strand, counting down.
AGTGCCAAGGATATGGGCACATTGCGCAAAACTGTTACAACAGGACCCAGAACAAAAGTAACCGACAAAATGAATACAATCAAGCGGCAATGGACGTATGGGACCAAACTCAGGGAAACTAATAGCCGCGTCAGATGGTAGGGTGTGTGTGGAAGTACAACAAGGAAGTACTGTCTTACATACATTAGTAGATTCTGGCGCGTCGAGATCTCTCATTACGGAAAACGCATGGAAATTGTTATGTAAAGAAAGTAATAGACCACCTGTGTTAAGACCGGGACTGCCGCTGCGCTCCCTGTCAGGACACACGCTACTCACGCTAGGAATCGCGGTTGTGTCTATATTGGAAACGGAGGTTGAGGTTTATGTGTGTACCACCTTGCAACACGATTTGTTGATAGGCATTGATGTTATGGAAAAAATGGACTGCCAACTAGACTGTGCCCACAAAACAGTACGGTTGGCTAACCAACACTTCCACTATGGGCATTGCGATAATGCCAATGCCGAGGTAGCGGGATTACATACCGAACTGGACATGTGGAAGAAAAGGTACCCAAACGTCTTTGCAGCAGAATCCCTAAACAAAGGCCGTATCGGATACCTCTATCGCTCAGGGAAAAAGTGAAATCCGAAATTGACCAACTCCTACAAGCAGGAGTGATCAGGCCCAGTGTCAGTCCATGGGCCTCACCCCTATTGATTGTGCCCAAAACGGACGGGGGTATTCGGTGTTGCGTTGATTTTCGCAGGGTAAACTCCCTTTGTAAAAAAGATGCATACCCTATCCCTCACATCCAAGACATCTTCGATGCATTGACCGGGGCCACCACATTCTCGGCGATCGACCTAAAAAATGCATACTTCCAGATTCAGGTAACACCAGAGAGCCGCGAAATCACAGCCTTCTCCACACCCAATGGCTTGTACGAATTCTTGCGCATGCCACAAGGGTATTGTAACAGCCCTGCCACATGGCAGCGTTACATTAATATGGTGCTATCCTCCTTGCTGGACAAGTCCGTTCTAGTGTACTTGGACGACATAATAGTCTACTCACGAAACGAGACAGAGCATGATCAACACCTAAAGGAAGTGTTTGAACTCCTGGACAAACACAAGCTAACTGTGAATCCTACAAAATGTAAATTGCGACAAACCGAAGTGAAACTACTCGGATACATAGTAGGACAGAGAGGCATTAGACCAAACCCGCAAAAAGTGGAAGTAATTCAGGACATGTTACCTCCCACCAACGCAAAGGAAGTACAAAGATTCCTCGGTCTAGCAGGATACTACAGACAATGTGTGCCGAATTTTGCAGAACTGGCAGAACCTCTAGTCCAGCTTACACGCAAAAACATCGTGTTTGAGTGGACTATTAACCGACACAATGCATGGAGTTACCTAAAGGATGTGTTAGCTTCCGACAAAGTCATGGCGTTCCCCGACCCTAGCCGCCCTTACAGACTGTATGTGGATGCTAGCATGGGTTGCATCGGAGGAATCCTAACTCAAGCCGATCATTGGGAGTTGGAAAGGCCAATCCAATACATTTCCAAGCAACTAAACGAAACTCAGCGAAAATGGGCGGTCATAGAAAAAGAAGCATACGCCATTGTTTACGCACTGCAGAAGTTATGGCCGTATTTACAAGGAGCCACCTTCAAAATAATAACTGATCACAAGCCGTTAAGATCTTTATTTTCCCAAGAAGTAAGGAATACGAAGATCCAACGGTGGGCGGTATTGTTGGCAGAATATGGCGCGCCCATTGAGTATCGAAAAGGTGCCTACAATGTTCGAGCGGATATGTTGTCACGACTACCTCCGAAAACCCACGAACAAGCAAAACGAAACCAGGAAACCCATGGCGAACAATGCGAAAACGAAGGAGAAACCGTGTTACGCTATATAGCCAGTGTCTTGGCGGAAGAAGCAACACCAAGGGAAGTACCACCGGTAACAGAAACAGCATGGTCCAACCCCTTCGTGGATAAACAACAGTTGGTTCAAGAACAAGCCAAAATGCCCCAGTACCAAGATGGATTGAACAAGGAAGACGATTACATCATAGAAGATCAAGTCCTATATATATTACAAGACGTAGGAGGGAAATGTTATCCACGAATCGTACTTCCCCCTTCACTAGTACAGTCAGTGGTGCAAGGGATACATCAAGATATTGGCCACCAAAGGTTGGAAAAAACATATGAAAGAGTAGTGGCAGCATACAAATGGCCGGGGATGAAAAGACAAATACAGGAAGTACAGTGTGAGACAAGGCTGCTACCGCGACTATTGAGCAAGTGACCGACCTGACGCTTCAAGCTGGGCGCCACGGGGTTAATTAATATTCATTACTTCTGAATCCCTTCACAGAGTTTGACCATTATTGGTTAATTCGATCATGTGATCGATTTCGGGGCTTTTCATTGGCTGAAATTCAGACAAAGAGCGGCGGGAAAGCCTCCGTGCCAATTAGATCCATTGTTCTTCTCTGAGTGTGGTGTGTGGAGGGCCTGTGGCGCCTCCTCACACCAACCCTCAGTACTTTCTCACCTGGTGACCAGGGAGAGAACCTGTATGGATCCGCGTTCGCCCCCTACTGTAAGTGTGGGGAGTTACGCTGTGCATTCAGATATGAGAATCCTTCTGGATTCTTTTCGTTCTTGCTCAATAGTTTCGACTATCTAGTCTCGTCAGGCGATTGTAGCATACCTATATGGTCTTTGTTCATATCCTTGAGTGATTTTTTCTCTCGAGGGCCCGCTTTTTCTATTTAAAATAGAATTTTTCTGAATAAAAACTTTTTCCCTTATGGGTGGTCAGTCACTTGGTAGGAGTCGCTGGGCAAAGAGAGCAATGGGAAATCATTGTTTCAAATCTTTTTCCTCTCAAGAGGATTGACATATAGGGCCTGCAAGGTCCAGTGTGTCCATCAGGGTCCCTGTGGGGTCCCTTTCTTGTTTAGAATTTTTTTTTTTTCTAAACAAGAAAGGGACCCCACAGGGACCCTGATGGACACACTGGACCTTGCAGACCCTATATGTCAATCCTCTTGAGAGGAAAAAGATTTGAAACAAATACAGGAAGTACTCCAAAAATGTCCTGTATGTTTACTTTATCGGCCGGTACACACATACCCCCCCTCTCAGCCATTACCAGTGCCCACAAACTTCAATGAAATAGTTGGCATTGATCTCATCGGGCCGTTACCTCTTAGTGAACAAGGTAACCGCCACGCGATTGTGGCAATAGACCACTGCACCGGGTGGACGGAAGTAGTACCTATACCGGATAAACGTGCCAAATGGATTGTCAATTTCTTTGAAACAACTTGGATACCTCGAAATGGCCCCCCAACCATGGTGATTTCGGATAGAGGAACAGAGTTTATAAATCAAGCAGTACGACAACTATCGGACAAACACCACATGGAATGGCGACATTCTACGGCCTACCATCCGATGACCAATGCTAAAACGGAACGGTTTAATGGCACACTGAAAACCATGTTAGCGAAGTTAATAGATGGTAACACGCATGAATGGGAACAACAGTTGTCGGTAGCACTGTGTGCTTATCGAGCCACAGTTTTCACGGTGACCGGCTTTTCACCGTACTTTTTGTACTATGGTAGAGACCCTCCCACACGTCATGTCACGGCACCGAAAACACTGCCTGGAGAAGAATTAAAACAACTACAGGACCGCATTCGTCAACGACAAACGGCACTTCAACAAGCAAGGCAGAAAACGCTCCAACTTCAAACCAAAAACAAACTAAGACTCGACAATAGACCTGCTGCACCGGATTACCACATAGGGCAAGAGGTGTTACTGCAATTTCAGGCAAACTACATTTCAACCAAAGTATCTACATGGTTACGTGATTAAAGCTCGAAGAGGCAACGTGGTGGATTTATTGCACTTCACAGGAAAACAAGTACGAATAAATACAGAAAGGCTTAGAGCCATCCCTCTCAGAATCACGTACTGGCCCTCCAATCAAACCAAACCCCCCCTTCAGGGAGATCAAACAGACGCGACACGAGCGTCTCCGCAAAAGAACGACAGCATGGGTAATCCCCAATTACCCATTCCTCCCGGCAGGACCGATAAAGATCGTTATCGACAAGACACGTCCCAACAACAAAAGAGTCAGGCCAGTGCACGAACGATCAAACGACGCAGGTGTCGACAAAGGCAAACAGAACGGCAATCGACACGGGCTGATAGTACCCAACTCGGCTCGCTGCTATCGTCGCCGATTGGAAGTAATCACAGTAATCCTACTGATCCAAAACGGACGGTGCACTACACAAGTGGAGATGATAACGGGTCCTCCAAATCGTCTAGTCTACACAACCGCGAACTACAGACGAGTGCGACTTTATCTGACGCACCCTCTCCCGGTTCAAAGGAAGATACAGCGTGTGATAGCGCCCCCCCACCACCTAAGCCACCCGATAGAGATATAGCGACTACAGGTACTGACACCGGCTCAACCTTATCGTACACCGGCTCGGCACTATCGTTAACTGCCCCCAGCGTACTTGAGTCACAAGATGAGGAGTATTGTACCGGAGATGATAACAGCCTACTAGACGCTCTCGAACCACCTGCCCTAGTGACACCGGTCAGGTGGGGTAACCCTGACGCCGAAACTGTTACATCACCGGCACAAGGAGACACACTACAAACAGACAACCCTCAAGAACGAACCACGATAAGCAATGACACAACAAACGAAACAACGGCGACAAGCGGCGAGCTGGATAACGAAGGCAAACAAGATAAAAACGACGATACATCATCAGATCCTTTAAAAGCCAACGACGACAGCATTGGGAGATCATTACGCACAGCCAGAACGAGAGCTCAACACCGGACAGTCCTTGGGTTACCTACATACACCGCGGTCAACTACAAAGAGTGGTCGTCTAGTTCCGAAGAAAACACTGTGAGTCATGATTCAGTTTAGTGAACGAATGCACATGCTGCTGACAATCTTAATATATATGTCCTGCGATACCCGCTCTCAACTCTTGGAAAAAGATGGTGTGCTGGTGACAGTTGAAGGTGAAACCCGAGTGGTGTTGGCGTTATGGACAGTGATAGTCAGAGTGGAGGCCCCTGTAGCACCGAAAATATGGGGACTAGAGCAACAAATGAAGTTATATAGGAATTTATCACTTCATAGAGTGGACAACGATACCATTGCCTTGTGGGACCTGCGCCTTGCTCAGGTACTATACACACTCAACACCGGTGACGAACAAATAACGGACGAAATCCAGTCGGTACAACGACAACGGCGAGGAGTCCGCTCAGTACTAGGAGAACTGGCCAAAGCATGCTTTGGGGTGGCCACAGACTCGGATGTGCGTGTACTATCGAAACAAGTGGACTCGCTGAGCGTTAATGTCCAACACCTGCAGCAATATGACGCACAACTGCTGTCTATTCTTAACATCACGCGCCACTACAGTGAACAGAACAGAAAAGGATTGTTAATATTGCAAGAACACACTAACAAATTGCAAACCATAGTGGACAAAATTAATCATCAAATACAAGACCACATCTTTGCAATACAGTCCCTACAAATTTGCCAAACAGTGGAACAAGTGTTAACAGTAATGGAATTAGCCGTAAAACGATTCGCGGGTGCAGTCGATTTGTTTCACCAACAACTCATGCAGTTAGAGAGAAAACGTCTCTCGAGGGATGTAATGTTCCCCAAGGAATTGCAAACAATATTACAGGATTTGGAACGACAAGGACACACGGTGTTACCATTAACTTGGTATTATCAAAATGTTGAAATCGAACCCTTATGGGCACAAGGAGGAAGGTTGGCCTACAAACTTCTATTGCCAGCCGTAACTCGGGATATTTATTTAACTCATTGGTTGCAGTATTTTCCGGTAACAGTTGCAGTAAATTTCACACGGACAGTAATGGGAAGACGGCGAATAGCCTTGTCCTCCGAATCAAAAGCCTCCTTTGTGCCCTCCGAAGAGGTTTGTGTGGGTAAAAATCCGTGGGTGTGTTTTCCAGCAACTCACTATATTAGACCATCATGCGAAGCGCAACTGGTATCAGGAGACAAAGCGGAGGACTGTACTGTTACACTTTTAGCTAAACCAAAACTGGACTCTATGGTCGTAAGAGACTGGAAACAACCGTTCTTGGTAACCATAGTACCCTTCAAAAATGTAACAATAACACACCGATGTATAGGGTTGGCGGCACGACGAGAAGTAATTAGTCACATCACTCAAGTCATACTTGATGAACGCTGTGGCATGGAATCAGACGATTGGACCCTCAAAGGAGTCAGTGTAGGCTTTAGACGAATGGAACTCAAAGCACCTACGCCTCTCCAGCTGCCCTCGATACAGACAAGGTGGCCGCATGAACTGAACAATGAGGTGCAACAAGACCTAAGTAAGCTAGGACAACTGCGACTGCCAATGAAGGACCTAACCAGCGTACCAGCTCCCGTACTAATGGAAGCCTCAGCAAATCAATCACTGGCGATATCGGGACTGTCACTTAGTATCGGTGATCTGTTGGGAATAATTATAGTCACCACCATCATCTGTGTGTATAACAAACGTACCTTTGTAAAGAAATTAATCTCCTCCACTCTGCAGGTGGTTAAAGACAAGATCGAATCCAACACACCAGCTGGGGTGCCCATGTTACCGCTGGAGACTGTGGCGGCCACGCTATACCCAGAGTTGCCCGCTGTATCCAATGAAATTTAAATGATCGCCTAAAGTACCAACGATATCGAACATAGCGTACAGTTTTGTACTAAGTCCTTGATAATAATTGTGTGTTACCGAATAGTTAGGATAACGAATTAGCGTTTTTACCCTCTACTCACTGTTTAATAATTTTAGTCCAAATACTTGGACTTAGTAAAGAGGGAGGTGTTGTAGCGAACCGTTAGTTAAGCTTATAATTGAAATTGTTTGGACTCCCCTGGTCACCACGTGCATGGAGGCGGGGCTTACCATTGATTGTACTCCTACTTATCTACACCTATCATGTATCGACATCTGTATCCACTGTATCCGGATCTGATATAAGCGAAGGGACCGATTAAAGATTCAGAGTTATCTGCCAGCTGTTGTCCGCATTACTACTTCTGAGCCGTTACAGTATGTACCAAGTAAGACGTTCAGTTTTTCCGGTTTTAGGTCGAGAACTGCTGTAGTAGTTCCATTATCAGAGCACCATTTTTTAAATGCATTGATGTCTCGTTCCGTCTTCTTGCGACTCTTTTTGGAACTAATATAATCCCGTAATATCTTGTCTGATACTTCTTCATTGTTTTCTTCATTTATCGTGTTTTCACTATCTTTATCGCAGCTGAAATCATCTAAATTTACCGTGTAGGTTGTAATATCGTCTATTTCGGCCATTTTTGACAGACGACACTGACAGCGTTTGTTTTGTTCGAACGTATGACAGTTATTTATTGTTTCGTATTCAAATTAATGATTAAATTCCAATTTTTGGGTAAAACAATTTCTTAATTTATTAATTCTATCATTTCCATAAATATCCTGTATTAGTTACTTTATTTGTTTATATGTTTATCATGTAGAATGTCATCCTACTAAATTAATCGCATTGTTTATATTTTCAAGATCTCACTTCCGGTTTTGGATTCCGGTCCATTCCGTTTCATCGGCCGTCGGTAAGTACTAAATTTCAATTTTATTCGCAACATATTTCAAGTTTAGACATTGTATAAAGAAATCTTCATGTTATTTACGGTATTATCATTGTAAAATTTCCCATGATCCTTTAGAAAATGCTCATGGGAAATTTGGAATGAATCTCGCTTAAGCTCACGCAGGTCCAAGACACGCGTGGTTATGTTAATTGTCGGGGCTGGGGGGTTGCATTCCTTCTCTTTTTAACTTATGGTTATTTAATTTGTAGTAGTTGCTAGTTAATATTGATTGGTATTGTCTGTTGTTTACTTCTTCTTGGTTTGTTGTTACCGGTTACTAAGGATCACTAAGGAAGTCCCGGTTACCAAGGAAGTCCTGGTTGCTATGTTATTATTTGGAATAACTTGTTCTTTACTTCAAACCCCCAGTCTCTCTCCCTTTCATGGGAATAGGGATCCAGTCTGTTCACTTGTGATATGTGCATGTATAGTCAAGATTATGTGAGAGGGTTTTGATATATAAATGTCCACAAGTGAATTCAATGTAGTAAAGTTTTAATTGCCTCAGTACTGTTGGTACTTTAGACAATTACCTGGCCACTGGATAAATATAAATACACAGCTTTCCCTACCTCTTTCCTCTCTATATTAAATGAGAGAAAGTCCTGAAAATGTTCCCTGACTCCTTGTGAAATATTCCAATGTCCTTGAAATATCCAATTGGTGTTGCCTACATTATAATAGTCACATTACTCTAGCAGTCTCACAAAAGCGTCCTTACAGCATCAAGGTTCCTCTCTGAATGCCTCTCTCTGTATTGAATGAGAAAGGTCCTTGAAATGTTCCCTGATATGTTCAGTCCTTATGATAAGTTTTCCTGAGATATTTGTGCAGCCAAATTGCCTCACAGTGCCAAACAGATCCTCACTCCCTCATGCCTGGTTCAAGAATGACTCTCTCTATATATTGTCAACAGAATCTCCCCTCACTACCACTTGCCTAGTAACCTCTGAGCATGCTCAGAAGGCATTTCCTGTTATTCCTATATGTAATAGAAGTGGTGAGGAAGGTCAAAGAATATTCCAGTCTGTAACAGCCGACACTGAGGGTTATATAAGCATACTGCAGCTAATAGAAGAGGATTAGTGTAGACTGAGGCCTTAGATCCGTTTCTGGATGGTAAACTCCACTGTAAACCCTCATATTAGGTATATGTAAATATCATAGCTCAAACACATGCCCCCCTCCCCAAAGGAAAAATCTGCTGTCCACTGCAGAGCTAAATCTAATCACTAAGTCTAAGTATCTAATTTAAATGTAATTTGACAAATCTAATCTTAAATGTGGCCAGGATTGTCTGTACATCAACAACAATATTGTACATTAAGAAGATGGCAGCTGGGTTGACATGCAGCATCTGGTCGGCTTCATCACACCGTTGGCAGGTCCATGGCCTCAGTTGCTGTGTTTACGAGGGCCATCGGGATGCCAGCTTCTGGTGGTGGGTCCCTGCCGACCGCCCCTGGATGGTGCTCCAGCTCCTAGTGTACTGCCTTTCCATCTCCGCAGGTCTTAAATTACAAAGCACGTATGGGGGAGTACACTTGTTAAGACTTGAGGGCTGCCATAATGGGTTGACAAATTAGGGGATCAATTATAATGCAATTGTCTACTTATCACAAGTCTATCTTAGAACTACAAGTTCCTCCAGTAGCATAAAACCTTTTTAAGATTATACTTCAATCCTCGCAACACTATAATTTTGGGAACATGATAAAAAAATTTAAAAAAAAGGCCTAAGAGCGGTATAGTAGATTTTAGCATACTACAGAAATTCTATGCATGTATGTATATTATAAGTATGATTACAGGCATGTATGCACATATGTATTTTATATCATATTCTTATCACAGAACTGTGTGCATCTATATCTATATATCTTAACTATAATTGGGCTGTACAACAACCCAAATAAAAGTGGTCTAACACACACAGGTGCCTTCAACCATAAAGTTAGGCTCCAGGTACCTTTAAAACAATGCTACTAACTAATCACACCACCATATTTCTTAAGACTAAAGAGCAGTATATTGGTGGGCTTGCTTCCCAATTCCAAGTAGTTAGTAAACTTATACCTAGTTTAAGATGTGTTAGTAGACTTATCTCCTAATCTTAGATATATTGGCAAACATATTTCCTGTCCTTACTTATTGGTAACTTATTCTTACTTCACTTGTTAGTGTACTTATTTCCTAATATCTTTGATTAGTAAACTTACTCTAGTTTTCACTCATTAGTAATAAAATATCATGTGGTCTGTACACATGCTGATCATTTTGGCCTGCTGAGGGGTAGTACCCCTGCATCTGCATCCCACAGTGCACTTCCTGATGGCGGTCATGGCTGGAAAGATGGAGAGTAGCTAGTGAGGTTCAGGCAAATACCGTTTTTCCTGGACATCACAACATTGGTACCATCGTGTCCTGTATGAATATTTGGAGAGAAAAATAGAAAATGTAGGTTAGGTTGTCAGTTCCGCAGAATATCTCAGCAGTTCCTTCATTCGCATTACCCTTTCCCACGCCCAGCCCATACCCGGCCTTTGGTGAAAATGAAGAGACTTGCCTGGGTCTAAGGTAGCTTAAGTTAATTGATGTGGCTTCAGTATCGTTCTGGTCTGTTTGCATTCAAAACTTGGCAACTAGTGTTGGTTGTGGGTGTGGTTGCTGTTTTGCTACATTCTAATCCTCAGTGTATTAATTAAAAATAGGGCATAATTCACAGCATAGTTCTTATGCTGGTGTATAGCTGTAGGCGGTCAAGTAATTCCTTCAAACTAATGCAATCCCTGAGAGTCTAACCCGACAATCTCAGGGTCTCCTGTGGGTGGAGGTTGCTTGACGTAATGCAGTCTACTTTTAATCTTTTGGATGGTTGTCTGCGCAAACAATTCATCCAGCACCATTTTCAATCTGCTTACTCAAGGATATCCTTATCATATAACCTGTGCACATTTTCCTTGCCATAAACCTGGCTTATTTCTACATTACCTTGTTACCTTGCCATAAACCTGGCTTCTTATTTCCTTTATTCCGGGACTTGATACTTGCATTAGTAGTCTCAGAGCTGGTATAAAATCCCACGTCCCTTAAGCTCTGTGACTTCCACCTACTCAGTGGTTCTTTGTAAAAGGTCTCATACTTGTGTAACCTGCCTAATGGTTCTTTTATTACTGCCCATTTCTTACTTTACTAAGTCAACCTGTGTTCGGCACCTGATCCTTCCCTCTAAAAGGGTTTTAAAGTGTATTTGTACACTCCAATAGCCTTCCTGACTCTTGAATAAATATCGGTTATTCTGCCTTGGTCCTGCCTTTTACACCTGTTTTTACTCCACACTAACCTTGGTATACTTAGTTGGAATGAACATTACTGTCTTACTTCTTATGACTGCCACCTTATGACTTTCTTTGCTGTCTTAGATTTGGTAAGGTTCTAAGGGGAATGTCTGACTGCAAGTATTTATTCTGAGCAATCTCATTTGCATACTCTGTTGGTACCCACTGAATTGATTTATCCATAAACTTAATCTTGGCATGTGGCTGCCCATGCAATACAGCTACATCTAGTACTGTCTGAATCAGATACATCTCACTTGACCTCTGACCATTAATTAACTTATATGACATTGGAGTGCTACGAGAAGAGCGTTTTGCTGCACTTTCTGCCTTACCAGCACTTTGGGTGTCCTTCCTTTCCCTGTCAGGGAGTGTCGGAACAGAGCCCTGTAGATGGGGAAGTGTGGGCCCAGATTGGGGGCCTAGTGTATCATTTTTCCTCTTGTCTGACACACTTGGTGTGTTAGCTGGGACAGTTACTTCTATCTGATCCCTGTTTTCATGTGGTGGGCTAACGAAACTATCCATTGGGATGTCCGCAACCTCCAGTGGTGATTGTTCTCCTCTGTCATCTCTAGATTCATGACCTGGCCGGATATTTACTGGCCCTACTTTTTTCAGTCTAGCTAATGCTACCGGCTTGACAACAAATTTGCCTGACCGGATATCCTTCAGATACACTGTAGTATCCGTATGGAAACGCAATATGACAAATGGACCATGATAGATTTTTGCTAGCTTCAGTTTGAGAGATTGGTCCTGAATCCTGGGCATATAAACATATACTATGTCACCTGTTCTAAGGACTGGTTCCCATGCTCGCTTATCATACCTTTCCTTCATTTTCTGTGCACTTGTTTTCAGTGAATCTAGGGCATATCTGTGTGCATTCTGCTGTCTCTGAAGGTGCTCAGCAAAATGGCTTTGTACAGGTTGCATTACATTTGAGGGGTTTGGAACCTGGTTTAGTTCGGGAAAGATAGGTTCGAACCCATGAAGCAACAAGTAGGGGGAGACTCCTGTGGCTGTAGCCTTGGAGGTGTTGATTGCAAATGATAGGGAACCGAGCAACATATCCCAGTTTTTCTGGTTTTCATTTACATATGAGCGAATAATTCCCAGTACCGTTTTATTCATTCTCTCTACTGCCCCTGATGCTTGAGGGTGTAATGAACTGGTGAATGAGTGAGATATCCCATAGTGAGCAGAAAACTGTTTGAATGCGTCTGAGATAAAGGCTGATCCATTGTCTGAGACAATAGTATGCACTGCGCCATACCTATATATGACATTCTCAGCAAACTTTGAGATAAGGGTCTCAGCGCGTAGGTCCTTTTGGGCCCAGCAGATAAGATACCTGCTGTAGTAGTCAATCATGCAAAATATATGTTTATTACCATTTTCTGTCTCAGGCAACCTTTCTAAGAAATCCATGTTAATACAATAGAATGGCCTTGGGGCTGGGTCACGGAGTGTCAATGGGGGCCTAATAGGCCTAGTTGCCCGCTTTGTTGCGAGGCACACCTCACATGTGTCAACGTAGTTTTTAACATCCACATTCATTCCTGGCCAAAACAAGGTAGATCTCATTTTGCCTATCATTTTGTGGAACCCCATGTGCCCTGCATGAGGAGCATCATGGTTCTGTTGCAGGAAGTGCAAACGGAGGCCCTTTGGCACATACAGGCGGGCCTGGAGTACTGGTGCCTGACCCTGAGTCATTGACAATCTAAAGAGGAGATCTTGATGTATAAAGAAATCCTCCTCTCTAAGAATAATTGCTCTGGCTTCTTGTGGGTCATCTGGTAATTTACCTGTCATTATAAAGGAGACTAGGTTTGCTGATTCTGTGTCCCTATCCTGTTCTTTCCTGATTGTTTCTGGGCTCACTGACACTAACTCGATAAGAGACTGAGCTTCTTGTCCTGTCTGATCTTTGTACCTGTTTCTCTTTCTGTGGTTAGGGAGATTCCTAGATTGAGCCGGGGGTTCATTGCCTGTAATTTCCCTGTTGACCTTACATATCTTACATGATACCTCTTTGGGCTTTGTCACCTTCGGAGGGTGTGAGGAAATGGGGGTGCGGTCCTTATCTACGGGTACATATATTCTCGACCAATAGTCAGGGGACACGTTTTGTTCCCCCAGAATATATTTGATGGTGAACTGGTAGTGTTGGAGGGTGTCTAACCACCTTGTTACACGGGCAGATGTATCCATACCCTTCTTTGTCACCCTATTGATCAATGGTTTGTGGTCGGTGTGTACTTCAAAGGGGGCCCCTTCTAGGTACACCTTCCAGTGGTTCACAGCATAGAATATCGCGGCTAACTCCTTATCTCCTACTGAGTAGTTTAGTTGGGCACCCCTGAATGGAGTACCCCAGAAGGCTATAGGACGGAGTTCACCTGTGTCTGACATCTGCTGTAGTGTTGCCCCCATTCCCCAATCTGATGCATCAGTTGATAACACAAATGTTTTGTTAAAGTCGGGGAAGAGAAGAAGATTACCAGTAGTCAGAACCTTCTTTATGGTTTGGAATGCGGTCTCTTGTTTTGGTCCCCAATCAAAGGTTCCCTTTTTCTCTTTCTTTGTCATATCGTACAGAGGTTGAGCTATCCTGCCATAGGATGGGCAAAACTTTCTATAGTATCCTGATAAACCCAAGAAACGCCTGACCTGCCTTACAGTTGTTGGACGGGGGAGATCAACTAGTTTCTTAATGTTGTCTGGTGTAGGATAAATACCTTCATTTGATAGGATATGTCCCAAGAATTTGATATTTTCTCTGCCTATTTCACACTTTGATGGTTTAAGAGTAAGGCCTGCCCCTATAATTCGATCTAGCACTTCTTCTATATCTCTCATGTGGTTTTCAAAGGTGTTACTCCAAACTATGATATCATCCATGTATGCAAGTACATATTTATACCGTATACCTGAGAACACAAGGTCTACCATGTTCTGGAATGTAGCAGGGCTGTTACATAGCCCCATACTCATTCTGACATTCCTGTACTTACCAGAGGGGGTTAGGAATGAAGTCAGCTCTTTGCTGTTTTCTTCCATTTCTATTTGATGGAAACCCATTTCCAAGTCAAAGGCTGAGAAATATTTTGGTTTTCCCTCTCCTACAGTATCCATGATGTGTTCTATGTTTTGGATTGGGGCTGATTTTGGGATGGTCATAGCATTTAACTTCTTGTAATCCACCACGAGTCGCCATTTGTTGTCCTTTTTAGGGACGAGAAATGCTGGTGAACTCCAGGGCCCGTCCCCACCTGGCTCAATAATACCCTTTTCTAACTGATCTTGTATGATATTTTCTAGCTCCCTCCGCATAGGCGGGGAGACTCTAAAGGGGTGAGTCTGAAAGGGGACTGCCTCTGGGATTAGATCAATACGATGTTTAGTGAGATGTGTATGACCTAACTTACCATCTGTTGAAAAGGCTTTTCTCTTTTTCTGTAGTAACTCATTGCATGTCTCCTTCTGTTTCTCAGTGAAGACTGAACCAGAGAGATCAATTTTGAGAGCCTCACCGTGGGCTAGAGGTGTATTTTGCTCCTCTAAACTTTCATCCTCTACATCTGGGTGCCTATGCACTGTTCCCATCATACCTGCACTGTCGTTGTCTAATCGGGCCTGTATCTCATGAGCGACCTCATTTGAATACATACCAAGGGTTGTCCCTGCCTTAATTTTCCTAGAGTCTTTGGATATATTAAGGATTCCCACTGGAACTAACCCTGAATTGACTGTTACGACTGCTAGGTTGGTGGATCTGCATTCATTGCCGGACAGGTTGGGGATACTTGAGAATGTACCTACCTGACCACTCCATACTCTCGGGCCAATGCCTACCTTCGCTGCAACGCACACCTCAGATTTACCTGGAATTATCACATCATTCTCCAAACGCACAGGCAAGGACACAGGTTTGAGATTAGGTTCAGCAAAGTCAAGAATCATAGAGAGACTCCGCAGAAATGATCTACCCAGTATTACATCATTTGATAGATTTTCAAGGACATGGAATAGTACCAAGTATTTCTGTCCATCCAACCTTACCGGAACCTGCACATCGCATACTGCTCCCTCTGTAGTACCGTTTGCCATGACGCACCTCAGGTCGCTCTTTGTCACCACTGCACCCAATTTCACAATGTTCAGGGATCTGAAACAAGAAGCAGACATACAGGATTCACAGGCACCTGTATCTACAAGAGCCTTAAAAGTCTGATCGCCAATGTAAACATGTGTAGATGCCTTGTCAGACAGGGTGTGAGATATCACCCTCCTACTGTCCTCCTTATCCGTAGAGTATCTATACATACTAATAGAGTTAATGCCTTCACCATCCTTACTGGCTGTAGAATATTGTTCATTTACAATGGAAAACACATCCTTGATTTGTGGTGAAAGGCGAAGTTCATTATTAATCAACATTGGTACCACCTCATCTGGATGTAGCTTATGGTGTCCTTCACCATAACATGCAGGTGTCCTGGGACACCTAGGTTTCACCTCCTGGTACGTCAGCTCGGATGACAGTCTCTCCGCCTGGTTTTGCACACATTCCTTAAAACCAAGACAAAAAGATCCACAATATCCAGTTTTATGATGTACAATAGCCTTTCTAATGCAGGTGTTTATATTGGAACGAAGGCTGTTGACACAGTCCATCAATAATTTTGCAATCACAGTCCACGACGAGCACACTATCCTTATCTAGATGAGCTGGGCAGATACATGAGTTGGTGCAATGTTTACAGTCAAACAATATAACCTTGTCACTCCTGTTATCCATGGTGGGGGTGGAAGCTAAGTGTTTATACTTCTGTGAGACCCTCTCCGGCCTCCAGGGGTGCTTTGACAACAGTTCAAAGGCTAATAGTTTAACACATCCTAAGTCTTCTTCATCCTGTCTTTCTAACCAGGGGGAGCCAATAGAGTGGGGAGAAATATGGGTATCTACATGCTTGTTATTATCTGGTTGTTTTGATGTGGCTGACAATTCTGGCATAGGCTCAACAAACAAGTGGGTTAGAGCTAGGTCTGAGAGGTTCCATGGGAGTCCTTCACCCTTCCCATAGTTCTCAACATGATGCTTCTGCTTATCCATTTCCCTGGCCTTATCTCCTATCATGTTTTGAGCTATATTTTCTACCGGGTGTCCCTGTTGTTTATACCTCAATCTGTCAGTACCTGCCTGATTCCCACTTGTCTCGTTTTGTCTTATCATACTTGTATGCTCTGCCTGAATCTGCCCTGGCCTTAGCATGTTTTCCCTCTTCCCCATATTATCCTCAAAACTGTCCTGAGTTCTATTGTCTATCTCCCCATGGTCCTTTGTCACTGAATACTGATGTTTGTCGGGTTCCACTGCTGACATGGGGACATTATGGAACCCCTTTACTCGTTTCCCTGTGTGATATGCCGGACTAGGTTGTTGACTGTTTCCACCAAGTCTACTTGTCTGCCTACTTGCATAACATGTGGGGACCTCTGATTTATCTGTGCTGGGGCTTGCTGATATGGCTGTTGTGCAGCATACCCCGATTGCTGTGGCCTATGTCCGTATCCCTCACCACCCGTATATGCCTGCTGCCCATAGTTCCCTTGCTGGTCTCCACTATATCCCTGTTGATTGTACCCATTATTCCATTGGTCACGACCACTGTTTGGGGCTCTATTACCTCTCTGCTGTCCCCTCCCTCTACCTCTATAATTGTTTCCTGACTGGCCTCTATTGTTGTTTGGATACCTCCCAGAATTTCTAGGTTTAGGGGGGGCCAGAGGGCAGCCTCTCTTATAGTGGTTACCATTGCAATTCCAACACTGGACGGTGGTAGGATTATTGGGACTAGGCAGCTGGCCTCCATTTTGGGCATATTCTCGTGGGGGATACCTCTCTTGTACGCTAACTGCATTGACTGCGGCATTGGCTGGCGTGTCCCTGACTTGAATTGAAGCTATTACCATATCCATTTTCTCGTTTAAGGTTCCCTCTGATGACATTACTGCAGACACCTGACTCCCTATAGATTTCATGTGAGATTCTAATGCATCTAGCCTCTAATGCATCTAGCAAAAGTTTTACCCGTTATGTCTCCACCAATGTCGGGGCTGGGGGGTTGCATTCCTTCTCTTTTTAACTTATGGTTATTTAATTTGTAGTAGTTGCTAGTTAATATTGATTGGTATTGTCTGTTGTTTACTTCTTCTTGGTTTGTTGTTACCGGTTACTAAGGATCACTAAGGAAGTCCCGGTTACCAAGGAAGTCCTGGTTGCTATGTTATTATTTGGAATAACTTGTTCTTTACTTCAAACCCCCAGTCTCTCTCCCTTTCATGGGAATAGGGATCCAGTCTGTTCACTTGTGATATGTGCATGTATAGTCAAGATTATGTGAGAGGGTTTTGATATATAAATGTCCACAAGTGAATTCAATGTAGTAAAGTTTTAATTGCCTCAGTACTGTTGGTACTTTAGACAATTACCTGGCCACTGGATAAATATAAATACACAGCTTTCCCTACCTCTTTCCTCTCTATATTAAATGAGAGAAAGTCCTGAAAATGTTCCCTGACTCCTTGTGAAATATTCCAATGTCCTTGAAATATCCAATTGGTGTTGCCTACATTATAATAGTCACATTACTCTAGCAGTCTCACAAAAGCGTCCTTACAGCATCAAGGTTCCTCTCTGAATGCCTCTCTCTGTATTGAATGAGAAAGGTCCTTGAAATGTTCCCTGATATGTTCAGTCCTTATGATAAGTTTTCCTGAGATATTTGTGCAGCCAAATTGCCTCACAGTGCCAAACAGATCCTCACTCCCTCATGCCTGGTTCAAGAATGACTCTCTCTATATATTGTCAACAGAATCTCCCCTCACTACCACTTGCCTAGTAACCTCTGAGCATGCTCAGAAGGCATTTCCTGTTATTCCTATATGTAATAGAAGTGGTGAGGAAGGTCAAAGAATATTCCAGTCTGTAACAGCCGACACTGAGGGTTATATAAGCATACTGCAGCTAATAGAAGAGGATTAGTGTAGACTGAGGCCTTAGATCCGTTTCTGGATGGTAAACTCCACTGTAAACCCTCATATTAGGTATATGTAAATATCATAGCTCTAACATAATACTGCGGGAATTCGGGAATACCCTGAGAGGGGACTTCCCCAGGGAACTCCAGAGCCGACCCTCAGTCGTCATAGTGACGTCAGAGGGTCTATTCCCAGAAGCGCGGTGTTCCCCAAAGACTAGCTAGTAGTATAAGGAACATCGCTTCTGTCCCGGCTATCTACCTTGTAGGATGTTCAGCCGATATTGTGGCTTAGTAGACAGCTATGATTAATACCTTGTTGTATAATGTCCAACACCAACACTCAATACCGATGTGTGATGTTTAACACCAATACTCAATACCAACACTCAATACTGATGTGTGATGTTCAACACCAACACTCAATACCGATGTGTGATGTTTAACACCAATACTCAATACCAACACTCAATACTGATGTGTGATGTTCAACACCAATACTCAATACCAACACCTGGTATCAATACTAACACTTATGATAACACCTGATACTAACACCTGATATGTCATGTTTCAATACTTATACGTATACAACACTTTATTTACATCTTATTTTCAATATTTAATAAAACAGTCTTTTAATACCTTTTAATAAACTTTCATCTTAAAACATCAATACTTTGTGCTTAACTTGGTTACAGCACACTACTTCCTAAAGCTCTAAAGCTTCCCGTTTTACCGGAGGTAGCCGTCGATAAGGAAGGCGGAAAGGTTGATGACCTTCAGTGTCTATCGTGTGTTCTACTCGATCCGTTCTTCCCAAAGGATCTCCGGGTCGAGCAAAGATTGACTCCATTTTCTTCAGAAGACTTCTTAGTTCATGTCGTTCCCCACTGTTTAGTGCGTCTGTCGTCTGAACTAAGGTTTCCAGAGTTTCGTGCAATGGACTCGGAACTGGAAGGTATCCCGTTCCTGTATCGATAGCACTAACTCGTACTTCTTCATAATCATTTCCTATTAAGTCCAATTTTCCCAGTTCAGATTGTTCATCTTCCCCGGTTATTTCGGAAACTGGAATAGGTGTGATTCCCTGTGGACTGGAGTCCACTAGGCCATCTACATGAGCTAGGGTTACCCAGCCCAATGTATCACCCTTCTTCAGTTTAATCAACCCGGAGGTATGATTACTTATAGGAATTGATCCTTCTCTGGCACTTCCGATCAAGGTATCCCAGGCCTGTATTCCTTTTTTAGAAAACAGTTTCGGGTCTGGTTCGAAGAGTGCATCTCCTCGTGGTAAATCTCCTTCCCCAGCTATCAGGACATAAACCATCTGCTGAGGTGGGATGCCCACATCTTGTCGAACAGAAATCAAAGAAGAAATCCGTCGACAACTACATTCCACTTCCATTAACTCAGGAAATTTGAGTCGGAGAGTGCCATCTGGTAGATCCACAGAACCTCCATAGAGGGTGAGAAAATCTACGCCTAATATTCCACTCTCTTCAATATCACTGAGTATGGGACCCCATACGAATTCAGTGTTACCTATTGAGACTGGAATAATCACACTACCATAGCATCTCATGTGAGTGCCATTAGCAGCTTTTGCCGAAGCTCCAGGAACATGACATTCCTGTGCAAATCCAAGAGACTGATAGAGTCCATTGTTCAACACAGAGCGACTAGCGCCAGTATCTAATAACATATCTATCTTTCTTCCTTGAATTCTAGCCGGCACATACCAACGTCGCCCTCCTAATGGGGACGGTTGTCGTATAAACCGTGAGATCCCATCCAAGGTTCCAAGATCCCATCCGCGTTGACAAAGCCATTGCAGACAGGGGTGAAAGATGCTTACTACAGATCGTTGCGACCGTATTTTGTATCTTCCTCATAGCTCATCCCATTCCGTACCACCGGAAAGGCGAAAAGCGTGAAGTGCAGCTTCTCCGGGTCCATCTCGTAACGCTCTTTTGAGGTATGGCAATGCATCGACTTTATTCCAGCCATTACATTGTATATCCTCACAAAATCCCGCGAACCAGTGTTCCCACTCCATTCCTTTCCCATAAGGTTTTGGAATGACAGCGTTCTTTCTGGCTGCGTTCTCTGGGTGCATCATCGGAACCTTGTCAGCTCTCGCCATTGACAAGTTAAAGATCCGATCTTGTTCCCGGATTTGGTTGAACGAGTTGAACCCTAGTTCAGCTATAGCTTTACTAGTACGTTCGGAACTCGGAGAACCCATTCTTGACTCAGAGGGTAGCCGGAAGCTAAACAAAGGAGTCTTCACACCCTTTGTTCCAGATATGAATCTGTTAGGGGTCTTCTCTAGATCTTCTACTTTCCCTGGTGGGGAATATAGATGATCTCTTACATTACTCCAGCCAGCTTGTGACATAGGCATCCGTTGAGATGATTATGTCTCTGCTAGTTGAACTTGGTCCTTCATGTAATGTACATGTTGGTCCAATCGCTCGATTTTCTCTAGAGTCTCAATCTCGCGAACCGAAAGTTCTTCCAAGTTATGGTGCCTTTTGGCTACCTCCTCGGCGATCTCTCGGTTTCGAGCTTCTAGTTCCCGACACATGTCTCTGGCTTCCCTTTCCCTATCAAACTCGGCTAAGAGTTCTGGTCCAAGGAAGCCTGCAGGAACTTCATCGGAAGGTACTCTTAAGGTATCTTCCAACCTATTCCGGGGAGTACTAGACTCTCCGGGACTATCTATCTGAGACCCAATTTTACTGAGTCCCTCCAGATCCCTTGCGGGGCCATGTCGGCTGTCGGCCGCCGGACTGAAACTCTTCAGGACCGTCGAACTCAAATTCTGAGCGGCGGTTCTCTTCCGAGATTTCTCCTTACCGGACTTGTGGGTTTCACCCCCTCCCTCTGGTTTTGGAGACTTGTCATCATTCCGGGCCGGAAGAGTTTGTTGAGAAGTTACCTCCCCATCCTCACTCTCCTGTTCAGCCTGGGACCTGGTTTTTATTCCAGATCCGTGCATTTACCGAGAATCCCGGGTTGTGCAAGCAACCTAGGATCCTGGCCACGGCACCAGTGTGGTGGTCGCCGCCTGTCTAGCAGGTTGGATGACCCCAATCCGGAACGCTAGTTCCAGGCAGGATCCCACCCTACGCACTCAACGTAGGTTGGTTCGGTTTTCGGTTAGTTTGCACAGACCTAATCACACATAACACAACGTCATTTAATAAACAGGGATGTTTATTAATCACTTACTTCCCGGAAAGATCTGGAAGATCTTCCCCACAAGTACAGTACCCTAGCACATGGGTGCTAGGTAACGCTGGATAGGCTAATCCGGAAGATTCGCCTAACCACCAGGAAGGTTACGAGAACCCGCCTGCAAAGTGAGGGCCCAAGGGTCCGTTCCGTAGAAGAGACGCGCGAGGACAGCCTGTCGACCTACTGTGAACGCTGAGTATATATACTAAGCGTTACGTAATCCCGGTCTCCGCCGCGCCACTCTCGTGTGCGGCGTTGTCCGGAATCACTACACAGTAAGGATCGGCATATCGCGCCACCTTCCGTGAAACAAATGAACACTGCTGGATTCCCATCCCACTACAATTCCGTTGCTCCAGATACCTGGGAAGTTCGATCTTGCCATTTACAATATCTTTAAGGATATCTGGTCTTACCACCAGTGCAGCCTTCAGGGTCTTTGAGCTGAGATCTAGGACACCCGAGGATTTATTCAATTTAATTTTCTTAATCAAATCAAGGCTTCGAGACATGTCTATATCCCACAACTGAATCTGCCCCTCATCATCATCATGGGTCCCACCTGCATCATAATTGGTATGATTACCTGTATCTACATACATATCAACTCCCTGTATAGCTAGTGGGGGTGATGTTATATGTTCTGCTATTGTAATGTAATGATTATTCAAGAATTCTGGGACAGCCTCATAGGGAATGTTACTCCCATGGTCATCCTTCAACAGGTATGTAGTCTCTGACTGCAGGGGTTTCCAGATACGATTAACTATTTTCCAGAATTTTTGTGGGCATGAAGCATTTTCTGTCAGGGTGGACGTGATAAAAGACAATTTTACCTGCCGAATTCCCGTGTTTATTTGTCTAGATAGTGTTCTACATGCCACTCTAATAACCATGTTATTCGGGTCCGATGTAAGAGGGGAAGTCTAGCACGTTTATTTATTTTCTGTTGAATATCAGGTGGGAGATCAAATCCATCTCGTTGTTTAACCCTGTAAGATTTTATCGGACAGACACCATCAAGGTAAGTTGACACATGTTTTTCAAAGTCGCCATATAGGGCCTCAGGAGATGGCAGTGGGTGAGAAGGGTTTTGAAACAGTGCCATGTGGGCTTGCAAGTCTTGGAGGTCAATATCTTTATAGCTGCGACCTGTAAATGTTCTAACAGCTGACACTAGCTTAACAAACTTACGGTGAGCAAAATTAGGGACATGGTCACTAATATAACAATTAACATTACCAGATTCTTTTAAAAAGTGGGAGTTGGTGTATATATGGTCAATACGTGAGGTACCATATATTGTTATATAGGTGTCCTTAGTCTTCACATACATTAGCTGGTTTTCATCCAAGAAACGTTTCATTGCTATGTATTTTTTACTTAGTGGAAAATTAAGGTTGACATTCATGTCCCAAGCACCCAACATTCAAAATTTTCATATTTCTGATCACCAATAATAGTGGATAAAGTTTCATATGCCAGTAAAGGGTTTCCATGTGGGGGTCTGTAGACACTAATTATCTGAATTCTCTTATTGTTTGGTTTAACAAACTCACAGACGAGTACCTCGATGTGCATGTTACACATCGAGTATTCATCATTTACTTGCACAAATCTTGCATGTTTTTGACTCACATACAGTATCAGGCCCCCTCCCTGTGTGGCTATATGTCTTGGACAATCCAGTCTAAAATGTGAAATTCCCTCAATAAAAAGCAGTTCAGGATCATATCGTTCGGTTAACCAGGATTCCGTAACAACTAAGAAATCAGTACCAGTGAACATTAACTTTACTTGGTCCAATATTTTGTACAAACTATGCGTATTTAGAGTTATAAATGTGAGCCCCTTAAGGGCCATTATTTCTTGCGGTAGGTAATAGGACATCATTTTAAGATTAGCACAGAAGAAGACAAGCAGATCAGTACCTTAGTTAGTTCAAATTTTATTTGGGTAATCAACCACAAATAAATCCCAGTACATCCACCATAGTTTAAAACATATGTATAAACACCCACTGACAGTAGTAACACTGTATCAGCCATTATAGGCCATCTTCCCTGAACACACCACCCAATATAGGAAATAGTAATCACCAGCACCACCACCAAATACCAGAGAAAATACCAATTGGACATAAGGACACAATCAAACTTACAGTAAACAGGTGTAGTACATAATCCCTGTACACAAAATTGTCATGCAGCTAAAGGGGGCAAAGCTTGCAACATTGCCAGCTACTACCTATCCCATAGTTTCCAGTGCCTGAAGACATTACATAAACAAAACAATCAAATAAAATACTCGCCACATTGTGGTCCCAAACATATAATAAAGGAGTGGGATGCTACTAAGACGACCTTACAGAGTGCATTATAATATACCAATACAATGATAATAAATCTCATTTTTCATCCGATATTAAATATCACAGCATCTCAGCAGGCACATACTCATGGGTTCTGGGTTCTTTCCATAGATGCCAGACAAAAAAACAACAAAAAAAACAAACAAGGAGTAAGCAGGTCTCATCAAATAGGTAACCAGATCAAGCTCCACCAGACATAGTCTTTGTCAATATGTTAGAAAACAGTACATATTTACACATAAAGAGTATAGTCACGATTCTAATGATGAACACCAGCCCGCCTATTTGCTAGCAGTGATTTTAAATAAGATCGTGGCATAAACATTGACAAGGCTAACTCTCGTTTGGTTACTACTAATTATCTACTTGGTTATGCTATGCCTGCAGCCAAACAAACACCTTCTCTAGCACTGGATGTCTGAGTGTATGAGCATGATACACTCGTTTATAATACCTATAGTTTGAGTCTGTAAACTAGACTACACAAAATCAGACTTAGACTTTTTCAAATGAAAAAAGATCAGTTGTTTGGGATCTGAACGCCATTGTATTTACCCTCCATTCAGTAAAATTGAAGTTGCTAATTTTTGGGTGGCAAGCAGAAAAGTGGGGGGTGGTCGCCTCCCCTGCCCCCCCCCCCCCATACTGATGCTACTGGATAGTTAGAATAATAATTATCTCTATACCATTGGATGTAGCGTTCCATGCTCCTTTTCTCACCCCTGGTACAAGTTTAGCCATAGGAATAACATTAACAATTGCATATATGTTAATTAATTAAATTTATATACAACGAACCATGATTCACGATCTAGTTCTATATAATTACTATAATGAGTCATGATAGACTGCTACTCACGTCACACGTGGGAGGCGACCTCCACACATGCACATTTGTGTTGGTGCACCCTCTCATAAGATCTCACACTCTCTTAGTCTTATTCTGTACTCTCACTAAGCTCTATGGAGAATAATTCTTAACGAACTAGGCTTAGAGCCTTGAGAATCCACTGGCTTGCCTCCCGTGCTAAAGACGTACATCAATGCAACCAAAGATTTCTATGATCGCAATGATGCCACCTAGCGGGAATACTGTGAACCAGTGGATTCAGATGATGTTTTTCTTTACCTTAATATGCTATAATATCTGATAAAATAGGTTTTTAATTAGATCAATGTGAGAGGGTAGACCCTCTCATGAACAGTGGCAATAACAGTGGCAGTAACAGCAGCAGGACATTTAGTTATGAAACGGTTACTACCACTGTTGGTGCCACTCACACTGAAAGTGCCGTTCACTGTTACATCCACCAAGTATTGAAACAGGAACTGCCACTGTGGTGCCAGTGAGAGCAACAGCGAGAGGAGTTTCAACTATTGAAACAGGTCCCTGGTGATGTCAGCATTCGGGTAT
This sequence comes from Alentia gelatinosa, assembly GCA_950022655.1. Lineage (NCBI taxonomy): Eukaryota > Metazoa > Annelida > Polychaeta > Phyllodocida > Polynoidae > Alentia > Alentia gelatinosa. Next base: position 5,794,215 of record OX465581.1, on the reverse strand, counting down.
ATGTTTAAAAATTTGCCAAAGTCGCCAGGTCCTCTAGAAAGTCCCCTGTATATAACATGCCATGATAATTCCTCTTATATTTACACTGTGCGAAAACTACTGGTCAGTTTATTCATATATACGCCATTGCTTAAGTGCATGTATCGGCTGATTATTGACACGTTTGCTCTTCTATACGTCAGTGTAATGGCTGTATTTACCGCAAAGCGTATATGAAGAGAAATATTGTGTGCCGGACATTTTATACGTCCATAGATGAGGCGTATACACAACGGAAAAAAGGACTACCTTGTATACGCAAAATCAAACCTATATAAGCCGGGTGTATACATATATAAACTGGTGGTTTTCGCACAGTGTTAACAAAGACGGTTTTCAATTGTTGCTGTAAAAATCATAAGAACACATCCTGACAATTTTATAAAGAATTTTGGAAGATCTTGACCATTTGCACAATGTAGGTTAATGTTTATGTAATGATTTCGGGGCATTCCATTTGATCGTATCATATGAAGGTTGTAGCTGTATGACACAAAAGGTTATTTACTATATACCCATGCCTTATATACTGTAAATATGCACCGTTTCGGCATATGACGTAAAAATACTGTGTGGACCGATGGTTTGTACACTAAAATACGGACCACCTTGCCAGACACATTAATTAAGAAATTGGTTGTTATACCAAATGAAATTGATTTTTTCTTTTCAATTTCAGGTATATAGTAAATATATAACGTCCAACCATGTACAAGTCACAGAAGTCGATGATAATTTACCGTTTGTACGGAACTCTGCATAAATGCCTCGGTCCGTACAAACCGTAAATTAGCATCTTGTTCTGTGACTTGTACAGCATGGGCAGGACGTTCTATATAAGTAATAATATCAGGCCTAGGACAATCGTAAGATCTTTTATGTGATCGAAAAGATTTACAAGATGAACCCCTGTGGTTTGTTTTATAAGTTACCAGTGAATTCAGCACTGGACGATACGATCTATCCAACAATGTATGTCCTTGTAGATTATCCTTGGCCAAACTTGTTATATAAAAATAGATCATAGGAGACACATGAATCAACAGATTGCCATATCTTTGACCTTGATCAGGTCTCCTATGTGTAAGCTATGCACACACCCCCCCCCCCCCCCACCCCCATCGACACACACTGCATACATTGTATCAGGTTCCAGTATCAACGCTTATTCAGCAGGTATGTAGACGTTAGGGCCCACCACCCGAAAGTCGGGACGTTAGGGCCCACTCATCTGGACGTTAGGGCCCGCCTAGAGCCAACCTAGGGTTAGGGTTAGGGTAAGGGTTAGGGTTAGGGTTAGGGTACGGGTTAGGGATAGGGTTTGAGACAGGGTTAGGGATAGGGATAAAAATCATGTGAATAGGTCTTATTTGAGACCACTGAGACTCACAGATTGAAGGAGAATGTGTGAAATACTTTTGTCTCACCAAAATGCCCCTATAATTTTAAACCTGTTTAAAGTCAAAATCTCATGAGATTCTGTTCCTTGTTAAGGGTGATTGTCATCGACAATTGCAATGGAAAAAAAATTGTCTCAGCAAAATGGAACCCTGTCATTCACACGAGGAGATTGTGTTCCAGTACCGAATCTCAACAGGATTTGTCGCAGGCCCGTGAGGTACATGAATCCCACCGTTTGAATCCCACTTAAGACGATTCATGGAGGAACCAACACAAATATATGTAACACTGGCAACCTTTCCCAGTTGATTTTGCCAGATAATTACTTTTTTCAATGGAATATCATGAAGTGTTAATTCTGATGGTTTGAAACATAAAATTTGTTCTTTTCTAGTGGATATCAATTTTTTTCTTTTTTTTTCCTGCCAAAAACCTTTTCCAGACTTCTTCACTGCACCTGAAAAGTATAAAGGAAGATTCTGTACCTGGATGTCTTATTATAATGAAAAACAACAGAAGTATCAAGATGAAAATAATGTACAATAATTGTGTTGCAATAATGCGAAATAATGACATCAGTGCAATGCTTACATTGTAATAAGGAAAACACTGCGAGATGCCAATGGCATAATGAATAAGAAACTTTCACTGCATGAAAATCACCATTTTACATGTGTATAGGCCCGGCGTATATAGGTATGCTTTTGTGTATACAAGGTTGACCTTTTTTCCGTCGAGTATACGCCTTATCTATTGGCATATATATACGAGTCCATGTTGCGGTCATATATACATTATATATACGCCTGATTCTGTTGTATTTACGCAAATATCCAATAATTCCGATCTCTGCCACTTGGGGACCCCACTGTAGTTTCATATCATTTGCAATTAGCTATCAAAGTCTATGGTATATAAAAAACAATGTTATATTATTAATTTTGATTATAAAATCTTTTTAAAACACTAGTAAGTATCGTTTCATTGATTACAAATAATAAACCCAGCATTCTTTTGTCTTTTTTACCATTTTTTAATGATTATACTTTCAAAACACCATATTTCTGTATAGTTTTGGATGAATGTGCATATTAAGCACACTGTTTAGGCTAGCAGTATGGTTATAGACTGGAGCCGGGATCACAGACACCACAGGCCTCTGAGGCCAACCCCCCCCCTCCCCGCATCTTGTATACCCCTGGTGTGAAATACAGCCATGACACATCCATATTTAAAGGGAAACAGTCTTGTATACACCTCATATGCTGGCGTGAAATACGAGCATATGAAAACAAGTCAATATTCAGGCAATGCATGCAATTCCGCAATGGTGTATATATATGAATAAAATGGTGGTCTTCATGTAGCGTTTCAAACTATTGCCTCTATAGGCAAACTTTTATGTCGGGACCCTCACACTGGTCATCACACCACCTCAAACCTAATGGAAAAGTGTTGTTATTTCTTTCATCTGTCTTGACAACTTATCATAATGAAAAAGTGGTGCAGTTAACTTGTTTGTGGTTGTATCAATTTATAATAGTTGATACCATACTTTTTATACTTGTTGAAGACCTTGACTTTAGATGGGTGAGGATAGTGCATTATGAACACCCTTGGCAAAACCACAAATCTATACCTACAAAGAAGAAACATTTAATTAGGACTTGTGAGGACTGTAGCCCCATGCTACATTACAGTGAATTTTGTTGGATAAATCACATGTAAATCCAGCAAAACTCTATTGTTCACCATAGGATTATCACTTGTTGTACTTGGGATATACTATTTTTCTATGATGGAGCATGCAAATTATATTTTCAAAAGGTAAAATGAAATAACATGTAATGGATGTGATTGTCAATGAAAAAGGAGCGATGCTCATATTTAAGTTATGGTGGATATCTTGAATCTATTTTTTTAGTGTTCTGTACTGATTGGAGGGATGTGATTTTGCAGAAGAAAACGCCTGGAATCACATCTTAAAAGAAGAATTTTTAGACATGGGCTGGACAGAAAGCTGGCTTCTGGGAACAGAATACAAAAAGGTTAAAATACATTGATAATGAAGTAAACAGGTAAGAGAATTATTTACTTACCCCTTATGATACACAGAATATATGTGTGAAATTTTATCCCGCCACCTATTCATGAAATACTCATCGTAATATGGAAGAGACTTGGTCCTCTTGACAAGAATGTATGGCTCATATCTTAACTCATACTTGACCTGGAAAAGAACAAATTCAAGTTACAAGTAAGGAAAAGATATCATTCCTCGAGATGAATTGTATGAAGTCAAAATGTCATAAATGAAATGTAGCTTATTGAAAGATAGTACAGGGTATTCTACACTCACAGGTAAATCACATATTAGATACTCACAAAAATCACATAAAGCACTGCAAGAAAACCACTATTTTATATATGGATATACCAGGCGTATATAGGTATGATTTTGCGTATACAAGGTAGTCCTATTTTCCGTTGTGTATACGCCTCATCTATATAATCTAAAGTGTATGCGACCTACATATACATGTCCAGCACACAATATTTCCCTTCATATACGCTTTGCAACAAATACAGCCATTACACTGATGTATAGAAGAGGAAACTTGTCAATATACAGCCGATACATGCACCTATGCGTTGGTGTACATATGAATAAACTGGTGGTTTTTGCGCATTGAAGGAGCAGGAGAAATTATATGTGATACTTACCACATAACGCTTTGTCATATTTCTCCACTTCTGAAAATTTGTTGCTCTATGGCCTGGTGGGAAGAAAATCTTTCTGTGATGGTGAATGTAACAAATAAATAAAAGTTTGAGAACACTGAAAACTAGCAAATATCACTGTACTATATCTAAAAAATATAATTTTTCTTCATTCCAGGTCGTTGGAGTAATGATGATTCTGGAGAAACAATCATTTACTTACATATGCAGAAACATGAACAGAATTCAATAATGAATTCACACCATTACCCATTTGCAATAGTGCAGCTAACTTAACCCTCATGGTTAACAGCAGCATGGAGCCTTCAGACATTCCCCTGGCTACAGCAGGAAGATCCCTCCAGGCATCTTTGAAGAATCATTGATATTCATAAACGAAATTCAATAAATGAAAAGACAATTGTTTTAATCAAAAGAAATTTTGACAAAGTATAAGAGCTATATTGACCTTCAATTTGGGAAAACAAAATATCTTTAGTTACCAAGGTAAATTTCTCAAATCACATGACACATCATGTGACATTTCTATATCCCCAAAAAGGGTCATTTATGCAAGCCATTATCCTATCCCCGGATGAAAGTAGAGAAGCAGTAGCTGGGAGTATAAAATTTTATTTAATTTTATGTAGTAAAATGCAGTAAAATATTTATGGCGACCTTACTGGACGACATATTAAAATGTAGTGTGAATATGAAGGTAAGTAAAAGTAGATAAATGATAATTGACGGTAGAATGGATGTCAATTATTAAAATATTAAAATAAGATATACAATAAAGTTGTATAGACAATACATATGTAATTGTATAATATAATGAAAATGGCCTACGTGAGTAGGTGAAGAGAGAGAGGTTGTGGGTGGGTGGGACGAAAAAGGGTACTGTAGTACGTGCGTACTGCAGGGCGGGTGAAGGAGAAGTGAGGCCGCGAGGGGGCAGGAGGGGCGCCCGTGGGGCGCGGTAGAGGGGGACACCGGGGGGAGCAATGACTACCCCTGAGCAAAGCCCATGAGTAACCCATTACCCTATCCCCGGATGAAAGTAGAGAAGCAGTAGCTGGGAGTATAAAATTTTATTTAATTTTATGTAGTAAAATGCAGTAAAATATTTATGGCGACCTTACTGGACGACATATTAAAATGTAATGTGAATATGAAGGTAAGTAAAAGTAGATAAATGATAATTTACGGTAGAATGGATGTCAATTATTAAAATATTAAAATAAGATATACAATAGAGTTTGTAGACAATACATACGTAATTGTATAATATAATGAAAATGCCAAGAAGGCCAGTATAAGGTGAGGGGGGGTGGGAGAAAATTATGAATGTTTGTTTAGGGACCGGATTAGAGCAAGGTTAACGGCCTTGGCATCAGTGTCCTTGATGTAATGTCGGTGGGAATTAGACCTCCAGCCGCCATAGCGCTGGATAGATAGCTCCGGCATACCCGCCTGGCATGCCTGAGTGGCAGCAGCTTTACGGAGGCTGTGGAGCGTGTAGTCGGCAGGCTGATTAGCGGTGAGTAGCAGCGCTTTCCACTCCTTGCTCAGGGTTCTGGTCGTGATCACTTGGCCGTCTGCCAGGAGTAAGAACGGGTCCTCGGGGCTGGCCGTGGGGGCGGCCGCGATCATCCTTCTGCCTGCCCGCACCGGGCACGAGGACGGTTCGGGGGACGCCTGCAGGGTAACTGTCTTTTCCTCCCCCACCATCTGCATGTTCTTTGCCGCCTTGACGCGTATCGATACCTGTCTGGGCGTGACCACGACGTCTCGGCGTGACAGGTGTCGCGTCGGGTCGAACTTCGTCGCAGATGGTGGGGCGACCTCGCTCTGTCGCAGCGCCGCGTAGAATATCACCAGGATAGCGGCCCGCAGAGCGATGTGTAGGGGTGATTCGTCGAGGGCCCCGAGGGCAGCCTTGAGGACGTCCATCGGAACCGCTGGCTTGACGTTCGGTTGGTAGGTTTTGTTGCGCCTCATAGCCTCGAGTGCACGTCTCACCCTGAAATCCTCCGTCGGCGCGACGTCGCCCCCCATCAGCCGCAGGTGCGACAGCTGGTTCGCGACCGTCGCCGGCGAGGGGGCGTGGTCCGCGACGTACTCGAGGTACGCCGTGGTAAAGCTGACGGTAGGTTTCTGGGGGGTCGGCGCCCATCCGGCGGCAGAATGCGAGGTAGGTCGCGACGGCGCTGCGCTGGTTCGCGACCGTTCCGGGGGCACGCGCCTCGCATTGCCGAGCAGATGCCCTCGTCTGGAGCGATCGTAGCGCTGGATCTGCAGGTGAGACGTAACACAGGGTTGAACGATACATGGGTACATGGCATGACCTCGACGAGGGAATGGAATTTCAGGTACCTCGAGGCCGTGTCAAAGTCTCTCGAGGTTAGGTGAGCCCTGCTGAGCGCGTCGGCCACGGTATTGAGGGCACCCGGGACGTGTGTATACACAAAGTCTACCTGTAGTCTGGCCTGCACCATCCAGGCTTGACAGGCACACTCGGCCAGGACGGGGTTCCGGGCGCGTCCCGACCGGAGTGCCTGGACGGTGCCCATATTATCACAGTAGACTTCCACCCGGGTGCCGCGGTCACGGTCGGTTAAGAACGTGCACATCGCATATACCGTGTTGAGGGCCTCGAGCTCCGCGATGCAGGTAACAGGGTCGTTCACAGGACAGACCTGGCCGGAGTAGGAGTACGTCCCGTCTGTACCCCCGATGCCGGACAAGCACGCGTCCACGATCAGGCACTTGGTTGGGGGGCCTCGCGGGATGAGGGCGTGGGCGTTCCAACCCTCGGCAAAGCGCAGGAACCACTCGAGGTCCTGCCGCATCTCGGAGTTGATATTGATGTAGTACCCGCCCATCCCCCGGAGGGCCTCAAGCAGTTTACTCACAAAGGGGCGTGCCGGCCGGATACACTTGGCTACATGTAACACGCGCCCGAGTATGGATTGCAGCTGGCGTTTGGTCAGCGACCGTTTCTGGGCGACCGCTCTGACGTGCTCCCGGACCTCGTGTAGCTTGTCCTCGGGGACGGAGAGCGACATGACTATTGAATTGATCAAGATACCGAGGCACGTGACGACTTTGCTGGGGGGCTGTGCTTTTTCTCGGGCCTCGGGGAGGCCCAATTCCTCAAAGAGCCCTCGGGCTATGGCGAAGTCCGAGGCCGCCTTTTCCTCATCGGGGGAGAGGATGATGAGGTCGTCCAGGTACATGGCAGCCTCGACCCCCTTCCGGCTGAGGATCTTAACTATTGCATCTGCTACACACTGCATGTGGTAGGAGGAGGCACGGGCACCAAAGGGCATCGCCGTATCACAGTAGTAGGCCTCCTCCCACGCGAAACAGAGCAACGGCCAGTCGAGGGGGTCACACCGGAAGTTTTTGTACGCCCGGGAGATATCGATGGTCGACATAAAACTCCCAGGCCCCGAGGCCACCAGGCGGCCGACGAACCCATCCACGGTCAGGAGGCCATGCTCCCGTTCCTCGCCGTAAACTGAGTTCTTGACGATATAACCGTTAACACTGTCCTCCTTGGGGTACGTCATATCGGTTATCACTCGCCGATCGCTGGTCCCTCTCTTCTCACGTGTCATTAGAGGCGACACGTGACACCAGGGTAGGAAAGGGGGGGCCTCGAACGGCCCCATGAGGTTGCCGTACCCCTTCTCCTTCCTGATGAATTTATCCACCTGCTCCGGGTACCCCGTGGCACTGGGGTGGTTGGGTACCCCGCAGGTATCGCTGACCGGCCCGGCGTAACCCAGTGGAAAGCCGAATCTGATGAAGTCCGTCAACTCCTCCTTGCCTGGGATCCCGGAGAGGTATCGGACCCAGACCGGGATGATGAGGTCCGTGGGGATCTCGATACGGGCCCCGAGGGCGTTGGGTAGGCCCGTGCGCCTCACAACATCATAGATGTGTGGCCAGTTGTCCCTCCTATGTCCGGCGAACGCCTCGGGGTCGGTCCGGACCCCGGCGACGGGGATGCCGGTCTCGCAGAATTTTCTCATGGCAGGGAAGTCGATGGGAGTGGGTTCGTGGCCGTCCTCCCGGGGCAATTGCCAAGCCAATTGCTCCGTCTCCCCGCTAACACTACCACAGGCGGGAGTGTATTCCTCGGTGGGCGGGGCTGCACGCTCCGTGCTTCCCCCCACGTTCGCGGCACGCGGTGTTGTTGTCACGTGGGGAGTGACGTCATCAGTCCTGCACTCCTTGACCGGGTACCCCTCGCCGAGTGCACTCGTACCTAGGCCGAGGGGTGCGTCTCGCGCCACGCTCACTCGCGGGGCGCGTCCGGCCCGTTTTTTGAAGCCGTTGTGTGTTGTTTCTGCACTCCTAGTTCGGTGGGGCGGACCGTGTGTCCGGCGTGCGGCGTCCTCCGTGGGGCGGGTGCGGATGTTGGTGCAGCGTTGTCATAACCCGCACTGTACACGAGTTTCCTGTTGCACGCGTGAATTGAGTGCGTGCACATCCGCCGCACCGAATCACAGAACGAACAAACATGGACCCATTTGATCTGCCCGTCCTGATGTCCGTTCCGTAGGCGGCAACCTCGCTCCGAGTTGTACGCCTGGCAGGGGAGCTCTCGGGCCCCGTCCCTTCCTCCGTCTTGACCGTTAGGGGCGCTGGTGGCAGCCGTCATGGCTAGGCGTACGCGCTCGTCTTGAATGCGCACGTGGTCCGACCAGTACACGCGGCCGGCCTCGACCTGATCGAAGATGTAGTTGGACCACCTCCTAACCGCGGGCCACGGCCGTGTCTGGGCATCCACTGATACCTGAGAGAGGTGCCTGTACATATCCCGGCGGTCGCCCTCAGGTATCGCCCGCCCGATCGCCTCCATCATAAGCAAGAACGCGCTCACGTACTCCATGGGTCCCAGGCTTCCCCTAACCTCGAGCTTTTGAGACATGGTATACAGGCCTTCACGTTCGACATACATGTACGGCTTAGAGATCAACTTGTATACGGTCAAATCAGATGAAAACCTACCGGCCGTGCGGTCATGACGAATTCCCTCACGGTCCATCTCCCGCTGGAGCAGATCGTCACTCACGTAGCATTCCCTAAGGTGTCTGGGTGCGGGTAGTCTCGAGGCCTGGTCCTGGGCCATGTTTGACTCGAGTTTGGAGATCCTAGCCGTCTTTACCGTTCGCCCGCTGTCCGAGACCGACTCGATGTTCTCGTTGGAGGACTCGGCCGTTTCCTGGAGAGTGGCCTCCGACTCAGCTGTGGACTCCGGCGGCTTCGATGTGCTAGGCATCGGGGTATTCCTCGTAGTTGGACCCATTTCTCCTATCACTGTACCGTATCGCATGTATGGGGGTGCTACCCTGTACTCGGGGAGTATGAGGCGAAGCACATGGCCAAGAGACGAAAAAGGGTACTGTAGTACGTGCGTACTGCAGGGCGGGTGAAGGAGAAGTGAGGCCGGGGTCTGGACCGGGCTGGACCACGTGACTGCGTAGTAAGTGTGAAAGCCGCGAGGGGGCAGGAGGGGCGCCCGTGGGGCACGGTAGAAGGGGACACCGGGGGGAGCAATGGCTACCCCTGAGCAAAGCCCATGAGTAACCAATGCCTGCCGTACAATGCTGAGCAGAGGAACCGGGTGCTGAAGTGAAATGGTTAAACTGTTTATTTCTTAATTTTATCGCATCAGAAGAGTTTTAACAGGTTCATAGTAGAATGTTAATCCACCTTCCTTCTTTCAACTAGAGACAGTGCAAAGCAGTTATGGTGTCTAGACATCTGCAGTAGTTTACCTACACCAAGTGGCATTGCGGTAAAAAAAGGCTCATTCAGCCTTCTGTGCCCTAAGTGCATACAGAAGAACCTTCAACATATAGTCTTTGTGGTCAGCGACACTAATACATACAAGAATCAAAATGGATATCAGGAATATATGGTAAATTGACTTGGCACATAGTGACCTACTGGAATGGCTGGACTATGTGGTTCTTCCAGGCTCTGAGCAGTTCATCTGTGTCGCTGATGACGACTTGGCCATTATTAGCATCAGGAATCTCAAAGGCTGGCACGATAGCCGCTTCATTGTCATCTAAGTCACAATTCATCAGGATATCATTAAGATGTTTTGACGTCACATAATCAGCATCCACCAGGAAAAGGCGGTCTGTTGTAGAGGCATTCAAGGCAACATTCCGCAATAAATTGACAGGATAGATGTCCTGACAATAAAAAGAAACAGGTATAAGTCTACAGAGAGAAAGGTCTTGGAGCTGTTTCAAAAGTTGAGTAAGGTTTTCAAAGCGAGGGGCCGGCAACAGCAAGCAGCACTTTGAATCAAAGAGGCAGCAAAACTGTTACCAATACCCAATAGCGAGCAGCACCTCCACCTCGACAGTGACACAAGTGCAGTTGCTTAGCTCTTGCTTTGGCGGTGAGTACTCTGGTTTAGCACCCTCCCAACTTTTGAAACAGCTCCCTGGAAGATAATTTTGCAGAAAAAGAAGGTAAATGCTGAAACATAGTCTTTCTGAACCAAAGGGTTCAAGGCGTGCTGTTTAATACGGTATGATAAATGATAGACTTAGTATGACTTGTAAGGGTGACATGTTAGCAACAACAGATTTTTAGCAAGTTCTACTTCAGTGCTAAATCAACACTTCATGTATGTTTCTGATCTTAGGGGAAATACAAAACACACCTAATAAAATTGCTTACCGTTTGGGCAAAATCAAAAACAAGGTGCAGGGCAAGTCTATAGTTTTCAGGAAGGCTGGTTACTAAGGTTATCAACATCTGAGAAAGACGCTGCAGTGACTTAGGAGTCACATGTGCAGCAACAGATATTGCACCATCCCAAGAGGCAGCCATCTTGGTGATGCGGTCAAGGCGATCCAAACTACACTGTGTGATAATGGTGACGGCCTCATCACCTTGTGGCATGCTCCTCTGAAAGACGTTGTTGATGATGTGACGCTTGGCCTTGTATACCTGGTCATAGTAATGACAGACCAGACCCTGCTTTGATGGCTGTGGCCATGTCTTGACCTTGAGATTATTCTTGTTTGACAAGATAATCTTCACGTCTGACATTACTTTTTTTATAGCCTCAAGTTCATGCAGGGTGGGCTTCTGGTGTCCATGTGGTCTATGATTATGATGTTTGATGTTTGGATGTCCTGAATGAAAGAAGGATTTTACATTTCACTATGTGTCACAGAATCTTCCCTCACCCTTTCCAATTTCCCTTTCACGGGGCTAAAACTTCAAGGCCAAGTGCCTATGGCTGCCATCTGTACCTTATATGCTATCCACAGGCAAAATTACTTCAGAAATTTAAAGTGTTTAAATTACAGTCTAACCATGATGAACAAAACTAATCCTCTGTATACGTTGAAATTATACGATGCATATGAATGTATTGGCTACAGTTCTACTTGTAAGACATGACAATCATTCTCTGAATTGATGAGTTCAACCTTGATGAAAGATAGAGAGGCCGCTATATTTGAACTACTTGATTATAGGAAATGTCTTGTTTGCACTTGCAAACAAAATCAAATATTGGAGTATATACGCACAAGGTTAACCTATTAAGGATGGCCACATATGGCAGAGCTGTCACCACAAGGATGTGTGCTAGTGATTGTGTATATCTTTAAAGGATGAACACATTTTGAATAAAGTCCTATTTTGATGTTCCATCACTTGATATTATTGGTAATCAATAATATTTCACTTATTTTAGCTAACTAATATCAATTGTGATATTATACCTACATTTTCTGAAGATTTCATGTATATTGATAAATTATTTCCATGTTTAAGTGAGATGATGCCTTGTGACATCATTCGGCCTGGGCCGGTTGATGTCTCAAGGCATCATTTGTCCTTAAAGGGTTAAACCTGTTAAATTGAAAGGAAGTATGATGCCATGGTGTGCCACTCATTTCTATTTGTCTGCCATGTGAATAGATATTCCTGGCAGGTATAAAAAAGTTCTGTCACCTTTATTTCTTTATTATTACTACTTACCTTTCTGGTTTTTTTCAGATGGGCAGACTGTGTTGCTGTAGTACCATCGGACAACATAGAATTGCAATAACAGTACTGCTACAAGCAAGAATGTAGACCTGAAATTTAATTGAGTTTTTATTATGAAACCATAAAAACAATAAAACTAACTGGAAGCACTAGCAATGTTATCTCTTTGTTTATGATACAAAATTCACAATTTGTCTGCATTGAGTAGATGTGGAAGTAGGTAGAAAGAAAAAGAGTGCACCATAACTGTATTTCTGTATATAAGTTGTAGGCTGTAAATTAACATGACACAAGTAACAGACGACTGTAGTGGATTGGTGGAATAATAAATATATGAATATATCTTTATTGAGTAAAAGTTTTGATTTTGTCAGCTCACAGACACATCAGGGACCTGTTTCACTAGTTTTGTGACAAAAGTGCTAGACAGACATGAGAAGCGGCACCAACAGTGCAAGCAAGAACGGACAAAAATAAGTCACGTTTCATAAAGCAGATCACATCTATTGTCACATGTTGTGTCACAGTTGGTGATGTACCATTCGCCACAAGCAAAACTCATGCCTACTTGTGTTGTCATGAAACTAGTGAACCCCAATCTGTCTGAAAGGTGTCACAGACGCCATCTAGACATGTATGGTGGTTGCCGCCTGTCTTGCAGAATGGAAAACCCCTGTTCCGGAATGCTAGTCCCAGGCAGGATCCCACCCTACGAGGTATTACGTAGGTCGGTTCGGTTTTTGGCAAGTTCGCACGAACCCAGTCACACACAACACAATGCACAAGTTTAATAAACAGGAATGTTTATTAACAATTACTTCCCCGAAAGATCTGGAAGATCTTTCCCACAAGTACAGTACCCCAGCACAGTGTGCCAGGTAGTGCTGGAGAGGCTAATCTAAAAGACTCGCCTAACCACCAGGAAGGTTACGAGAACCCGCCTGCCAAGTGAGGGCCCAAGGGTCCGTTCCAAAGGAAGAGACGCACAGGGACAGCCTGTCAACCTACTGTGAATGCTGAGTATATATATCCAGCGTTACGTAATCCCAGTCTCCGCCGCGCCACTCTCGTGTGCGGCGTTGCCCGGAACCACTACACAGTAAGGATCAGCTCTCCACGCCACCTTCTGTAGAACGTCCGAACACTGCTGGATTCCCACCCCACTACACATGTCACTAAACTAGTCAAACAGGTCTCAAATGAGATAAACGGGGCTATCATAGAACTGTATCGATGAAGGTAATTTAATCATGGTAACCTTAAAGACACAAGCTGAACATGTTGCATCATGACAGTGGTGGTCACTACCCTAATTACATGCAGTGACTAGTTATTGCTGCCTCAATTATATCATAATATATTTTTTGAAAAAATGTATATAACATCTGTTGTCAAGCTAATTATTTCTCCTATCTAGATTGGAATATTGATTGATTATTTTTCTGTTTGGTTGATTCATGGACACAAAGACATTAATTATGATTATTATTTCCCAGCTAGTTACTGCTTGAACAATCTTGGTAATCCATTCTGAAACACGGTTTCCTGTTGGGTAGGCATTCATCTGGCTTAGTTAGACGGAGATGAAGAAATAATACGATCACCACAAGTCAATAAAAAGAAAAAACAAGTTGGATTGTCAAGTTTGCAACAGACATATTATGTTTCTTACAGGTAGGCACATACCTTGGCAATCTCGAGAAGTGGCAACAGTTATGATTTAGACCCACATGACCAGATCATGCATGTGTATCACTCCATAGTTCTGGGTGCATTCCTGAACCTTCCAGAGTATTCCAGAACTGGAGGATCCTATAATCATATCCTAAATCTAGACCAAAAACTCAGTCCCCTGTGTCATTGTGTACAGAGCTTCCTTTTCTGTAAATTTGTCTTAGGGTATTCCAATAGAGGTTGTACCTGAATATCTAGACCCTCAATCCACAGCAAAGTTTCATCACTACATATATATGTGGACCATAAGTGCACCAGCGCTTATGAACATATAAATGGTAGTTCAGCATTATTCCACAAGATGACCTAGCCTGTTGACCAATGGACCATGCGTTTCGGGAAATCAACACCAGAGGGCAGACCAGAAGGACTATAAAAGGTTGGACCACACCTGACAGCGGCCTCCCTCAACAGGTCCCCGCCTGCACCTCCATGCTCCAGAATTTTTGTTTTTGTTTTGCCGAGTGACAATATCAATTATCATATTAATAAAATCGCTAATCATATTATCAGCCAAAACGAAGTCATAGTTTTATTGATAATAATTAATTGACTCATAGGTATTATATATATACATACACTTAATATACTCTTATATCACTTTACCAGACTGGAAGTGACGATTTATTTATATATACGGTCAAGGAAGCCAAATTACCCGATTACCTTTAGTTCCTATTCAATCTATTCTTTATTCAACATATCTGCTATTTGCAATTGGTAGGGTAAAGAAATACTAGTTTTGCAATATGTTAAGTGACAATTATAAGATTTCCAAGTTTGTTTCTTTGATATTCTTTAAGATAATTTTCTGGCTATCATGTAATCATGTTTTTAACTTGTTATTTATCATCATGATTTATCAATATGCACTGTTTCAGTCAGTGGCACTCTCTGTGCCGGCTCGTTCAGAAAGAATTTCTCCGAAACAAATCATAAATCTACCCCGTATTGGCACCATAACTATGGTTTCACATATGACTAATTCCTTAAAATCACTTGGACATCCATTTTGAACAAACTCACACCACAATTGTGACACCAACTTGGTATGTAAAAACCCTTTATGCTTTTTTCCCTTCTATGGATATTTTCTAAATTATGACTGTAGGAACAACATTCTTCAAGCACCCAATCTGCAAATATACACTAACTTGTTCATGGATGTGATACTGTGATATCTCCGAAGCATCTTGACACATGTGAAATCTGTGTGTGGTGTTTGAGTGACATGAAAAGATGAATGGCCGAAGAATCCTTTTCTCACGTAAGACGTCTCCTTCCAAATCAATTTGTTCTAACTTCAAACAGGCAGTTGTAATTTTCAGCTCTTGTCCAACTTTTTCTGAAATGTAAAATCTGAATGAATGAAGCAAGAACAAAAGGGATGTGGGGGTAAAGATCAAATGCAGGCAATTGTTATCACAATGTCATAACAATTGATGATCACACTGAAGTTCTAACAATCACTGTGCGAAAACCACCAGTTTATTCATATATATGCCATTGCTTGAGTGCATGTATCAGTTGTATATTGACACGCTTTCTCTTCTATGCGTCGGCAAAATGGCTGTATTTACTGCAAAGCATATATTAAGAGAAATATTGTGTACGGGACATGTATACACGCGTCATATACATTTTACACGTCCATAGATGAGGCGTATACACAACGGAAAATAGGACTACCTTGTATACGCAAAATCATACCTATATACGCCAGGTGTATACATATATAAACTGGTAGTTTTCGTACAGTTAATGATCTTTTGGTGGACTAGATTAGAATATATATTTGGGAAAATCACCTGGAATTCACTTGGGACGTATTATGTGATTCAGATGCCAGATAAACTGATCGAAAAAGATAATGCATACAAAATTGAAGCCTTAATACTTGAAGATATGGTTTTAGCAAATATCCTGGAACTAAGGATAAAAAAAGGATAAAGGATTAAAACAAAATACATACATATTCATTGGAAGAACTATATGTAATACCTCAGGCCAGGGAATTGAATTAAGGATAAAAAATTTATATATATATTCATTGGAAGAACTGAATGTAACACCTCAAGCAAGGGTTGTGTGTCACTTATGTTTCAATAATTTTCTCAAGGATAGATCCTTACAGGAATTAGCAAACATTTACTAAGTGCGATGTAAATCGAAAGGATGTAATTGATATTTGTTAAGAATGGTATAACTGGAACTGAATTCGATGAGCTGAAAGAATTCAAGGGCAATTTCTGAGAAGCTCGATCTTTCTTCTGTTTGGTGTATGTATACACAGGAACAGAGGAAGTAGGCACATCTTATTAGGACAAATAATGGATATATTGATAGGATTAGAGGCCAAAAATTCGAAATACAAGGGTAGTGATCATGATAAAAAAGTTAAGACTCGCAATCTGGGAGCTGTTTCAAAAGTCGAGTGAGGTCTCGCCAGCAGCACGTCACATTTTGTAAGCGAGAGGCCGGCAACAGCAAGCGGCACCTCAAATCAAAGCGGCAGCAAAACTACTACCAATATCCCATAGAGAGCGGCACCTCCACCTTGACAGCGACGCCTCAAGTTCCATTGTTGGCCTCTCGCATTGGCGATGAGTACTCTCGTTTAGCACCCTCCCGACTTTTGAAACAGCTCCCAGTTTAGTTTGGAGAAAAGTTACATTTCTAACTAAATATGAATAAAAAGTATAAAGATAGAAGATGACCCCATAACCATTCCCTAACTTAAGTGTACAAAACTGCCTGAATCATGCTCTATTAATGATCATGCACATGTACAAAGAAAGGAAAGAATATCTAGATGTAAAACTTCGGACAAATAAATTTCTTGGGGGAAAAAAGGACACAGTCTTCAATTTTGTTAATGGTCATTGTGCTAATTGAGATTGGTCCAAGACAACAGCAACATGTTTTCTTTCCTTAAAAGAGACATTATATTTTGTCCCACAGAGCTTACTCTAAGCAGAATTTGAATTTTAAGCTGAATTATCTCCAAATTAGCATGTATGGTTAACAGACTATTCATCAGAAAGTAAACCAAAAAAACTTTGTATATGAAGTAATGCCACAAGCTTTCCAGTTTCAAGGTAGTTCACACACATATTTGCATGAAAAATCTTTTTATTGGAGAAAGAGATATAATTCTATCATAAACTTTGCTGGTCCAAGACCAGCAATACTCTTACAATACACTTGATTGTATTTCCTGCTTTTTTTGGCTACAGTTTTAAAGAGAATTATCTACTGTACTTATGCTCTTATTGTATCTTATATTTCTAATTTCGGGGTAAGACCCCTTTATCTGTTTTATCTGCTAATATATCGTAGGGTTGTAGTGTAATGTTGACAGCAAGTAACATATACAATGCCATAAGCCGTATACATGTTTTTTTTAATATAAAAGCAGCTTTTATTTCCATGAATAACAATAAACCAAATACAAGGATTGTTCCTCTACAAATCTTCGACGAAGTACATGATCTTAATTAGTTAGTGAAAACTGCACAGTAAACACAGTAGACGTAGACAAGCCTTATACATGTTATTCACATCAAACAACTACTTGAGGTATGAAGGTCACCAAGAATTATACACCTCGTCAGTCAAGCAAATTCAAATTTCATATTTTGAAAAATGGAAACAATGAATGAGTAATAAAACGAGGTAAGAAGCTAACCTGTGACTATGAATGGTGAACCTGTTTCCTCCCTGATGTCTTTCTTGGCTGAACAGCAGATCAGTAATGACTCTCACTGTATCGAGCTAATTACGAAGCAGGTAATCACCCACTTTCTCACCGTCTATGATAATTGGCCTCGACCCGATTAACACAAAGGAAATACACTCCCCAAACTGATGTTCAGCTCCTGTCTTTATATATATGTAGCACTCACATTAAAATTTAGTGTGTTCAAGCAGGAGACGTTGGTCAAATTTGTGTAAATATGATCAATTATTGTAGATGTTTCTTGGGTTATGCGAGTGGGTGTTGAAATTAGTCGAGTCAGGTAGTTATTCTTACAAAATTTGTTCACATGATTACGTAGTAATGCTTTATCATTCAAATCTACGTTCATATCTCCCATGATGATAAGGGATCGTTCTCTTGGAAGCAAGTCAGCTATTTCTGATAATTTAGCATAGTTGTTCATCACCGGGGTGTTGGGTAAACGATAAATGTTAACCACTGTGTAAGTTTTATGTGATATAGTAATATGAACTGTAATTAATTTGTAGTCTATGGTAATAGCAGTATGATCCATAATTACATCACTTATGTTCATTTCTTATGTATATGATTAGACCACCACCTTGTTTGTTAATTATCGGATAGCGGTCAAGCCTAAAAGTTTGATAGCCTTCAATGTGAACATCACTTGTGGGGGTTGGGTGTTTCAACCATGTTTCAGATGCCATGGCAACATCATATTCGCTTGCAATATTCAACAAGTTTACAACATTTTTTTTAAAAGCTCCAAACATTCAAGCTCATGAATTTTATTCCTTTAACCAAAACAATATCCTTAAGATCATCAACCATAACTGACAGTTATAGTGGAGGGAACCTGTGAATTGATGAGATGACATTTAATACAAAGCAAATCTAGAAAAATACCTGTGATCATTTGGTACTCAGTTTACGATATTCAAGAGCTCCCCTGTCAACAGTAGGGTAAAGCAATGATCTAGACCATACAATCTTAGGATACTGTGTTCAATACTTTAGACTTGGGAAATATTCGAGAGATTGGTTAGCAGACAATTGTCTATTGTTCTAGCTACGGTTAGCGTATCTTCATAGATAAGGTGGCATCCGTCATACAGACGTGACTACCTGTGCGATACACAACCTCGTCTGTCCCCCATGCATCTATGGTAGGGGGTGGCGATTCCAGGGAGTGGGCAAATTATTTTAGTCGTTGATCTTAACAATATCGCGATTAATCATCTCAATAGCAGCGTTGAGTTGTGCTTGTTGGGGATGCTTAGGCGCGGATGAATGTAGATCTTTTGCTATGACTGGTTGGATAGTTTTCCTATTGTTGTACTTGTGAAGATCCATTCCAATAATGGGTAGGATCAGAGAATTAACTCCGCAGTGTGACTTCAAGGCAGATTGGGCATTTGCAATTTTCCAGTAGAGGTCAGTAGTCAGCTCAGACAGATCATCCGTTTTAAGAAATACATCTTTTGTAATTGTGTTCTTGTAGGTGATATCGCAGATACCACAATAGAAGAGAACTAGGTTGCAGGTTGTGGGATAAACGAATGGCGTGAGGGACTATTTGGTCAAAGCCTAAACCTGTATAAGCAAACGTACTATATGTTAGTGAGCTCGAGGTAAACATATCCGTATTGAATTTAAATCCTCTTGAGTCTGAGACAATAAGAATTGACATGTTGCCTGCTGTAAAAAGACCAGGAGAAGATTAATGGAGTAAAGAAATATGCAAGTGTGTTTAGGTGTACATTGCAACACAAGCGTACTGCAGAGTATATCCTAAAGTAGTCAAACAAAGTAGTTCAATATGTATGTAAGGGAAAACAGGTCAAGTCATTTAGCATTGGTTCGAAGTCAATCGTCTTCGGGTTGAGTCGCCTGCCCACCGCGTCGAAGCTCTGCACGCACCTCGGTCAAGATGTCGCCGCCCAGGTTGAGCCCTTTGTAGTTTCCTAAATGGAGTTCTTTAGCCTGAAGCGTGCACCCTGTTCCCCATTTTTCATCCAGTGTTGCTTCCAGGAGCTTCTTGTCTTGGGTTTTGAGAAGTTTTTGTCCAAGGTCGGGGTTTTGGTCGTATTTTAGCGTGTTAAAGAATTTGAGCTTGTCTCTTGCCACACTGTCCCAGGCTGCGGTCTCGAGTGACTTGGTTATTTTCTTCATAAGGTAGGGGTCGTTAGTGGACAGAGCCTTTCTGGCTAGGTCGGGTGCGTTTGCATACACCGCTTTTTCATGGCAATACAGCTGCTCGACCGAGGTATAGGTTTTTCCTTCATGAACTATTTTGGTTGGGAACAAATTAGAAAAAGGCGCGTGACTATAGTATGCAACTATGTTTGGAGTTTCCTTCATTCTAGAGCGCTCCATGCTGATTTCCGGGGCCAACTTATTTAGATCCTTATGAGCATAATAGCGCCCATTGAATACTAAACCACGGCCCCTAGCTTTCACGTTGAGCCCAGCTTTCTCCGTGAGTTTACTGATTGCTCTCACCTTTGATTTCTGTACTCTAATAACCGGATTCATGTCTTCGTTGATAAAGATATCAGAGAGCATTGGATTTTTTTTCAGTTTGCTTTTAAAGCGGAGGAATGAATCACGGGTCGCACTCTTTACGAATACGACCAGAATAGGTCTACCCTGCTTGTTCGGATTACCGACCCGGTATGCTTGATCGATGTCAGAGGCTGTTATGTCATTACATAACCTCGTACAGATGTCAACAGCTATATCTAGAGTGTTTTCGTCTTGTGTTTGGGCAATCCCTTCAATTATGATGTTTCTTTTGCGTAGATTATGGTCATTTATCATACATTGCTCAGACACCCCTTCTAGCTTAATATCAGATTGATCTTGTCTCTGTTCTATGCAATCCAGGTGTGCCTTCATAGTGGTTAAATCCCCTTTGAGAGCCAGATTCTCTTTCTTTATGTCATCAACTTCACGTTGAGTGTATTGAAGCGATTATCTTAGACCCTGCAGGAAGTCGAGTTTTGCATTAGTCAATTTATTTGCCTCACTGTTTTCTTTTGCTGCATTCACTAAGAATTTAGTTTTAGAGACAGTATTAGCGTAAGACTCTTCTTCTTGTACCGACCCTGAGCAAGGTTTAGGTTGGGGCCTTTCCCGCAGTTCCTGCAATATTTCATCGACATTGGCCTTGGCCATGCTGTGGCCGATAATGGGCGACAGTAGTACCGGTGGCACAGAAGTAGTGAAAAAGGGTGTACAGATACACATTACTAGATCTTTCTCTAGATATCTCTAAATATTTCTCTGAATGAAGGGAGCAAAATCAGTCACATTCAAATTAGACCAAGGGTGTAGACTATGTCATAACAAATATAGGTGCGAAAGCGGAGACAATGCACTGACTGCGGTCGGTACCCTGGTCGGTAGCTGTCTAACCAATGCCAACTGATAAATGTAAGTCCAGCCATGTATGTGAATGCGACTTTTGCTTGACCTATATAACATATGTGTACGCGTTTGTCAAGTATATATATATGTGAGATATTTTTATAGGAACCATCTCCCACCGATAATTTACCATCTCTAATAGAAGAAATCATCAGGTGAAATATTGAATAATAGCTCACATACTTGCAATTTTGTGTTGGTGATTCGGGAAATCGCTGTATTTCTTGCTTGGTATGTCTCCAGCTTTATATGGAATAAAACCAGGTTTACATATTGCAGTATAGGATACATTACATGATAACATGCTATGATAATAATGGTATTATTTAATTAGGTACAAGATAATCTTTATAAGAAAAAATTCCAGGTGGTACAAAAAGTTTTGTACTTACTTTCAACCACTTCTCTCCACTTGCTTGTAAAAGTGTGTGGCCACATCGATGTGAATGAATGTGCTGCCATCAAAATGAGGCCGGGGGAGATACACACAGATATGTGTAAAACTAAACGCCTAGTGTGTAAATGCTAAACGGCTAAACACTTAGGAGCAAAGTGTTTAGGTGTGTAAAAAATAAGCGTTTAAGTAGCAGAACAAGTGTTTAGAATCAAATGGCGTTTAGATACATGTGTGTAAATGTTGTAAGTTTGCAGGAATTAAAGGGTGTTTAGGGAATCTAGTGTGTTTAACCAAACACACTTTTTACAGTGTATATGAGAGGAAATATCCTCTCCCCCCACCACCTCCCTCTTCACTGGATGCTTGTATACGCCTACATATGAGCTGTATACACACGGGGAATTGGACGACCTTTTATACGTAAAATAACTACTTATATATGCCTGGCGCATCCATATGTAAAATAATGATGTTTATGCAGTGTAGGGGAAAGTCCCCCTCTTCGTTTTATCACAGTAATTGATATGACATCACGTGCAACTCTAATTTGGCAAAGTTGATTACAACAAAGGAATTATGCTGTCACGATTAGTGAATTAAATTAGTCTTACAGCAAATGTCATTGGGTGCAGCACATCAAATCCATGCCCTGTTTGCCCCCAAACAAACATCACTATGGCTGTGGTGCTTGTGGCAGGGGGGTGGGGTGAAGCTGTGTTATTCAGGTAATATGTGATATATAAATAACTCTGGTGGGTGAATCCCCTGCAAGTCTCCTGTGGACTTTTTAAATGTCCTTTATGATTATGGATAAGATAAGTCATTGACTGCCTGTTTATAATCTGAAACCAGCACCATAGTACTTACAAGGGAAATGGTACTATGTACATTACTATATACCTGTGGGCGAACGTCTATGAAATACTGCCCGCTGCTAGGGGTTCAGTATAAATAATGTTTGCTGCCGCCATGACAGCGGGCCTAGGATTGTACAGTTAATAAACAGGCATTTTAATCGAGTAGGAGGTATATAGTAATATGGCCCTCCCGCCTGTGGCGTCGGGCCATATTTTTTCATCAAATGACCTCGAACAGCCACCCGTACGGGCTCAGTAACCACGTTTTCTCATAATCATAACTGACTAGGTAATAAGAATCAAGTTAGAAGTTATGAACAATTATGTAACATGCATTCACCAGATTCATTCTGAAATACAGTAAAACCCCACTTAAGGGGGCAACATCTGTTCTGAGCAAGATGTACCTTTAAGCAATGTGTCCCCTAGAACAGGGCGATGTAGTACATAATGTGTATGATAACTGTATACTGGAGCCTTTTTTAAAAATTTTTTTTTTTTAGTACGTGTATTCAGGGTATTTCATACAATGAATCACAGGCTCGGCCTAAGCCGTTCTGCCGCCTGGTCCCTCAGGTATCTCACAAAGGTATTGTAAAGAGTTATAATTGAGCAGAGCAGTAATGTTTCCGGATCGAAATTTTTCAACACAATTCCATTCATAACGTTCCCTAAAGTTCCCATAACGTTCCCTAGAGTGACTCAAGAGGGCCTATGCAGGCCATTGCCTGGTGTCTAATTGTCTAGACGCCAGTCTACATGCCTCACACAGACACCATAAAAAAAGCAATCAAGATGATCTGGAATATTGTCCCCAGACTGTTCCATCACATCTGATAAGGTGCCCCTCCAAGGTGACCCCTTAAGCAGGGTTAAGAAGCATTCTGTATACTTACTGAAATCAGGTTAGACCCTAGTGGGGGACCATCATTGATTACATTTGCACCAACTGTGACCATATAAACGAAGCCATTGTTCCAACGAATTGTTAAGCGATCATCACCCTACTTTGATGAACTGTAAAATGAAACAAAGAGACAGGAAATCAACAAATTTCCATGGGCGTAGTTACAAAAACGTTGAAAGTTTTTTAGTAGGTCTCGACTGGGATCCCCACAATTGTGCTAACAACATAGACGATTCATGGGTCCAGTTAGTTATTCTTAACTACATTAACCACTACTGCCCAGAGAGGTTTATGACTCTAAACCAACCTGGATGAGTAGAGCTCTGTTAAATCTAAATAAGCACAGACGTAGCTTATTGAAATCCTTCTTAATTTGACAAGCCTTGAGTTTGTAGCTTCTATGATTTTTTTGAGAAAGTGATTCAGGCTCAGGCTGATGCAGGACGATGCTCTCACTGCAACTACAGCAAGGTGTTAAAACAACACCAACTGATAATCTCACGGCTAGGTGTGTCTGTGTGCATGCATCTAGGCTTGACCTACATAATATTTAAGACACCTTAAGGACTGCAGAAGATCACCACTACACATGTACATTATACCGATATTGTAGAGTAGCAAACTGGTATAGATACAAGGGCGATATTGATACTACTATCTGAAGTATCCATAAGATTATGTGATATAAATACATGTGAACAAATTGATACTTACTTTTAACTCCACCTCTCAGATGTCTTGTGTGTGTGGTCACCTCGCTGGTCATTAGTATTCTGCTGCCAAAACGAGGTTTGGTTGGTGTTGTGAATATAAATGTTTAAAACTAAACACTTGGTCAAAGATAGTGTGTAAAACCTAAATGGCTAAACACCTTTTCACAAAGTGTTTAGGTGTGTAAGTTATAAGTGTTTAAAGTATCCGTAAGAGTGTTAAATTCTAATGGTGTTTGGATGTATGTGTTTAAATATTGTAAGTGTGCGAGAATTAAACAGTGTTTACACAATCTAGCGTGTATAACCCAAAACACTTTTTACAGTGTACCCGACGTATATGCGAAACCCTATAGTGTTTAAGTTTTAAGTGTTTAGTATTAGGAAGTGTTTTAATACAAAATGTTTCACCTAATGAACTCATTAGATCTTATTATCATATGCCTATGAATAATAATTACAGTTATATTGAAGTTCTATAGAAAACTGTGACAAAGTACTTTGTTTTGAATACACATAGAGTTTATTGTCATATATCAAGATCATAACAACCAACCACAAACAAGGCAATACAAAGGACACTCATTGTTGGTGACACTCATATGTTGATGGGTGGGATATTGGATGGAGGCAGATTAATTGTTGAGCAGGTTGATTTGTAGTTGAGTTGTTGGCAGGTGGGCAAGTTAATGGATGGGCAGGTTTTATGTGAGTAGGTTCATCAGTGGACAGGTTGATGGGTGAGTAAAGTGATGGATAGGTGGGTTGATGGGAAAGTTTACTAATATCTAAGAGACAAAATTAGTACCCCAATAAACAATTCTGAACAACAAATTCGTAATGATGTGGTCATACCAATGCTCTTTTTTCTTTCTTTTTTTTTTCCCTTTCCCCCCCCCCAAATTTTCTATCTACAGTGATCTATATATATATCTTTTCTCAAATCTAAGTAAGAAAGAGTGAGTATTTTCAATAGGAAACTTTGCAAACCTTTACATTCCCACCTTAAACCAATTATTCATCAACCAACTAACTGTGAGCTTTAACGAGGATTCCAATTATACTGTTCGATTACACTTATGCAGACTCGTAGAAAGGTTTATCAAAAGAACAGATATGATCTGGACTCAACCATTATTCACATAGAGTTATAATGCAATATTATACAATACTTTGTGTAGTGTGTCATACACTGAATCGATACACCGGACAGGACAGAACAGGACAGTGATACATTACTAGACATTACATGGTGCATTGGGTTTTGATATTTAGAATTTCTTAAAGCAGTTTATACAATAGATCAAGATGTTTCGACTTGTGCAAATTGTTCTCCATCTTACAGACATATCTCTCCGCCTGAACCTTCGCCTTCACTTCTATGAGGAATCTCGTGAAATCCAATTCATTCCCTCCAAACAGCCTCTGTCTATGTATAAATGATTTAGCCATCAGTATTACATAGTTGACTAACCTTTCATACTTGTAAACTTCTACCTTTCCCAAGATAATGTCTTGTTTCGTGACACAGAAGATATTCCCCTCAAAGTTGGCTCCAAACCACGTTTTCACACAACACCAAAAGAGCCTGACATTAGAACATTCAGTAAAAAAGTGCATTATGGTATCGTCCTCATCATCATTGCAATAATTACATGTGGCAGACTCCACTATTTTCCTTCTGGCCAAGTATACCCTACATGTAATCGATCTGTTGATAATTCTATACTGCAGGGACTGCAGTTTTGTTTCCCTGGTTAGTTTATATGCTAGAGTATTGACAGTTCGCCAGATATCTGAATCACTTTTGAAATTATTGAAGGTACAAACCCATTTTGCACGTCCCTTAGGAATCCTTGATTGCCTGTTGAGTAATATTTGGTATATACTCTTACTCGACAGGTTCATAATATCTCGAGGTCCTTTTCCCGGGACCTGTACTAGAAGAGTCTGTTCTTCATTCTGATTTTCTGACTTTAAAGGGCGGAGCCTAGGAATTGATGAGTGAAGGCTGTATGTGTCTAAAAAAGTAAGCGATGTCCCAAACTTACAGTTAATCTGTTCATGTGAAAGTAGTCCCTCCCTACCTACTATATGTTTGACCTGGAAGATGCCCGCTTTTTGGAGAATAGCAATTTTTTTCTCATCAAATCTGGTTTTCAGGAACATGTTCTTCCACAATGCTTCGTTCAGCACTTCCTGATCAGTTATAGGCTGAGTATTATACAATTTATTCCATGAACATATCATTTGCCTGTAAAATTCATTCAAATTTAGCGCTTCTCTCTTTTTGGTTTTACTTACAAAGAACTGGTATGGGGTAAATCCCATCCCTATATTTTGTTGGAATATGAATGTCCAGCTTGACAGGTCTTGCGTCACAATACGCCTTACCCATTTAGCGTGAGAAGCCTGGATCATAGTTGAGAGATCTAATAAATTCAGCCCCCAGCCTCTGTCGATTGTATGAGGGTATTGTAGGCAATTTTAGATGAACCTCCTTTCCATATGAATGATTGTATTATTTTCTTAAACCGTCGATAAACCTCCTCTGGTACACTTAGGCTAGAGCAGGGGTATAGAATGACTGGGGTGAGGAGGGAATTAATAATACATATTCTTCCTTTCAGTGACAGGAATCGGTTAGACCAACTTTCTGTTATTGAAGCACATTTATCCAGTCTGTCTGAAAAGTTCCACTTACAGGATTCACTCAGTGACATTTTTCTGGAAAAAATTATACCCAGTATTTTTATTTTGTCTACCTCTTTGAATTTGCATCTAATTTTGTTCTCATGCATACAATCGAAGGGGAGGAGTTTTGATTTTTCCTCATTTGCCTGTAAGCCCGAGAATTCTTTGAATATGGAGAGAATGGACAACAATTCATTCAGAGATGTTTGATTTGCTATGAAGACTGTGATATCATCTGCAAATAATGACAATCTAATACATCCCTTTCTTGTGTGCACACCGTCAATCTTGTCATGATTACGTATAATGGTTGCTAGTATCTCAACTGTGAAGAGAAAAAGATAAGGTGAAATACAACAACCCTGTCTTGCCCCCCTTTCTGGAAAAAACCAGTCTGTTGTAAAGCCATTGTTCAAAACACAACATTCTTGGGCTTCATATATAATTTTTATCCAGTTTATAAAAGTGTCCCCAAAGTCAAACAATCGGAGTGATTCAAGTATAGAGTCCCAGGTGACAGAGTCAAAGGCTTTCTTAAAGTCAAGAGAAACTAATCCCCCACCTTGATCAAGGGAGGGATCCTCCAGAGAGAGCACATCATCTAATTTACGTATATTTGTTCCAATGTACCTTCCCCTCACATAAGCTGTTTGGTCTTCGTGTATAAGTTTTCCCAGTTTTGGTCTGAGCCATATTGCTAATGATTTAGTAAGTATTTTATAGTCAGAGTTTAACAATGTTATCGGTCTCCAATTATCTAGAGCTGTTCTGTTTTCCATAGTCTTTGGCAGTAAGGTAATAACCCCTCTTCTTTGCTCTGTACTAAGCTGACCTATGTCTTCTGCATACAAGAAAGATTCATAAAGGGGTTTCCTGAGGCTTTCCCAAAAGGTTCTATAAAATTCTACGGATAGGCCATCTGGTCCAGGGGTCTTATTCATATTCATCTCTTTGAGTGCCAAAGTTAATTCTAGGGCTGTCAGAGGTTTTTCTAGTAATTCTTTCTCTAAGGGCTCTAGTTGGGGTAGATTTGGTTTGACCGTTTCATGTAAGAGTTGTTCAAATCTATCTGGATCAGTGCTCTTTACTGGGCAAGTGTATAGCTTCTTATAGAACTCGTATATCCTCTTTCGAACTTTTATGGGGTCCGAAGTAGTGGTTCCATCAGAAGAATCTACCTGAGAAATTAATTTATCATTGAATTTTTTTTTCTGGAGGTTTAAGAAATATGACGTTGGTTTCTCTCCTAAGGCCATCCATCTAGTTTTGGCCTTGAAAATGCATGATAGGGCTTCTTTTTGTGTTATGCTGCTCAGTTCTCTCTTGATTGATGAGATCTCCTCTTTGAGATCCTCATCCCCATTGCCAGAGTCCTCCAATTCTGAAAGTGATTGCAATTTATTTTCCAGGGATTTTTTCTCTTTCTTCCTTTCCGAATTTACCTGTTTTGAATATTTGATGGTAAATTCTTTAATTTTGTATATCACATAGTCCCACTTAAGTGCCGGGTTCAATTGTGATTCTCTATCTAAGGTGGATTTGATTGTATTAACAATACCTTCTTTATATATTGGATCAGTAAGTAGAGAGTTGTTTATTTTCCATAACCCTGGGCCTCTTTTCTCCTTCGACCTCATTAGAGTAATTGAGATTGGACAATGGTCTGAGCGGAAGGCAAAATCTATGGTACATTTACCTATTGTGTTTTTCATTGAGTCAGAGATCAACCAGTAGTCTATTCGCGATCCCTGATTATGACGATGAAAGGTATACCTCCTAACTGAGGGGTTGCGCTCTCTCCATATATCTGACATTTCGAGATTATTCAGAAGAGAGGTGATGTTATCCAGGTATCGCATCGATTTGAATGGAGCCTTGCTATTTCTCCTGTCCAATTCTCTATCAAGAGGGATATTGAAGTCACCTCCTGCTATGATGGGGATATCAGCTAGCCTATAAAGGTGGTCAGATATTCTAGAAAGATTAGCCATTTGTTCAGTTTCGTAATTTTGAGTAGGAGCATATACATTCACCAAAATGATACTATTTCCCTGCAAGATCAGGTTTAGTATGATGAAGCGCCCTCCTGAGTCCAAAATAGATTCCATTATTTTATATTCAATGTTTCGATTAAATAATATGGCAACCCCTCTCTTATTAGAGGTTCCATGGGCAAAGATCATTTCATTACCCCATTCATTCTTCCATATTTGACATGACTCTGCACTACTATGAGTTTCTTGTATTAAACATACATCGTATTGCTCTCTAATTTTGGAAAATATTGCCCTTCGTTTGACCCTGTCACCCAGGCCATTCACATTGATTGAACCCAATCTCAGATCACCAATTCCTGCTGGTAGTTCTTCCCCGTGCAGGTGGAGATCTGATCTATTCTGTGTCTACTTTGGATTTGCTTCCCTATATCATTGTTCCAGTCCCCACCATTTTTGATACATGATAATCCTTTCAGTACCAGAATGTAACCAAGTACCTCCTTGTTGTCACCTACCCCCCTCTTAATCTCCTCCATTGATACATTAAAAACCCTACCCTTTTCCACACCATACACACATACACAAATTTTACACATACAATATTTGGACACATGAATATATAACATACAATCTTTGGGCAAATGAATATGTAAAGGCCGTTGGCTTTTGCATACCTTATTGTCTTTGATATCCATCCTCATTTGAGAATGATCTTCTTACCGGTTGGGTCTACAGTTGATCTGTGTTAAACTATAGATACAACCAGGCCATAATCACTTAGTCTAATCTAAGAGCCAAAATAAACATTGGTGAATAGGAACTACTACATATATTAGCAAGAAGAGCAATACCGAACGACCCTCTTAGCTGACCAGCCGAGGAGGGGAAGGCTAGAGGCTGACCAACCTTCTCGAGCAGACTAGGAGGATCATTGATGAGTACATTACTTTAGGATCCACATAGTACTGAGGCTCCTAGCTTGGAGGAACATAACTTCAAATTCCTATCTCAAGCAACTCTCTTATCAACCCACTTTACCTTTTATTCCTTCATTAGTTTTCAATGTGCCTCCTTTCACATGTCCACCATTCCACATCTAGTAATCCAAAATCCTACTACTAATAGTCCCCAGACTATACTGATAATGAAATGGAATACACTGGAGCAAACCACTTACATGCTGAAATACCTAATAAAGGAGTTCTTACAAGGTCGGCAACTAATAGATTCTTAACTACCTCACCTCAATGAGGTGCAACCATTACATTATTATAGAAGTGTCATTGTCGATAACCTCCCCTTGTCTATTTCATGGGTTGGGTTAGTGTCCTTTTGTCATGGGTATATGGCAGGGTGACCACACTATGCCCATACTCATGGTTGTTGTTCTAGGATGAACTTCTGCGCTGGTTGGTGATTATCTCAATTTTCTGTAGAATGTCTCAATGGTCTTGCCCCAGTACTTGAGTAGATTCTGATTGAGATGTAAGCTGTCATGAAGGTCATCGTAGGTGGCGATCATCTTGTTGTCTGTGTCGAACAACTATTCTTTTCAAATCCTCCTTTCACTGGTCCCCCAAGTTGTTCTCTGCTTTCCCGCCAGTGCCGTCTGCGACTTCGCTGGTTTCTGGCACCCTGACTTGACCAATTTCATCCTGTTCTAGCAGACTGTCCCTGACTTGCATCAATATCTGACCTAGTACGTTTCGGCCTATGGGCTGATAGTTTTTTCGTGCTTCAGCGAGAGTAATGCCTGCTCCCCACTTCTTATCCTTTGTAGCCTCTAGTAGTGTCTTAGGATATGACAACAGAAGTTTGTCCCTCATTTCAACATTTTGGCTGAATTTGGCCTGGACAATTTCTAACATCACATCCTCTTCCCCATCGATCCAATTTTGATTGACGTTGATGTTAGCAGATATTCTTTTAATCACATAGGGATCCATTTTTTTTTTGATAATCGGCACCAGATCAGGTTCATTGCAACTCCTAGCTTTCATGGAGGCATAGGCCTGTTCTGCAGAACTGTACCGTACACCTCTTATCTTGAGTTGGCATGGGGCAAAGTTCGAGAAGGTTGACCTCTTACCTTGGAAGAATAATTTCTCATTGTCAGTATGTGTGTATGCTGCCATAGTCCTTTGGGAGATCTGCCATGTTATTGACATCATAGAGAATGCTCCCGATGACAGCCTTGTCGCCATTACTGACTAGGCGAGCTGTTTTCCCCATACTATTTGCTTTGTCTACTATTTGCCTAAGGTCAGCCCGCACTTCACTTGTGTAGGCTGTCAGGTCCTCTTTTATCCATGTATTCTTCGCACGAGCGTCTTTTTTTAGATTTTTCTTGTTCCGCAGAATCATCACCTTAGCCGCCTCCTGGAAAAACTGAAATAAAATGAGTCGCTGTTCCATGGAAGTAACCAAAATAAGTGCACTGCCCCCATGAAAATACAAAAAATTACCAACCAACCTCCATAGAGGCACCTGAAAAAACTTGCTCTTCCCCAATCTTTTCAAAAGACCCCCCCCTTCAAGAAATATAGCTTACACCAATCCAATGATTCTTTTTACAAAGGGCCCCCATAGAAAAAAGCTAAAATAAGCCCCTCCCTGACAGAGTAAGCAATATAAATCCCTCCCCCCCCCCATGAAAATAAAAAAAAACACTTTTTATAAGAAGCCCCCCCCACCCCAGGAAATATCAAAGAGAGAAAGGATCTATATCCCATGAATATTTTTGAATTCCCCCTGGAAAAGTGAAAATAAATTTCGCCTGCTCCCCTCCAAGTTATCAAAACAA
Organism: Alentia gelatinosa; assembly: GCA_950022655.1. Classification (NCBI taxonomy): domain Eukaryota; kingdom Metazoa; phylum Annelida; class Polychaeta; order Phyllodocida; family Polynoidae; genus Alentia; species Alentia gelatinosa. The sequence goes on along the minus strand of OX465581.1, from coordinate 5,762,765 downwards.
GTCCACTGCCACCATTAAAATACAAACACATCACTAGATGTGTAGGCAGGTAGATAGGTAGGCAGGTAGATGGGTAGGCAGGTAGATGCGTAGGCAGGTAGTTGGGTAGGCAGGTAGATGAGTAGGCAGGTAGATGGGTAGGCAGGTAGATGGTTGGGCAGGTAGATGGGTAGGCAGGTAGATTGGTAGGCAGGTAGATGGGTAGGCAGGTAGATGGGTAGACAGGTAGATGGGTAGGCAGGTAGATGGGTAGGCAGGTAGATGGGTAGGCAGGTAGTTGGGTGGGCAGGTAGATGGGTATCTAGGTAGGTAGACGAGTAGGCAGGTAAATAGGTAGGTAGGTAGATGGGTAGGCAGGTGGACAGGTAGACGTGTTCACTCTCAACCCATGGCAAATCTTAGCAAATAAGACTGATATTCTGGAATATGTGGTAACCCCACATAGGTGTGAAAGCGGAAACAATGCACTGACTGGGGTCAGTAGCTGTCAAAACAAACCAGCTGATAGCTGTAGGTCCGGCCGTGTATGTGAATGCGACTTTTGCTTGACCAACATAATATGCTACTTTCTTACCTTGTATGTGTATATGTGAAGTATATACATGTATGTCAGACATTTTCTCATTGCATATTTCCCACCAATAATTTAGCATCTTGGAAGCAATAATCAGGTGAAATAATAATTAATAGCTATGATCCTTGCCATTTTGTGTTGGGGAATGCGGAAGTCGTTGTGGCCACCTCGCTGGGAATAAGTGTGCTGCCATCAAAATGAGGCCGGGAGGGATACACACTGATATGTGTAAAACTAAACACTTAGTGTGTAAACGCTAAACGGCTAAACATTTAGGAGCAAAGTGTTTAGGTGTGTAAAAAATAAACATTTAAGTAGAAGAACAAGTGTTTGAAATCGAGTGGTGTTTAGATACATGTGTGTAGATATTGTAAGCGTGCGGGAATTAAACGGTGTTTAGAGAGTCTGGTGTGTATAACCAAACACACTTTTTACAGTGTACATACCGTATCCTGAATCAACCAAGCCTACCCAAATTCATTTAAGTATAGATATCAAAAGGCTTAGCGCCATATATATATACTCTATAAAATTAAATTTTTGATTCTATGAATAGGCTAAAATATAACAAAACTGCAAAACTCTTGCAGTCCCCAAGGTCCCGAATATCCGACAAAGGCCCCCTGGGACCTGTTTCACTAGTTTCATGAAATTTCTAGATGGTGTCTAGATGGTGTGTCCGGTTTCATAAGAACTAGACATTAGACTTTGTTTTGTCCATTCTTGCTTGCACTGTTGGTGCCGATTTTCATGTCTGTCAAACATTTTTGTCACAAAACTAGTGAAACAGATACCTGATTGGTAGATTTGTCTAATTCTTATGTTTGGGGTCTGTCTTTTCCTAAAGGCAGCTACTTGTGTTGTCACGAAACTTGACAACCCCAATGTCTGTATGGTGTCACAGACATGTCACAAAACTAGTGAAACAGGTCCCAGCTTCGGCTAAGGCCAACACGCCTTATCGTTCTAGTGAGTGTGCTGACAGTGGGTCTGCACCTATCATCTTAGCTTACCACATTCACTTTTTTGATAACCAAGGATATGTACCTTGAACAAAGACACCATATAGCATACAAGAAAATGTGAATTTAAAGGCGGATAATCAACTCTCTCTAACAAATTTTAACCCTCTCACTACCCTGCATAATACCAAATAGACGCCCAGAAATATGTTGCTGCAGTGCCATTTTCACCCCTGTGATGATCCAAAATAGTTGGGATGTTATTAATATTGCTAAAAATTTCCTTTGCTACATTCCCGGATTTGGGTTAGCAGTGAAAATAAATTTTAAGACTGTAAGCACGTCCCTATGACACCTGACGAGAATTCAGTATATATTTGAAACCACAACTCCAATTAGTCTCCCATACGGTTGATAAATAGGTCACATACCTCACATGGTGGCTGATTGACATCCTGTCAAACTCCACATACTAAAAACCAATTTTGGAAATGATGCCTAAGGGCATCATAGCATACAATGCCTGTGAATGCCTCAAGGTATCATAGCGCACTATGCCCAGTAATTCCTCCAAGTATTTTAGTATAGCTAAAGGATTGCACCATTGTCAGGACCTAAAGATGTTATTCAAGTTGCCAGCTCTTCTTGAATCGCAAGTAAAAACAACAACAGGATCACATGACTGTCACATGACAAGTCAATCAATCAGAAGCGCCAATTCTGGGTATGCAGATGAGGCCGCAGTGACCTCTGTGGCCCGCTTCCCCTTTCTCTCTATTAGTGGTCGCATTGCGATGGAAGACAGACTCACTACAGATAAGCCACATTTTTAAAAAAAAAGTTTTTATTTACCAAATTCTGGATACATTTTTAAATTTCAAAAGCGTCATTCAACTCTGTCATAAGACAGATCTTCCGTGAATGGAAATACCCACATAAACACCGGAGCTTCAGTAATACAATAGGTGAAATAGATGATATAGATGAGATGGATCAAAGACACCACTGGAGAAGCGTTCGTATTTTAGTGTTCAGAAGATATAGTTATGAGATTAAGTTAGTTAAGTACCCCAGTTGGCTATGTTTTTGATAGCATATTTAAAGGCCTTTTTATTCGGCAGTTTTTGAACATCTCTGTCCAGTTTTTTCCACAGGGCAGGGCCCCTGTAGGCTGGACTCCTCATGTAGCTACTCGTTTTGAACCCATGCTCTAGGATATTAATAGCGAAATCGCTACAAGTTCCTCGCACAGTGGTATCCAGATTTTGCTCATCATGTGATAACTTGTACATCAAGCTGAGTAATTGCCTATTCCTTCTGGTGTCTAGTCGTTCAACATGACAGTGTTGGTGTAATGCCTCGGTACTCATGTCCCCTATCTTAGTCTTAGCAATAGTTCTTAGACCCCTGTTTTGTAGTCGCTGGAGTTTCGCAGTATCCGATTTATTAGCTCCGTCCAGTAAGAAAGAGGCATACTCCATATGCGGTCTAATAGCGCTGATATAAATCAGCCTGGCTACGTGTTCAGAAATACTACTCCTTAACTTTGCTAGTTTAAACAGTTTTGCATTAGTCGATTTAGTTATCAGACGCATATGCTCATTTAGGGTCAACGCTCCATCAATAGTTACCCCCAAATATTTGTAGGACCTGCAATAGGGTAGTACCGAGCCACTACACAATATGTTCAGTTTTGGGAGGGGATTTATTCTGCTTTTGCTACCGTACCAGCAGGACATGGTCTTCAATAGGTTCATAGTGAGCCCGTTTGCATTACACCATGTGGCAATTTTCTCTACTGTTCGTTGCAGTCTTGTTGATGCACGAGTATGGTTTAAATCAGAAGCGTAAATGACGAAATCGTCAGCATATTGTATGCTAGCACATTCATTTAAACCTCGGCACATATCATCAATATATAACACAAACAACAGTGGGCCCAGCACTGACCCCTGGGGTACCCCGAAAGGGACGCCAGCCACACCAGATTTTAGACCATTTACTCTGGTTAATTGGCATCTGTTACTCAGATAATTTGTGATCCACATAACAAGAGGCAGTTACATGTGCCTTGTCTCTTGCTTGATATAAATTAGTTACGTAATTGTATAACGCGTCACCGGTACCAAGTTCCGGCCTGAATCCGAACTGTGTGTCGACGAGCATACCTTGATCATTTACATACCCGTATAACCTTGCGTGTATAACCTTTTCCAATACCTTGCCAGGCATAGTAAGCAAGGTAATTGGTCACCAGTTATTGATGTTAGTCCTATCACCACTTTTTGGTATCGGTGTTATTTGACCAGTCTTCCAAGTGGTAGGTATTACCCCATTAGCCATTGAGCAATTGTACATATAGCAGAATTCATCGATAAGTATCAACATGGCGTCGGGCATAACCCTAGCAGAAACATCTTGGACACCTGATGGTTTATGTATACTAATATCCCGTATGATTTCAGCTAATTCAGCATTATCTACGTTTAGTTCCATGTCATCGTTATTTATTATACTATAATTCCTTAGATAATTTATATTCTCTTGTATAAGATCCTGGTCACAATTATTAAACAGACTAAAGCCGATATTTGCAAAGTACTCGTTTACAAAATCTGGTACACTCTCCCGCCTGATTTGTTCCACTGAAAGCCTGTTCAACACTGTTAAACACAATTTTCCTTTCAACTCCTAGTATAGTTATTCCACTGGTGAACGAGCATTTGTAGAGGTTGCTCAAGAAAGCGGTCGGGCCTGCGAAGATTAGACCTAATGGTGTTTTACGAATGCGTACATCGGGAGCTCTCAGCGTGGCGGTGTTGACCGTCGATGGGAGGGCCTGGTCTGCTGGTACTTGTGGGTCAATTAGCGGTGACACAGTTTTGACAGCTTGCGGTGTTTGCGATGTTTCCCCTGCGCACTGAACAGAGGTATCTTTGGAGTTACCTACTGTACACTTCAGATCCTGATTGTCCGAGTTAGGTAGTGTGTCATTCACCTGTTTTGACCACCCCGTGAGACCCGGGTCATCCAGTGCAGTGCTTGCCATTGCGGATACTTTCCTGTTGAGTGGCGTCTCATTGAAGCGTGGCCTATTACCTACTTGGAAATCAGGTGGGAGCAGTTCTGTAGGTGGATTGTTTACATCGATTTCTGATATGTGAAATTCCTTGTTACCGATGCTTAAACAATCACCACGGATATACGCATTATATCCTTGTCGTTTTGCGTATGCCCTCATTACACGCATAATACCTCTCTGTCTACGTGTAGCCATCGGTTCATCGGCAGTTATCAATAAGTCACTTAGGTCAGATCTATTTAGTTTGTGAGCATTGTTCACTAATCTGTTTCGCGCTGCGATACTAGTCAGTGATACAATGATTGGTGGTGGTTTATTAGTTTGGCGTGTATACCTTGAGCGAACCCTCACTACATTAAGCAGATCATCATCACTGAGGAATATGTCAGTTATGCGGCATACTTCACTGAGCATCTGATGTAGGTTTTCATTCTGACTTTCCCTGCAACCAAGAATAATTAAATTCCTGTCATGCGTGCTATAGTAGAATCTACTAGTCTCATCTATGCGACCACCAGCCACGTCTGCATATGTCCTAGAGGTGGTTTCGTTGCCTTTGCCATCAGCCATCATTTTGTCTATTTGGATTTGTAGATCATTTATCTTGTCACTTAGCTTTTTTTGGTCCTGCTTCACCTCACATATTTCATTATCGAATTTGGCATACAGCTGTGATATTTCGGATTTTATATCAGTTTTTGTTCTGCTTTCCGATGCACTAATAAGCTCATCTAGCTCATCCCGGGTGGGTAGATTCCCAATATCTTCTTTCATGGGGAGATTCCCAACTAGGTCGAGTAGCCTTTGGTATTTACTGTTATCATCTGACTTTGTATCGTCACTATCTCTACCACTTCTTAACTCTCTGTCATTGCCTGCCGCTCCATGAGCTGACTCTTTCTTTTTATCCTTATCTTTGCCTGCCATTCTGCCTGGTGCACGTTACAGCGTAGCCGTGTAGGCACAGCACATACACTATATTCCGCACACACACACACCGCACGCTGGTGAGCGATAATCGAGTGACTAGGTGAAGAGAGGTTCAAATGAGTATTGAATCAGTGATTATTTCCAAAGAAAATGACTTAGCTGATACATCGAGGGTCTATCAGGGTTCTGCAAGCACTTATGAATGTCTTTTCAAGGTTTGCTTTGTCCGTGGGTTTTATACTCCGTATTTACAGCCGGTTGGTAACTCCCCTGGTACACAGAGCCGCCTCACTCACTCGCCATTACAGACCTGTTCTTCGCCATTACATCCAGTTCTTCTATCTGACAAGACGACAACTCTCTGTACATGTTTTAAGACAATACTCCGGGCGCCTTCGATCGCAACAACAACAACAGTAGTGACAATTATGAATCAGTGCTGTGGAAAAAAGAAAAAAAAAAAAAAAAAAAAATTAATTATTTATATGTCTTCTTTACCACTCTTTTAAATGCAGCCAAGGTGGCCAAATCCTGTACCTCAGCATCTAGCTTGTCCCAGATTCGCATACCACGATACATAGGGGATTTAGTGTACTTGCCAGTTTTGTGATAGTAGTTTTTGAAACGGATTTTAGGAGCTGCTCTCGTGGGCAGTATTCGTTGGTCCAGTAATTCAGGATTACGCGATAACTTGTACATGACCGAGACCAATTTAACTTCCCTACGTTTCCCTAGTAGTTCCACACCCTGTCTGGTATGCAAATCTTCTATGCTCTGACGTTTCTGGTGATATCCCTGTACAACTCGGAGGCCACGATTTTTTCCCCGCTGCAAGGAGGCCAGATCGCATTCTCGTGCCCCCCCTACTAAAAAACTCGCATACTCGAACAGGGGCCGGATACAGGAACAGTATATAGTTTGTGCTGCGTCCCATGATATTGATCTCCTAATCTTATTTAAACGATAAATATGATTATGCACCGATTTCAGAATTTGTTTGACAAATGCTCCAAGATCCAGGTTTGCATCTAGAGTTACGCCTAGATATCTGTATTGGTTTTTCTTTTGCAAACTTTCCCCACCGCAAGTGATAAGCAAATTGGGAAGGTGACGCTGACGCGAGGTTGCTGCAAACCAACAGGTCTTAGTTTTAGATGCATTCAGTTTGAGACCATTTACTTCACACCATTTAAACACACAGTCTGTAGCTTCTTGTAACAAGATATGCACATTACTTGGATTGACATCACTTACGTACAAAACCAAATCATCTGTGTATTGCACATATTTAACATTCTTTAACATACTACAGATATCATTAATAAATACTATGAATGACAAAGGGCCGAGCACTGACCCCTGGGGAACACCTGTGCTTACCGCTAACTCTTCTGATGTTACCCCGTTTATAAAGGTTCTCTGTTTCCTATCAGATAAATAGTCAGTCAACCAGTTCATTATGTCGGGTTGTACAAATGCTAAACGTTCTAATTTAACTAAGAGTAGACTATGGGGCACAGAATCGAAGGCCTTTTTTATATCGAAAAAGCATCCAGCAGTCACCATAGATTGGTCACGTGCTACATACCGGTCATGGCACAAATTAAAGATGGCATACTCTATGCCGTAACCAGGCCTAAAGCCGTATTGTGTGTCTACCAACAAATTTAGATCTGATAACCACTTATATAGGTAACTATGCACAACCTTTTCTATTAGCTTAGCCGGAGCAGGCAAGAGCGTAATAGGTCGCCAATTGGTGATCTTCGTTGTGTCACCCCCTTTGGGTATTGGTATAACAATGCCGGCTTTCCAGGAGTCAGGATCTAGACCATATCTGAGTGATGTATGTACAATGTGCCTAAATTCATCTAACAGGATAATAAGGGTGTCCTTTATTACTCTACTCTAAATATCCTTAAGACCAGATGACTTGTGTGGTGAGATACCACTAATTAACTTAACATAGGTCTGTCTTAGATACTTCAATATTCCCCCTTTAGTTATTAACAGGATGTCTCCCTAGCTCAATTAAATCCATATGTCCATCTAGGTCACAATTACTGAATAAATCCCCACCTTTTTGACAAAAAAACTTAGTTCGTTTACAAGCCGCCAGAAGTCTCTAGGCTTATCCCGTGCCTGGTCAATTGCATCCTTACAGTACTTGTCTTTTGCCGATTTTAGACCCTCTCTTATTTCCTGGTTTAGTATCTTAGCCACAGCAAGATCATCTGGACTTTTTCGTCTCTTGTATGCTTTAATATAATTAGCCCTGTTATTAACTTTGGAAAGTAATTCATCAACAGGTCCTTACACTGTTTAAATGACATCTTTACAATTGGGCAAACATCATCAAGGTAGTCTGTTACTGATTCAATTATTATATCCCATTGTTCCCCAGGGTCAGTGCTCTCCCATATACAGGACCAATCTATATTAATTAAATACATTGCAAGTGAGTCATAAGAATAATACTTGTAGTTCCTTCCATAAAATTCAACCTTTTCTTTTAATGTTCTCTCCTTTTTGCGCTCAGCATACACAACCAGGTGATCACTGATCAATATATCGGTGATATCATTAGACCGTACCGCAGTAGAGTTTGTATATATATGGTCTATAAGTGATCCACTAGCAGGTCTGGTCACCCCATCAATAAGTTGCCTTAAGCCTAGGTATTTAGTAAATGCAATTAGTCTTTTGACTGATGCATCACTCCGATTATACAAATTTGTGTTAAAGTCTCCCAGTAGCCAATGTTCTGATGTAGACAGCTCATCGTCCTCAATAATATTCTTTATGTGTTCAACAAAACGTTCCATAGAACCATGGTTGGGCTTGTAACATGTAGTAATAACAATTTTTTTGTTATTGGGCCTATCGGTTTTAAGGCATAAACACTCAATATCTGCATTAATTGTACAATACCTTTCTATTTTTGCTGTATATGGGTAGTGCTCCTTATCCACATAGCAGGCCACACCTCCCCCTACTCTATCCTCCCTGTCAGTTCTGAAGATTTTACTTTCCCCATACTGCACCATCCAATCAGAAACGGCAGGTTTTAACCATGTTTCATTCACTCTCTAGATACGAATAGTTAGGCAATAATAGGTTTACCTGTGTTAGCACCGGATAGAGACTTCGAATATTCACATGACCTAGCTTTACCACCCCCATATGCTGAATGTGTCTAAATATTTGGTGCAGTGTGTGAAGCAGTGCTTGTGGTGCGTGTGTGTGTGTAAGTTGTGCATAATGTTTTGTGCATGTGTATACTACAGCTGTTACTTACGTGGGGATTCCCAAGCAGTGGCAGTGAAAAGAAAGGCGAAATCGTGTCTGTTCCACCTCCCTGTGTGAGTGCTTAGGGATTTGGAACCTTAGAATGGCGTAGTGCCAGGGGCGTCAGCTATTATATGGGCAGTGGGTGGAGGAGCAGTAACATTCTTATATATATTTATTTATCTATCTATCTATCTATCTATCTATCTATCTATCTATCTATCTACATATCTATCTATCTATCTTATCTGTCTATCTATCTATCTGTCCATCTATCAATCTAGTTATTTATCCATCTACCTATTCATATTTGATCAGTTCACATGGCTAAGTAAATTATAAATAAAAATAAAGTAATAAATTTTGGAATAAATTTTGGAATATTGCTGCAGTGTATGTAATAGTCAGCCCACTAGCTTACATCTTCATACTATGGCGGCAGGTGCTATCTGTATTGTTATATTTTATATTTCATAAGTGATCTTATCACTGTAGAACAGGACTGAGCATATTAGAAATACTAACCACCTTAGTGATAATCTCATCAGGGATCCTTAGCAAGAAGTGATAGTTATTACACAGTACAATTGTTCGCATGTTCGCCATCCTTTTGTCTAGAGAGTTGTCATCAAATCACAACAAATACAAACTTCAGAGTTCAAGTACAATAATCAAATCAAATATCAATCAATTATCAGTTTTCAGTTGTCAGCCGGCACCGTCTTCCTCGTCGATCTCCAGGCATGAGGTATCCTGTTAGCACTTAAATGAAAGTCTTTTATATCAAGCAGCAGTGGTAAAAGTATACAATCATTAGTTCATTAACTATGCAGGTGCTATGCGTTTAACAGTTACATTGCTCCTGTCTGTTCTTTGTCCTACTCACAGTGCCTCTTAGTATATCCACAACTCCACGATGGATTTGTATATCGAGCTCCACTGGTAGTAGTAGTAGTAGTAGTAGGAGGATACAGTCTCATCTCATATCAGGGAACAGAGTCAGCTAGTTGCCGGCCTCATTTATTTACATCATGGCGTCCCACGACGTTGTTTTTTTTTTATATCACAAGCTTTGCTCTATTTATTAAACTGAATTGCGATACATGATAAGTAATCAGTAGGTGAAAAGGAGACTTTCATCTGTGTACAATTGTATATCCCAATGGCTACAGGTGATCATTCCAACATCGAACAATGATTGAGAAAGAAAGCCTAATAGCTTAACCATAAGTGTAGGCAAGGGCAGGAACCAAGACCGATAAGGTCTACCAAAATCTCTTTCAATACTTCTGTCGTCTAACACATTTCTCACCTTCTTGTTTCTACCCAGAAATAATAGGTAGAGGAAGCTCCATTTACTCTACCCTTCGTTACATTGATGTTTTAGGATTACTATACAGCTTCTAGTACAAACCTGAGCCACAAGTTGAGGAAGCTCTATTTTCCATTTTCATCTTTTTCTGAGAAAACATAGAAAGTACAATACACAAAGTCGGACATCATCTAGACAGTGACACAACAACAAAGAAACATCAATTATAAGAATATAGCCGGCGGTATACAAAGACGAGGACGGGCGACAACTGGCTTACATACAGACAAGACAAGGCAAAATAGCACCGTACTATTAAAGTTCAGGTATGTAATACAGGTAAACACTTAGGTGAAAGGACAGGAGACCTTTTTACCTCCTCCCCCCTCCTCAGCCATTTCTGTTCTCCTGACAAAGTGTTGCACAAAAGCCTTTCGTTTCCTGTATAGTTGCGGGATTCCTTCCCCAGGTTTACATCAAATGTTCCATTATGGTGTTCCATTTAATACACTTTTCCTTTCTTCCTATTAATCTGCATATATGTTTTTCTACATAGAGGCTATTTCGAAATTCCTTACTCCAGTTATGTCAGAGAATTCGCTGTTGTAGAACAGTTTTTGTCGGAAAATGTAATACTTTGCATGGAGACAAATAAAGTGAAGTATATCAGCATGACTGCCTTTTTGCCCCAGCCCGATTACAAGTTCAATCGGATCAATGTTTAGTACAATATTGGCACATACTTTCAACCAGTTTTTCAGTTGCCTCCAGAAAATTACCACCTTAGGACATTCTGCAAAGAAATGAATTATGGAGTCAGTGTCATGACAGAATGAGCACTCCGGTGAAGATAAGACCCTGATCTTGAAAAGGAAGTAATTTGTGGGCACTACATACAATCGACAAAGCTTGCTGGTGGTGTCATCTTTGATCTCATTGGCGAACTACAGTGACCTGACATATAGTGTGCAATTAGGGCTCAATCATAATTTAAAATATTATAAAATATTATTAAATGATATTTCACAATATCAGCTTCATCAATATATCAACGTCATCACTCAGCCCTTGGGTTCTCCTATAGAGATACTATAAGTTCCCCTCAAAGCATCATTTCCGTGACCTTACTCGATTGTCCAAAAGAAACTATAGGTATACACATTGTTTAGTAATTATAAATTGCTTATAATTCAGTGGCCATTCTGCGTGTACCGTAGGTATATAATCTAACATCGACTTAGTTATCTAGTCAAACACTTATGTTAATTAGCTAATTAATTTATTCAACTGGCTACATGGCCGCCACTGCTTGAACGCCACTGTGTGGGTCGGGGGAAAAGCATCTCGGTTTGATTGGTTCACGAACAGGATACTAACCACTAAACATGGCATACAAGTAAGTAACGACCTTATGATCGTTTACGTCTGAAGAAACTATTTGGATGGCTGACTACAAAGGTTTTTTTTGCGGATTATGAAAGACTGTAATCAATCTGTGGTAAGTGAACTGTGTAACTGACCCCTTTATCGCTCAGGGAGGCGCGTTATGTCACACTCACCCGGCTCTAATAGAAAACGGTGTAGAACCAAGTCAGACACTCCGGAAAAAATATATGTTAGCAAAATAGGTATCCTGAGACAAAGTCACGGAAAGCGAGCAAAAAGGGATATAATTTCTGATCTGAAATCACTCTTCTGTGACACAGCGAGTACGACCGGTATCGGCATGACAGGTGTAACTGACCCCAACACCTCCGAGACCGAAGCTCCACCTGCAAACAAAATCATCCCGATCCCTGAACAGCCCGTCACTTCCGCGGTTCCCAATAATGGTATGAACTATATTATTAACATGATTTCTAACTTGCCGACAAAAACTGACATGGACCAGTGTTTTGACGAATCTGAGAAGGCTAGGAAAAGTGATGTTTCTGTCTTGCAATCGGACCTAAAATGCCTCCGTACTGAACTGACGGTCACTTGCGCTAAAATTGACAAACGACAAGCCGACATTGACACTAGGCAGGCCCTTGTTGAAAGGAGAGTTGGACACGTAGAAAGTGAAATACAGAGCATAAATTCGAGAATTGATAATCTGAGTGCGTGTGCAACACAAAGTGAGACCAGCTCGTTGTACTCGCTGCGTGTAAACAGTCACCCGCACACTCTCGGTAACCCGAGCCATGACAGTGTTGACACCTGCGCATCAGCTAGGGATCGAAATGTTGTTTTATTCGGCCACCCAGACACTGAAGATGAAGACTTGCATGAACTCTTACATAAGGTTTGCAACGCAATAGGCGTGACAATTGCCAAGAAAGATGTACTAAGCCTTGAACGTATGTGACGCAACAAGAATAGGCAACCTCTGTCAACCAAAAGTAGCACATGCCCGCCGCCTATACTAATTAGTCTCGCATCAACAAGCACTCGTGACCTACAGGTTAGGGAAGACAGCGTTATCAGATCTCACAATTGCCCCAGACGAACCGGCGGAAAGTAGGCGCAAAAGGGGTATCCTTAAGATGGTTAAGGGCTACCAACGTAGGATAGGCCATGATGCCACTCTTGATCGCGACTGCCTTATTGTTGAGGGTAAAATCTACACTCTAAACGATGTTGACAAGCTCCCAAAAGAGTTACTACCCCCTGACTACATCGAACGGAGGCTGAACCAGAGACCGACCGCCCTTGACAGTGCCCCATCCCTATCCACCATTCGCCCAATAGTACTACCTGTTATGACAGCCCAGCCAGTGGTGGGAGATACCAACGCCATGCAGGTTGATGATCGCTCTAACGACGACACTCCACCTCCACTGGAGGAAGTGAACACCATAGTCGGAGAGGCGGCAGCAGTGACTCCACCTAACGCTACTGGTAAACCTGAGTGTATAGAATCCTCCAAAGTGGGCATTGTATTCGCGGGTAAGAGTGCCTACTTGAGCAATTTGTACCTATGCGACCTCGATTATCAGGTGAAAGAGGGCAGTGTTGATCAGCTGTTTCACTTCAATAGTGTCAAGCAGTGTTACCAGTTCTACAAAGCTATTTACCACAACGCTGAGGACATTGCCGCATCGATCTATGAAAGTACTGACCCTCTCGCAATAAAACGGCTGGGGAAATCTGTTCCTGAAAATCCTGCACTGAGCTGGAACGAGATAAAAAAAGGTGAGCTCGAAGGTATGATTCTCCAAAAGTTCACGCAAAATGATACACTAAGTGAGCGCCTACTTGCTACCAGGCCCGACAGGTTAGCGTGCACTGGTGGCTGACTCCTACCCTGGCCTAAACGTCTGCGGACAACTAATCGAATCAGTACGTGCCCAGATTGCGGGTTAGTAACACACACCAGCAGCGTCCGAACTCAGCTGTACGCCGTCCTGCATGAAATGTCCGTCCTAATCTTAGGCGATTCCCGCATATCGGAAGTTCTACAGGACTTGCGTACTGATAACGATGTCATTGACGCTATCAGTTTCGGGGGTGCCACGCTTGACGAGTTAGCACTTTATGGTTTACGTATGGTACCGGCAGCAGGCCCGGAACTAAAATTTGTGTTTCTCTGTGCAGGGATATGCTCCGTCACTTCCAGAGACAGGCGCACCAAGAAAATCACGGTACGTTATAACGACGCTGCGGTTCTCGTAGCAGACTTCAAATCGAAACTGGACTCAATCGACCAAATGTACAGTAACGTGGCTGGCAGTCACATTCACGTCTGCTATGGCACCTTTTTCGGCATGGACCTGTCCAAATATGACCCGCACCCATCGACCCTGGATGAGCAAGTTTTTCTCGACAGACTGTGTATGTATGCCAACGAAGTCATAACTGCTCATAACCAGAAAAACCTCCTTGCGCCAGTGCACCTAGCTACCATCATGTTTAAGAAACATAGTGATTCCAAGAAACTTTCCCTTGTTTATTCGAGGCTATGGGACGGGTGTCATCTTGCGAGGAACTGGTACCCGCAGCTAATCAACACTGTGTTGCGGTCTGTCAGGCAATGTGTTGCAAACTGGGCCTAGCTCCCATTGATGCAAACTCACTACATCTTAAACCCGGTTTGGAACAAGGCCGTAAGGCATGCTCCTGATACTAATTTTGATGTACCTGCTATTGGCTGACGTATCCTAGATGGACATTGGACACATACCAAGTGCTCCATTAACCGTCTGGACATAGACTGAAACCTATCAGTGACTTTTGATAACACTTGATCTAACATGCGCATGTTAGGTGAGGCCGTAAGGCACGCCTACCCAAATTTGTCTAGTTTGTTTGCTTAACCTTGATGGCCATGATGGACATTGTTCAACCATAACTGAATATATTATGTAAGTTCCAGGCAAGGCCATAAGGCATGCCGTTATCGATAGACTCTGAGATATGAACTGCGCTGTGATTTGTCATATATATATGTTCCAGGCAAGGCCGTAAGGCACGCCGTGATAATGTAACCTTGGTTATAACAAGTATAACTTAACTTAGTGGTGGTGATGACTTTGTGCTTAATAAATGTAAATAACTCAAGATATACAAATAGTGTAATTTAATTGAATATAATTGATCAGTTAAGATTATGCCTTAACAATTATGACATACTAGCTCTAACAGAATCATGGTTAAATCAGAATTACACTGAGCAAATGGTATCAATCAATAATCACAAGATCTACAGACAGAACAGAGCAGACCGCCTGTTATGTAGGTAAAAACTACTCGCCCTACAGCAAAAAGCTTGAAGAATTCTCGAAAACACTCGCAAAATGACAGTCATAGTGGTATACCGTCCCCCAAATAAAGATATGGACGTACTGTTAAATGAAGTTAACTTAGTTCTGGAATCCAACGCAGTTAGGGACACTGAAATCTGGTTGATGGGCGACCTAAATTGCATGCTCAAGAACTCTTAAATCTCACGAAAGATCACCTTCTAAGACAACTGATCAATGACATCACCCACCCTACGGGGAAAGGCGGGTCTCTGATTGACTTAATTTTTACTAATTCTAATTTCGTACAAGACTCCGGTATTGATTTAAACAAAATAAGTGATCACCTACCCACCTACGCCATTCGCAAAAAGGTAAAAGAGCCCAAGCAATGCCTGTCCTTCAAGGGCCGTAGTTACAAATTGCACAGTTATGCGTCATTGGAGGAGTACTTGTCTGATAGTAGCTGGGCTGTTTTCTGGAACAGTAAGGATCCTGACTTTCTTGGGGAATTCATCGTGGGCGAAATAAATGAATATTTAGATAGTCAATGCCCGCTAACAGAAATGAGGTATAGTAGATGCCGAGATCCCTGGGTTACTGATGAAGTTCAGTTTAGTACACGAACGACGTTTACAGCTTAGGAAATACAAGATTACGAAAGACATGTCTTGCATAAGAGAGGCCAAGGATCTGAACAATAAGATTAGATATAATCTAAAGAGAGCCAAGGATATATTTGTAGTGGACCAGTTAGAACGTACTAAGGATAAGCCGAATGAGTTCTGGAGGCATATTGACGTTTTATTGAATGGTAGAAACACAGGCTCCGACTGCAGCCTCGTGGATGAAACCAGCGGTGAAGCTGTTTCACATGACAACACTGCTGACTATGTTAACAGTTACTTTTCTAATATAGGTGCGCAGTTGTTTAGTGACATAAAAGGGGAGGCATTTGACGAGTTTTTGAAGGACAGGAACGAATCCGGGTCAACTGATCCCCTCCGGGCCGTAACGTTGGACAGGAATGATGTACTCGGGTTGATCAAGGACATTTGTAGTTCGAAGAGTTCGGGTATACCCAATGTGTCAGGACGTGTTATTAAAGAAGCTATGATGATTCTGTTGAACGAATTCACTTACCTATCTGATGGTTGTCTTAACAAGGGTGTCATGCCTAGAGGATGGAAACGGGGTACGATCGTTCCTATCCCTAAAGGAGGGAACTTGCGAAACATTAACAACTGGAGGCCGATAAGTCTTCTGCCATCGCCGTCCAAAGTCCTTGAGAAGATCTACTACCGCTTCGTATATGATGAACTCGAAACTAACTCGGTGTTGACACCTAGCCAATATGGATTTAGACGTGGACTAGGTACCACGGATGCCGTTCTAGATTTAACCCAGTACCTGTTTGGACAGAGAAATGAGGGGCAAGTGACCGCCCTATGCTACGTCGATCTGCGGAAGGCGTTCGACGCCGTCCCACACAGCATGTTACTAAGCAAGTTGAAGTGTATGGTGCAACTGCCGATCAACCTATACGACTGGGTTGCCAGTTACCTAACAGACCGGAAACAGGCGACAGTCGTTAACGGCTGTACCTCCAAAGAACAAAATGTGGAGTTTGGCATGCCCCAGGGCTCGGTCCTGGGGCCACTTCTCTTCATTGCATACATTAATGACATGTGCTCTAGCATCGATGAGGCCATGTCAATCCAATACGCTGACGACCTTGTGTTATATGCCTCAAGCTTTGACGGAAACGACGCAAAGAGACGTTTACAATTTGCACTAGACAAAGTAGTACTGTGGTGCAAAAGGAACGGGATGACGCTAAATGCTCAAAAAACGCAAACCTGCTGGTCGGCTTCTGACAGAAGGATCCCCCACTTGCCAAGCTTAAATCTCGACTGCCTAGGGTCCAAGTTGACTGAGATGGATCACTATCGATACCTGGGGGTTTGCATCGACAGAAAGCTCTGCTTCCATAAGCATGTGACTAATATCTGCAAAAGTAGTAACATGAGGATTTTTAAGTTAGGCAAGGTACGTAGTAGTTTAACCAAGGAGATAGCTTTGAAGGTATACCTGACTGTTATTAGACCAGTGCTTGAGTACTGCAGTGCTGTGGTTGACGGAGCCAATAAAGGTGATACGAACGCATTGCAAAGGATACAAAACAGGGCATTGAAAGTCGTACAGTACAAGCGGAGGTACATGCAGCGAACAGCTGACCTACATGATTCCCTGGGTGTGGACTACCTGATTACACGGCGTAAGATCCAACTACTCACACATATGTACAAGTCGTCCAAAAAACCGGACTTGGTACTTGACGCTCGTAGGCTCACCCACAGCTTAAACAAAATCAAGTTCAATATTCCAAGACCTAAGACATCTCTGTTCCAACGCTCGCCGATGTATCGTGGTGATCAGTTGTGGAACGAACTCACTGCTGACGAACAGCAATCTGAATCTGTAAAGGTATTTAAGGGTAAAATGAAGTCACGTTTATCAGAGTTTGATTGGAGATAAACGGCTTGTGTCATCAACTGTTAGTTTGGTTAGTGCGATAGTCATCACCCATCCCATCTACTTGTAAATTTTGTAAATATGTGTGTAACTTTTGAAAATGAGTATCTGTATCGCTGGAAATGTATCAACTCAGTGGAAGACCTGCTAAACGCAGAACTGTTTTGCAAATAAACAATAAAAAAAAAAAAAAAAACCCAACGTGACTACTTTTAAACCTCATTCCGTTTTAAGCACTCACTGCTGGTGCACAGGATTTTTTACCCAGCCCACCCACACCGTTATTTTACTTTTTATCATACCCTACGGAAGGGCTCATAATTCATAATTTTTCATTATTCATGTATTGTATTTTAAAATGTATTTATTCATGTCTTTTATAATGTTTATATAACTGTTTAATTACTTTAACAGTTTCTAATAAATACATTTTATTTGCAGCACAGTTTCATCTTAATTATAGTTAGCCCCCAACTGTATGTCTATATTATATATCTAGGGTAAAATTCCCATTCACTTCTGGTGCACCCCTCTCATAAGATCTCACACTCTCTAAGTGGTATTCTGTACAAGGTTCTCACTACACTCTATGGAAGAAGAAGTCTTACCGAACTAGGCTTAGAGCCTTGATAATCCACTGACCTGCCTAAACATGCATATCAATGCAACCCAAAGATTCCTATAATCTCAATGATGCCACCTAGCGGGATTACTGTGTACTTGGCGCCCTAGTGGCTTTATTCGGAGTGGAATACAGAATTCCACTGAGAGAGTGTGAGATCTTATGAGAGGGGTGACTCCTCAGGGTGAATTAGTGACCTCATTCTCAGTAAAGTGTGTCTGTCTGGGAGAGAACCACCACTGTGTGAACATCGTATGTCGGCACAGGAGAAAAATCCCCACCTACACTAGACAGGATCTGCTATATGAGATATATTACTGATGGTGAAAAACAGGGTATTTTGCTATCTTCGACATTGTATAAAGATGTTATGAATGTATAATGTTGGATAGGAAGGCAAAAAGTGAGAAACCTACATCAAATAGTGTGAGGGAATACACTTTTGAAGTATCTAGGTCCAACAAACTTAGACATGGTGTGTGGAGTTGTATACATACATCTACAAGTATATAGGTCATTGATATATAGCTGTAGGTAGGTTAACAGTAAAATATAAACTAAAATAGTGTTTACGCTGACGTGGCATTGGTGCTGGCGACTACTGAGCAAGTGATCTGTGTCGCGGTATGACTTCAGATGTCATGGATTGAGTCGGGGTGATAAATTTGATATCAAAATCTTTCTACGTTCACCGAAATTGTTGCCGAAATTTTTTTTTGACGTGGCTTTAGATGACCCTATCCGTATCTGCTGTCCATTGTGTTTAGACCTTTCGGAGCCTGGATTTGCAGCCAATGTATCTAGTTGTACTCAATCTTATCCCTCAATTTGCCAGCCCGTTTGCTGTCTGGGTGCTGGTAAATGAAGTCTAAGATGTGTACTGACACATGTTCAGTCCCCTTGTGATCAGGTTTGTTGAAATGTGTTGGAACATCACTGATTTTCGACTTTTTCAGGATGGAATGCATGTGTTCTGCGATTCTTTCTTTCACCTTCCATTTCGTCTGGCCCACATATTGTTTGCCGCATTTGGTACATTCTATGAAATATATTACGTTTGAACTATTGCATGTGATGGTGTGTTTTGTGGTGTGTGTGGTGTTGTTTCCATGGGATTTTATCTTCCCATCTTTTTTTAGTACTGCACAGTGTTTGCAGTGCAACTTGGTGCATGCATTTCGAGAACTAGTTTTGTCACCGTTCCCCTTCATCTTTGTATGAGGGCCGTATTCCGTTCTGGCCCTCACCACATGGTCTCTGATATTTTTGGGGCATTTGTACCCTTTCATCAGTTTGCTCTGATATATGTTTTTGGTTGTAGTGGACTTTCCCAGTACTTCCCAGTTTCGTTCCACTATTTCAGGCAGGACATTGCACCCCTTGCGGTATGTGCTAGTGAGGAAGATTCGTTGTTCCTAATTTGTCCTGGTCATTTTGGTGCCAGAAGTTGATCCCTGTTAAGCAGGTCTACTTTGAGTTTGCATTCCGAAAGTAGTTCCCTGGGGTATCCTCTTTCACGGAACTCGCATATTTTCCGGCTGGCATTTTTCTCGTAGTCTGTCTCCTTCGTGCATATGCGTTTCACATGTAGTAGTTGTGAGTATGGTATGCTCCGTTTTTGCGAGGGTGGATGAGCTGAGTCGTATCTGAGATACGTGTTCTCATCAGTGGGCTTGGTGAATAGGTTGGTATAGAGTTTACCGCCTACCCCTTTTCGTACCGTGGTGTCTAGGAAATTGACCTCTTTGTGAATTTTATGCTTGTGTGAAAAACGTTTATCCACTCGAGCCATTTCGCCAGTTCATTGCTCCCATGATTCCATATGAAAAATATGTCATTGATGTAGCAAGAGCCATATTTTCCAATGCCAATTCACCCACTCATCCTGGCTCTAGTTTACACAGAACCAGGATAACACACCTTGACAGCTACACTGTCATACACAGACACCGGGCTGGGATACTACCAAGCATGGTTAAAAATCAACACTCATGGTGGTTTTCTCCTTGTCCACATAGGACTCGGCATTAGGGGAAGTCAAACAACCCCTATCTATGAGTTTACAAGGTTTAAACTCCGTAGGAACTGTGTGGATTGACACATAGACTCCACTCGATCACATCGGCGGGCGACACGGCCGTGTCGAACATATTTGGTTATACAAAACAACAAAGCGGTCACATGACACGCACGTGACGGCTCAACCAATCAGAAGCATCAAAAGTTGGGTATGCAGATCCGGCCGCGGAAACCTCCACGGCCCGACTCCCCGTTTCTCTCTATCAGTGGTCGTATAGTGGTGGGATTGGACTGACTCCGGATATGCCGCGTCTTACAAAATCATATATTTATTCTCAGTGAGTCCATTCCGCAAACATAAAGTACCTACAATGTCCATACCAGAACCGAAGAGACGACGTGAAGAAACACGAGAAGGAGAACACGACCGCAAAAATTTTGGACCTATACATACTGACTACCTGCTTTTCGGTTATGTATTTCCTGATAAACTTCAACATATTTGTCTTGTGCATTGCTCGTTGGATTGCTCTATTAATATGTTTCCTATAGGAAAGATCCTGTTCTAGTCTTATTCCCAGATAATCATATTCATCTACGTTGGTAAGTAAAGTACCTTGAAGCTTTAAGTAGTCCGCAGCGATATTTTTAGTTTTATGCGGGAGCCCAAAAATCATTGCCCTTGACTTTTTTGCATTTATCGAGAGTTTGTTATTGCTGCACCAAGTTTCAAGCCTGTCAAGATCTGCTTGTAGTTTGTTGCTTATGTTGCCTAAGTTATGGCCTGACACAATTGTGTTTTCAGTGAGGAGAAAATAGTGTTTATGAATGATATATGATATGTTCAGGTAGGACTGATCAAGTATTCACTGCAGAGGATTGATTATTCTGGTTTGTTTCTTATTTATAATTAAATTTCTACACCTCTACTCATCTTTCCACTCGTTCCTAGCCTTGTTTGTCACACTACCCAATCACTCAAATGCAGTCTCTCTATTGTTGATGACGTGCAACCCTCTCATAAGAGCTCACTGTACTCTCACTATGCTCTATGAAAAAGAATTCTTAACAAACTAGGCTTAGAGCCTTGAGAATCCATTGACCTGCCTCCCGTGCTACAGACGTACATCAATGCAACCAAAGATTCTTATAATCTCAATGATGCCACCTAGCGGGAATACTGTGTGCCAGTGAATTCTCAAGGCTCTAAGCCTAGTTCATTAAGAATTATTCTCCCATAGAGTGCAATGAGAACCTTGTACAGAATATGACTTAGAGAGTGTGAGAGGGGTGCTACATTTGGCATAGCTTGGCAATGTGCCAGCCCCAGTCTTTCCTCATTCGAGCAACTTGGAGAAAATATAATGGCCTCCTGTAGTAATATACAACCTCCCTGTTGATGCATAAAAACTGACAAGTCTACCTCTCGATCAGTTCCTATTAAGTATCCTGTTTACATGAATTACTTTAAAATAAGAATAATAAAGGATCTGGAAAAAATACTAAACTAGAAGTAATCTGGGAGATTGTGTTTTTTCACATTTAAATCACTCCGCACGGCCCATCCAAAGGTGAGCTGTACAAGAAATTATGGAGTACTTCGCTCATATGATAAATATATAACACCCGTAGCAGCAGTGTGTATTTGTAGTGAGTTTGTGAACAGGTATATAATAATAGCTTATAGCACATGTTAACAAAGTTATTTGGCAGACCCGGGATCTGTTTCACTAGTTTCGTGACATGTCTAGAGCAGTGCCTCTAGATGGTGTGTCCGGTTTCATAAGAGCTAGACATTAGACTTTGTTTTGTCCATTCTTGCTTGCACCGTTGGTGCCACTTTTCATGTCTGTCTAACACTTTTGTCACGAAGCTAGTGCAACAGGTCCATGATGTGTAGATTTGTCTAATTCTAATATTTGGGGTCTGTCTTTTCCTAAGGGCAGCTACTTGTGTTGTCACAAAACTAGACAACTCCAATGTATGTATGGTGTCACAGACATGAAACTAGTGAAACTAGTGAAACAGGTCCCTGCTGACTCAGTATCTGAATGTACATTTTAGGAATGGCATCAGCAGGGTCACACCTCCCTCCCTGGGACAAACAAAATGTGCAGGAGGAAGGTCTCTTCATCAAGAGTCCATACAAAGAAGTGCTCAATAAAGCCAGAATAGAACTTCTGGATAACCTTTGTCTTGAAGACATCTGGGTGCATTTAAGGAATCTTGGTGTTCTCAATAGAAACGATGAACAAGGAATGAAGGTAGAGTTCTGTGTACAAGAAATTATGTTATGAGTGTTTTTTCTATCCTATTTCTTCGATACATTTTATTGCCTAAGCTGCATGCTCAATGGGCAAATAATGTAAATTGAGACTATAGTCATAGAAAATTGATTTAAAGCATGAAATATTCTTTTTCTTCTCAGTTTAACACGAATGCTCACAGCATGGTTGGTTGGTTGGTTCGATTTAACCCGCAGTTAACCATCAGAGTTTATCACCAGACTTTCTCAAGGTTCTTTTACACCACAATGGTGGTGATCGAATCTATGTGTTGAATTTAGGTAGAAATATCACCCCTACATATTTATTGAGGCAAGAGTTCTTTTACTTATCACACCACATAGACATGGTATGAGAATGATTGGCCTTTGATATAGAGGTAAATCTACCATTGCTGGGAATGAAGGAAAATAGTGGCTGCAGTGGGACTCAAACCCAAAATGTCCTACAACCTTGGGATTACAAGTCCATTGCCCTATGCACTGAGCTAACTCCCCACCCCTGCTTTGAGCATTGAAAATACATTTCACCCCATGAAGAATATCAAAACATTATTGACGTCTAAAACACCATGAAAAGTTTGGTTTATTTAAGACAAATGCTGGAAGTTGGGTGATTTCTAAATTCTATTGGGTTTTGCAAATAATATAAGTGCCATATATCAGCAAATAGAAAATGCAAAAAAAATGGCAGCCACCATGTTAAATTCTATGGGAGGGCCATCTGTAAATGTAAGTGCTTAATTATTGGTGTCTATGGGAAAATGCGATATTTTGACTTTGTTGCCAAATGAAAAGGGTATTTTGGTGAAACAAATGTATTTCGCATTTCCCAAATAACACCTATTCACAAGGGGAAGTACCCCGATTCGGCGGGTGTGTACACTGTGTACCCTGTGTGGGGGTGAGATTATGTACCTGTTAAGTCTTCCCATGTGAATTGAATCCGCAATGTTACCCTGTGACTGTAGAACACCCCAATCTGTGAAACTTTGTACCCAGCTGTAAATAGTAGGTGACTGGTGCAAAGGTGTGAAGTACACCAGTCTCAGGTCCATTCGTCTGACCGTGTGAATCCCACTTTATGCCAACACAATGACCGCCACCACCGCCACACTGCCACAGCCACCGGCGCCAGCACCACCATCTCCCCGCCTTTTCCCCTGCCAACCCTCTCATAACATTAGTGCAGGATTTGTACAGAATCAGGTGCATAAATGACGCCAAAATGGATGACCTTATTTATGCAGAAATCAAACTTATGGAAACTGAAATGTTTATGCTGTGCTACTTTTTCATTCCAGCTTATCACACCAAACTGTGATGCAGTTGATCAGCTCCTGGACTTCATAGAAACATGCCAGACTTGGCATTATCATGCACTCATGAGGGCAATTGCTCTGTCTGGTCAAGGACACCTAATCCCACATGGAGGACTGCCACCTGAGGTCTACACAGAGGATTCTCAGCAAGCACCCAAAGGATCAGCTGTTCCATGCCAACGATCATTGTCAATAGATCTCCTAACAGGTAATAAACTTGTGTGTTAAAAATGATGTTATGGTGAACAATTAGTATATATACAACATCATCTTCTATTGTTGGATTGAATATTCCTTTAACTATTATAACTAGCATAGTATTTTTGGCAATAACTATAGCAACAACTTGGTATACATATTACTTTAGCCATACTTATTGTTTTAAAATATAAGAAAGTGCTAATAAGCATATTAGTAGGTATACTGTGATAAGATATCTATGCTACTGTGTATATACCCCCTTTCAATGAGTAGGTTTTAAAATACCTTTGCCATTTCATCCTCAACTAAGCCCTTATATAACTACATCTAATGAAAAACACAGAATAATTTGATATGGAAATATCTATTCAGTAAAATTACTTGAGAAATTAAATGACACAAATTTACAGAGATAATCAAGTAATTTGTCACAAATTACTTAAAGACAAATGCAGGTAGGTCTTGCAGCGCCCCCTGTTTCTACTTAATTAACACGGGTGCTGCCATCTGGTTTCATGAAAATATAGCAGTTTCCCACAGACACCAATAGATAAGCACTAACTTTCTTCAGATGGCCTTCCCATAGATATTAACATGGTGACATAGTATTTTTTTACCATTTTTCATTTGTACATGTACCAAACTATCATAATCCAGAATTATTTGAAGATGGCAATAAAACATCAGTGTCATTTAGCAACCAAATCAAAATATTACATTTTCCCACAGACACCAAAAGTTAAGCACTTACATTTTCAGATGGCCTTCCGAATTTTTTTGAATTTTCTATTTGCTGATATATGGAACTTATAATATTCTGAGTTATTTGCAAAAATTATTAGAATTTAGAAATCATCCAACTACCAACATTTGTCTTTAAAGAACCTATGGAGTAGAATATGATGAGTTGAAGGAGGTCAGGATTGAAGAAGTTAAATCATAGGCTTCATCTTTCTACAAGATTTAAAAGGCTTCCTTTCTTGTTCTGACCTTTCAATTGGGGACAAATTATGTGAAGGGCTATTCTCTTCTGTATTCTGCTGACTCATTGAATCACAATAAACAGGGAGACATGTCCCTTTCCTCCATAGAAAATACATCACATTTCTGATAGCTACATTAGAATACATGTTAGGGTCCCATTTCACATGTAGACCACTTGTAATTTAAAATTATATACATATACTGTTGTAGTGGCTGGGTGTCGGGAACTGCCAAAGCTTATCCTGAGTACCACCACAGCTTTGGTCCAGAATGCCATTCCAGTGCTGGTCCCATCCATGAAGCAGCAGTTGTTTTTTACCATAACCACCCAGCACCGCCATGCTCTGCCCAGAGAGTCTCACAGTCCCTGCTGATACCCGGGATCCCGGAATCCCTCCGAAGGTACCTTCTTCAGTCATCCGGGATTCCGTCCATCATCCAGGAATCCGTCTGAAGAAAGGGCCCCGAATGTCAACCCCCTCCTTCTGTCATCTGGAACCCTGGAATCTGTCCGAAGGGTCAACTCCCTCTGACCGTTATCCGGAACTCTCTGAACCAAGCCCATAGGGAACTCAAGGGTCTACCCTGGCAGGGAGCAGAGATAGAACCCTGGTGAGGGACTACAGGTAGTCTCTCCCAATGTGCCCAGCTGAGCTTCAACAGGCTTTATATACACCTGTGGAGTCTCACTGGGCATGTGCATAACTCTGCTGGGTCCCCAGCAGTAGTCCTATGTAAGTCTGGTACCCAGCTGACCAGTTGGCTGGGACCTTCCTTACCCTTGCAGAACCAGTACATATTCTAGGTACCAGCCAGGTGGCCAGATACCCATTTAGACTGGTTCCAACACCGTGCGAGAAATAGTAAGCGGCTTGTGACCTTACAGGTGGCTGGCAGCAGGCTCACAGGCCCACCAGGCAACTACCTGGTGCACTCAGCTGCGGCTTAACTTAGAAAGGCATAGTAGACATGCCCATGACTAAGTAGACTTGCCACTGGTTCCCTACACTGTTATTGATTTTATTGATGTATTGAAACGATTTCTTTATATATATATGGTCGATTCTCACGAAAGCGGTGCAATTGATGAAAAAATACAATTCAGTGTATCCTATTAGCAAATGTTTTATTCAAAAATAGACAAATTGTAGATTTCAAGGTAAAAAAAAATTTCACTAATCTCTAATAGGGACAAAGTTACAGGCAAGGGTATTGTAACACCCAAGCACCTGTCATTCTACGAAACGACACATATAGTACTATTTCTTTTAGGTAAATTAATATATTAAAATGGCTAATTTGTTTTTTCCTTAAAGATTTGATATTTATTAAAAAATCCAAGCGGAAAATTATTACTAAATATGTCTTTTTAATTTTTTTTTACCTTGTGGTTACTATTTTTCATAATATCTCGGCCCTATGCTCAACTGTAGTTAATAAAAAATTGGCCAAAATTGCAGTTGTAAGGATTATATCTATCATTATTGTACATAGTATACTGTATTATACCATCCAAAACCATAATAAAATAGTAAATCATATAACATTCTCTGGAAAACTGAAATATACGGTCGTTTCGTAGAATGACAGTCGTTTCGTAGAATGACATAAATGTATCTAACTCTTTCACAGCTATACATGTGACCTATTCAAGTAGTATATGTCTTAAAAAAAAATTAAAGTAGCAGCTTATACTCTTCTAGGGAATGCAATTTTTTTTTCATATAATTCATTGCAGTAATTTTCATTTTTTACTTTTTTCCAACAATCTGAAGGCAAAATTACTGTAAGTGCCAATTTTACGAAAAAAAAGTGGGGGTTTAACCAATTTCTTGCACTACAGAATCATCCACAAACACAGTACATTATGTAAATATCTTAATATCATCTGAAAAGTGAATGAAATACTTGAAAACAACAATTCACGTGGTCGTTTCGTAGAATGACCGATTGGTCATTCTACGAAACGATCACATAGCTTCTTCTTTATGTATGCCAATGTTTGAAAATGTATAGAATAATCAACCCCCCCCACCACTTCCCACCCCCCCCCCCACTCATGTTCTGCCCCTTTCCCCATACTCCCCCAATCACTCCCACCCCCCCTAATGCTCCCGCACCCCTCATCCCCCTACCCCCCTACTCCCCCCCCCCCCCGCACCCCAATTTCTTGCACTACAGAATCATCCACAAACACAGGATGTTCTCAATTTCTCTGAAAAGTGAATCAAACAACAATTTACGTGGTCCTTTCTTAGAATGACCGATCGGTCATTCTACGAAATGACCACATAACTTCTTCTTTATGTATCACAATCTTTTAACATGTATAGAATAATCACCCCCACCCCCCACCACTTCCCCCCACCCCCCACCCCCCTCATCCCCCACCCCCACTCATGTTGTGCCCCTTTCCCCCATACTCCCCAAACCACTCCCCCCATCCCCCCAGCCCCCCAGCCCCCTACCCCCCCCCCCCCCCACCCCAATTTCTTGCACTACAGAATCATCCACAAATACAGGATGTTATGTACATTTCTCAATATCATCTGAAAAGTGAATCAAACAACAAGTTACGTGGTCGTTTTGTAGAATGACCGATCGGTCATTCTACGAAAGGACCACGTAACTTCTTCTTTATGTATCACAATCTTTTAACATGTATAGAATAATCAGCCCCCCTTCAAAAAAGTGTCATTCTACAAATGTTCTGTGGATCTTGTTACATAATTTTGATGTCTAGATTGCCTTCTTCCGTTTTCTTTTGATTATTAAGTCCATCTCAATATCCTTTCCCCTGAAGGCTTTCTCGGCCAGTACTTTGTGGTTGTTTTCACATGTGTGTTCTTTCACTGACACCCTGAAGTCTGCATTGCATATCTCGCAGTATCTCTTCTGTTGCTTCTCCTTTGTCGTTTTCCCCTTTCCTTCCGTGTTCAACGTGGTGAAGGGTGACCGTGTGTGGGTGCTATGGAGGTCCATTGACGGGAAATGTTCAAATTCCTTCCACATTGGCTTCGACATCTTTTGACCCACTTTGATGAAGTCTCCTTTGAGACTTTTTGAAGGGACGTTCGGGGCTCTCATTTCCGGTACTGGGGTTGACTTGGTCTTGCACACAACTGCCTTCTTTGTTATTATCTGCACATCAACGTCGGTTTTCGCCCATCCACTGCATGATGGCACAAACTTTAGCTGGTGCTTACAGCAGACGTCACAGCACGATGTTTCCCGCATCCAGATTTCTTTATCCATACGCACCAGCGTGTGTGCTTTCGATATCCCCTTCACTTGCTCGGCCTTCCACGCATCAATCTTCACTTGTTGCACCCTGATCTCATTTGGCGAAACGGTGAAGAACTTCATCTTCGTAACCTGTGACGTATGCTGCACCAAAGAGGCACCATCTCTGATGTCATTCTTCTTCTTAATCTCCATCTCTGCTAGCTTTTTTACGGTACCGCCCACACCGTCGCAGGGACCTTTGCCATGCCCGGCCTCAAGGTAATGCCAGGCAGCAGGCATGCCATGAATGGCGCTATGGCGTGCCATGAAGTTAACAATGGATTTGTTTCGGTACTGCGAGGCCGGAGAATCGGTGATGTAATGGATCAACCGCAGTTTTGGCAGTTTCTTCGTTATGAAGGGCATGGCGGCTTTAACGAAAGCAAGCACTGCAGCAGCATTGTGCTGGGTGCTGTCGGAAACAGCCACTAAGCTAAAGTGCTGCAGGTCATTTTCAGCGTCTCTGTGATGTATGACCATGGGATGAATGGTGATCTGATTCCCTGCATAATAGGTGGCTGCAACAGCATCTTCGTATGAGGTGGTGAAATTCTCGGCAAAATCCATTTGTATGGTGCATTCCATCTCCGGTTCTAGCATGGAACGAAGGAGCCTCATTTGCAGGAACTGCGCTTCCACTCTTGCCGAGTGCTCTCTCAGGAAGCGAAGGTCATCTGTCAGCAGTCTGATAAAGTCTTGCTTCTTCTCCTTGCACACGACTCTGAGTGTAGATGGTACCTTCCTGTCCTTCTTGGAAACAACCTCTCGTTTCCAGTGCTTGAAGGTCACAGTGTCTTGTGGCATTTTCTCTAGTTTTCCTACCACTTCCTCATCCTTGAGATCCTGTAGAGCACTTGTCGATTTGGGAAGGCACTTGACGGCTTGCAACATGAGGTACATGTTTGCATGATGTACACACAAGCACTCTCTCCGTCTGGACCACTGTATGCTCCGCATACACTTCGGCCTATGGCGACAAAAAGTAGCGAGCGACATCTCACTCTCGGGATTCTCCACCAGGAATTTCTTGTGGAGATTTTTTAAGGTGTCGCTCATGGAATACTTTGTGACATCACGTTTCCCTGGAAGACAGGAGCTATTGTCACATCTTTTGAGGAATTCCTTCACTTCCATTCCCATCTTCCTACTTTGCAGCCTTCTTTTTGTCTCCCCTCTTTCCAGCACTTTCATAACGCGATTCCTCCCAAGCCCGGTTTTTCGCGCAATAGCTGATTTCAGTCCCTGGGTCCCCTTGATCGTTCGCTGAAATAACGCCCTCTTGATCTTGGGTGAGGACACTCTGATGTACTTCATGGCTGCAGTGTACGGCAGCAGCTTCTTCAGCAGTGACTTAGTTGCAGGCACCCCCTCTTCATGCAAGAGCTCACGGGCATCCTTCTCAGGGGTGTCCACCACTGTGCCCACTCTTCTGCGGACTTTCATGGCAGGAAGTCGCACGACCAACCTGTTAATTTGAATGAAATAGCATGCACAGTATAAGTGAAAGTGAAAACTTGTTGAAATAAGTTAATTCTAAAGAAACTTTATTAAAACCAAATAAAAAAGAATATCTTCACAGCTTGACGTGGAAAACTTGCAAGCTGCTCCCATACTTGCATCGCCGGCTCAGCCTGCAATAAAAAGTATGTCATAGTGAGGATATTGTACGTCTGTCTCTATATTTCTATACTTACTTAGACCATGCCTTAGAGCCAATTTCCATGCAGCCATGCGGGTGAGTGAGCATGCAGAAGTAAAGTTTTCAAGAAAGACAGAGTTTCAGTAAAGTGAAAAACATGCATTAATTACATTTCTACCTATCTAAAATAAAGAAGCAATAATACTTTTATGAATATCAACATGCAACATAGATGAACGTTCAACTATAAAAACAAATGTGCAAGTCAATATAAAATAGAATTAAATTAAAGAAAGTACCTTGCACGAGTGGGTTCGGCTGGTGTCGCTGGTGTGGTAGCAGCTGGGGTGGCAGAGGGGGTGGCTGAGGGGGTCTTCCGGCCCATGGCCTCCTCTTGTGCAGCCTGCTGCACGGCCTGTGGTGAGGTGGTAGAGGGGGTGGTTGAGGTGGCCTTTCGGCCTCGGCCCTTCACCTTGAAACCTGAAACATAAGAATTCATTATAAAACTTGCGACTTTGTGTATTATCTATCACAAGAGAAAAAGTATATCTGTGTATAGTACTACAAAAAAAAGAACAGGTTTGAGTTTTTCCTACACGAAAATCTCACTTCCGTGGGGCTTCAGTCTCTGACCCTAGATAGGGTTTACTTTGTCTCTATGTACGCGACCAACTCCAAATGGATATTACTGAAATTTACACGTCTTATAATAGCCAGGTAACTATACTCAATATTTAGGATCACAATGTCAGTCATTCTACAAATGTATCCCATCATTGACTTATGGCATAGAGAACATTTGTAGAATGACAGTTACACTCTTTATAAATATGTATTCAAACTTTTTTTTACCTTTTTTTGGCACTCTGCCCCTGGGTTGCTCTGCTGGGGCGTCCTGGCCGGGGTCTTCTGGGGCCTCCTGGCCGGGCTCTTCTGGGGCCTCCTGGCCGGGCTCTTCTGGGGCCTCCTGGCCGGGCTCTTCTGGGGCCTGCTGGCCGGGGTCTTCTGAGGCCTCCTGGCCGGGCTCTGGTGGGGCCTGCTGGGCGGGCTCTAGTGGGGCCTCCTGGCCGGGCTCTTCTGGGGCCTGCTGGGCTGGCTCTGCTGGGGCCCCCTCCGGATGCTGCTGCTGAGCTGCAATATAAAATTAGCATTTTAATTAGAAGCAGCTGTACAAAGGCAGTAAATAAGAAGAAGTTTATATAATTTTCCTTTATTATTTGCCCTTTTATTTATAGATATTTATTATCCATCGTATACAAAGTCCCCATAGAAAATGTATGGGGACTCAGTAAACCACTACCCATTGTATAAACCTGTCAGATACCATAACTGTGGTATACAGATTTAAACCTGTGATGTCTATGTATTCATATTTTGCTTACCTTTCCGTCTCTTCCTGGCTGGTACAGCCCCTTCGCCTGCTGGCCCTTTGGAGCGGGTGCTCCTCCCCCTGCTGGTCCCAGGCTGTGGCTCCTGGGGCTCGGCATTGGCTGCCTCTCGTTCAGCTGCGATATGAAAATTACCATTTTAATCAAAAGCTTTTAGACCCGCCGACCCCTGTCTCCTGCCAACCCCAGTCGACCCCGACTCCCCCCCACCACCCACGCCACCCCCAGCCAGCCTCAGTGAGAAGCCCCCCGCTGCCCGCCGCCCACCGCCCGGTTTATTATGTGTAATTAATCAATTTATACTCAATCGGGTTTTATAAATGTTTCGTGTACGACATGGGTAGGAGCAGGCTGTATGTGTAGGATATACTACCACAGGTATATAATAATAAAGGAGCATAATAAATTTATTTACCTTTCCTTCTTTCCCTGCGGCGGCGTTGAGCATCCCGGTTCCGTTCTCGTATGTCCTGCAGCTCTCCGCCCGACATCTCTGTGCGTGCCTTCTTCTCATACATCTGTAAAATAAAGCAGAATACAGTTTCTATGCAACCTTTACACATGGCTCCTTTATTGTTTTTGATTATTGAAAATTACCCAACAGATTATTTCTCTGTAATTTTTTTACCTTTACATGTGCCTTGACCATGTACGGTGACATACCCTTCACCACTGATTTTTTATACCTTGACTACACATAAATGTCCCCATTCAAACATTTATCATATTTCATAAGTTCTGTAACACATTTGTGTGTATCACACATTCAGACCAGGTAGATATCTATAGCTGAGAATTTACAAGAGGTCTCCAAAATTTAGTATCTATGTACACTTACAGAGGTGCGCAAGGATTCAAATTTCTGGAATTCCGGATTCTTCTTCCGGCGCTCCCGCCACAGCCGTGCAGACTCCGCATTCCGCCTGCGGGCCTCAGGTGTAAGAGGCTTCCTCTTAGGTGGCATTGTGAGTCTGCCATAAAGAAATACATAGAAATAATAAACAGCATGAAGAGGTATAGAATACTCAGCCCCCCCCCAACACCCCTGCCCCCCCCCCCCCCCCCCCCACCCTCACCCCCTGCTCATGTTCTGGCCCTTTTCCCATACCCCCCATCACTTCCACCCCCCCCCCCCCTCCCACATGACTGTAAATTTACGTATGCATAGAGTTGTTTCGTAGAATGACAGATTACAAAGAATATGCCATTCTACGAATGTTATGAGAAAAAGACTCCCCCTGGCGGCGTTATTTTGTATGACCTTCCGATATTATAGTACACATTACAATGGCATATTTTGTGAATCGTTGGGCCAAATTAAGCTTCTTATAGTTACATAAATATCAATAAACAGCATGAAGAGGTATAGAATACTCAGCCCCCCCCCCCAACACCCCTGCCCCCTCCCCCCCACCCTCACCCCCTGCTCATGTTCTGGCCCTTTCCCCATACCCCCCCACCACTTCCACCCCCCCCCCTCTCCCACCCCCCTGCTCATGTTCTGCCTCTTTCCCCATACCCCGCCATCACTCCCCCCCCCCACTGCCCCACCTCCCACCCCCAACCCCTAATGCCCCCCCCCCCTTCCCCGAAATCCCCCTTACCATCCGTACCCCCATACCCCCACCACATGACTGTAAATTTACGTATACATAGGGTCGTTTCGTAGAATGACAGATTACAAAGAATATGTCATTCTACGAATGTTATGAGAAATAGACTCCCCCTGGCGGCGTTATTTTGTATGACCTTCCGATATTATAGTACACATTACAATGGCATATTTTGTGAATCGTTGGGCCGAATTAAGCTTCTTATAGTTACATAAATATCAAAATATACAAGCATAAAGAAAACTTATTTCTTTTTTGGGTTATAATTGCTTAGAACCAACTTTTTCGAATATAGCTTAATTTAAACAAGCACAAAAACAACTGCAAATAGGTAGGCTAGGGTTGTATGGATGTGTAAAATACTGATATTTCATGTTTGTACTCAATTACGGCTTATTTTAGGCATCGTTTCGTAGAATGACAGGTGCTTAACAATGTGTCATTCTACGAATGTCACTAGAAGAACACCTACCAAGGTTAGAGTTTCGACGTAACAAACCCCTATTATCGCTCACACATCGCGATTACATCCTTTTGATCTTATTAGATAGATTTGACCTTCTATTGTATTGATTAATAAACTCTACAGGACATATGGTAACTAATACTCTTTGTGGGATACATCATTTTGTTCAAAACATCCAATTTGAGTTAAAAATACTTACAGTTCGTGTTGCAGACGGACGTACAGCGTCTCCTGCCTCTAGCTGCCGCCGTGGTACTCAAAGTATCCACTAGATGGCAGAGGTAGTACGGTGGCGTGCTCTGATAATGTCGTTTCGTAGAATGACACCAGGTGGCGCCACTCCCCGGTGAGAGGGCTATGAGTATTTCCTCATATAAGGGGAAACTAAAAGTATTCTAACTTAAAATGGCTTTTCGAATCAAAGTAGACATAGTTGAGAATATGTTAGTAAGTTTTCTCTCACTAATGTATAGAAATAAAAATAATACAGGTATTTCAATATGTCGTTTCGTAGAATGACACATATTACCAGAATTGCACCTTCTACACTCTTCCAGCTTCCACACTTAACAAGTGCCTATAGATTATTTTGGTGTTTACACTGTTTTGTAGTCTAGACTCCTAACTTTCATTATATATAAGTATGGAAATTAAATTATTTATTTTTAAAGGTTTTCTGAGTGTTTCTTTTGCGTCGTTTCGTAGAATGACACAATTTCTTTTATTTTCTTTCCTCCTCTAGGCATATTAAACCAACCCAGATACTGGAAATGTATATATCAATAGAACCGCCTTGCTGGGCACAATCTTTTAGGGTATGATTTTTTCCCCACGATATTAAAATTACGAAAAAAATTAGAATTTTTGATTTTGGCAACAATTGCACCGCTTTCGTGAGAATCGACCATATATACTTTTTTTTATTAGCCTTATTGTCACTCTCATAGAAATGAGTTTTCAGTCACAATGACATTCATACACCTTGGATCACATATCAAATCTTCTTCACAAAAATAAAAAAAGTACAATAGAAAGTTCACAAAGAGGTGCATAAGTAGTGAGTTAGTGATAATGAGGTAATGATTTATATATAGAGATATACTTTTGTATGCATGGCATTATAGGAAACTGGTCAAACCTTCTAATTAGAGAACATTTCTTTTCTCTCTTTTAGCAATTCATGAACATTCTGAGACTGGTTTTTGTGAGATTGATGTTGAGCAATTTGAATAAACATCTTATTGACCAATTTGACATCTCAAAATGCAATATAGCGGTTCAGGCTTGTACAAAGACTGGTCAGAAGTAAGTAAAGATATATTGTTCAGTGTGAACTGAAAGAGAATATCTCATTTTGGAAATACCTAAATTGATACATTTAGAATGTGTGATAATTCTATTCCTATAAAAGTTATCATAATATGGACAAGTCTCAGTAAAATTACTGATATACATTTGAGTAATGCATTTAGAATTTAAAATTCAGTTCCACAAATAATTTCAGAAATCTATTTCATTCACCTGTAAGGACAATTATACTGATTTTCTTTCAGAATTAATCTTGGCATAGAAGGAGGTGACATTTCTGGACTTTTTCGAGACTCTGGCTGTCCTCAAACAACCCAGTTACAAGCAGGACCAGGCCAGGGCATAGAAAGGTTTGTAACGCTGTGAGACTTACCCAGTGTTTACACTAGACCACTAAATATGTGGCAACTGTAGATGTCAAGCCAATAATCATCAGGTGGTGGCAATGTCTGATGCAAAAGCTGAAAGTCATCAGGTTCAAAAATCACCGGCCATAGTCTTCTAGTGTAATCGCAGGTGTGATGCGAAAATTGGTTATCCTGCGAAAATCTTGTTTTATCACCCACTAGTATCTTGCGCAGTGTTGAAGTCCATGATTGGAGAATGAGAAATTCATCGGCGCTCGATTCCCCAGATTGTCAGGATTTAGCATAATCTCTGTTTGGAGTTAAGCATTTATGGGCAAGCTAGTATACTCTTTGCATGGCAAAATGTCCATGTGTAGTTTTAGTGTGGAAACGATTGACTCCCTAAAGAAGGAGCCCTCCAAATATTTACATATAGCACAGACAGGAATAAAATATATCCTGGTAAGCCTTAACATGTGCCTATGTATATATGAAAAAAATTATATCTAACTATATTATGATAGCATTGGGAGCCTATTCACTTAGTTTGTGTAGTTTTTGTGTGGAAACGATTGACTCCCACCCTACAGTGATAGCTAACATGTATGTTATATTTAACTATTGCCCATTTCATATAAATACACCCTAATCAATGTAACTTCACATGGTTCAAGCTTTCTTGTACTCCTTCTCTGTACATAATCATGACCCCATACCTAAGGCCCTGCACCCACTAGTTACGACATGCTACGACAAGCGTTCCGACACACTCCGACACAGAATTTCTCTGTCGTAGTGCAATCGTAGCACTCTTGTCGGAACGTGTCGTAGCCTGTCGGAGCGTGTCGGAATCCATGTCGTAACGGTTTTTGGCCTAAAAAAGGAGACCACTGCGCCAACACGGGCTGCGACACAAGCTACGACAGAATGCAGTTTTTCTCAATTATTTCAAAAATGATGACAGTGACCAATGATTTTTAAAGTCTTAATATGTAGTATTAAACATATACTATATTCTGGTAAAGTTTGAAGAAGGTGAGGTGGGTTTTACTGAGTGAAATTGAACTTTTTAGAATTCTTACATATTCTGTTATCAAATATTTTAAAACTCTTGGGTTACGGAAAGGGTACATCCTGA
This sequence comes from Alentia gelatinosa, assembly GCA_950022655.1. NCBI lineage: Eukaryota > Metazoa > Annelida > Polychaeta > Phyllodocida > Polynoidae > Alentia > Alentia gelatinosa. Next base: position 5,726,745 of record OX465581.1, on the reverse strand, counting down.
TAAGTATGTAACCGAAATCTTGTTGAAATTTTCAAAGTATTAACAGAGATATAGAGGAAAATGTAAATGCCCATTGACTTACCATTGCTTCCATAGGCGCCTGTGTTAAATATCATGACTCGTGTCGGAACGATGTCGTAGACTTTGTCGGAAGCCTGCCTCCACTACTGATGAAGGCTACGATAGCGTTCCGACACGTTCCGACACGCCCCGACACGTTCCGACAAGGGTGCCATGTCGTAGGCCTTGCGACACGCTTCCGACATTTCCAACATGGTCGGAAGCGTGTCGCAGGGCCTATGACACGGCACCCGTGTCGGAAGCCATGTCGGGGCGTGTCGGGGCGTGTCGGAATGCTTGTCGGAAGCCGGCCTCCACTACTGCGATAATTTACATGCTTCCGACACAACGTTCGATTTTATGTCGGAAGCGTGTCGGAAGGGCTATCGGGGCGTGTCGGAAGCGAAATCGTAGTAAGTGGGTGCGGGGCCTTAGAATGTGGAAACGATTGACTCCCTGTGGAAACGATTGACTCCCTAGCTGATATTTCCAATAAAGCTTATATCTCTTATGGTAGACTAAAAGACTATTTTGTATCATAATCCTATACATGTTTCTACTTTAAGGAATGGGGAGGGGGCTAGGTAACAGTGTGAATTCAGTGTACAGAAAAAGGGAGTCAATCGTTTCCACACTGTGTATAGCAACCAAACTTTGGCCCAGTAGTGTATATTTACTTTGGGTATTTAACCTACCCTAATATATCCAACATATACCCCAGCCCATGCACTACTCACACATAAAAGGTTTTGAACATACTCCTATCTTTATTTTTCATCCCTGTCCCTGTCCATTTGGCGATGATCCGTGACATTTGGCCGTATATCCATTTAACTGAAGATACCATACATGATTCTAAGCACTCATTTTGTAAATTTATGTAAGAATGACTTCAAACATCTTTCTTATCACAGTTTTCTGTTTTATGCTTTTAGAATCACCAGCCATAGTCTTCTAGTGTAAACGCAGGTGTGATGCGAAAATTGGTTATCCTGTGAAAATCTTGTTTTATCACCCACTAGTATCTTGCGCAGTGTTGAAGTCCATGATTGGAGAGTGAGAAATTCATCGGCGCTCGATTCCCCAGATTGTCAGGATTTAGCGTAATCTCTGTTTGGAGTTGTAGGCATATGAGTTCTGCTTGTACCAGTGGGAAACTATACCTGCTTTACAGTGCTGCCTTTCAGAATGGCGTTGTCAGATTGGAAGCAATTGAAAACAACCTCCTTTGTGAGATATTTTGAGAATAAACTTTCTAATTTTAGGGTGTTTTAAATTTGCATGAAACTCAACTACAACATCTGAGAGCAATTCTTGACATGAAATGGATTTATTTTTTGCTTAGAGTTGAAGATACCATACATGATTTAGGTGTGAATATCTCATTTTGGAATTTTACATATTAATGCGCCTGGTGTATTTAGGTATGCTTTCGCTTACAAGGTTGTCCTATTCCCTATGTGTATATGCCTCACCTGTAGGTGTATATAAGTGTCCATATTGCAGTCATATATACGTCATATATACGTCTGGTTCTGTTGTATTTACACCAATATCCAACAGTTCCGATCTCTGCCACTTGGGGACACCACTGTTAGCATATTTCATTTGTCATTAAGTCCTTGGTATATAGAAAATCTGATGTTGTATCATCAATTTTATTATAAAATTGTTCTGAAACCCTATTTATTACCTCCACCTACCCCCTGCCTACCTCCCGCCTACCCCCGCCTACCTCCCCCCTTCCCCCAGCCTACCCCTGGCCAATGCCCCCTGCCTATGCCTGCCAAACCCCCGCCTAACCCCAGCCTAACCCCCACCTACCCTCTACCTCAACCTCTACCAACACGGGTGGTACTAGTTTGGACTTCTCCAGCTATAATCTATTTAATACATCAAGCCAGGGACGGCTTGGCTGCCGTGTTCAGTGTTGGTGCACCCTCTACCCATGGGTGGGGGCCGGGCGGGTGCCAGGCAGCCGGTGTCGGGGTCCTGACATAAATACAATACCGCGAATCGAAGACGGGGAACAGGGCTTCACCAGGTTCTACAGGGTTCTTCACAGGGGTTCCACCAACTGATCAGTGGTCAGAAATTAAAGGGGGTAGTTAGCGGTGGTTAGGTGGGGGTTAGGTGGTGCCTATGGAGCTGCGGTCAGGTGATACCTTGTCTATACACCACAGGTGGCGGGCAGCACGTTGCGATTCTTTTTCTTCTTCTTTTTATCTTGTATATGCCCAGCATATATACATTGCACAGAGGATGTTTTCTCTTGTATACACCAGGTGTGTAATACAACCAAGACGCATCTGTATACTATCGTAAAACCGGATGAGTTTTAATCTGGGCTCCCGTATGCGATGATTGGAGTTTGGCATAGTGATATCACGAGGCGGAGCCGAGTGATATCTGGAGCCAAAACTCCAGGAGTCGCATATGGAAGCCCAGATTAAAACGAAAAAGGTTTTGATTTTATCCTACCCCCTGTGAGGATAATAACAAAAAACATAATAAAAACTTTCTGAAGTCCTCCATATAGCTCTCCTTGCGGCTCTGAAGGCACTTGGAACTACTTTCAGCTGCTGATCTCTGATTGGTCCATTTTTTGGTCGCGATTTTTTATCCGAATGCGACACACAGGCGCATACGGAAAGTCAATGTTAAGCCTATGGGATTTTATATTAGGGGTAGGATAAAAAAGGAAATGGTCTTGTATACGCCTCATATGCTGGTGTGAAATATAGGCTTATACAAATGATACGTGCGCTACCGCGATGGCGCATGTATTAATACAGTGGTTAGTTTCATGCAGTCTAGAGTTTTAAATTCATTTCCTAAAATGATTTTAGAAATCTATTCCTTCTTGACATAAGAGGAGGAGATGTCATTTCTGGACCAGAACAAGGCAAAAAAAGGTTTGTAAAGCATACAGTATCCATGTAAAACTATCTTGATCGTTTTGTTTATTTGAGTAGTTTTATTAGGAAACGGAAACGTCCTTACTGTGGACGAAACGGTTCCTGTTCGAAGTCAGTCTTTGATATCATACGGCCCGATGCCATAGGCGGAAGGCAGTATGATATCGACGACTGACAGAGAACGAGAATCGTTTCGTGTACAGTCAGAACGTTTGCTTATCATTATATACCTTAAATCAATGAAAAAACAACATTTAAATTACTTATTATGTCACTCTCACAGAGGGCACGAACATTATAATTACTGCACCCCTAGCAGCGGGCAGTATTTCATAGACATTCGGACACAGGTATATAATAATACAAATTGCTAACCTAGGTAGGTCTTTGAGAGACTAACTGATTGGCTGTACCACAAAGGTGATGGTCTCCTCTGAACAACTTATTAAAATTCATTGTCAACCATGAAGCTTTTGATATCAAAAGTACCGAAAAGGAAGTGATTCCAAATTACTTTTATGTTTTTGCTTTTTTAGGGTGTTTTAAATTTCTATCAAACTCATCTACGACCTGTAAAACCAAGCATCCTACCCCTAATAAAAAAAACCCATAGGCTTAACATGGGATTTGTTTATTTCACGGGTTTGATATAAAGTGTTGTTTGTGCCACTACTTTTTAATGCTGGAAAAATGTGGAAACCGGGTAGGATAAAATCTAGACGCCACTCGTTTGAGTTTGAGCTTATTTATGCCACACATTTTGTTGGCTCCATAATTTTACGAGTCGAATAAATAAACTCAGACTCAAACGAGTGACGTCTCTTGATATTATTGATACCTGATATAGCTTCAGTGTATATCCATTTAACTGAAGATACCATACATGATTCTAAGTACTCATTTTGTAAATTTATGTAAGAATGACTTCAAATATCTTTCTTATCACAGTTTTCTGGTTTATGCTTTTAGATCCCCCTATACAGTCTTCCCTGTTGGAGAGTCACGTTCGGCAAATACAAGGAAATACCAGTCTATAATGTGTGTGTGTGGATGGATCCCTTTAGACTGTGAAGAGGCAATCGCACAGGTTGTATCAGGTGATTCAACGCATCCTGACATAAATACAATACATCTCAATATTGACTGGTACACCGATGAATGGGGACAGCCACCTGAAGATGCTTGGTCATGTGATTCATGGTTTTCCTTGTTCTCAAGATTAACCAGTCTCTGGCCAGAACAAGAAGTCATAATCTGGTTGGATTCCTCAATCCCATTGAAAGGTCTGCTAGAATGTCTTCCAGGACAAGGGTTATGTTCCATTGATTGCAGTTTTATTAAAATAGGAGGTGGGAAGGGAGCTTTAGAGGACCTCTACAAATGCTGCAGTGAGTGTTTATCAGTTCAGGTGCCAGTGGTCTTCTGGTTCACACACATAATGGTACCTACAGGTGATTGTGTTGAGGCTGAGACAGAGGATACCCTGACAGAGAAAAGAGACAGTCTTTGTACCATGGTTAACTGCCAATTGGTAGAAATCCTTTACAAACCAAGATGGATGACAGAAAATGGTGAAGAGTACATCTGGCCTAATGAGCCAGCAAAAATACCAGTCATTTGAAGGTAAAGACCATAAATTAATGATCAACAGATTTCTTCTTTTTTTTCCTTTGTTTCATCTTTATAATGACACACAGACTTCATACAATCTTAACTTGGTACTTTTTTTCCATATTTCATGCCAGCGTATGAGGCATATATAAGACTATTTCCTATTGCATACCAACATGTCTTGGCTGTATTTCACACCTGGTGTGTATGAGAGGAAACCACCTCTGCATGATATATATATGCCGGGCATATATGTATACCGATAGAAAATAAAAAAGGTTCGCCCCCACCGCCTACCACCCGTTTTTGTTGATAGAAGTATAGGTGGTCTGAGTGGGAAACCCCCTCCCCTCTCCACCCCCTATATGCACCGAGCATATCTATATGTAAAATGGTGGTTTTCGTGCAGTGTATGAGGTTTGCAACCATTGCATGTTGCAGAATGTAGAGGGGGTGTCTATGACAAGGTGAAATGCTAGGCGAGGGAAGGGAGCAGTGATATGCCATGGTTACAATGTACTATGCCAGCACTATTAAGCTTGCTCTATAAGTTGGTAACAGATCATACAGGAATATTTCACACAGAAACACTTCGCTGTCTTCACTGGCAGCTACAGGTAAATGATAGCATAATGTGCAACCAGCATTAAAGAAGATGTAATGCAATTGAATATAAAGTCCCAAGTACATTAGAAAAAGATCATCCATATCAAAGAATATAGAAGAATATAAATATTTAATGACATTCTCAGAAAAAGAAGGAAAATCATATCATGCTTTTACCAGAGGCAAAGAGAGGCAAAGCAACAATAATGGACAAAAATTAAAAGGGCCTTTTAAACAGTTGATGTGGAATGAAATCAAAATATAGAGAAACCCAGCGATCACTATTAAGTCATGGATAATATCTAGAACTGATAAGCCTTCTCACTGAATTCGCGAAAGAATCTAGTGGAACAGTTTGTTACATCAAAAGATGCTGATATCAAGATCCAGAAGTCAATCTGTGATGTATGGTTGCTATCTATTGCTGATCCTCTTTGCCCTTTAATTTGGACTTGATGTAGCAATAGTAAGATTTATTCTAGCCTAATGCTCTAGCCTTGATGTGCTTCTATTCTAGGGTACTGACAGTTAAGTTAAATTCAGCATTTTATGAGGACAGCTTAAATTTGTAATAATTTAGACACTTTTTGGCACAAAACATGATCATACCTCTCATGGAGTATTAGGGATGATTTATATGATAGAAATTGAAAACTTGATCAAAGATAAAACATGTATTGTAGATGAATGCTGAACGTGGCTCACTCATGAAACGGTATCCACACCAATAAATCCCCAAGGGAAAGTGAGGTGTATGAACCATACAAACAGAGAGAGAAAAATATACCATAATGTATTGCAGATGAGCTTTTAACCAGCATGAATGTATTTAGCAAAGCCTGTGGGAACTCATGCCACTGCTTTGAACTCATAGGCATAATTGAGATTGAAAGGGAATTTTGGGAGCTACACTTACTCAATACTCGATGGAATATGTCTCCACACTTTATCAGCTCATAGCTTAGTCATTATACTAATACACAAGAAATGGGAGACAAATGGGAGACAAGTTTCTCAATAGCTATCATATCGTAAGAAGATCAGGCTTATATTTGACTGGCTTCTCAACAGGTCTTATAACTGTGCAGCGCTTAATGTGAAATATGAAAACAAGTAGAAAGCTTTTCATAGGAAGAGTATTATCTTGAGAACCATGTGCATGGTAGATTTCTTTAGTCAGTGATGCCATGCATGACCTAAACAAATATAAAATTCATAACAAATCAGTAACAAAATTGTTTTCTATATCTTATGTTGTGTTACTATGTGTCAGATGTCGTCATGTTTATGATGTCCTACTGTTAATGTTACATAACCAAGGATCACAACCCTTTGACCTAATGATTAGCTAGAATAACTGAGATCTTGATTTTTGATGAAACTATACATCTTGACCTTTGATGAAATTATGTCTGAAAAATCAGCTGCCGTTATTGTGTAATTATATAATCAAGACCCAACAGGTATGTCATGTAAAGGGGGGTGCCAACCAACCATGACAAGGCTACAACAATGGCTTTCCAACAAGGTCCACGACAGGCCTATGATTGGAAGGCTTGTCGTAGCATTGTTGTGGTCGGTGGACCTCAGTTCCTGACAAGAGTCTACGACAAGGCCACACCAGGCTGCGACTGGAAGCTTGTCGGGGGCCTTCCGACAAAGCTATGACAAAATTGAACATGTTCAATTTTTCCCACACTGGACCCTTGTAGTGGAGCAGCATGGTTTGTCGGGAGCGTGTTGCAGAGGTCTATGATAGGTAATTTTGGTGGAGCGAGCACTTCCCGACACTCCCAGACAACACTGTCGTAAAGCCCCCCTTCTTACGACAAGACTGCGACAAGCACCAATTGAAAATTTCTTGTCTGCAGCTTGTCGTGGTTGGTGGAAGCCACCCTTCAGATTGTAATGTATTTCATTTAACAAATCATCATGGAACAGAAGACATATTAGCGAAATATTTGAAACAACTGGATCACCTTCTGTTAAAGAAACCTAAGACTATTGATATGAATACAAGTGTGGCAATGAACCAAAAGGAGGAATTATTCAGTCAAGATGTGACATGCTGAAAATATTGTGCGCAAATAAATATATACATAAAACCTTTCTCGCTTTTCTTTAAGCACGTCATGTGCTAGTACACAAACATACCCAATATGGGCAAATAGGGAGTGCCACTTGAAATTTTGAAATTGTGACAAAGGTTGTCAATGATAATGAAACTATGCATACTATATTGTTAAGTCCATGGTGTTTAAGGGGAAGGATAAATATATATTATTATCATCTTTTTACCATGAACCTGACATGACATCGCAGAAATATAAGGTATAGGTATCCATATTGAATATACTTTAAATGTATTTAAAGATTTCCTTCAAAACTAAAGTGTTTTGATGCTCCCCCTCGGTTGTGTGGCTAATCAATGTTTTTTTTCCTTTTTCTTTTAAAGTTTTTATTTATACTGGAGTTAGGGTTTAGCAAATTTGTGCTTATCTTTCACCCCCTCCAGGTGTTTCAATTCCTTGTCCCTGCCTGGCTAGCAGGCGTACATGACAGGTTTACATAAAGATTTATACATAGAAGCTGCATATATGCATTTTACATTTCAAAATTTCACCGCTAATTTATAGATTTCATAGCATTATGAACACAATATTTGTATTGCTATGCTAAAACTAGTTAGCGATGGCGATTTAGTATCATGGAGCGGCTTTGGGAAAATGTATGGTCAATCTATATCACATGAGTTTATTTTGGATTCTCATCTATACAATTGGGTTTGTAATCGTTGTTTTGTGAATCCTCTGAAGGCTTCTAAGGTGGAGAGATTTTGTGTTTCAGGTGGAAGTTCGTACCATAGATTGGAAGTTTTATATTTGACTGATTTGAAGTAACTACAACTGTGTATATTGTTTGCTAGTTTTAAAATTGGTCCTCAACTTGCCTTGTTGATCTAGGTGTAGACTGGCCTGTCCCTGAATCCTACCCCTCCACCCCTTCTGAGTGACACAGGGACTGGTCTCATCTGTAATCGGCCATATAGACTGGCACGATTTTGCACCACACTCCCCAAGCAGAGGTCTGGCTACTGGTCAGGATATCTGCTGGGAGATTGATACCCTCTCACTTTGATCTCAATCGTGACATAGACAGGAGTAGGCGAAATATATTGCTATGACAACATAGGCGGCCAGGGAACTGGAGGAGGGGAGGGGGAGGGGTCGAGGGAGGTATAGGGTTACACAGAGTGGCTTGGGGTCAAAAACAGGAGATTCTGGTCAGAGTGGACAAGTCTTTGATTCATGGGCCAGTCAGAGAAGGACACATACTATAATGAATTGTATTCCGATTTTCTTTAATCATTTAATGAATGTTCATAATCAAAGACTTGAGCAAGTCTAGTCTAGGTGGGGCCATCATGTGATAATTTTTCTGAGAACTTAGGTATGCTAGTGTTGATAGATGAGCTTCTCGTCTTTCATGTAGTTTGTTTATTTTCCCAGATCGGTGTAAATAGTTTGTTGGGTTTCTGGGTTCGCTTTTTAGGCAAATTCTGAGGCTCTGGTTTTGGCATCTCTGAAGCTTCATTAGTAATTGACTATGTGTATTATGGATTATTATATCTCTGTACTCTAAATATGGTAGGACCTTTGCTTTGTATATGTTGATTGCTTGCGACCGTGTTATGTAATTGCGTATATGTGACAGTATCTTTATTTTGTGAGATGCATTATGTATCATTTTTTTATATGCGTGTCAAACTTAAGTTTTTTGTCTAGTTTAATACCAAGATATGAGAACTCGTCTACTTCATCTAGTTTCGTTTTATCAAGTATTAGGGATGTAGGAATGTGATTTTTGACACTTTTCTTCTGTCCAAAGACCATTACCTTTGTTGTTCTTGCGTTGATGGTGAGCCTATTGTTTGCACACCATTTCTCAACTTTGTATAGATCTTCTTGCAGTTTATTCACAATGTCATCTGTTGTTTCTGCACTAGTGTATAAAACTGCGTCGTCTGCATATAATTTAATGGACAATTTAGTAATAGAATTTGTGAGACTATTTATGTAGATCAGGAAGTTTGAAGGGCCAAGAATTGTCCCTTGTGGGACTCCGTAAGCTATTTCTTTTGGCATTGTGGTAATTGTATTTGCTATAGCTTGTTGTGTTCTTTTGTTCAGGTAGCTTTGTGTCCAGTTTATAAGTGTTTTCGAGATACCTAGGTGTAGCATTTTTTGGATGAGTATGTCGTGGCTAATGGTGTCAAAGGCCTTGGCCATGTCTATAACTACTGCTATTGTTTGGTGCCCATTGTTTAATGTATTGTATAGATCATCTGTTAAGTCGCTGTTTGGGATGTGGAGTGTCCTTGTCTGAATCCGCTTTGGTTTTTATCAAGTAGTTTATTTTCTTCTAGGTAACCTATTAATTTTGAGTGGATTATTCATTCTAGTAGTTTGCCAGTTAGTGGGACCAAAGAGATTGGCCGTAGGTTGTTTACTTCATTGGTAAAATTTAGTTTTGTGATGGGCACTACTTTGGCAATTTTCCAGCTGTTGGGGAATGTTTTAGTTGTTAGGGATAATGTAAATATGTGGTGAAGTTGGTTGGTTAAAACTTTGAAGCTGTCTTTAAGCACTCTACTAGATAGTTGGTCTAAGGCTGACGACTTTGCTGGGTCTATTTGCTTTACTGCTTTAGTGATTTCTTCCAAGGTTATTGGATCAAGTATCATTTCAGTGTGATTTGCCACACAGTCATTTATCCATGGATTAGTAAACTTCTCAGCTAGTTTAGCTCCAACTGAATATATTATATTAAGGCCCTGCGTCCACTTACTACAATATAAATTTAGATCTGCTGATATGGCACCGATACAAAAGGCAAATATCGTAGACATATGTCTAGACATGCCCATCCACTATGTATCTCAATGGGGTTTTTTCCGTGCCTATCTTGCAGAAACGTGGTCAGCTGCCCAAATATTAGGTGACCTTTGGACGCGATTTTGATTTTGTAAAGGGAGGTGCATCATAGACCATATCAGAGCCATATGGCAGTAGGTGGACGCCGGGCCTTATGCAAACTATACTCATCAGCAGTACCCTCCAATCTCTATAAAAAAAAAAGAGAAAAATACATTGTCAAATTAAAATGAGACCAATAGAAGTGCTCCTGCCTGCTGTGGAAGGAGAGACTGTTGCGATGCTGAAATTGGTTACCCTGCAAAAATCTTGTTTTATCACCCACTAATATCTGGTGCGCATGCGCAAACATGCACAGTGTTGGAGTCCACGATTGGAGAGTGAGAAATTCATCGGCGCTCAATTCCCTAGATTGTCAGGATTTAGTGTAATCTCTGTTACGAGTTGTAGTGCAATTTGCCAAAATTAAGAACATCATAATGAATGTAATAACATAATTATAATTTTTGTTTGTACAGAACTCAGCATAAACGCATCGGTCTGTATAAAATGTAAATTACCATCTCCTTCTGTGACTTGTACAGCATAGTCAGGAAGTTCTATATTTTTTTTATTATTTTTTTTATTCAGCACATAATTTACGACAACATTATTCGCTTACATGTGAGCGATCTTCCATAATGAGGTCGACAAAAAGACTTCACAGTACATTACAGAACAGTTACAGGACAAACAGTGTTGACCAAGTTTTTCACGTCATCAAAAGTAAAGTTTTCTTAAACTTACACTTTTCTATAGCCTTGTGCAAGATTATTAAACTTAATCCTGTGTAAAATACCAAGTCCCTAGCTATGCCTAGTGTTTACTCTATATCGTCAATATTCATAATTTTCGGCAACCATTATTGCCCACTTAATATGTAGTCTCCATGCTAAGCCTATGCAGCTTACAGATTGCTACAGAGTAGAATATGGACCTCCGGAATCTCCTTGGAGAATATGGCTTTTTAGGCCACCTGACATGCATTATAGGATTTAATTTATATAAACAATGCACGGTGCTTGGGTCGAATTTCTAATTATTTACAAGATTTTTTCCTGATAAATACTCTAAAGGTGAGTAACAAATACAACATTACCATGATTGCAATCTCTGTGGTTGACACTACGTAATACTCCTCACTATCAAACGCAATTTTACTTCAGGTCAACTACGTGGAGAATACAGCCACTCAGATCGAAATCATGGTAATATTGTGTATAACCCCATGTAGACCTGAGGTATGTACATTCAACGCCATGTAAACCACAAAGATTTTTTGACTGAGCCATGCTTGCTGTATTTATAGTACTCAAGTGATGTCACAGCATCCATCAGCAGAACCTTGACAGACTGCGGCTTTCACCGACAGAGCCTCGGTGGACTACCTGCTGAGGGTCCCCAGCTACGGCACTCCCCCAACAGAACCTCAACTTACCCTTGCACATCAGCTTGCTTCCTTGCTACAGTACTCTATTTTTTGTACCATATCTAGATAAATTCTGTATTCTCATAATTATCATATCAATTATTTACTTTATCAGTATGGTTCGAATCTATTGCCCCTCAAAGCCACAGTGTAATGATGATAAATTAGTATATCTACTGGAGTGGGTCATCAATTTCCGATTTTTTCCTCATCCCAAACTTTCATCTTTGAATTCATTGAGATAAAAGGTAAGAATTTTGATTTAACATTTCACAAAGTTCTTACTTTAGCTAAATCCAAGTTTTCGATTGTCATATATATCATTCATTATAATCTTTTTGTTCTGTTAGAGAGTTTACACTGCTCCATGGTTGAAAATTTTTATTTGGGGTAACAAGTTCTCAAAGCTACGCCTCGTCTACCTACATAGTCATATATATCATTGTCAAGGCAGTTATTTTGAAATGCATTAAAAGATTACATTTTTCTAAAGTTATAAGTTAGAAACTTGAACCAGCAGCTATGTTGCTGAATGAAGACTCTTTGTTGTCAGCAATTAATGTATAACATTTTGTAAAGAGCATGAGGCCTTCTTTGCTTGCTTGGCTCATGAGAACCTGAACATAGCTAAGGATAAAGAAAAGAAGGAAGAGAAATAGAAAACTAAATGGAGACAGAATTTGGGAAGGACAATGGGCACATGCTGGGCCTTCAGACGTAAAACAGGTAATTCAGAACAATAGACCCTCTTCACACTGGCGCCATCTTGTAATGGCCAACAAGTAGGTCACACCAGAATGAGGCGATAGGCTCTTGAATGTGGCACCCACACTGCATCAAGTGCCTAATACTATGATGATAAAAATATATATAATCGCTCTTCTGTCATAAATAAACGGCCAAATTTTATGATCAGAATATTGTTAGAAAGCTGTATCTCAGGCCAATCCGTTGGTATATATATATATATAAATCTGAGGTGATAGTAATGATATAATAACAAATGATAATAATAATAAGTTAACACAGGAATGGCGTTAATAGTGTTTCTTTATTAGAACACACCCACCAACCCGCTAAACGAAGTCAACTCAATATGTTAAGATCTATGATCTCAACCAATTCAGTTCGATGATTTTGATTTCAAAGTCCACAAGACAATCAATGCAGAAAATCAATGCAGGATCTTATGATCTACTAATTTTCAAATAAATGTTCAACGATCTTCTGATCCAATTCCATCTTGCTGGATAATGTCTTCTGAATGTAAATCAACACAGACCAACTGGACCAGTCGCCCAGTTGTTTGATGTCTAACAACGATAATCCAGCTTTATGTAAGTCTGTAGCACCTCCCCTACGTAATGAATGTGAAGTCACGTTTCTTAACTCTAAATCAACCACTAACATTGTAACTTATTCCTAAACCAATTATCGCTACCACGAACACAAATATCGTTTTTCATATATGATAACAGTTGATCAGTCGAAGATGAAAAGAAACTTTTTCATATAAACATTTTATAAGGGAAAAAACACAAAACGATGAGCCTGATATTTTCCCAAACGGGATAATCTTTGATCTAACAATAGTAACAAAAACATGTGAAGAAGAAAATTTTACTTTATCAAGGGTAATTGCTAAACCCTCCTCTAAAATGTTTGACTTTCTCAATAACCCACGATAACCCAACACACATGCCAACCAAAACGCTAAATCCTCGGATTTATCTATAGACAAACAACAGAAAAAACATAATAAATCTGATTTTGATAACGGAACACTCTGTGTGATAGAAGATCCAATTGATCTCTTTATGCCCAATAAAGTCTGTTTAATTACGAAAATTGTTTTTATCTACATGGTCGACTCCATACATTTTATGCAGTACCCATACTGCAGAAAGATAATTAATAATAGTGGAGACATTACATGAAATTTTGTTCGGAATTCAATTTTTTGCCAATTCCAGCAACGATTTATACCATTTGTATGTATTTATCATTTATGGCTTTGTCCTTTAAACTCGATCTCACTCAATGTCAGGCATAATAATACGGCATATGACAGAGGCAAACGGGATAACCCACCAATTAATAAAGTCTTGAACGTGGTCTCAAGTTCGTTCTGTAAATTCACCTAACCTTATCAGTCCTTCTGATCAGTCTCCCTCATCTCTAGATGATGTTGAGTGAAGATGTGGAGCAGTGATGTTGCCTGATGTTGACTGCAGAAGGTGAATCACCTGTGGATGTTACTGTTAGCGTGGCGAGTCTCTTGTCCATGCTCAGCGCACTGACACCGTTCTGGCAAAGTTGGAGTAGCTGGAGTTGGAATATGGATAAAATCTCTGACAAAGAATGTCTAAGAAGTGGTGTTGAAGATAGTTTGTAAAGGAAAATCTTTCTGATAAAACAAGGTGGAAACCTTATCTTCAATCCTAAACGTGGGAGATTGCACTACATGCTTGTCCGAGATTGTGTTATTCTTTATTCAATTAACATCGCAAAGAGATGGTGGAAGTACCTGAATGTTTGGTAGCAGAATGTTATCAGGAGGAAGCTTCCAGAGCGCCCGCCTGTATAAGGGTATGACTGGTCACGTGACCAGGTGATGTAAGCAGCAGAGGAGTACACCTTCGCTGCAGCTGCCGGAGGCAGCACTAAGGTACGAGGAGTAAGATCTAGCTGAGCTACAAAGGCCTGGTCCCACTGGAGTAGGGTTAGGCGCCGGAGACTTCTTCCCGTGAGGAGTGGAGTCGCCTACTATAGACATTCAAGAGGCAGATTCCCTGTTCTGTGAGTTACCTACAGACCGACCTGTGAGTAACTATCTCTCAGTGGAGAGAACACAGAACGTGTGAACTGAACTTATAACTTTTACCCAGGAACACTAGGACTCATGACTAAATCCAGCAAAACATAGGATCTGAAGTGAACAACTGCAAGGACGATGTGAACTATGAACAATTGAATGAAACAAAACATTTATGGACATTAAGCTGAAATTTTATTACATGGTTTGTACAACATGATCAACGAGACTAAGACATTGCATTGGATAATACTGCCTGTATTTGTATAACACAGATTGCTCTCAGGAGATTAAAGCGATTAACTTTAATTGCAGTGTTCGTCTTTCCTCCTCTCAGGTTATTGAGATGTGAGGTCACTGTATCTCGGTGACTCTGCTAAGCAAGTAGTTCTATCCCCTGAAACTCTCTACATAAGTAAGAAGACGGAAGAATATAAGACAATGAGCTAGCTACCTAAACAACTCCTAAAGGGTCAATAATTACACCCCCACTATTACATCTAGGTCTTTTGTTCAGGTCTTTTGTTCGCGAGCCTTTTTAAAAGCATCTCTGCTCACTATCCCTTGTATTTCTTGGTCTAGCTTGTCCCACAGTTTTGACCTGTGATACAAAGGTGACCTTTTGAAGGAGTCTGTCTTGGGTCTCTTAACTCTAAGCACAATCTTAGTGTTACTCCTCGTATTCACTTGCCTATCAGTGACCAGGTTATCAAAGTCTGAGGCCCACCAGTGGATCATCGCTAGGAGGTGTTGCGATCGTCGCACAGCCAGTCTATCAATATTGGCTCGTGCCAACAGCATGTCAACGTGAATGTGGTCTTGTCGCTTTACACAAAAACAGCAACGAAGGGCACTATTAACAAGTATCTGCAGACTGTTTTGTTGTGCTTCATTAAGAACCACAGCCATAAAGTCCCCATATTCTAGTTTCGATAATGTCATCGACTTTACTATGGCCACAGAGGTATCAACGGTCATCAAGTACCGTAGCTTTCTAAGTTTGTAAAGTCTCATCGACACATCCTGGTGAGAGTTTGGCATCAAATATGATACCCAGATAGTTATACTTGTCCACATGGGGCAGTTCAACTCCTCCAACAGAGCAAGTTGGCCAATCAGTTACGCTTTCTCTGTTGTTTCGAGGACACCACATCGTCTTGTACTTGTTTACATTAATCACTAATCATTGCTCTTGGAACCAATCATTCAGAGCATTCAGGTCATCCTGCATGAGTTGCATGATAATAGCATGGTCGGCTCCACTTACTACCAGCACCATGTCATCCGCATAGAGTAGTATATGTGCATGTTTTATTGACTTGACTGCAGCATCAAGATAGACAATAAAAAGAACTGGGCCAAGAACGGACCCTTGTGGAACACCCCTCCTAACCGGCACTGCTTCAGAAACTGCATTGTTAGCTCTAGTCGATTGTTTTCTATTCTTAAAGTAAGAAATAAACAGCTGGATTACCTGTTCAGATGCACCCAACTCAGCAAGCCTTAGCAACATAAGATGCTGGTCAACACAGTCGAAGGCCTTTTGCAGGTCCACAAATAGGCACAAAGACATCAGAACTCTATCCCTCGCATCAAAAAGGATTTGAGAGAGAGAGAAGATGGCCTGTCCAGTCGAGCAGGACGGAAGAAAACCAAATTGTCTACAGTCGAAGGCCTTTTTAGTACAAAGTTGAGGAAAAAGTTGGTAATGAAGTTCATACTCAATCAGTTTAGAGAGAACTGGTAGGTTAGTAATCGGTCTTAGATCCCCTGCCTTTTTAGGGCTAGGCACTTTCAGCACTGGTGTTATGATTCCGTTGCTCCAGATACCTGGGAAGTTCGATCTTGCAAAGACACCATTTAGAATATCTTTAAGGATATCTGATCTTACCACCAGTGCAGCCTTCAGGGTATTTGAGTTGAGATCTAGGACACCCGAGGATTTATTCAATTTAATTTTCTTAATCAAATCAAGGCTTCGAGACATGTCTATATCCCACAACTGAATCTGCCCCTCATCATCATCATGGGTCCCACCAGCATCATCATTGGTATGATTACCTGTATTTACATACATATCAACTCCCTGTATAGCTAGTGGGGGTGATGTTATACGTTCTGCTATTGTAATGTAATGATTATTCAAGAATTCTGGGACAGCCTCATAGGGAATGTTACTCCCATGGTCATCCTTCAACAGGTATGTAGTCTCTGACTGCAGGGGTTTCCAGATACGATTAACTATTTTCCAGAATTTTGGGGGGCATGAAGCATTTTCTGTCAGGGTGGACATGATAAAAGACCATTTTACCTGCCGAATTCCAGTGTTTATTTGTCTAGATAGTGTTCTATATGCCACACTAATAACCATGTTATTTGGGTCCGATGTAAGAGGGAGAAGTCTAGCACGTTTATATATTTTCTGTTGAATATCAGGTGGGAGATCAAATCCATCTCATTGTTTAACCCTGTAAAATTTTATCGGACAGACACCATCAAGGTAAGTTGACACATGTTTTTCAAAGTCGCCATATAGGGCCTCAGGAGATGGCAGTGGGTGAGAAGGGTTTTGAAACAGTGCCATGTGGGCTTGCAAGTCTTGGAGGTCAATATCTTTATAGCTGCGACCTGTAAATGTTCTAACAGCTGACACTAGCTTAACAAACTTACGTTGAGCAAAAATAGGGACATGGTCACTAATATAACAATTAACATTACCAGATTCTTTTAAAAAGCGGGAGTTGGTGTATATATAGTGAATACGTGAGGTACCATATTTTGTTATATAGGTGTCCTTAGTCTTCACATACATTAGCTGGTTTTCATCCAAGAAATGTTTCATTGATATGTACTTTTTACTTAGTGGAAAATTAAGGTTGACATTCATGTCCCAAGCACCCAACATTCAAAATTTTCATATTTCTGATCACCAATAATAGTGGATAAAGTTTCATATGCCAGTAAAGGGTTTCCATGTGGGGGTCTGAAGACACTAATTATCCGAATTTTCTTGTTGTTTGGTTTAACGAACTCACAGACGAGTACCTCGATATGCATTTTACACATTGAGTATTCATCATTTACTTGCACAAATCTTGCATGTTTTTGACTCACATACAGTATCAGGCCCCCTCCCTGTGTGGCTATATGTCTTGGACGATCCAGTCTAAAATGTGACATTCCCTCAATAAAAAGCTGTTCAGGATCATATCGTTCGGTTAACGAGGATTCCGTAACAACTAAGAAATCAGTACCAGCGAACATTAACTTTACTTGGTCCAAATTTTTGTACAAACTATGCATATTTAGAGTTATAAATGTGAGCCCCTTAAGGGCCATTATTTCTCGCGGTAGGTAATAGGACATCATTTTAAGATTAGCACAGAAGAAGACAAGCGGAACAGTACCTTAGTTAGTTCAAATTTTATTTGGGTAATCGACCACAAATAAATCCCAGTACATCCACCATAGTTTAAAACATATGTATAAACACCCACTGACAGTAGTAACACTGTATCAGCCATTATAAGCCATCTTCCCTGAACACACGACCCAATATAGGAAATAGTAATCACCAGCACCACCACCAAACACCAGAGAAAATACCAATTGGACATAAGGACACAATCAAACTTACAGTAAACAGGTGTAGTACATAATCCCTGTACACAGAAATTGTCATAAAGGTAAAGGGGGCAAAGCTTGCAACATGGCCAGCTACTACCTATCCCATAGATTCCAGTGTAAGAAGACATTACATAAACAAAACAATCAAATAAAACACATTGTGGTCCCAAACGTACAATAAAGGAGTGGGATGCTACTAAGAGGACCTTACAGAGTGCATTATAATATACCAATACAATGATAATAAATCTCATTTTTCATCCGATATTAAACATCACAGCATCTCAGCAGGTGCATCCTCATGGGTTCTGGGTTCTTTCCATAGATGCCAGACAAAAAAACAAAACAAAAAAAAACCAAAAAAAAACAAAACAAGGAGTACGCAGGTCTCATCAAATAGGTAACCAGGTCAAGCTCCACCAGACATAGTCTTTGTCAATATGTTAGAAAACAGTACATATTTACACATAAAGAGTATAGTCACGATTCCAGTGATGAACACCAGCCCGCCTATTTGCTAGCAGTGATTTCAAATAAGATCGTGGCATAAACATTGACAAGGGTAACTCTCGTTTGGTTACTACTAATTATCTACTTGGTTATGCTATGCCTGCAGCCAAACAAACACCTGGCAACTGATTCTCTAGCATTGGATGTCTGAGTGTATGAGCATGATACACTCGTTTATAATACCTATAGTTTGAGTCTGTAAACTAGACTACACAAAATTAGACTTAGACTTTTTCAAATGCAAAAAAGATCAGTTGTTTGGGATCTGCCGCCATTGTATTTACCCTCTATTCAGTAAAATTAAAGTTGATAATTTTTGGGTGGCAAGCAGAAAAGTGGGGGGTGGTCGCCTCCCCTGCCCCCCCCCCCCCCATACTGATGCTACTGCATAGTTAGAATAATAATTATCTCTATACCATTGGACGTAGTGCTCCATGCTACTTTTCTCACCCCTGGTACAAGTTTAGCCATAGGAATAACAGTAACAATTACATAAATGTTAATTAATTAAATTTATATACAACGAACCATGATTCACGATCTAGTTCTATATAATTACTATAATGAGTCATGATAGACTGCTACTGACGTCACACGTGGGAGGCGGCCTCCACACATGTACGTTTGTGTTGGTGCACCCCTCTCATAAGATCTCACACTCTCTAAGTCTTATTCTGTTCTCTCACTAAGCTCTATGGAGAATAGTTCTTAATGAACTAGGCTTAGAGCCTTGAGAATCCACTGGCTTGCCTCCCGTGCTAAAGACGTACATCAATGCAACCAAAGATTTCTATGATCGCAATGATGCCACCTAGCGGGAATACTGTGAACCAGTGGATTCAGATAATGTTTTTCTTTACCTTAATATGCAATAAAATCTGATAAAATAGGTTTTAAATTAGATTCAGTGCCACTCACACTGAAAGTGCCCTTCACTGTTTCATCCACCAAGTATTGAAACGGGAACTACCACTGTGGTGCCAGCGAGAGTCCCTGGTGATGTCAGCACTCAGGTATATCTTTGAAAATTTGCCAAAGTCGCCAGATCCTCTAGAAAGTCCCCTGTATATAACATGATAATTCCTCTTATATTTACACTGTGCGAAAACTACTGGTCAGTTTATTCATATATACACCATCGCTTAAGTGCATGTATCGGCTAATTATTGACACGTTTGCTCTTCTATACGTCAGCGTAATGGCTGTATTTACCACAAAGCGTATATGAAGAGAAATATTGTGTGCTGGACATTTTATATGTCCATAGATGAGGCGTATACACAACGGAAAAAAAGGACTACCTTGTATACGCAAAATCATACCTATATAAGCCGGGTGTAAACATATATAAACTGGTGGTTTTCGCACAGTGTTAACAAAGACGGTTTTCAATTGTTGCTGTAAAAATCATAAGAACACATCCTGTCAATTCTATAAAGAATTTTGGAAGATCTTGACCATTTGCACAATGTAGGTTAATGTTTATGTAATGATTTTGGGGCATTCCATTTGATCGTATCATATGAAGGTTGTAGCTGTATGACACAAAAGGTTATTTACTACATATCCATGCCATATATATACTGTAAATATGCATCGTTTCGGCATATGACGTAAAAATACTGTGCGAACCGCTGGTCTGTACACTAAAATTCGGACCCCCTTGCCATACACGTTAATTAAGAAATTGGTTGTTATACCAAATGAAATTGATTTTTTTTTTAATTTCGGGTATATAGTAAATATATAATGTCCAACCATGCTTGTGCAAGTAGCAGAACTCGATGATAATTTACCGTTTGTACGGAACTCGGCATAAATGCCTTGGTCCGTAGAAACCGTAAATTAGCATCTCGTTCTGTGACTTGTAAAGCACGGTCAGGCGATCTATATAAGTAATAATATTAGGCCTAGGACAATCTTAAGATCTTTTATGTGATCGAAAAGATTTACGAGATGAACCCCTGGTGAATTTAGCACAGGACGATACGATCTATCCAACAATGTATGTCCTTGTAGATTATCCCTGGCCAAAATTGTTATATAAAATAGATCATAGGAGACACATGAATCAACAGATTGTCATATCTTTGACCTTGATCAGGTCTCCTATTTGTAAGCTATGCACTCCCCGCCCCACCCCCATCCACACACACTGCCTACATTGTATCAGGTTCCAGTATCAACGCTTATTCAGCTGGTATGTAGACGTTAGGGCCCACCACCCGAAAGTCGAGACGTTAGGGCCCACTCATCGGGACGTGAGGGCCGGCCTAAAGCCAACCTAGGGTTATGGTTAGGGTCAGGGCTAGGGTAAGGGTAAGGGATAGGGATAAAAATCATGTAAATAGGTCTTATTTGAGACCACTGAGACTCACAGATTGAAGGAGAATGTGTGAAATACTTTTGTCTCATCAAAAGGCCCCTATAATTTTAAACCTGTTTAAAGTCAAAATCTCAAGAGACTCTGTTCCTTGTTAAGGGTGATTGTCATCGACAATTGCAATGGAAAAAAGTTGTCTCAGCAAAATGGAACCCTGTCATTCACACGAGGAGATTGTGTTCCAGTACCGAATCTCAACAGGATTTGTCGCAGGCCTGTGAGGTACATGAATCCCACTGTGTGAATCCCACTTGAGTGGCTACGCAAAGACAATTCATGGAGGAACCAACACAAACATATGTAAACTTTCCCATTGATTTGGCCAGATAATGACTTTTTTCAATGGAATATCATGAAGTGTTAATCCTGATGGTTTGAAACATAATATTTGTTCTTTTCTAGTGGATATCTATTTTTTTCTGTTTTTTTTCTGCCAAAAACCTTTTCCAGACTTCCTCACTGCACCTGAAAGTATTAAGGAAGATTCTGTACCTTGATGTCTTATCATAATAAAAACAACAGAAGTATCAAGATGAAAATAATGTACAATAATTGTGTTGCAATAATGCAAAATAATGACATCAGTGCAATGCTTACATTGTCATAAGGAAAATACTGTGAGATGCCAATGGCATAATGAATAAGAAACTTTCACTGCATGAAAATCACCATTTTACATGTGTATAGGCCTGGCGTATATAGGTATGCTTTTGCGCATACAAGGTTGACCTTTTTTCCGTCATGTATATGCCTTATCTATTGGCGTATATATACGAGTCCATGTTGCGGTCATATATACATTATATATACGCCTGATTCTGTTGTATTTACGCAAATATCCAATAATTCCGATCTCTGCCACTTGGGGACACCACTGTAGTTTTATATCATTTGCAATTAGTTATCAAAGTCTATGGTATATAAAAAACAATGTTATATTATTAATTTTGATTATAAAATCTTTCTAAAACACTAGTAAGTATCATTTCATTAATTACATATAATAAACCCAGCATTCTCTTGTCTTTTTTACCATTTTTTATAATTATACTTTCAAAACACCATATTTCTGTATAGTTTTGGATGAATGTGCATATTAAGCACACTGTTTAGGCTAGCAGTATGGTAATAGACTGGGGCCGGGATCACAGACACCACAGGCCTCTGAGGCCAGCCCCCCCCCTCCCCGCATCTTGTATACGCCTGGTGTGAAATACAGCCATGACACGTCCATATTTAAAGGGAAACAGTCTTGTATACGCCTCATATGCTGGCGTGAAATACGGGCATATGAAAACAAGTCAATATTCAGGCAATGCATGCAATTCCGCGATGGCGTATATTTGAATAAAATGGTGGTCTTCATGTAGCATTTCAAACTATTGCCTCTATAGACCAACTTCACCTCCGACTGGTAAACTTGTATGTCAGGACCCTCCCACTGGTCATCACGCCACCTCAAACCTAATGGAAAAGTGTTGTTATTTTTTTTATCTGTCTTGCCAACTTATCATAATGAAAAAGTGGTGCAGTTAGCTTGTTTGTGACTGTATAAGTTTATAATAGTTGATACCATACTTTTGATACTTGTAGAAGACCTTGACTTTAGATGGGTGAGGATAGTGCATTATGAACACCCTTGGCAGAACCACAAATCTATACCTACAAAGAAGAAACATTTAATTAGGACTTGTGAGGACTGTAGCCCCATGCTACATTACAGTGAATTTTGTTCACCATAGGATTAACACTTGTTGTACTCGGGATATACTATTTTTCTATGATGGAGCATGCAAATTATATTTTCAAAAGGTAAAATAAAAATAACATGTAATGGATGTGATTGTCAATGAAAAAGGAGCAATGCTCATGTTTAAGTAATGGTGGATTTCTTTAATTAAATTTTTTACTGTTCTGTACTGATTGGAGGGATGTAATTTTGCAGAAGAAAACGTCTGGAATGACATCTTAAAAGAAGAATTTTTAGACATGGGCTGGACAGAAAGCTGGCTTCTGAGAACAGAATACAAAAAGGTTAAAATACATTGATAATGAAGTAAACAGGTAAGAGAATTATTTACTTACCCCTTATGATACACAGAATATATGTGTGAAATTTTATCCCACTGCCTATTCATGAAATACTCATCGTAATATGGAAGAGACTTGGTCCTCTTGACAAGTATGTATGGCTCATATTTGAACTCATACTTGACCTGGAAAAGAACAAATTCAAGTTACAAGTAAGGAAAAGATGTCATTCCTCGAGATGAATTGTATGAAGTCAAAATGTCATAAATGAAATGTAGCTTATTGGAAGATAGTACAGGGTATACTACACATGTTAAATACTCGTAATAAATAAATGTAAATCACATGTTAGATACTCACAAAAATCACATAAAACACTGCAAGAAAACCACCATTATATATATGGATACACCAGGTGTATATAGGTATGATTTTGTGTATACAAGGTAGTCCTATTTTCCGTTGTGTATACGCCTCATCTATAGACATCTAAAATGTATGTGACCTACATATACATGTCCCACACACAATATTTTCTCTTTAAATACAGCCATTACACTGATGTATAGAAGAGGAAACATGTCAATATACAGCTGATACATGTACTTATGCGAAGGTTCTTCGAAATAGCAGCAGAAATTATATATGATACTTACCGCATAACGCTTTGTCATATTTCTCCACTTCTGAAAATTTGTTGCTCTCTGGCCTGGTGGGCAGAAAATCTTTCTGTGATGGTGAAAATAACAAATAAATAAAAGTTTGAGAACACTGAAAACTAGGAAATATCACTGTACTATATCTAAAAATATAATTTTGTTGCATTCCAGGTCGTTGGAGTAATGATGATTCTGTAGGTTCATAGTAGAATGTAAATCTACCTTCCTTCTTTCAACTAGAGACAGTGCAAAGCAGTTATGGTGTCTAGACATCTGCATTAGTTTACCTACACCAAGTGGCACTGCGGTAAAAAAAGGCTCATTCAGCCTTCTGTGCCCTAAGTGCATACAGAAGAACCTTCAACATATAGTCTTTGTGGTCAGCGACACTAATCCATATAAGAATATAAGAATCAAAATGGAATATATGGTAAATTGACTTGGCACATAGTGACCTACTTGAATGGCTGGACTATGTGGTCCTTCCAGGCTCTGAGCAGTTCATCTGTGTCGCTGATGACGACTTGGCCATTATTAGCATCAGGAATCTCAAAGGCTGGCACAATAGCCGCTTCATTGTCATCTAAGTCACAATTCATCAGGATATTATTAAGGTGTTTTGACATCACAAAATCAGCATCCACCAGGAAAAGGCGGTCTGTTGTAGAGGCATTCAAGGCAACATTCCTCAATAAATTGACTGGATAGATGTCCTGACAATAACAAGAAACAGATATAAGTCTACAGAGGGAAAGGTCTTGGAGCTGTTTCAAAAGTCAAGTGAGGTCTCGCCAGCGGCACGTTGCATTTCAAAGCGAGGGGCCGGCAACAGTGAGCGGCACTTTGAATCAAAGCGGCAGCAAAACCATTTCCAATACCCAATAGCGAGCGGCACCTCCAAGTGCAGTTGTTTAGCTCTTGCTTTGGTGGTGAGTACTCTCTTTTAGCACCCTACCGACTTTTGAAACAGCTCCATGGAAGATAATTTTGCAGAAAAAGAAGGTAAATGCTGAAACATAGTCTTTCTGAACCAAAGCGTCCAAGGCGTGCTGTTTAATAGGGTATGATAAATGATAGACTTAGTATGACTTGTAAGGGTTACATGATAGCAACAACAGATTCTTAGCAAGTTCTACTTCAGTGCTAAATCAACACTTCATGTATGTTTCTGATCTTAGGGGAAATACAAAGCACACCTAATAAAATTGCTTACCGTTTGGGCAAAATCAAAAACAAGGTGCAGGGCAAGGCTATAGTTTTCAGGAAGGCTGGTTACTAAGGTTATCAACATCTGAGAAAGACGCTGCAGTGACTTAGGAGTCACATGTGCAGCAACAGATATTGCACCATCCCAAGAGGCAGCCATCTTAGTGATGCGGTCAAGACGATCCAAACTGCACTGTGTGATAATGGTGACAGCCTCATCACCTTGTGGCATGCTCCTCTGAAAGACGTTGTTGATGATGTGGCGCTTGGCCCTGTATACCTGGTCATAGTAATGACAGACCTGACCCTGCTCTGATGGCTGTGGCCATGTCTTGACCTTGGGGTTGTCTTTTTTTGACAAGATAATCTTCACGTCTGACATTCCTTTTTTTATAGCCTCAAGTTCATGCAGGGTGGGCTTCTGGTGTCCATGTGGTCTATGATTATGATGTTTGATGTTTGAATGTCCTGAATGAAAGAAGGATTTTACATTTCACTATGTGTTACAGAATCTTCCCTCACCCTTTCCAATTTCCCTTTCACAGGGCTAAAACTTCAAGGCCAAGTGTCTATGGCTGCCATCTGTACCTTATATGCTATCCACAGGCAAAATTACTTCAGAAATTTAAAGTGTATAGATTATAGTCTAACCATGATGAACAGAACTAATCCTCTGTATACGTTGAAATTACACAATGTATATGAATGTATTGGCTACAGTTCTACTTGTAAGACATAATAATCATTCTCTGAATTGATGAGTTCAACCTTGAGGAAAGAAAGAGAGGCCGCTATATTTGAACTACTTGATTATAGGAAATGTCTTGTTTAAACTTGCAAACAAAATCAAATATTGGAGTATATACGCACAAGGTTAACCTTTTAAGGATGGCCACCTATGGCAGAGCTGTCACCACAAGGATGTGTGCTAGTGATTGTGTATATCTTTAAAGGATGAACACATTTTGGATAAAGTCCTATTTTGATGTTCCATCACGTGATATTATTGGTAATCAATAATATTTCACTTATTTTAGCTAACTAATATCAATTGTGATATTATACCTACATTTTCTGAAGATTTCATGTATATTGATAAATTATTTCCTTGTCAAAAATTATTTTTGACTAGGTTTAAGTGAGATAATGCTTTGTGGCATCATTCGGCCTGGGCCGGTTGATGTCTCAAGGCATCATTTGTCCTTAAAGGGTTAAACCTGTTAAATTGAAAGGAAGTATGATGCCATGGTGTGCGACTCATTTCTATTTATCTGCCATGTGAATAGATATTGCTGGCAGGTATAAAAAGGTTCTGTCACCTTTATTTCTTTATTATTACTACTTACCTTTCTGTTTTTTTTCAGATGGGCAGACTGTGTTGCTGTAGTACCATCTGACAACATATAATTGCAATAACAGTACTGCTACAAGCAGGAATGTAGACCTGAAATTTAATTGAGTTTTTATTATGAAACCATAAAAACAATAAAACTAACTGGAAGCACTAGCAATGTTATCTCTTTGTTTATGATACAAAATTCACAATTTGTCTGCATTTAGTAGATGTGGAGGTAGGTAGAAAGAAAAAGAATGCACCATAACTGTATTTCTGTATATAAGTTGTAGGCTGCAAATTAACATGACACAAGTAACAGACGACTGTAGTGGATTGGTGGAATAATAAATACATAAATATATCTTTATTGACTAAAAGTTTTGATTTTGTCAGCTCACAGACACATCATGGACCTGTTTCACTAGTTTTGTGACAAAAGTGCTAGACAGACATGAGAAGCGGTACCAACAGTGCAAGCAAGAACGGACAAAAGTAAGTCACGTTTCATAACGCAGATCACATCTATTGTCACATGTTGTGTCACAGTTGGTGATGTACCATTCGCGACAAGCAAAACTCATGCCTACTTCTGTTGTCATGAAACTAGTGAACCCCAATCTGTCTGAAAGGTGTCACAGATGCCATCTAGACATGTATGGTGGTTGCCGCCTGTCTAGCAGAATGGAAAACCCCTGTTCCGGAATGCTAGTCCCAGGCAGGATCCCGCCCTACGAGGTATTACGTAGGTCGGTTCGGTTTTTGGCAAGTTCGCACGAACCTAGTCACACACAACACAATGCACAAGTTTAATAAACAGGAATGTTTATTAACAATTACTTCCCCGAAAGATCTGGAAGATCTTTCCCACAAGTACAGTACCCCAGCACAGTGTGCTGGGTAGTGCTGGAGAGGCTAATCTAATAGACTCGCCTAACCACCAGGAAGGTTACGAGAACCCGCCTGCCAAGTGAGGGCCCAAGGGTCCGTTCCAAAGGAAGAGACGCACAGGGACAGCCTGTCAACCTACTGTGAACGCTGAGTATATATATCCAGCGTTACGTAATCCCAGTCTCCGCCGCACCACTCTAGTGTGCGGCATTGCCCGGAACCACTACACAGTAAGGATCAGCTCTCCACGCCACCTTCTGTAGAACGTCCGAACACTGCTGGATTCCAACCCCACTACACATGTCACTAAACTAGTGAAACAGGTCTCTGATTCAAATGAGATAAACGGGGCTATCATAGAACTGTATCTATGAAGGTAATTTAATCATGGTAACCTTAAAGACACAAGCTGAACATGTTGCATCGTGCAGTGGTGGTCACTACCCTAATTACATGCAGTGACTAGTTATTGCTGCCTCAATTATATCATAATATATTTTTTGAAAAAATGTATATAACATCTGTTGTCAAGCTAATTATTTCTCCTATCTAGATTGGAATATTGATTGATTATTTTTCTGTTTGGTTGATTCATGGACACAAAGACATTAATTATGATTATTATTTCCCAGCTAATTCCTGCTTGAACAATCTTGGTAATCCATTCTGAAACATGGTTTCCTGTTGGGTAGGCATTCATCTGGCTTAGTTAGAAGGAGATTAAGAAAAAATACGATCACCACAAGTCAATAAAAAGAAAAAAAAGTTGGATTGTCAAGTTTGCAACAGACATATTATGTTTCTTACAGGTAGGCACATACCTTGGCAATCTCGAGAAGTGGCAACAGTTATGATTTAGACCCAGATGACCAGATCATGCATGTGTATCACTCCATAGTTCTGGGTGCATTCCTGAACCTTCCAGAGTATTCCAGAACTGGAGGGTCCTATAATCATGTCCTAAATCTAGACCCAAAACTCAGTCCCCCTGTGTCATTGTGTACAGAGCTTTCTTTTCTGTAAATTTGTCTTAGGGTATTCCAATAGAGCTTGTACCTGAATATCTAGACCCTCAATCCACAGCAAAGCGTCATCAATACATCTATATGTGGACCATAAGTGCACCAGCACTTATGGACATATAAATGGTAGTTCAGCATTATTCCACAAGATGACCTAGCCTGTTGACCAATGGACCATACATTTCAGGAAATCAACACCAGAGGGCAGACGAGAAGGACTATAAAAGGTCGGACCACACCTGACAGCGGCCTCACTCAACAGGTCCCCCGCCTGCACCTCCATGCTCCAGAATTTTTGTTTTTGTTTTGCCGAGTGACAATATCAATTATCATATTAATAAAATCGCTTATCATATTATCAGCCAAAACGAAGTCATAGTTTTATTGATAATAATTAATTGACTCATAGGTATTATATATATACATACACTTAATATACTCTTATATCACTTTACCAGACTGGAAGTGACAATTTATTTATATGTGGTGGTCGCCGCCTGTCTAGCAGGTTGGATGACCCCAATCCGGAATGCTAGTTCCAGGCAGGATCCCACCCTACGCACTCAACGTAGGTTGGTTCGGTTTTCGGTTAGTTTGCACAGACCTAATCACACATAACACAACAACGTCATTTAATAAACAGGGATGTTTATTAATCACTTACTTCCTGGAAAGATCTGGAAGATCTTCCCCACAAGTACAGTACCCTAGCACATGGGTGCTAGGTAGCGCTGGAAAGGCTAATCTGGAAGACTCGCCTAACCACCAGGAAGGTTACAAGAACCCGCCTGCAAAGTGAGGGCCCAAGGGTCCGTTCCGTAGAAGAGACGCGCGAGGACAGCCTGTCGACCTACTGTGAATGCTGAGTATATATACTAAGCGTTACGTAATCCCGGTCTCCGCCGCGCCACTCTCGTGTGCGGCGTTGTCCGGAATCACTACACAGTAAGGATCAGCATGTCGCGCCACCTTCCGTGAAACAAACGAACACTGCTGGATTCCCACCCCACTACATTACCCCTCCCAGTTTTTACTAAGGGGGGAACCAAGGCAGCCATTTTGCTGCTAAGGGACAACCCAATTAAAAATTACAACGTAAATCCAGCAGTTCTTGGTGTACTCTCTAGCTTCCTGGTGTTCACAAGAATTCACTGATACCAATGTATAAGTGAAAAAGGTGGAATTGTAAGACGGAGAAATTATTAAAAACATGGACGACATTTAGGAAAGAAGAAACGACATTTTAAGAATGTAGGACTAGCCTCGCTAGCACCTTGAATAAATTTGATATTCACCCATCTTGAGCCGGGGAGTGTATTTCTTGAGCGTCGGGCAGGGAAGACTCGACAGTCACGGACCTACAGGTGGTCAGCCCGGCCTGTCGAGCACTCTGCCTCCAGCTGTTCCGGATCTTGTTGAAGTCCTTTGTTGGCTCCCGGCGAGTGAAGTGTCGTTCTCTTTCTCATCTTGGAGTATCGAGCCCAGCTGGCCCACCGGCGTAGCAGACCTACTACATTCAGCCCGATACCGGCGGGTGCTGGGCTTCCCACTGTTCTTCAGTTTGGAAGACATCCATATGTAAAGAAGGGTCAGCCTCGCTAGACACCTTCTGTGTTGAAAAGTTTCCGAATACGGAAATACGGTCAAAAAGGCAAAACAATTCTCCATCCACCTGGTAAGAGTGTGTGGTATCAGTGTTCTTTCATTTGGCTCCAGCTATACTGGCATATTTTTCTTCGGCTCAAATCGAGTACCAATTAAGGCCCCAATTTTAAGCCGGATTCAGAACTTACGATCACCGACCCAAGGTAGAAATAGTCGGCGTAATCCAACAGAACAGGGATTACGTCTACTATCTCATTATCGAGTCGATGAACTCAGTTCCGACACAGACCTGGTAAGTCAGT
This sequence comes from Alentia gelatinosa, assembly GCA_950022655.1. Classification (NCBI taxonomy): domain Eukaryota; kingdom Metazoa; phylum Annelida; class Polychaeta; order Phyllodocida; family Polynoidae; genus Alentia; species Alentia gelatinosa. The sequence continues at coordinate 5,696,764 of OX465581.1, read as the reverse complement.
CCTATACCCGAAAGGCATAGTGTTCCTTACCCGGTACCAAGGACTAGTGTGGACAGGATCCACACCACAGGCCGGAGGTTTTCGTGATGGGGGCCTATCACGGGCCTAACCATCGAGAGAACCTTCAGCCGTCTGAAACCAGGGTTGTGCCTTAGGGAAGTCATTTTACTGGCTTTCCCCAGCCCCAACCCAGGATTGCTTATCATAGGTCGCTCCTAACTTTCCCTCTACCCCTCCCAGCGATCCTTGCGGTTCGCTGAGAAAGTGCAGAATTCTGGCTAGGAGGCCACATTCTGGAAGTAGCTAGGTCGGAAAAAGATTTTTCCTCCCCGGGACTTCCCATACCCGTCTGACTTCGGATCCAGGAGAGTTGTTGGCTCTGCCGGTTCCGAGTTTAGACGGCGTCTTCCCGGCCTGCTAGGCACCAGCCGAGTTGGTCGTTGTCAACCCTTAGATATCCTCGTCAGAGGATATCCTGAGGTCGAGAAGTTCCAACTGACTTGGTGTGCTAGCCGTCGGTGAAACCGGCGTTGCCGGGGCGGTCCTCTCTGGTCGCAGTGGACTCAGTGCAGACGTAGGTTGCAACTGAGACATCAACTGCTGCAGAGAGGTCGGTCTGGTATCTAAAAAGATTCGGACTCCAACGGGATGATGTTGGCATTCAACCCCAGTGCCCCACTTTGTTCTTCGGGCTGATCTATCGGCTTAGCCTTGGAGGGCTTCACTGATTTCTCAGCCCGTGTCACGGCGGGAGGCATCCTGGACTGTAGGACTTCAGTCTGATCCTGTTGGGTCTGACCTGGTCCTGACAGGCGAGTGTTTACACTGACATCCATAGGCGGGGCCTGACTGGATGTAGTGTCCTGGTGGGAAGTTTCTTCCACGGGTGACCATCCCAACATGCCGGCGAGCTGCCGACGTGTTAGGTTTGATTCTTCCGTGGTGAACTGAAGAAATCTTCCCCGGCTCCTCTGTCGGGCCAACCACGCTTCCTCAAGGGCTTGCGGGTCGTCACCGATGTCATAGAGCGACATACCCAAGTGCCGAAGACAACGTTCGTCTTGGCGATGGGTCTGGACTTCCGCCCGGGCAAACCTCGATTGGGCCATGGTTTTAGCAATACGCGCAACACGTACTGTTTAGCCAGGCCCTTCGTGGCTTCCCTCACCTCGAAACGGGCTAGGTTAACTAGCTCCTGAACGAGGCCCTCATGGAGAGACTGAGTGCCCCTTCGGACGCGGCCTTCCAAGGTGCCACCTATGTGCGACTCTAGTTGATCAGCCCGTTGGACGTATTCAACCGACATCGCACAGGGAGAGGAAGTCACCTTCGACGCAACGGGTGGTTGTGTCGTTGGTTTCTTCTTTACCTCAACAACCGGGTTGGCTGGCGGAGGGAGTGCTGGAAAGGCCTCCTCATCCACAACTTTACCGGGTGCTTGGGTAGCACCTCTGTTGAGCGGGGAAACTCCCGGGAGACTTGAGCTAGGACGAGTCCCAGCTGGTTTTTCCACGGGTCCGCTGGCTTTAGAAGCCGTTGGAACGTTCCCTTCGCTCTTGTCTGAGAGGAGTTTCAATCCCTCAGTCAATCTTCGCGCAACCTGGTAAGCATCTTCCACCACGTCAGCGATGGTGTGCTTACTTCTTCTTAGGCTTCCGACTGGATCGCTCAGAAGTGTCATCCTCGCTGGACGAGGACGATGACAACTTCTTGACCCGTCGTTTAGCCTTCGAGGACTTTTGAGACGGTTCCCGGCTAAGGGACCGTTTCTTCCTCGACTCCTTTGACATCTGTTGATGTTTTGAAGCGGATAGCATCAGACTCCCGAACCAGCCAGGATTCTTCTTCCATCCGATTTTAAACAATCGACCGTCTGTCACACAAGTTTCGGGTTCCGGCTTGCCTCTCTGTGCATCGGAACCTAAGTCAATGAATCTCTGTCACAGATTCATGACCCGTTCCCGAGCAGCAGCACCAGCAGTCCGGTGTTCCCGGGCAATGTGTCGGACTAGACACGATCGCCTCGAACTGTCACACCCGGCCTGGTAAGAACCACCCTTCTTACTAAGTCACTGTAGCCACGGTCGCTCAGCTAAGTGTACCTCGACGAGGTGCCTAGCGTAATGACCCTCAGTCGCGTAGGTCGGTGACAATTTCTTGTCCCTTCTATGGCAACTCAGAAAGACACAATGATTGCCATTACCAAACTTGTGCCATGCGTACGCGATCCGGTCTTTGACCTGATCCTCGTACTTCAGTCAACTGACTCGGGACACTCCTTTCACCCGGTCTATGTACCAGGTGTTGGGAGAACCCTCGTCAACCAACCATTCCTCGTCGTCTGAGGTTCCATCTAAACCGACACCATCTGGGATGTAATGCCGGTTCCCATGACGGAGGTCTTCTAGGCAAGTATAAGTCTTGCCCAGCAAAGAGGCGGGTATCTGTCTAGCTACCGTTCTCTTCCCAGCCCGCTTTAGGCCAGGCTGGAAATCACCGTCATCATTGTCTGGGTTAGATTTGGCCAGGAGTTTAGCCCTGTCCATCTCCGTTCCCCAACACTTGACATCTTCACCACCCGTGGCACCTGTTGAGGTGCTCGGTGTAGCATCAGCCGTACCAGGTCCTGCATGCGCCGCGGGTTTGTCCGAGCCTTCCGACTCAGCCCCCTTCGACTCCTCGTGCTTCCCGGGTTGAGGTTTCCCTTTCCCCGAGTCACACGATTCTAGCTGACCTTCATTCTTCGCCAACTCCGCCTCAGCCCGTTTCCGGGCTGCACGCCGGAGTCACTTCCAGTTCTGTTTCGTCAGCTGCAGCTCAGTCTTATTAGCATCCTGAGGTTTTGACACCTCAGTGTTGCTAACAGACTTCCCCGGCACGGGTTTAGCCGGTTGTGACATCAGTTTATCACCTTTGCTGGACGACCCCGTTACAGAGTCGCCCCAGACTGATGAATCAGTCTCCATAGCTGTCTCTGTACCAGCCTCGGCCCTTCCGGGTTTTGCTACCGGACCCGGGGCCAAAAAGGTCCCGGCTTCCGCCAGCTCCACTCCGGGTGGAGTCCAATTTTGGTACATTGACTGTACTATGGCACACGTTTTGGGATCTGGGATCCCAGCCAACATCTGTTCCAGGCTCTGAGTAGAAACCTCATGCCTGGAATCCATTTCTTCGGAGGACTTCCTCGGAGAGCGATGACGCGGGCGGGCTCGGCCTCGCCTCGGCGTATCACGCTCCGATTCGGAACCTTCGACCATTACCACATCCAAATCAGAGGCCTCAGTTTTCACCGAGCTCATCTTCGGACGGGCACCGGAAGAACCCTTAGCGGCCTGGGCCGCCTCAGACTTCTTCCCGGTGTGATTCTTTCCCTTTCCAGGTCGTTCATCTCGGGTTACCCCAAGAAGGACAGAGTCCTCAGACTCGTCCCCTTCCAGGTCAAAATCACCATCATCTGACCCGATGAGCAAAGCATCATCGTCCAGATCTGCCCCCCGCTCAGCCGAGGCTGAGGATCGGGGCAGGGGTGAAGGGAGCTCGCGCTCACCCTCCGTAGACGGGGCACGGTCAGCCATGCTGCTACCGCCCGACTCCCGTGGTGCTAGGCACCACTCCGATCACAGAGTGAAGACTACTGAAAAAACAGGGTCTTATATACTCCTAGTTGACCTAGATTCGCAGTCGCGAACCAATCAACCGTGTCGAGACTGGCTCATCTTGAGCGTCTCAACACCGCATGCGTGAAGAAACCAAATGTCAGCATTACGCTCGACTCGATTCGTTCATGCCTTCATTCTCCCAGCACAGGTTCCGAAACCCGGGGAAAACCCTTTTTTGAGCTCCACCCCGAGTTCTCCACCGCGTGGATTTTCTTATCGCTGTCGTGTATCTCGTCGATAGTATGGGAGACTATGTACAATTTTCATATAAATGGATCAGACCTTTCAGAGCGTTCGGCAATTCTGCAGCCTCTAGAGGGTCCTCGACGGGGTCCCTTAGAGCAACGTCTGGGCTGCGGCACACAACGACTGATTTTAAGGTAACTGTTTGATCAACATTCACGTATAATTGACACGCCACTGACTATCAACGATTTACATTTCGTACCATTGCTTCTCGTTGTGTTTTCGACAACCCCGGCACCACTACTCTTTGTAGCTAACCACAGCCTTCGATTTTAGTCGAGAGCTGTGGTGGGGTTCAGAGTCTACTTTAGACTCCATTCTACATCTCGAACCATGTTTATTATACACAGCTAGATTTGTAGCAAATTTAGACTTTTCCATGTCAGGTTTTTCATCTACCCACACTTCCCTTTTTAGGTTAGCGTAAGTAGGAATTACCTTCCGCGGACGTCCCGGTTTTCGTCGTGTTGACGAGCACCCATTCGGAACCCCTGTAACCTTTGACCGGGACTTCCCCATCGGGGTCTGCCTCTGCCTTGTTGACGGGGGTTTGACACCCGGCTTCCTGGCTCTTTGAACCCGGGACCTCCCTGGTTCCCCAGTAGGACCCGTGTTCAGTGACACATCCCCCCTTGTAGCAGGGTGTGAAACTTCAAAGTTGGAACTTTCGCGCTTTCCTTCCCATAGTCGTAAACGAGCTACATGGGATTTATAACGCCTTCTTGACCATTCATCTTCTATCACTACTGTCATTTCTGACAATATCTGAACAATTCTGAATGGTCCGTCCCAGTTAGGAGTGAGTTTTACATTTACCAATGGAGTGTGGTACCGTACAACCCGGTCTCCTACTCGGAACTTACGTGGTTTAAGATTGATGTCATGGCCAGTCTTTTGCCACTCAGCAGCTTTTGTCAGATTCCGTCTTGCGAGGTAATATCCTTCTACAAAACGTTCTCTGAGCTTTTCGACAAATCCTATGGGACAAGGATCATCTGTAGACATTCCGGGAACCCCATAGACTATGTCAGCGGGCATTACTATTTCCTTGCCAAAGACGAGTAAATTAGGTGAACAACCCGTGCTTGAATGAATGGTCCCATTGTACGCATGAGCTATAAATGGTGCTAATTCATCCCAATTCTTCCGATTCTCATCTACCAGGGTCCGAAGACACTGGATCAATGTCCGGTTGAATCTCTCCACCATACCATCTGATTGTGGACGATATGGATTTGTATGTGTCTTTTTGATCTCGAGTATCCTACACATTTCTTTCCAGATCTGGGATTCAAATTCCCTTCCCTGGTCGGAATGTAGTACGCTTGGAGTTCCAAAAGGCAACATCCAGTTTTTCACTAAAGCTTCCGCACACGTGGCAGCTTTGTGATTCTTCATGGGATAGATCTGCACATATTTTGTGTAATAATCCATCACCACCATCATACAGGTATTTCCTTCCTCTGACTCGTCGATACCAGATATGATATCTAGAGCGATTCTGGCAAACCTGACACCAAATAGTTCCTGTTGTAACGGCATCTTTCCGAGTCCTACCCCGGGTTTGACTTTGCTACAGATGGAACATCCAGATATCCACCTTCGAATATCTGCACCCATTCCAGGCCAGTAGTAACGACGCCTTATTCTGGCTACCGTCCTTTTTCGTCCTAGATGAGCTGCACTCCTATGTTCGTGACATAGAGTCATTAGTCCGGATCGTAATTCTCGAGGGACCACTAGTTGTAGAGCACGTTTAAGTGGTTGCAACGTGGTTCTCCATCGATATAATACTCCATCTCGGACCTCTAGTTCTTTCCATTGACCACATAGATTCCGAAATTCTCGGTTTTCAGGCAAGATCTCGGGTCCTGTAGGTCTATGGAGCCCATTAGCTATCAGTTTAGTTAACCGGAACAGATCTGGGTCAGCCTGTTGACTTTCCTTAATCTGTTCTAGTGTCCACTGATAGTTTTGTGGCGGCTTCACTTTCTGGGAGCGTAGAGTAGCTATTACTGCTCTATGCTCGCCACAATCCCGGCAATCTGGTCGTCCACATTTCCGCACTGGTCTCCTTGAGAGACAATCCGCATTAATGTGAGACTTTCCAGCCCGGTGCTCGATCTGACAGTTTGTTAACCCGAATTCGGAGAGAGCTGCCAGCCATCTTCCAATCATTCCCTCGGCGTCCTTAAAGTTAAAGAGCCATTTGAGAGAAGAATGGTCGGTACGTAAGATGAAATCTCCACCTGCTAGGAAGTGTCAATATTTTCTTACATACACCACAACTGCTAAGTGTTCCCTCTTAGTAGTACAGTAGTTCCGCTGGCTTTTACTTAAACTGTTGCTGGCAAAAGCTATTGGAACCTCCACACCATTCTGTATCTGAGACAACGCCGCTCCAATACTCTCGTTACTAGCGTCAGTGTCAAGAATTAACCGACCCTGGGGTAGAGGGTATTTCAACACGGGGGTCTCCATAAACTTTCTTTTTAGTCCCAGAAAAGCGTGTTCAGCTTCCGGAGTCCATTGGATCTCTTTTTGCTTCCCTGGCTTATCTAGTACTACTTACTGTTGCATGGGGTGTGCAATTTCAGAAAAACCCTGAATAAAGTCGCGGTAATACAAACAAAATCCTAGGAAAGACCTTATGTCTTTTATATTCTGGGGGCGTGGCCAATTAGCCACTACCTCCAACTTGGAAGGATCTGCCCGGATTCCGTTTCCGGAAACTATCCGTCCCAAGTATCCGCGAAACAGTTTGCATTTCTGAGATTTGAGCCTCAACCCATAAGATTGAATCCGCTCAAATACCTCCCTTAGGTTTTCCAGAAATTCGACATAATTCTTTCCGAAGATGATTATGTCATCCAGATAAACCAAGCACTTTTTTCACTGTAGACCCCGCAACATCTGATCCATCATGGATTCGAAAGTCGCAGGAGCGTTACAGAGGCCAAATGGCATTACTGTAAACTCGTAAAGCCCTTGATGAGTGGTGAACGCCGTTTTCGACTGATCGCCACTGTTCATCTTTACCTGCCAATATCCAGACTGGAGATCCAGAGTACAAAACCACTGGTTCCCTCCTAGAGAGTCGAGGCTCTCATCGATCTGTGGTATTGGATAGGCATTCTTCCGGGTGATACCATTCAATTTTCTGTAATCAATACAGAATCGGCAAGTACCATCCTTTTTAGTAACCATTACCACAGGGCTAGCCCAAGGACTTGCACTGGGGATGATTACTTTCTGGTCCACCATTTCCCTACTTCCTCTTCTAAAGCTTCCCGTTTTACCGGAGGTAGCCGTCGATAAGGAAGGCGGAAAGGTTGATGACCTTCTGTATCAATCATGTGTTCTACTCGATCCGTTCTTCCCAAAGGATCTCCTGGTCGAGCAAAGATTGACTCCATTTTCTTCAGAAGAACTCTTAGTTCATGTCGTTCCCCACTGTTTAGTGCGTCTGTCATCTGAACTAAGGTTTCCAGAGTTTCATGCAACGGACTCGGAACTGGAAGTGTCCTGTTCCTGTATCAATAGCACTAACTCGTACTTCTTCATAATCATTTCCTGTAAAGTCCAATTTTCCCATTTCGTATTGTTCATCTTCCCCGGTTATTTCGGAAACTGAGACAGGTGTGATTCCCTGTGGACTGGAGTCCACTAGGCCATCTACATGAGCTAGGGTGGCCCAGCCCAATGTATCACCCTTCTTCAGTTTAATCAACCCGGAGGTGTGATTTTTTAACAGAGGATATGCTTGGAGAGCTGCCGGCCTCACACCGTAAGGCCTGTAACTTTCATTACAGTCATATTCATCCTCAAATCAAATTCATGCCCAATAGAGGAAGTATACTTGGTCCTGGAGAATAGTGATAATTCTAATGTAAATCAATGGCGATGTTGAGAGATGTTAAACAAGAAAAAGGATTAAAATTTTTGAGTGTAAACGTCTGGAGTATAATTCCAAATTTAGAGAACCTTACAAACTTACTATTAAATTTTGATGTAGTTGCAATATCAGAAACATGGCTAGATCCAAGACAACCGAACGCCACTGTATCAATAGAAGGATACCAACTGGTACGATTGGACAGGAAGCCACATGTGAATAAGAAAGGGGGGGGTCTAATTATATACATAAAAGACCGCATATTGTATGATAAAATTGAAGAGCATTGTATTATCACTCCGTTATATGAATTGTGTACAGTAGAAATTTTAGTTGGCAAAACAAAATATATTGTGATTAATGCATACAAAACACCAGTTACAACACCAACCCAAATGTACGAAAAACTTACGGAAATAGTTAATAGTTACCCACAAAACAGACCAGTAGTGATTATGGGTGATCTCAACGTAGATATCCTAGACAAGAAGAACAAAAAATCATTTATGGATCGATTTTGTAAATCAAATTCTCTGATACAACTGATCAACTCCCCAACGAGGTATACGGAAACCTCCTGTACCTTAATTGACCACATATATACGAATGTCAAAAATATTTCAAAATATGGCGTACTCAATTACATAATTAAGGACCATCTCCCTGTTTATCTTATAATAAAGGCCAAGCGTAATAAAATAGTGAAGGAGGAGATAAAAGCTAGGACATACAAAAACTTTAATAGACAACAATTTATTGATACTCTCCTGAACTCAAACTGGAAAAAATTCACGCTAGACCAACATCCTGATACTCTATGGGCTCTAATGTTAAAATATATTACATCTGCATTGAATGCCTCATCACCGATCATAACCTTTTACGCTAGTAAACATAAACCTGACTGGCTTAATAAAGATATTCTTAACTCTATTAAAAATCGTGACTATTACTATAGAAAAGCGTACCGCACCCAAAACCTAGACGATTGGCGAATTGCCAAATATCACCGGAATCGGACACAATCAATGATTCGTGCAAGCAAACAATGTTTGATAGACAAACTTATAGTGAACAATGATGGTGATACTAAAGCATTTTGGAGAGGAATACGAAAAATTCTTCCCAAAGAGGTTGCACCACCTGTAGGGGAAATGATTAATGAAGATACTAATCAAACAGTTGAGAAAAACAAAAGAGCTGACCACATTAACCAATATTTTGCCACCATAGGAAATAAGCTAGCTAATAAACTACCAAAAGTGAATATACCTACCCCACCTTTCGACAATAGACCCAATGAGATCGAAACTGATATACTAGAAGACAACATCACTATTGATGAGATAGTTAATGCTATAAAAGATACTAATTTCAATAAATCATCATCCATACCGAATATTAAATCATACATCCTTAAAATAGCATTTCTGGCTACCCTTGATAAACTACAGATAATCTTTAACTCCTCTATACGACATAATATCTTCCCATCAGAATGGAAAAGAACGAAACTAACCCCAATCCCAAAAAAAGGTAACCTAAAACTTGTAAGTAATTTTCGGCCCATCAGCTTATTGCCTCTCCCCAGCAAAATATTTGAAAAAATAATAAACAAGAGACTAAAAGATTATCTAGAAGGGAAGAACTTATTATCCACAGCCCAACATGGTTTTAGAGCTAAACATTCAACAACCTCAGCAATAAATAGTTACTTAACACAAATATATACATCTATTAACGATAATAAAGAACCTATAACAGCATACCTAGATTTTAAGAAAGCCTTCGATACCGTCTCCCATCCACTACTAATCCATAAACTTCACCAACTAGGCCTATCGAATAATAGTTGCTTATGGTTTAAAGACTACTTACATAATAGAACCCAGCAAACAACAGTAGATAGTATAACATCGGAACAACAATATATTACCTGTGGAATACCGCAAGGATCAGTATTAGGTCCGACTCTTTTCCTCACGTATATTAATAGTCTAACAGCATACTTAAAGAATTATCCATGTAACATAACTCTATACGCTGACGATACCACGATAACAACCTCTAATACTGAGGATATGCGTATAGTACTACCAATTGCTTACAAATGGTGTACAGAAAACCTATTAACTATTAATGAAAATAAGACAAAATTGATGTATTTTAATCATACTGGGGAAAATGCTAATGAGTTGAGGGAAAATACGATAAAGCTTAATAACATACCGTTAGAATTGGTGAAAACCTACAACTATCTGGGTCTTACGATAGACAATAAACTAAGATTTAATGAGCATAGACAAAATATAATTAGAAGGGTTTCTGACAAAATTTATTTACTTAACAAGATTAGAAATTTAATCAGTACACAAACAGCTCTTAAAATATACACAAGTAAAATATTACCCTACCTTGATTACTGTGACTATATATACGATCCACAAACCGCCCAAGGGGCCTATGAACTGCAGCTTCTCCAAAACAGGGCATTGAGATCGATTTACAAAATAAAATTAGGGCCGAACCAATTATACTCAACCATAGAACTGCATAACAAAGCCTCTATTAAATACCTGAATGAAAGAAGAAAACTACATCTATTACACTACTCACACTCATTGACTCTAATTCCCGAATTGATAGATAGAAGAGATATTCCGACTAGGAGACATGAAGGCCTCATGTTACTACTGCCCCAAATTAGAAGTCCCCTTTTCGAGAAATCGTTTTATCTGAGAGGCATCAAGCTATGGAATACACTAAAACCAGGATACGCAAAAATAATGGATATAAAAACATTCAAAATTAATACTAAATTTAGCTTCCCTAATTGTATATATCAAATAAACTATGAATAGAAAGAGTACAAACACATTTGCTAGAATATAATAGCATTTCAATAATGAACAGAAAATACTACTCCTGATTGTGATTACGACAGGAGCCCAGACATAATAGCCAACCGTTACCAATGACTCAGATTGTGACTACGACTGAGTTGACTAGATATTATATATTTTTTCATTACTACCTAACTGCCCAATAAGCTCAGATTGTGACTACGACTGTGCTAACCTTGGGTATTACTATCACTTACTCTTCTTTTATTGTATCAATGTTTTAAACATGTAGTATCCTATTCATGATAATTTAAATTGTTTGCTCACACTACAACTCAGACTGTGTCTTGTACTGAGTTAACTAGATATCGTGTCTCGTACTGAGCTGACTAGATATCATATTGTATAGCATACATTTCTTCCCTATCAAATTACCTAATAAGCCCAGATTGTGACTACGACTGTGCTAGACTTGGGTATTCTCTCCACACACTTTTTTTCTTTTTTTTCCCACTGTATCAATGTTCTCAAAATATAATATCCAATGCGTAAAAATAAGAGAGGTTGACATTTAATCATATATACCTATCTGATAATTGATTATATTACTATTGTATTGTATTTCTTCGTGTAAGTCTCGACATGCCATATACAATGTTATTTTGTTCTCTGGGACTGCTAATATTATTATATCTACGACTAAAATTATCATTAACCATCTCATCTCATTATCCCATCCCTTCACTGTGAAATCGGGTTGTCTGATATTTGATGTATCGGCTTATCAAAGCTCCACTGGAACTACTATGTATTGAATAGTCCCCGATTGAGAGGGCCTGGACGGAAGAACGGCAGAATTGCCGAGTTCAGTGTTTGTATGATACAATACCCTAATAAAAATTGTTAAAAAAAAAAAAAAAACTTATAGGAATTGGTCCTTCTCTAGCACTTCCGATCAAGGTATCCCAGGCCTGTATTCCTTTTTGAGAAAACAGTTCCGGGTTTGGCTCGAAGACGTGGTAAATCACCTTCCCCAGCTATCAGGACATTAACCATCTGCTGAGGTGGGATGCCCACATCTTGTCGAACAGAAATCAAAGAAGAAATCCGTCGACAACTACATTCCACTTCCATTAACTCAGGAAATTTGAGTCAGAGAGTGCCATCTTGTAGATCCACAGAACCTCCATAGAGGGTGAGAAAATCTACGCCTAATATTCCACTCTCTTCAATATCACTGAGTATGGGACCCCATACAAACTCAGTGTTACCTATTGAGACTGGAATAATCACACTACCATAGCATCTCATGTGAGTGCCATTAGCAGCTTTTGCCGAAGCTCCAGGAACATGACATTCCTGTGCAAATCCAAGAGACTGATAGAGTCCATTGTTCAACACAGAGCGACTAGCGCCAGTATCTAATAACAGATTTATCTTTCTTCCTTGAATTCTAGCCAGCACATACTAATGTCGCCCTCCTAAGGGGGACGGTTGTCGTATAAACCGTGAGATCCCATCCAAGGTTCCAAGATCCCATCCGCGTTGACAAAGCCATTGCAGACAGGGGTGCCCGGGTGAAAGATACTTACTACAGATCGTTGCGACCGTATTTTGTATCTTTCCCTTTTCTGGTAAGTGGGAAATATTTTCCTTCTTATAGATCTCACAGGTTTGGGTTTCCTGGCACTTTCCTTCCCAGACTGCAGTGTTGCCACTCGCTACAGTCCTTCTTTGTTTTCCGGTTCACTCTGAGAGGCAACCATCAACGCAGGCAGACTACGAGGTGTTTCCACTGTAGTAATGTTCCGGGCTTCAGGACAATCTGGAGAGATATGTCCCATTTTGTTGCACCGCCAACAACGTCGGACATCCAGCTGGTTTTTCTCCACCTGATTCAGTCTTTCGTTGATTTTGGCCAACAACTTCATTACCTCAGAGGAATTCCCTTCAGGATCAGTGGTTATTGGTTTTGCCTCTGCCACAGAAGGTACATCACTGTTCCTTCCAAAGCTAGGGGTTCGACCTCTCCCACATCCCCGTCTATTGAAACCTCCTCTTCCGAGTACCATTGAGCGGACATTAGAGAGTATATCCTCTATTTCTGCTTCCTGACACTCGTAGGTATCTTCTTCTACTTAACATAGTGGGTTCTACCAAGTAGAACCCACTATGTTAACCCGGGAAGTTTTTCCTGGATTAGCATATTTCCCGAATAGTATACACCGTTGTTCATAGGCATCTACTATTTGCAACACCTGCATGAAGTTCATACCGGGCTCCCATTTAGAGATGACTTCCGCTCTCACGTCATCATCTCGAAGTCCTTTCACAAACTGAGTTTGTAGATCTTCATGTAGCGCAGGAGAATCTAATCCCGTCCCTGGGTAAACCTCCAACAACATTTGTTGTAAAGCTAGCCCATAGGCGCGATTTGTCTCCTCTTTACCCTGGATCCTCTATAGAAAAGTGGATCGGGGGTTCAGCGTTACCAACTGACCGCAATAGTAAGAGGCTACCTCCACTAGCTCATCCCATTCCGTACCACAAGAACGGCGAAAAGCGCGAAGTGCAACTTCTCCGGGTCCATCTCGTAATGCTCTTTTGAGGTATGGCAATGCATCGACTTTGTTCCAGCCATTACATTGTATATCCTCGCAAAATCCCGCGAACCAGTGTTCCCACTCCATTCCTTTCCCATAAGGTTTTGGAATGACAGCGTTCTTTCTGGCTGCGTTCTCTGGGCGCATCATCGGAACCTTGTCGGCTCTCGCCATTGACAAGTTAAAGATCCGGTCTTGCTCCCTGATTTGGTTGAGTTGAACCCTAGTTCAGCTATAGCTTTACTAGTACGTTCGGAACTCGGAGAACCCATTCTTGACTCAGAGGGTAGCCGAAAGCTAACCAAAGCAGTCTTCACACCCTTTGTTCCAGATATGAATCTGTTAGGGGTCTTCTCTAGATCTTCCACTTTCCCTGGTGGGGAATATAGATGATCCCTTACATTACTCCAGCCAGCTTGTGACATAGGCATCCGTTGGGATGATTCTGTCTCTGCTAGTTGAACTTGGTCCTTCATGTAATGTACATGTTGGTCCAATCGCTCGATTTTCTCTAGAGTCTCAATCTCGCGAACCGAAAGTTCTTCCAAGTTATGGTGCCTTTTGGCTACCTCCTCGGCAATCTCTCGGTTTCGAGCTTCTAGTTCCCGACACATATCTCTGGTTTCCCTTTCCCTATCAAACTCGGCTAAGAGTTCTGGTCCAAGGAAGCCTGCAGGAACTTCATCGGAAGGTACTCGTAAGGTATCTTCCGACCTATTCCGGGGAGTACTAGACTCTCCGGGACTATCTGTCTGATACCCAATTTTACTGAGTCCCTCCAGATCCCTTGCGGGGCCATGTCGGCTGTCGGCTGCCGGACTGAAACTCTTCAGGACCGTCAAACTCAAATTCTGAGCGGCGGTTCTCTTTCGAGATTTCTCCTTACCGGACTTTTGGGTTTCACCCCCTCCCTCCGGTTTTGGTGACTTGTCGTCATTCCGGGCCGGAAGAGTTTGTTGAGAAGTTACCTCCCCATCCTCACTCTCCTGTTCAGCCTGGGATCTGGTTCTTATTCCAGATCCGTGCATTTACCGAGAATCCCGGGTTGTGCAAGCAACCTAGGATCCTGGTCACGGCACCAGTGTGGTGGTCGCCGCCTGTCTAGCAGGTTGGATGACCCCAATCCGGAATGCTAGTTCCAGGCAGGATCCCACCCTACGCACTCAACGTAGGTTGGTTCGGTTTTCGGTTAGTTTGCACAGACCTAATCACACATAACACAACAACGTCATTTAATAAACAGGGATGTTTATTAATCACTTACTTCCTGGAAAGATCTGGAAGATCTTCCCCACAAGTACAGTACCCTAGCACATGGGTGCTAGGTAGCGCTGGAAAGGCTAATCTGGAAGACTCGCCTAACCACCAGGAAGGTTACAAGAACCTGCCTGCAAAGTGAGGGCCCAAGGGTCCGTTCCGTAGAAGAGATGCGCAAGGACAGCCTGTCGACCTACTGTGAACGCTGAGTATATATACTAAGCGTTACGTAATCCCGGTCTCCGCCGCGCCACTCTTGTGTGCGGCGTTGTCCGGAATCACTACACAGTAAGGATCGGCATGTCGCGCCACCTTCCGTGAAACAAACGAACACTGCTGGATTCCCACCCCACTACATATATATATGGTCAAGGAAGCCAAATTACCCGATTACCTTTAGTTCCTATTCAATCTATTCTTTATTCAACATATCTGCTATTTGCAATTGGTAGGGTAAAGAAATACTAGTTTTGCAATATGTTAAGTGACAATTATAAGATTTCCAAGTTTGTTTCTTTGATATTCTTTAAGATAATTTTTTGGCTATCATTTGGCTATCATGTTTTTAACTTGTTATTTATCATCATGTTTTATCAATATGCACTGTTTCAGTCAGTGGCACTCTCTGTGCCGGCTCGTTCAGAAATAATTTCTCCGAAACAACTCATAAATCTACCCCATATTGGCACCATAACTATGGTTTCACATATGACTAATTTGGACATCCATTTTGAACAAACTCACACCACAATTGTGACACCAACTTGGTATGTAAAAACCCTTATGCTTTTTTCCCTTTTTTTCCCTTCTATGGATATTTTCTAAATTATAACTGTAGGAACAACATTCTTCAAGCACCCAATCTGCAAATATACACTAACCTGTTCATGGATGTGATACTGTAATATCTCCGAAGCATCTTGCGCATGTGAAATCTGTGTGTGGTGTTTGAGTGACATGAAAAGATGAATGGCCGAAGAATCCTTTTCTCACGTAAGACGTCTCCTTCCAAATCAATTTGTTCTAACTTCAAACAGGCAGTTGTAATTTTCAGCTCTTGTCCAACTTTTTCTGAAATGTAAAATCTGAATGAATGAAGCAAGAACAAAAGGGATGTGGGGGTAAAGATCAAATGCAGGCAATTGTTATCACAATGTCTTAACAATTGATGATCACACTGAAGTTCTAACAATCACTGTGCGAAAAACCACCAGTTTAAACATATATATGCCATCGCTTGAGTGCATGTATCAGTTGTATATTGACACGCTTTCTCTTCTATGCGTCGGCAAAATGGCTGTATTTACTGCAAAGCATATATTAAGAGAAATATTGTGTACGGGACATGTATACACGCGTCATATACATTTTACACGTCCATAGATGAGGCGTATACACAACGGAAAATAGGACTACCTTGTATACGCAAAATCATACCTATATACGCCAGGTGTATACATATATGAACTGGTAGTTTTCGTGCAGTGAATGATCTTTTGGTGGATTAGATTAGAATATATATTTGGGAAAATCACCTGTAACAGAGGAAGTAGGCACATCTTATTAGGACAAATAATGGATATATTGATAGGATTAGAGGCCAAAAATTCGAAATACAAGGGTAGAGATCATGATAAAAAAGTTAAGACTCGCAATCTGGGAGCTGTTTCAAAAGTCGAGTGAGGTCTCGCCAGTGGCACGTCACATTTTGTAAGCGAGAGGCCGGCAACAGCAAGCGGCACCTCAAATCAAAGCGGCAGCAAAACTACTACCAATATCCCATAGAGAGCGGCACCTCCACCTTGACAGCGACGCCTCAAGTTCCATTGTTGGCCTCTCGCATTGGCGATGAGTACTCTCGTTTAGCACCCTCCCGACTTTTGAAACAGCTCCCAGTTTAGTTTGGAGAAAAGTTACATTTCTAACTAAATATGAATAAAAAGTATAAAATAAATGGGAACAAAAAAAGATAGAAGATGACCCCATAACCATTCCCTAACTTAAGTGTACAAAACTGCCTGAATCATGCTCTATTAATGATCATGCACATGTACAAAGAAAGGAAAGAATATTTTGATGTAAAACTTCGGACAAATAAATTCCTTGGGGGAAAAAAGGACACAGTCTTCAATTTTGTTAATGGTCATTGTGCTAATTGAGATTGGTCCAAGACAACAGCAACATGTTTTCTTTACTTAAAAGAGACATTATATTTTGTCCCACAGAGCTTACTATAAGCAGAATTTGAATTTTAAGCTGAATTATCTCCAAATTAGCAGGTATGGTTAACAAAGTAAACCAAAAAAACTTTGTATATGAAGTAATGCCACAAGCTTTCCAGTTTCAAGGTACAGTAAAACCCCTCTTAAGGGGACACCCTCCGTTCCGGGCCAAGTGCCCCCTTAAGCGGGGTGTCCCCTTAAGCGGGGTTTTCAGGATGCCAGTGGTTATACAATAGAGAATACCTACATAAATGAAGGAAATGATGGTTATTAGGTTAAAAGGTTTATTAATAAATAAGCAAATAAATATAAATTATACAATATAAATGAATAAAGATTAATATAAATGTAGAACAAATTAAAAATAAATAGATAAAAGAGGTTGAAGATGGATATGCATTCCTTGTGAAATTTGCTCCTTTTTACACCCCAGTTCAATGCCCCCCCCCCCCCCCTGTAACTTCTGAGAGAATTCAGCAGCCCTAAAAGAGACTCACCGTGAGCCGCCCAGAGCCGCAACGGCTCACTGAATACCGTACCTTCAAAGCCCCCAACCCTCCCTGTGTCGCCCACAGCTAACCTGTAAGCGGGCCTCTTACCTGGCACCTTCAGCAGGCGCGAAAATCACTCGTACTAATATTCACTCACTGAAAAAAACAAACAAAAAAAAAACAAACAAAAAACAAACAAACTAATATTCACTCACTGTGGCCCGCCCAGAGCCGCTGGAGATGTTATTATTACCTTGAAAAAACACACTCCGGCCGCCCGGGCCCGCACGGGAATGCTCAGTCTATTATTCTGGTTGTGACAACTGTCTGTCCTGTACAAAAGGGCACCATAAACTTGGATTTTCAGTGTTTTTGATATGATGCCCCTCCAAACTGTCCCCTTAGGCGGGGTTTTTAAGCATTTCTGTACCGAAAAACTGTTCCCTAAAGCGGGGTGTCCCCTTAAGCGGGGTGTCCCCTTAAGCGGGGTTAAAATAAACTCTCAATAGAGGGAAAATTTTCCGTTCCGAGCAAATTGTCCCCTAAAGCGGGGTGTCCCCTTAAGAGGGGTGTCCCGGAAGAGGGGTTTTACTGTAGTTCACACACATATTTGCATGAAAAATCTTTTTATTGGAGAAAGAGATATAATTCTATCATAAACTTTGCTGGTCTACTCTTACAATACACTTGATTGTATTTCCTGTTTTTTGGCTACAGTTTTAAAGAGAATTATCTACTGTACTTATGCTCTTATTGTATCTTATATTTCTAATTTCGGGGTTAGACCCCTTTATCTGTTTTATCACGAAAGTTTCTTGCTTATATATCGTAGGGTTGTAGTGTAATGTTGACAGCAAGTAACATATACAATGCCATAAGCCGTTTACATGTTTTTTTTAATATAAAAGCAGCTTTTATTTCCATGAATAACAATAAACCAAATACAAGGATTGTTCCTCTACAAATCTTCGATGAAGTACATGATCTTAATTAGTTAGTGAAAACTACACAGTAAACACAGTAGACATAGACAAGCCTTATACATGTTATTCACATCAAACAACTACTTGAGGCATGAAGGTCACCAAGAATTATACAAGCAAAATTCAAATATCTTATCTTGAAAAATGGAAACAATGAATGAGTAATAAAACGAGGTAAGAAGCTAACCTGTGACTATGAATGGTGAACCTGTTTCCTCCCTGATGTCTTTCTTAGCTGAATTGCAGATCAGGTATGACTCTCACTGTATCGAGCTTATTACGAAGCAGGTAATCACCCACTCCCTCACCGTCCATGATTATTGGCCTCGCCCCGATTAACCCAAAGGAAATACACTCCCCAAACTGATGTTCAGCTCCTGTCTTTATATATATGTAGCACAGTACCTTTGTGTGGAGAGTGAACAGTTGTCAGGGTAATCACTTAAGTGCAGCTAATTATCAACCTCTGCATGAATGTGTATGCCTTGCATTATAGTGTCATTTTATAAGAAAATGTTGTATTGCCCCTGGGCCTAAAACTTGCCCAACACTGGATTTTCAAGCATTTTGATGGTTGTTTCAGAAACATGTTAGTGGATCGGAATTTGGTGTAATAATTGGCTTAGGCTACATAGTGATTTGTGTAGGGATCAATACTGGGCCAATTTTTATATTTCACTTTTTTCTACCCTCAAACTGTGTACACTTTTTCACTGAGTTTTCAAATGTTCATGCCAAACTGAATTGTCTTTGCAGGTTCTCAATGGCATTTCTGATGTACCTTTTTGGCTCAGAATCACACAATTTTGCACTTAACTTAAGCATTTGGATCATGTTTTTTTGGTTTTTTTAAGCTTGTTTATTGGGTCATAGAGTATACAATACTAGATTTTCCAGACTCGGCTGGGCCGGTCTTCCGTCCGGTCCCATGTGACATTGTTAATAAGTCGGATACAGTGGGGATAACACACTTGCAAAGGTTGTAGTATCAACAATTATGAACAAATGGATGAGATACAAAGATGATACGGGTCCTCCCTATGGTGATACATAACATATATAGTAGTAATCAGCAAAATGGGTCTGATTTCTATAGTAAACGGGAATAACGAGGTTATAGACGGATTGTGGATTATACAGTACATTCTAGGTGATTTCAAGACAGCTCATAGACATTTAATCCAATACAGTAGGTAGTGTAACCATGGATCAACATGGTAGTCTTCTTGTAAATATCGGTCTATTGTACTTTTGAGATGGAATTTTAAAATTTCCAAGAGAAGATTAGCTGTAGTTCTGTAATTCATGATTAGTCATAATCTAATAATGACCAACAAGTTAGATTTTTATAATGACTCGGTTGCAACGCAAACCAATTGGCTTTAAGATTTTTTAGTACACCAAACATCATCAGAGGGTTACGAGTGCAACTTCACCTGGTCCAACACGTCAGTGTGGGAATAGTAAATATGCACATTTATGAAAATATGTACATATATGACTAGAATCGGAGTGAATAAGATAAATGAGAAACGTTTCGCAGTTGTAACACAATCTGCACACCATAGTTAATGACGGATTGGGTTTCATTCCTCAGTTGTAATCACAAGCTGAGTATTGTATGTCATCACCTTTATATTTTATAATTTATGTGAAACAATTTGGATATGATTTTTTAAGTTCTTTTTTAAATTTTATTTTCTCTTTAGTCTCAGTATATATTGATTTAAGGTTATTCCAGTTTTTAATGGCAGTAACAAAGAAACATTTCTCCTAGACCGAGCTCTTTAACGGGGGTAGTAATAGTCTTAGACCAACATTTCTTCTCCTAGGCAATGTTCTGTAATCAATTAGATTTGGTTCCTCGGTTAAGGAGAAAGCATAGAACAATGAATGAAGCTTTCTTTGATTACTTAAAAATAGCACTTTTGACATCCGGTGTAGTTCATTAGTATTGTATAATTGGTCTGGTCCAAGTTTAATGTTATAGCATAATCGTAGCGACCGATTTTGAAGTAATTGTAGACGATTATTAACATAAATAGTATTTGTATCATATATAAGATCACAGTAATCAAAATATGGAAGAATAGTAGTTTTATAGATGATAATGGCAGTATCTATGTCAATCAATTATCTTATTTTGCTTAATAAATAAATTTTGTCAGAGGTTATCGAGGATATATTACATATATGATCTGTGTATTTTAGCTTGTCGTCAATGTTTAAACCCAATTAATTGAAATTTTTTACCTTTTCCAAATTATCATTATTCAGTTTAAAATTGCAGTCAATATAATTATCATTATCTCTAGGCCTGTCAAAGACCATCCAATATGTTTTCTTTTCATTTATTGTTAGAAGGTTCGCCTTACACCAATCTTCGACCACTGCTATAGCATTGCTAGTGGCCAGGGGGGATGGAGTGGTAATCACAGTGTCGTCAGCATAAAGAGTAACCTCATAATTTTCTAAGGTTTTAGATAAATCATTAATAGATACGTAGATTATGTGAAACAGTGTCAAAGGCTTTTTCAAAGTGTAGAAATAGAGAGTAGGAGGGTATATTGTTATTAAGACAATTAAGAATAATTCTGAGATATTTTGAAATAGCAAGAGTTGTTGATCGGTTTGGTCTAAAGCCATATTGGTCATTTGTTAGTATATCATATTGTTCTAAATAATTCATAATTCGTTTATTAATAACTTTTTCAAAAATTTTACCAGGAAGAGGAAGTAAGCTAATGGGGCTAATGAGATTGTTGACAAGTTTGATATTTCCCTTTTTCGGTATTGGTGTGATGGTCGCACTCTTCCATTGTTTGGGATAGGTTGTGTTTAACAATGAAGAATTAAAGAATAGTGCAAGTTTGTCTGGCATGGCCAAAAAAGCCGATTTAAGAATTGATGATCGAATGTTGGGTATGGTTGACAATTTGTTGACGTCAATTCCTTTGATAAATATAATTATCTTAGCAACTTCTATTGGATCTTTCAGAAGGTCAGTATCAGTTTGCTTAGGTGGGAGGGCAGATTGTACACTTCAGGTGGGGGTAATTTTTTTGCCAGGTTTTCTCCAATGTTAGCAAAAAATTTGTTAATAAAGTCAGGTATTTCGTTCGGTGGAATTTCTGTGTCCGTTGAGTGATCAGTAAGACTAGTTATTAAAGGAACATTTTCCTTAGGTAGTACCTTGCGTATACCTCGCCAAATTTTTTTAGGGTTTACTTTGTTATGTACTAAGCTTTTTATCTCTTTTCTTTTACTTTTTTTAATTAACTCCTGGGTGTTATTACTGTAGTGGGACGGGAATCCAGCAGTGTTCGTTTGTTTCACGGAAGGTGGCGCGATATGCCAATCCTTACTGTGCAGTGATTCCGGACAACGCCGCACACGAGAGTGGCGCGGCGGAGACCGGGATTACGTAACGCTTAGTATATATACTCAGCGTTCACAGTAGGTCGACAGGCTGTCCTTGCGCGTCCCTTCTACGGAACGGATCCTTGGGCCCTCACTTTGCAGGCGGGTTCTTGTAACCTTCCTGGTGGTTAGGCTAATCCTCCGGATTAGCCTATCCAGCGTTACCTAGCACCTATAGGGTACTGTACTTGTGGGGAAGATCTTCCAGATCTTTCCGGGAAGTAAGTGAGTAATAAACACCCATGTTTATTAAATGACGTTGTTGTGTTATGTGTGAATAGGTCTGTGCAAACTAACCGAAAACCGAACCAACCTACGTAAGTGCGTAGGGTGGGATCCTGCCTGGAACTAGCGTTCCGGATTGGGGTCATCCAACCTGCTAGACAGGCGGCGACCACCACATTACGATGAAATCTTGCTATGCGCCAATAGTCAATATCATTTGTTGCTCTAGCCTTCCTGTAGAAGTAATCTCGGGTTTTCATGGAATCCAGGACCAGATCGTCCAGCCAGGGTGCTCTATTTTTAGAGATTGTCTTAATTGGGGCAGTGGTATCGAGGGCTTTTTTATATTTGTAATCATAATGTTCCAAAGTTTGTGAGGTAGTTTATGCAAATTAAATTGGGACCAATCACTGTTTTTGAGGTCCATAAGAAATTTTTGTTCATCAAATCTTTTGTAGGTATGTGCTTGTATCCTTTGTTTCACAACTTTATTTCTTTCAGATTATATTATTAGGTAAACGGAGAGATGGTCACTCACATTAAAATCTAGTGTGTTCGAGCAGGAGACGTTGGTCAAATTTGTGTAAATATGATCAATTATTGTAGATGTTTCTTGGGTTATGCTAGCGGGTGTTGAAATTAGTTGAGTCAGGTAGTTATTCTTACAAAATTTGTTCACATGATTACGTAGTAATGCTTTATCATTCAAATCTACGTTCATATCTCACATGATGATAAGGGGTCGTTCTCTTGGAAGCCAGTCAGCTATTTCCGATAATTTAGCATAGTTGTTCACCACCGGGGTGTTGGGTACACGATAAATGTTAACCACTGTGTAAGTTTTATGTGATATATAAATATTAACTGTAATTAATTGGTAGTCTAAAGTAATAGCGGAATGATCCATAATTACATCAAACTTATGTTCATTTCTTATGTATATGATTAGACCACCACCTTGATTGTTAATTATCGGATAGCGGTCAAGCCTAAAAGTTTGATAGCCTTCAATGTGAACAGCACTTGTGGGGGTTGGGTGTTTCAACCATGTTTCAGATGCCATAGCAATCTCAAATTTGCGTGCAATATTCAAAAAGTTTACAAAGTTCTTTTCTAAGCTCCAAACATTCAAGCTCATGAATTTTATTCCTTTAACCCAAACAATATCCTTAAGATCATCAACCATAACTGACAGTTATAGTGGAGGGAACCTGTGAATTGATGAGATGACATTTAATACAAAGCAAATCTAGAAAAATACCTGTGATCATTTGGTACTCAGTTTACGATATTCAAGAGCTCCCCTGTCAACAGTAGGGTAAAGCAATGATCTAGACCATACAATCTTAGGATACTGTGTTCAATACTTTAGACTTGGGAAATATTCCAGAGATTGGTTAGCAGACAATTGTCTATTGTTCTAGCTACGGTTAGCGTATCTTCATAGGTAAGGTGGCATCCGTCATACAGACGTGAGTACCTGTGCGATACATGACCTCGTCTGCCCCCCATGCATCTATGGTAGGGGGTGGCGATCCAGGGAGTGGGCAAATTATTTTAGTCGTTGATCTTAACAATTTCGCGATTAATCATCTCAATAGCAGCGTTGAGTTGTGCTTGTTGGGGATGCTTAGGCATGGATGAATGTAGATCTTTTGCTACGACTGGTTGGATAGTTTTCCTATTGTTGTACTTGTGAATATCCATTCCAATAATGGGTAGGATCAGAGAATTAACTCCGCAGTGTGACTTCAAGGCAGATTGGGCATTTGCAATTTTCCAGTAGAGGTCAGTAGTCAGCTCAGACAGATCATCCGTTTTAAGAAATACATCTTTTGTAATTGTGTTCTTGTAGGTGATATCGCAGATACCACAATAGAAGAGAACTAGGTTGGGTTGCAGGTTGTGGGATAAATGAATGGCGTGAGGGACAATTTGGTCAAAGCCTAAACCTGTATAAGCGAACATACTATATGTTAGTGAGCTCGAGGTAAACATATCCATATTGAATTTAAATCCTCTTGAGTATTGACATGTTGCCTGCTGTAAAAAGACCAGGAGAAGATTAATGGAGTAAAGAAATATGCAAGTGTGTTTAGGTGTACATTGCAACGCAAGCGTACTGCAGAGTATATCCTAAAGTAGTCAAACAAAGTAGTTCAATATGTATGTAAGGGATAACAGGTCAAGTCATTTAGCATTGGTTCGAAGTCAATCGTCTTCGGGTTGAGTCACATGCCCGCTGCGTCGAAGCTCTGCACGCCCCTCGGTCAAGATGTCGCCGCCCAAGTTGAGCCCTTTGTAGTTTCCTAAATGGAGTTCTTTAGCCTGAAGCGTGCACCCTGTTCCCCATTTTTCGTCCAGTGTTGCTTCCAGGAGCTTCTTGTCTTGGGTTTTGAGAAGTTTTTGTCCAAGGTCGGGGTTTTGGTCGTATTTTAGCGTGTTAAAGAATTTGAGCTTGTCTCTTGCCAAACTGTCCCAGGCTGCAGTCTCGAGTGACTTGGTTATTTTCTTCATAAGGTAGGGGTCGTTAGTGGACAGAGCCTTTCGGGCTAGGTCGGGTGCGTTTGCTTACACCGCTTTTTCATGGCAATACAGCTGCTCGACAGAGGTATAGGATTTTCCTTCATGAACTATTTTGGTTGGGAACAAATTAGAAAAAGGCGCGTGACTATAATATGCAACTATGTTTGGAGTTTCCTTCATTCTAGAGCGCTCCATGCTGATTTCCGGGGGCAACTTATTTAGATCCTTATGAGCATAATAGCGCCCATTGAATACTAAACCACGGCCCCTAGCTTTCATGTTCACTGCACGAAACTTACCACTTTACATATGTATGCGAAACGCGTCTATCAGTACGATTTTGCGTCTACAAGTTCGACCTATCTAGTGGCCGATATATGTGTCCATGGTGCGATCTTATGTACGTCATATATACGCCTGATTCTATTTATTTATGCCACTATCCAATAATTCCGACCTCTGCCACTTGGGGACATCAGTGGTAGCATATTTCATTTTCCATTAACCATCAAAATCTGTATTATATGAAAATTGCTATTTTATCTTACCAATATATTTTATAAAAACCAAATGAAGTATAAATTGATTAATTACACATAGTAAACCTTGCATTATGTTGTTTTTTTTATTGTTTTTCTAATAGATCTTACTTCCAAACACCATTTCAATGTGTGGACAATCAGGCTTACTATATAATGACCCTCTTCAGACTTGAGGTTGAATCATGAAATCATCTTACCCCCTGTGAATGCGGCCGCACAGGTGTGAAAGCAGCCGCACAAGTGTGAATACGGCTGCACATGTGTACCCGGCCCCCACCTGACACCATAACACCTCGGGGCGGGCAGCGGCGGGCATGGGCGGGCGTGGGGGGTGAGGGAGGGTTTCCCACTGAGTCAACCTGAACAAACGCGGCTGGCGGCGGGCAGTGGGCGGTTGGCGGCGGGCAGCGGGGGGCTTCTCACTGAGGCTGGCTTGGGGTGGCGTGGGGTGGTGGGGGGGCGGTAGGGGGTGGGGTTGGGAGGTCACGGGTGGCGGGTCAGTGTTGGTGCATTCTCTACCAACACCCACAGGACGTGGCGGGCCGCTGGTCACAATTTTTTTTTTTTGGTATCATATATACGCCAGGCGTATATATGATACCAAAAAGTATGTTTTATCTTAAATACGCCAGGCGTGAAAGACAGCCAAGTCGTGGGCGTCTACATATGGAAACTGTCTCGTAGACGCCCGAAATGCAGACGCGTATAAGAGGTGTATACAAGTATAAACAAGCCACGATACAGCCGATATGTGCGTTATTGCGATGGCGTATATATATGTTAAATAGTGGTTTTCGTGCAGTGGTTGAGCCCAGCTTTCTCCGCGAGTTTACTGATTGCTCTCACCTTCGATTTCTGTACTCTAATAACCGGATTCATGTCTTCGTTCATAAAGATATCAGAGAGCATTGGATTTTTTTTCAGTTAGTTTTTAAAGCGGAGGATTGAATCACGGGTCGCACTCTTTACGAATACGACCAGAATAGGTCTACCCTGCTTGTTCGGATTACCGACCCGGTATGCTTGATTGATGTCAGAGGCTGTTATGTCATTACATAACCTCGTACAGATGTCAACAGCTATATCTAGAGTGTTTTCGTCTTGTGTTTGGGCAATCCCTTCAATTATGATGTTTCTTTTGCGTAGATTATGGTCATTTATCGTACATTGCTCAGACACCCCTTCTAGCTTAATATCAGATTGATCTTGTCTCTGTTCTATGCAATCCAGGTGTGCCTTCATAGTGGTTAAATCCCCTTTGAGAGCCAGATTCTCTTTCTTTATGTCATCAACTTCACGTTGAGTGTATTGAAGTGATTATCTTAGACCCTGCAGGAAGTCGAGTTTTGCGTTAGTCAGTTTATTTGCCTCACTGTTTTCTTTTGCTGCATTCACTAAGAATTTAGTTTTAGAGACAGTATTAGCGTAAGACTCTTCTTCTTGTACCGACCCTGAGCGAGTTTTAGGTCGGGGCCTTTCCCGCAGTTCCTGCAATATTTCATCGACATTGGCCTTGGCCATGCTGTGGCCAATAATGGGCGACAGTAGTACCGGTGCCACAGAAGTAGTGAAAAAGGGTGTACAGATACACATTACTAGATCTTTCTCTAGATATCTCTAAATATTTCTCTGAATGAAGGGAGCAAAATCAGTCATATTCAAATTAGACCAAGAGCGTAGACTATGTCATAACAAATATGGGTGCGAAAGCGGAGACAATGCACTGACTGCGGTCGGTACCCTGGTCGGTAGCTGTCTAACCAATGCCAACTGATAAATGTAAGTCCAGCCGTGTATGTGAATGCGACTTTTGCTTGACCTATATAATATATGTGTACGCGTTTGTCAAGTATATATGTGAGATATTTTCATAGGAACCATCTCCCACCGATAATTTACCATCTCTAATAGAAGAAATCATCAGGTGAACTATTGAATAATAGCTCACATACTTGCAATTTTGTGTTGGTGATTCGGGAAATCGCTGTATTTCTTGCTTGGTATGTCTCCAGCTTTATATGGAATAAAACCAGGTTTACATATTGCAGTATAGGATACATTGAATGATAACATGCTATGATAATAATGGTATTATTTAATTAGGTACAAGATAATCTTTATAAGAAAAAATTCCAGGTCGTACAAAAAGTTTGGTACTTACTTTCAACCACTTCTCTCCACTTGCTTGTAAAAGTGTGTGGCCACATCGATGTGAATGAATGTGCTTCCATCAAAACGAGGCTGGGGGAGATACACACAGATATGTGTAAAACTAAATGCCTAGTGTGTAAATGCTAAACGGTTAAACACTTAGGAGCAAAGTGTTTAGGTGTGTAAAAAATAAGCGTTTAAGTAGCAGAACAAGTGTTTAGAATCAAATGGCGTTTAGATACATGTATGTAAATGTTGTAAGTGTGCAGGAATTTAAGGGTGTTTAGGGAATCTAGTGTGTATAACCAAACACACTTTTTACAGTGTATATGAGAGGAAATATCCTCTCCCCCCACCACCTCCCTCTTCACTGGATGCTTTTATACGCCTAAAATAACTACTTATATATGCCTGGCGCATCCATATGTAAAATAATGATGTTTATGCAGTGTAGGGGAAAGTCCCCCTCTTTGTCTTTTCCTCAGAAATGTCAAAGTTTTATCACAGTAATTGATATGACGTCACGTGCAACTCTAATTTGGCAAAGTTGATTACAACGAAGGAATTATGCTGTCACAATTAGTGAATTTAATTAGTCTTACAGCAAACGTCATTGGGTGCAGCACATCAAATCCATGCCCTGTTTCCCCCCAAACCAACATCACTATGGCTGTGGTATTTGTGGCAGGGGGAAGGGGTGAAGCTTGAAATTGAAAATGAAGCACTTTTCGGAAGACTGAGTTGAACCACGGTCTAGGCTCCCAGAAAGTTACTTTTAAATGACTAGAAATTGCAGAGAATCTGGCCTCAGCATAAATATTACAAAAATCCGGAGATCTGGGCAAATCCTATGCCTGAGATGGTTTTTTTTATTTTCATCCAGTTGGTTGTTTTGTTGTTTGGGTAGTTTTATGTCCAATGTGTTCTATTAAACTTACTTTGGGTTCGATGGTGATCTAATCTATGAGATGATTTTAGGTAGAAATCTTACCCATACATGTTTACTGAAGTGAAAGTTCTTTTAGTTCCCACACCACATTGACATGGTATGAGAAGGACCGGTCTTTGATATAGCAGTAAGTCTACCACTCCTGGGGATGAAGGAGAAAGGTGGCTGTACACCACACCACATAGACATGGTATGAGAAGGACTGGTCTTTGATATAGCAGTAAATCTACCACTGCTGGGGATGAAGGAGAAAGGTGGCTGTACACCACACCACATAGACATGGTATGAGAAGGACTGGTCATTGATATAGCAGTAAGTCTACCACTCCTGGGGATGAAGGAGAAAGGTGGCTGTACACCACACCACATAGATATGGTATAAGAAGGACTGGTCTTTGATATAGCAGTAAGTCTACCACTCCTGGGGATGAAGGAGAAAGGTGGCTGTACACCACACCACATAGACATGGTATGAGAAGGACTGGTCTTTGATATAGCAGTAAATCTACCACTGCTGGGGATGAAGGAGAAAGGTGGCTGTACACCACACCACATAGACATGGTATGAGAAGGACTGGTCATTGCTATAGCAGTAAGTCTACCACTGCTGGGGATGAAGGAGAAAGGTGGCTGTACACCACACCACATAGATATGGTATAAGAAGGACTGGTCTTTGATATAGCAGTAAGTCTACCACTCCTGGGGATGAAGGAGAAAGGTGGCTGTACACCACACCACATAGATATGGTATAAGAAGGACTGGTCTTTGATATAGCAGTAAGTCTACCACTGCTGGGGATGAAGGAGAAAGGTGGTTGTACACCACACCACATAGACATGGTATGAGAAGGACTGGTCTTTGATATAGCAGTAAGTCTACCACTGCTGGGGATGAAGGAGAAAGGTGGTTGTACACCACACCACATGGACATGGTATGGGAAGGACTGGCCTGAGATGATGTGGCACTTTCAGATAGCGGTTCTTGAGGCACATACTTGATTTAACGTTCAGTCAACTACTACAGGTCCCTTTACAGATATCATCAAGGTTCAGCTTTTTATCACTGCTTTTACACTACAAGGGTGATGATCAAATCTGTGAGATGAATTCAGGTAGAAATCTCACCCCTACACATTTACTGAGGTGAGGGTTCTTTTACTTCTAACAACACATAGACATGGTATGAGAAGGATTGGGAATTGATGTAGAACTAAGTGTACCACTGCTGGATGCCTGAGATTGTGCGGCACTTTCGGATAGCTGTACTGGAGGCACATACTTGGTGTAAGGTGGTGTATCGGGTACGGTAGAGGTCAGCCTTCAAGTTGGCTCCGGCATGTAGCGACGTATGCACTTCTCCCATCGTATTGCTCCTAAATCCAAGAATTACACAAAAACATTAAAAAATATCACAAATATTTATCTTAGTGCTAAATGCTATATAAACTTGCATTCACATTTGATAATAGAATACTTTATTTTGTTTTCTTTTTAGAATTAATTTTTAACCTAGATTCATATTAAAAATGGAATATGTATGAAATCTCCACAAATGGCAAGAAGTGATTCCGTGATACTCCATATTCAGAGCGTCATTGACACGTTGATATTTGCTGAAAACATCTGTTGGACTTAAAAGCTTTGGACAGGCTGATGCTGCGAGATGTAAGAATAGTTTGCTACCATCGAAGCGTTCTGCACATGAACTTCAAAATAAGTGTAAGTTAGATGCTCCCATCTGTGCACAGGTATAAACAATCATAGTTTAGATGAGGCTAAGTGTTGTCTCATTGGCAGCTACCGCTTGAGTGAGCTCGATGTCTGTTATGGGCTACATCATCGAAACCGTTCGATTGTGACGACCATAGTGACAGTAGCGGAATCGTGGTGATTTGCTTAGTGTCAATTGTTGACAACACGGTTTGTGAGTAACAAATTTGGTATGTCGGATGTTGTCAGGGTGTGGGTATGACAACAACAGCGGTTTCATCCTAGGGAATATTCAGGCTGCACTGATGTTGGTAGATTAAGATGATTGGTTTATCAAGATAATCTAAACTCCAAAAAGCGGCCCTGTCAACAGGTGTGACAGGTGAATAAGCTTGTCTTTCATTTCTATGTTGGAATGGGGTAAGACAGGGTTATTATCAGGAACCCCAGAGGGTTTTACCATTTGTTGATGGTTACAAACAATGAATGTGTGTAATTTGTGTCAATATTAAAAAGGTTTAATATAATTCGAACGGTTCTGTCAGTTCTGGTCGAACAGACAAATGTGACTGGGGTGAGGAGGCGACTGGATCATTGATCGGAAAAAAAATTTGACGTGGCTAGAACAATCGCTTTGTAAAAAAAAAAAAAAAAAAAAGGTATAAACAATCATGTACAAGGTTTCCTAAAATTCAGATTGGCCAGACATGCTATAATCTTTTCGTTCCGATGGAGTCAGTATTCTGGCTTCGCGGTTGAAAAAAAGACAGGGGTGTAGAACCCGAAGCACCATGGTTAAATGAAAACTAGCATGCCCAAAGATGGTCAAAGAATCCTACCGGCGAAGGGTAAAGGTGTGGGACAAACTCACTGTCAAAGCCCAAAGGCGAAAACAAAAAACTGTGTGGAAAAAACATGTGAGTTTCATCCATCCCTCTGTTGGTTCTGTTGTATAATGAATGTATTAATTTGTTACTCTGATGCTGCGAGGTGAAAGATGCAATAAATAAAAATAAAAAAACTTACGGTAGATATTTCTTCCTTTCCTGGTGGTAGGTAAAACGTGGTATGGAAAAAGCAGCAATAACTTTGAAGATTTTATCACTGGAAGTAGAGACAAAAAAAAAAATTGCAATATCAAAACTCTTTTTTAGTGAAACAAACAAAGTTTTCTGATCAAAAAAGTGCCCAATACCATCAAGAATTGGATTTTCTTTAGTCTTTTTTTATATTGCATTCTAAACCTGCCCACTCAATAATAACTACGACCGAATTATTTAATGGCTTTATATGAAGGGATGTTAGTTGGGGTCGTGAAAAAATGTAGAAAATATTTTTCATGTGGAAATTACTGCCTAAGAGAGTCTGAGAAAACATGGAAAATATATCATTTTTCTTCATGGGCTGGGGTCGATGGTGTGAGGTTTGAACAACTACTTAAGAAAAAAGGATTTTATGAACTGGAAATAAAAACAAGGATTCCCTTGGTAAAGAGGAAAATGCCATCTTGATTAAATATGATATTAACAATAAGCTTTAGAAAATTGAATTATCAAAATATTCAACCTTTCCAAAGACCAGTCAAGGGGGATATGATGACAAATTTAGATTTGTTTCAATGTTTTCAATTTCACTGCTCTTATGGACACAGCTTTCAGGATGAAACTCATTGTATGCTATTTATATTTAGAGTTATTAGTTACAAGTCTTTCGTACCTGTCTTCGTCCTCCTCAGCATTGCATTCCTGAACAGCCAGCTCACAAATCTTCCTGTCGACATTCGACGTGGTCACTGGAGAAGAAATGAGATGAATGTAGATACGGGCACCAGGTTAAACTACAGTATTGTAGTGCGGTTGAGGTCAGGAATTATTTACTGCCTCAGAGAGACCAAGAAAACATGGAAAACACATCGTCATTGGCAATGGAATGGGGCTGGGGAGGTTTGAATCACTGTTTGATGCTCCACCAATATTATGATGATCAAAAAACTTTCTTTGCTTTACGGTCAGTCTCCGCTTTCCCTTTAACTTTGTTTCACAAAAGAAAAAGTAATTTGATAAATTGGAATTTAAAACAAGGAATACAAGGGAAAAACCGCCATCCCTGATTTGTAAAGCCTCTAAGACAGCTGATTCATAACTTTGCCTGATGGATCCGTCGGTTCGGTCAGAATCTGTAACTTTATGTCGCTGTACGCACTTCACAGACCCGATTACAATCGGGTCGGGCATTACTAGCGTGGGGGTAATGACAGACTGTACCAACCTTAATCTTGTCGCTGTACGCACTTTACCGATTATTCACGATTCTGAGTTGCCCATTTAAATAGCAATGGTATTTATCCCCTATACTGAGATACAAGTAATACCGATTTGTAGGGGAGAGAGATGCGATAACAACTCTGAAAAACGTTTTTCCATATCTGAAACGGAC
This sequence comes from Alentia gelatinosa, assembly GCA_950022655.1. Classification (NCBI taxonomy): domain Eukaryota; kingdom Metazoa; phylum Annelida; class Polychaeta; order Phyllodocida; family Polynoidae; genus Alentia; species Alentia gelatinosa. The sequence goes on along the minus strand of OX465581.1, from coordinate 5,664,604 downwards.
AGAAGTCATGAAAATTTGACTCTTTGATGTCAGTTGCAAGGCTATAAATATGATCCTTAGGAGTGGGCATATATATGAGGGTATAAGGCCCCACACCAACTAGTTATGACATGCTACGACAAGCGTTCCGACACACTCCGACATAGAATTTCTCAGTCGTAGTGCAATCGTAGCACTCTTGTCGGAGCATGTCGTAGCGTGTCGGAGCATGTCGGAACATGTCGTAACGGTTTTTGGCGGAAAAAAAGGAGACCACGGCGCCGACACGGGCTACGACAGAATACAGTTTTTCTCAATTTTTTCAAAAATGATGACAGTGATCTATAATTTTTAAACCCTAAACAAGTAGTATTATACATATACTATATTCTGGTAAAGTTTGAAGAAGGTGGCACGGGTTTTATTAGGTGAAATTGAACTTTTTAGAATTCTTTTATATTTTATTATCAAATATTTTCAAACTCTTCGGATATAGAAAGAGCACATCCTGGTTAGTATATAACTGATATTTTGTCGAAATCTGTCAATTATAAACAGAGATATAGATGAAAATATAAATGCCCATTGACATACCATTGCTTCCATAGGCGCCAGTGTTAAATATCGTGACTTTGTCGGAACGCTGTCGTAACCCTTATCGGAAGCCTGCCTCCACTACTGATGAACGCTACGATAGCGTTCCGACACGTTCCGACATGCCCGAACACGCTCCGACATGGGCCCCGTGTTGTAGGCCTTGCATGTTGGAAATGTCGGAAGCGTGTCGCAAGGCCTACGACACGGCGCCCGTGTCGGAGCGTGTCGGAAGCCATGTCGGGGCGTGTCGGAACGCTTGTCGGAAGCCGGCCTCCACTCCTGCGATAATTCACATGCTTCGTAGTAATCGTAGTAAGTGGGTGCGGGGCCTGAGACATTGAATACTGGAGAACGCGACCCGTGAAAAACTCGACCCATAACAAACTCGACCCGTTTTAAGAACTCGACCCATAACAAACTCGACCCGTTTTGAATTTTCTCAACTCAAGTATCTTAATTATGGATAAATACTATAATGAGTGGTAAGCATGTTATCTTGGCATCAAATTTGGTCTTCTCTGGGGAAAAAGACAAACAGAAAACCATTTTCCTAACTCTAACCCTTTCTCTAACCCTATTTGTTCAAATTTCTACGTTGGGTTAGTGCCTGAAGACGTCTATTCCTGTGATCGTAAACATTTTTTTCCCCTAACCCTATCCCTAACCCTAACCTCATGAAAATGTCTTATTCATATGTATCAGAAATGGGTCGAGTTCTCCAATCGATTTCTCCAGAACGGGTCGAGTTCTCCTGACAACTACGGGTCGAGTTCGGTTCAGGTCGAGTTCTCCAGTAACCAAGACATTGACATCATTGATACCGATATCTTATATCTTACTTACGTGGCTGTTTCTGGATGGCTTCAAGGAGACGATCAAGTGCTTCCTCCCTCAACTGTTCTCTCACGGGCGCCAGGATTTCTACCAGATACCGACTGGCTTCACTGCAAAGATACGTTTTTGTTAATCTCAATATACGAAACTTTGAGTTTAAGCCCCTAGAAAATACAATTTTCTACCCCCCATACCCACATTTTGGGCATGGCAGAGTTCCTACACTCTCCCCCCGAACGAAACATCTCTTTGGAGGACGTGGAGACAGTCAAAACAGTTTCCAGGGCTTTCCCAACATTGTTGACTCTTTTCACAATGGTTGCTACGTTATAACATGGCAACAGGCTGGTATCAGATCGAATTCTGGTCAAATTCAAGGTAGCGTCGGCCGCAGTGGAGGTGTTTAAGCCTCATCCTCTAATTTCTAACAAATATTTATATAGAACTGCATAGAGAATCGTATAATTACATAATACTCCATGAGTTTGGAAGGGCTGCAATCTTCATCGAGGCGAAGCCGAGTGACGATTACGGTACTTTCAAACGAGTGGAGTATTGTTTACTTTACGATTCAAGTGCGGTTCTGGATTTATCTCACCCCTTTCAAGGTTAGGGGAGTTGAAATTTCTTGTCTTGTCTTCTCTCTGAAATCCTGGCCGCTGATTGGTCAATCGGTTACTCATGGGCTTTGCTCAGGGGTAGTAATTGCTCCCCCCGGTGTCCCCCTCTACCGCGCCTCACGGGCGCCCCTCCTGCCCCCTCGCGGCTTTCACTCATACTACGCAGTCACGTGGTACAGCCCGGTCCAGACCCCGGTCTCACTTCTCCTTCACCCGCCCTGCAGTACGCACGTACTACAGTACCATTTTCGTTCTTGGCCACGTGCTTCGCCTCATACTCCCCGAGTAAAGGCTAGCACCCCCATACACGCGATACGGTATAGTGAACGGAGAAATGGGTCCCACGACGAGGAGTACCCCGATGCCTAGCACATCGAAGCCGACGGAATCCACGGCGGAGTCGGAGGCCACTCTCCAGGAAACGGCCGAGTCCGCCAACGAGAACATCGAGTCGGTCTCGGACAGCGGGCGCACGGTAAAGACGGCTAGGATATCGAAGCTCGAGTCCAACATGGAGAAAATGGGTAGGACGATGGATAGCATGTTTCAGACGATGCAGGCCATGGCACGCCAACGGTCGCCGACAAGGGCTACACAGCCGACGGTACGAGAGGCACGCTCCACGGCCGAGGATCGGACAAGAGACTGGGCCCAGGACCAGACATCGAGGCTACCCGCACCCAGACAACTCAGGGAACGCTACCTGAGCGAGGACCTGCTCCAGCGAGAGATCGACCGCGAGGGCATTCGTCATGACCGCACAGCCGGTAGGTTCTCATCTGATTTGACCGTACATAAACTGATATCTAAGCCGTATATGTATGTGGAACGTGAGGGCCTGTATACCATGTCCCAAAAGCTCGAGGTTAGGGGAAGCCTGGCCCCCATGGAGTACGTGAGCGCGTTCTTACTGATGATGGAGGACGAGCGGGCGATTCCCGAGGGCGACCGCCGGGATATGTACAGGCACCTATCTCAGGTTACTGTGGATGCCCAGACACGGCCGTGGCCCGCGGTTAGGAGGTGGTCCAACTACATCTTCGACCAGGTCGAGGCCGGCCGCGTGTACTGGTCGGACCACGTGCGCATTCAAGACGAGCGCGTACGGATAGCCATGACGGCCGCCACCAGTGCCCCTAACGGTCAAGACGGAGGAAGGGACGTAAAATATATATTTTACTGCATTTTACTACATAAAATTAAATAAAATTTTATACTCCCAGCTACTGCTTCTCTACTTTCATCCGGGGTTAGGGTAATGGCCTATGATGTCATCTCGTATTCACTATGCCACGACCATGGCGTAGTATTGTCACTTTACCAGGGTGATCGTTGAGTATTTTTTCTAATGTCATTCCTATGGCTACACTTGTACCAGGGGTGAGATAATAATATAAAGAGACCTAGTTAATGTGACGGAAAGGAATCTATTCAGAGATATTTTGATCAGAAATACTCACAGAGTTCAAAGAACGAGGCGAGTATTTCTGACCAAAATATCGAGGAACAAATGGAATTCAGTCACACTCACTGTGTCTCTTTATTATTATATTTCTAGAAATCATTAAAAATGCCATTACACAACTCACTAAATAGTAGAATGAGTGGTCATGTGGTATGGAGGGACGTATGGATATTATTTCGTCACTTGGAGACGAACGGAATTTGTCCTTCTAGTCAGTAAAAGTAAGACATTCGCCTATAGGTATATAGTAATACACATTTTGTTTCAGGGGATAGAATTCTGGGGCCTGTTTTTCAGTTGAGATCATGTCCACTTGAGATCCGCTGAGATCGAAAGTGTTTTTCAGTTGAGATCATTTGAGGTGATCTCAAGTTAAGACTAAGATAAGACCGTTTGGGGTGCTTTGGGTGTTTTTCAGTTGAGATGATCTCAGGGATCTCAAGTGAAAGGATCTCAACTTCGGTCTCAACTTGAGAGCAGTTGATACTTGTCTCAACTTTTTTATCTGGTGCTAAAACTTATGAAAATTAAAAGATATTTAGAGCAAAGTGTATTGATAACCTGGCAAACGTATTTTCCAAATTTCATAGTTTTATTGTGGTTATTATGACCATGAGAGACAATTGATAAGCAACATAAAAACAAGGCACTGCACCACTCAGCTAGTTTGTGCTGAACCTACTGTAATGCTCAAAGTCAGTTTCAACTCCAGATTGGTCTCAACTTCAGATCGATCTCAACTTGAGATCGGTCTCAACTTGACATTGGTTCACAAAAGGTATCGCAAGGGACTTGACATAACAGTTTGGGGCAACAATAGGCAATTTAGACGCTCAGGTTTACTTAAACAACAGGAAGATCACTATAGAACTTGAGATAGCTCTACACTGAGGGTTAGAGATCTCAACTTGAGATCCTTGGAGTTGAGATCCCCTAAGATCGGCTGTGTAGACTTGAGACAACGTCTGAAAAACACTTTCCGCCATTGATCTCAAAGTTGGTCTCAAGATCGCGGATCGATCTCAGCGGATCTCAAGCTGAGACAATCTCAACTGAAAAACAGGGCCCAGGTTTATTCTATCTGTCAAGCTGCCTAATTATGGGCCACAAATAATTCAATAAATCTGAATTATTTTGAAGATAAAAAACAGAAAAAGGGGAAAAACACACAATGAAACCGACAGTAGAATACTTATAGTATAAAAAAGCAATAAAATTAGCTGGGTGATTTTCATAATAAATCTTTGAAGAGAAATAATACACACAAATAGAGGCAGTATGGTATGTACATAATTCAAAAGCAAAAGCTGATGTCTTCAGTGATCAGTAGACCTAATGTTAATTAATTCACACAAGTTGTGACCTCGATTTTCTATGGAGTTTTACAGTTTTGTGAACCCTATGAGCAAGCACTAGTCAGAGGCTGAGTGTGAATAGAATATGAATTTAATATCTAACAAGTAACAGTTAATTTGAATTTTGATTATACAACATTTAGAAAAAGCTAATTTTACTAGAATAAATCTGTAAGGTTATACAGGAGCCTATCCACACCCCCAGCCTCAGCTTGTCAGTTGAGGTAAAGAAGAAAAAGAAACATTTATCGGATGCAATTTCTGGGTTCAGAGGCAACTACAGCATGGGGTTGAGGGGGGTTCATTGAGGGTCTGTAGAGAACTTAAAAGGCTCATGTATCATCTCTGACTCCGTCTTACACAAGGACTAGCAACTTCGTCGATTTGTACTTGGCTACGAGTCCGAGTCCCAAAAATAGTTTAAAAGTGAGCTGCCGTAGTGGGGTTCGAACCCCAAACTGAAAGAGCAACTACTCTCGTCTAACAATTCCTAACTGCTGCCCTCTAGAAGGTGTACGAGAAACCATCGTAAACTCGTGGTTATTATTTCACGTGACACAGATATTTTGCTGGCAACCAGCGGAGTGGTCTCGTGCCTGCACGAGATTCTCACTCTCATGGCTCCTCAGTCTCCAGCCCTAGGTCTGGTTAACTATGTCTCTATGTGCGGGAGCAACTTCAAGCGGTTTCGACGGAATTTTACCATTTTAGATATAGTAGGTAACAAATAATTTTATAAACTGGAAAGGAAAACATAGATTTGGAAAAATTAAATAAATATGGGAACCTGGCATATCTGAAAGACTATCCCCAGAGGTACTGACATACACAGAATTAAGGCACTACCTAAACACAAGCCTTGGAAATATTTTACAGGTGCAATTTCTTGACTCTGAGACTGAAAAGCAGAGAGACTGAGAGATCATGGAAACCACATTATATATAAAACATGGAAAACACGTCAGCCACCGCATGGGGCTGAGGGTCTGTGAAGAGGGACAAAATTAACCCTTTAGGCGCAGCATGATGCCTGGAGGCATTCCCGTGCGAACCTCAGCATGATGCCTCCAGGCATTCCCGTGCGAACCGCAGCATGATGCCTCCAGGCATTCCCGTGCGAACCGCAGCATGATGCCTCCAGGCATTCCCGTGCGAACTGCAGCATGATGCCTTGAGGCATCATAAAGTTGTTATTTTTATAAAGTCACTTTTTCAGTAGATTTAAGCACAGAAGGGTTAAGAAAAGTTCCATATATAAATAAAACAGTTTAAAATCAATGTATTTGTGTGTTTTGAGTCTATTTAGTGACATGGAGATGGTTATTTGCGAGTAGAACACAGAGAAAAATACAACAATGCACAGATCGAGTCGCGCCTATGGACGAGTGGAGTGCCTGACAGACCATTTCTCGATACAGTGAAATGACGAACGAGTTTAAATATATTTAAAAGCTTACGATATGGCTGCCTTGCTCACACTAGTACAGAATATACATATACTATCTAATTTGCAAGTTTTTAGGCAGTCTTACCCTTTCGTTTTCACTATTTTGCGAATTCTCCGCCGATGTTTACATTTTCTTCGACAACAAGAGCAAACGCAGCATTGGAGAGTTACACTTCCGGTCGCCCCAGTTTTACGTTCCCGCCCCACCCACAACAAGCCTCCTACCAGGAAAGGCTCCAAAGCTCGTATAATCTTGTAAATTTAAACCAACAAATCATTCATACCTGTAGAATATTAGAAATATCACAATATATAGTGAATAGTTATCCAGATGTTTGTATTTATTAGACCTTAAGAAAACCGCCCATCCTGTAAGCTTACCCAGTAAGCAGTACGTTCACATATTTATTTTTGTGATGTTAAATCGATAATCACTTGATATGATAATTATTATATATCAGAATTGCCCTAAAAGGACAAGAGATGCCTAGTGGAGAAAAAGCAAGCACTTCTTTTTTTTAACGAAATATAGGCCCCTAGTCGCTCAAGCTAGAATTTCGTTTTTTTAGTCGCTTTTTACGCGAGTAAAGTCGGAAATTGTTAGGAGACGTTCAAGATGTAAATAAAACATTATAATTTCGATAAATATATGTTTTTGGGGTTCATATATTGCCATGGCGACGTTGATATGCGACTATAAAAGTCGCAAAAACTTTCGATGATGCGTAGAGCGCGTCGCACTTCCATAGAGTGAGCCTCTACATGATCTGCTTAGCGAAACACAACCAAATTCGCTAACATGGCCTGCAATGACCCCTTTGAAGACGTCTACGATGACGAATGGGAGTTACTTTTGGATTCCTCTTCGGAGGAGGATTACGAGAGTGCGGACGAGGAACAAGAAAACTCGCTCCAGGACGAATCGACTGTGACGATATCGACTACTCCAGGAGGGCGACGATAGGTAACATACCCTGAAAACATCGGACGGTGGGAAAGGCTGAAACCCCTTGAAAGCACACCTGGAGTAACAGCAGCCGTCGACACGGCAGAAACGAAGACATCGTTAGACTTTCTGCGAGTTTTTCTCTCGCTAAGTTTTATTACGAGTTTGGTGGACAGGACCAACAAATACGCAGAGGCGAACAAGGGTGGGCGTGGCATGCCTAAGAAAATGACGGCCTGGACTCCTGTGGGAGTCAACGAAATGTTACGATTCATCGGCCTCACATACTTGATGGGAATCCTAAAGAAACCCAATGTGGAGCATTACTGGTCAACTATAGTCGAATACGCAACCCCTGGCTTGAAATCACTGATGTCCAGAACTCGTTTTCTCTCCATTCTACGGTAAGTTTATTTTGCTAAAGTTGACATTATCGTTGTTTATATTTCAGCCCTGATTCAGAGCCGCGCAAGTGCAGTGTAACGATTTCCAGACGCTCTCCACATACTGTAGCGGCGAATCGATTTTCATATATTTATATCGCAAATATAGCCCTGTCTTCCTCACATTAGTTCAGAATATACATGTATTATGTATTCCTATAGTCTTAGACCATTCTTCCCCTTGTATTTTAAAGATTCCTGCATTTCTCAAACCCTGACGTTACGACTGGAGCAGACGCTGGTCCTCAGAGCGCCGCATCCGGTCCCGCGACAACATCCGGTCCATCGACTTCCCGCCCCAGATCTCCACACATGATGACTGACTTTTTATTTCAGCATTTCAATTCTGTTTGTAACTCCGTTTATTTACCACGTCGTGAGGTTGCGATTGACGAAACAATAGTGAAGCACAAAGGCCGTACCCGGCATCGCCAGTACATGCCTAACAAGCCGTGCAAATGGGGTCTCAAGTGCTGGGTACTGGCGGAATCGGCTACGGGGTTTGTGCTTCAGGTGATACCGTTTTTTTATCGTGACGACCGTAAGGGTACTAATAGTACAGAAAATGTGATAATGAGGCTGTTACGGGGTGCCAAACTCTTAAACAAAGGTTACCATGTTTTTTTCGATAACTTTTACACTGGTGTACAGGTTCTCGAACGGCTCCATTCCCTTCAAACCTACGCTTGTGGTACTCTCCATATGAATCGCACGGAGGTCCCAAAATCATACATGGCCAGGAAACATCCCGAGTTGAAACAGCGGGGCAACTCGATTTTCTCTAAGTGTGGTTGTCTGCTATTTACCTGTTGGCTAGATCGTAAAATAATTCGTATTCTCTCCACCATTCACGGCTCCACTATGTCCACATGTATTCGAACACTACGGGGTACTGACGGCAAATTCGCTAAGAAAGAAATCCCTTGTCCAGACACAGTAAAATCATACAGTCAGTACATGGGCGGGGTCAACCTAGCTGATCAAATGGCTTTGTATTATTCTTTCGGGAGGAAAAGTAGGAAATGGACCAAGAAATTCTTTTTTTTCGTGATGGAGATCATGAAATTAAATGCTCAGATAATGTACAACTCACTTTCGGACAAGAAAATAAGTTTAGTTGACTTATCTCTGTCTGGTCCAGCAGATTATGACTGTAACTAACGAGGAAGTCGCTAGACCACTTTCGGATTCTGCAAATGGCCTAACCAGTAGATGTTTTCCTGATCACTTAGAACGTAAATCTTTTTGCCGGGTTTGCTATTATCGTAACAAGAACGGATTTTGCCCTAGGAAGCAAACTCGCTACGGTTGTAAAACCTGTGGTACTCACCTCTGTCTCCCACATTGTTTTCTGATTTATCACACAAAATCAAATTTCGAAATTTCTGACAGTGCCACAGAGGAATAGGAAGTCAAAATGATCAGCCATCTCACCCCCCACCCACCCTTTTAGGCTCCAAATTAAAGTAAAAATGTCAAAAGCACACTTCCCACGTATCCAAATTTCTCATATTATCGGTGAATTATACCTTGTTACATATTAATCTGCCTGTGGCTTTTGCTACTTGTAATTTTCTATCGCAAAAATCCCTTGTCAACTCAATTTTCGAACCTGAAATTCTAAATTATATGTATACCCCATGTAACCTTTCGATCGGATGTCTATTCGACAACCTGTACACCAGTGATTTGTTTTTATTGGTTTATTTTTGTCTCTAATCTACGTTATCAATCTGAAACAAAGTAAACCTCGACGATCTATGAACCATCACAGTTCTCTACATGTACATTTTGTGGAAATATATCGATCAGAAGTGGTCAAATTGATTATTATATCGGAGAAAAAGACTGTAAGACAGACCACTTCGAGTGTCAGACAGACACTGATAAATTTATATCACCCTGAACAATTCCTATGTGATCTAGCACGTAATGCTATTCTATGATTCAACTGTTAGTGTGAATCATTTTTTAGTCGCTAATCGATAGATTTATATGATCCAGAACCTTTCCTGCCTATGTAAACTAGCACGTAATGCTATTCTATGATTCAACTGTGAAGTCTATGGACACAAACCATATGGTTTTGTATCTAATCTACGATATCAACCTGAAACAAAGTAATCCTGGACGATCTATAGATCTTCAAGGTTCTCCACATGTACATTTTGTGAAAATATATCGACCAGAAGTGGTTAAATTGATTATTATATTGGCAATAAAGCCCCCATGTCCGACCACATCGAGTGCCAGACAGACACTGAATCAATGTATACCTTGTCGAGTATTTCAAACTGGATCAAAGCACCCCACAGCCTCATTTGTCTCATCTTTCGCAACCTTGAAATTGATTATCATTCCATATATAATGTTGAATCAGTCTCAGATCAACCACAGAACTGTAAAAATGGATCATATACCTTGTTGAATGTTTTCAGAAAATGAATCAATGTATATCACCCTGCTATATTCCTGCCTATGTGATCTAGCACGTAATGCTATTCTATGATTCACCTGAGAAGTGTAGACCACAAAATATATTTTGGTTTTGTATCTAATCTACTGTAGCAATCTGAAAGAAAGACATCCTGGGTGATCTATGAACCATGAAGGTTCTCTACATGTGTATTTTGTGTAAATATATCGACCAGAAGTGGTTAAATTGATTATTATATCGGCGATAAAGCCCCCACCTCCGACCATGTCAAGTGCCAGCTAGACACCGATAAATTTAAATATCAACCTGGAACATTCCTGCCTATGTGATCTAGCACGTAATGCTATTCTATTATTCACCTGAGAAGTGTATGGACACGAACTATAATTGTTTTTTGTATCTAATATACGGTATCAGCCTGAAACAAAGAAATCCTGGATGATCTATAGACCTTCAAGGTTCTCCACATGTACATTTTGTGAAAATATATCGACCAGAAGTGGTTAAATTGATTATTATATTGGCAATAAAGCCCCCATGTCCGACCACATCGAGTGCCAGACAGACACTGAATCAATGTATACCTTGTCGAGTATTTCAAACTGGATCAAAGCACCCCACAGCCTCATTTGTCTCATCTTTCGCAACCTTGAAATTGATTATCATTCCATATATAATGTTGAATCAGTCTCAGATCAACCACAGAACTGTAAAAATGGATCATATACCTTGTTGAATGTTTTCAGAAAATGAATCAATGTATATCACCCTGCTATATTCCTGCCTATGTGATCTAGCACGTAATGCTATTCTATGATTCACCTGAGAAGTGTACGACCACAAAATATATTTTGGTTTTGTATCTAATCTACTGTAGCAATCTGAAAGAAAGACATCCTGGGTGATCTATGAACCATGAAGGTTCTCTACATGTGTATTTTGTGTAAATATATCGACCAGAAGTGGTTAAATTGATTATTATATCGGCGATAAAGCCCCCACCTCCGACCATGTCAAGTGCCAGCTAGACACCGATAAATTTAAATATCAACCTGGAACATTCCTGCCTATGTGATCTAGCACGTAATGCTATTCTATTATTCACCTGAGAAGTGTATGGACACGAACTATAATTGTTTTTTGTATCTAATATACGGTATCAGCCTGAAACAAAGAAATCCTGGATGATCTATAGACCTTCAAGGTTCTCCACATGTACATTTTGTGAAAATATATCGACCAGAAGTGGTTAAATTGATTATTATATCGGAGAAAAAGCCTGTAGGTCCGACCACGTCGAGTGCCAGACAGACACTGAATATATTTATACCTTGTTGAATCTGAAATAAAACATGCCTATCTGTGTATAACCAACACTAAGCTATGTACATATTGAACACATATTGTGAATACGATGACGACTGCTGCACCTGGAAACGTATCAAGCCTTGTCAACTTGTATATATATATATATTGAACAATATTGCTGAATAATTGATCTGAAAAAAATACATACACAATATTAAAATATATTTTAAATCTTACTTCACCTACCTTGTCTTCTTTTCTGCCTTTCAGAAGTATTCGTCTGTAGATATAGTCAATCATTGTCCAGCAATCGATTTAAAAGTTAACTCCTCCTGGAGATGTCAATGCTGAATAGGCACAAGTCGAATTTTCCAAATTAAATATATCAGCCTGGACATTAAATCTATATGTAGATGATCCTTAGAGTGTGGGAAATAACCACATGTAGCCTTGTAATGATCAAACTCCATTAGAATCCTTAGGCGAGTCCATAGTATAATCAATGGCGAAATAAGCCAATATAGTCACTGCTCAAATCTAATTTTCAAAAATCAATATCTAAGTCCCAACTTGTCCGAAATGGTCGAGATATATATCAAATGAAAGCTGAGAGTATCTAATTTACGAATATTGATGTCTCCAATCATATATTTCAAGTTAAAACCTATTAAAAACCTATTAAAACCTATGATTTTCAAAATCATGTCCTGACCTGAGCCCTACTACTGTACCGCTCCTATAGTAAAGCCTATGATAGATTACCCTTTCTGTTAAATCGATTCTAAATTCTTCGCTGGTTCAAAGTCAATGATATTTCATATAACCAAACCTCAGACAGTGTAGTTTACCCTGATATAAGTCCCTGTCCATAGATTCAATGCTGAAAGCCTCAAAGAAATCATTTTGAAAAAGATGTCTTATAACCAAGCTATGGCGAAATAAGCCATTTTATTGACAGATTACTTTTAATCTTCTAAATTCAATATCTAAGTCCCACATTGTCCGAAATACAGAAATTATATATCAGGAGAAAGCTAAGAACCCGTAGTTTATGAATATTATGTCTACAGTGATATATATCAAGATAGGTACTCATAATACATGATTTTCTAAATCGTATCTCGACCAGCGCACCACTCCCCTACAAATCCTATAGTAAAACTTTTAATACATTAAATTCGATAACTAAGTCCCAAATCGTCTGAAATACACAAAATATATATCAGGAGAAAGCTGAGAATCTGTAGTTTACGAATATTAATGTCTCCAGTAATAGAATCCAAGTTAAATTCTTATAATAAATGAATTTCTGAATCGTGTCTGGCCCAGATCCACACTCCCATACTGAACCTATAGTAAAGTATAGAGAGTGCGTATGGCGCATCTTAATATTTCGATTACTTGGTCTCGAATCGACCAAAATGGACGATATTATATCATCATGAAGCTGAGAGTGTGTAGTTCACGTTAGAATATACGAAAATTCATTTATCTAAGATTTAAACCCCGAAATATATGATTTAGTTAGCCAAACCACAAAACTGCGTAATGCCGACTTTCTTTGTTTGATTATTAATTCTAACCTGGACTAATCTGGACAATATTTACATAGGATTGTAGCTTAGAGTGTGTAGATGATCAATATATAAACAGAATTACATTTATTCCAATGATAAACTCTGGGCGAGATGATTTATGATTCAATCCATGCCCACTCGGCAGCCCCCTCCACAAAGTAAGCTATGGACAGACGGTCTGATATAGTCTGCGCGTTGACCAAACAATATAATCAATTACTAATTCGCCAATGGCCAGATAACCAAAAAATATAATAAATCTATAGAATGTGAAAATACACTTTCCTGTGGTTAATTTTAATGTTTAAACCCTATCTGAGCTGATTTTGTGATCATCGTATGAAATTCGACTGAACCAGCAAGCCGACTGTGTGATACCCAAAGGTTAGATTTGAATTATTAAATCTGAACTCGTCAAACCTGGACATTATTTAGATAGAAACAAACCTTACAGTATGTAGATTATGAATATACATATGATTAATCATTAATCTAAAGTTTAAACCCGGTGCGAGCTGATTTCTAATGACAGCTACACAGTATAAGCAATGGCGGATCGAGCTAGGCCAGAATTCAACGTGCGTAATGCGCATCGTAATATTTCAATATCTTGGTCTCTACTCGTCCAAATTTGCTAAAATACATACTGGAACAAACCTTAAAGTCTACAGAATGTTAATATATACTTACCTGTGGTTAATTCTATTGTTTAAACCCTGTCCGATATGATTTAGAAAAGCTGCTCTGAAATTCGACTGAACCAGCAAGCCGACTGTGTGATACCCAAGGTTAAATTTGAATTATTAAATCTAAACTCGTCAAACCTGGACATTATTCAGATAGAAACAAACCTTACAGTATGTAGATTATGAATATACGTATCATTCATCATTAATCTAAAGTTTAAAGCCGGTGCAAGCTGATTTCTAATGACAGCTCCACCACCCTGACTACACAGTATAAGCAATGGCGGATCGAGCTAGGCCAGAATTCAACGTGCGTAACTCGCATCGTAATATTTTAATATCTTGGTCTCTGCTCTTCTAAATATGATAAAATACATACTGGAAGAAACCTTGGAGTCTATAGAATGTGAAAATACACTTCCCTGTGGTTAATTCTAATGTTTAAACCCTATCTGAGCTGATTTTGTGATCATCGTATGAAATTCGACTGAACCAGCAAGCCGACTGCGTAATGCCCAAGGTTAAATTTGAATTATTAAATCTGAACTCGTCAAACCTGGACAATATTTACATAGAAAGGTAGCTTACAGTGTGTAGATTATCAATATATATATCATTAATCATGAAACTAGAGTTTAAACATGGTGCGAGCTGATTTCGTATTATAACTTGACAACCCTACTGTTCGAGCAGTGACACGGCTTCCCATAGACTCAACCTTATAATCTAGACAGCACTCTATAGAGGCTTTGCCGATATTAGTTACAAAGCGTTAGGTTAATTCCACCATGTCAAGTCTGACACCTTCGTATAGCTGCTGATCAGATGAACATAATGCTGGTCTCAGTTTACACTGTTGACGCCATAGGATGATATAAATGGCAATTCTGTGTGTTGTCGCATCGACTTGTAGCAGACAGCTTAGCAGACATGGCGCTGTCACTGGACTTGACACCTATACTCCCAGCCTCAGAATCGAAGTTATGACAGTATTAACCACACTTTCGATGGTTTTTCCGCCATAATATTTATATCCTTTTGTAGGCACAAACCTTATAATGAACGTGCTGGGTTCTATTTCTGTTGTTAATCCGCTATTTGACGAGGAGAAATGATTTTACACAGCGTCCATTGCGTAGAGGAATCAGCATAGCCATCCATATTGACACTAGACTCCCGCCCCCACCAACGGTTTTGCTATGGTGCTCGAGTTCAAACTTTCGATATTGCTTAGATCACCTTAGGAGTCGTTTTATTTCATAATACTTTAGAATCGTGTAGGTAGGGATCACATTTGAATATGTATGGGGGTTTCATCAACTTTAACGACAATATATATTGATGCGAACAAATCTGCTGCAGTAGTGTGTAAGGCCTTAGATAGGCGGACGCCATGGACGGTTATGTTTTACATAGGCCCCTATTTTAGGCCAACTTCGGTTCAGATTTAATAATATCCAACAGTTGTTTTTATTCACAAAAAATTAGAAACACGAAGCTACCGATCTTCTGCTTATCATGATGGTCATTTTTTATTCATAAATCAAGGTTGGTTTGACGTGGCATCGGCAGCGACTACTGAGTCAGTGATCTGTCCGGTGTTTTTCGGATCCCGCCGTGGCGGCGTGGCGAAGGCACCGTGATATTGAACCATGGTTCTGGTTGGTTTACCCGTGTATTTGAACCCTGACCCTTGTACTCATTGGTCCCTACCGACCTGCGATGGCAGGAGCGGTTGGTTTGACCAATCAGTGTGTGTGTACTTTCTGAGTTTGTTGATATTTGCACTGTCATTGTCAGGTACCAGTGGGATCTGACCTGACCTCTAGTGTCAACAGGCTGGGGACTGGTCCCCTGTCGCCTTGTATTACTCAGTGAGGGTGTGTGTTTTAACCCTGCAGGGGCTGGTTCCATATCTGTCTCATGTTTTCACATTTCGACTGGCGACCCCCCTATTGGGGGGCGGTCCTCAGTATTTTCGATAGGATTATCTCATCAGGCTTTTTGCCGAAGCTTTTTGTTTATTGCGGGTTTATTTCGGAACCGCATTTTTTGGGTGCGTTTGCCTTTCACCGGGCAGATCGTTCAGATGTCTGGGATAATGTCAGGTTGATATTATGGTTATCAAATTCCTTTCCGGGCGTTTTCCCGGGAAATTTTTTTTGACGTGGCATTGATGTGACATTACCGTATCTGCTGTCCATTGTATTTAGACCATTGGGAGCCTGGCTTTGTAGCCGGTGGATCCAATTGTACTCTATCTTGTCCCTCAGTTTCTTCCCCCGTCTGCTGTCCGGGTGTTGAAAAATGAAGTCCAAGATATGTACTGACACATTTTCTATCCCGCAGTGGTCTGCTCGGTTGAAATGTGTCGGAACATCACTGATTCTAGACTTTTTCTGAATCGACCTCATATGTTCCGAGGCCCGTTCTTTGACCTTTCTTTTGGTTTGGCCCACATATTGTTTGCCGCACTTTGTGCATTCAATGCAATAAATTACATTGGAGCTATTGCACGACACATTGTGCTTTGTTGTGTGTGTCAACCCATTGTGTGTTGATTTGATCGTTCCCGTCTTTTTTATCATCTTGCAATACTTGCAGTTGATATTCTTGCAGATGTTGCGGGAGGCTTTTTTCCCCTGTTCGGGTTTCATCTTCGCATGCGGGTCATAGGTTGTTCTGGCCCAAACGTTTTTCAGTCTTTTGTACCCTTTGATCAATTTGCTTTGGTAGATCTTTTTGGTCGTGGTGGACTTCCCCAGCACTTCCCAATTCTTTTCCACGATCTCCGGCAGGATGTTGCATCCTTGTCGGAACGTGCTGGTCATGGAGGTTTTTTCCTCCTGACTTTCCTCTTTCTTTCCTTTTTGGGGGTTTCTTACTGCCTCTAGGTCCAGTTTGTCAACCTTGAGTTTGCAGTCCCTCAGGAGTTCTTTCGGGTACCCCCTGTCTTTGAACTCCTTCATTTTTCTCTCAGCATGTCTTTCATAGTCCTCGTTCCTGCTGCATATCCGCTTTACTCACAGTAGTTGTGAGTATGGGATGCTCCGCTTTTGAGATGGTGGATGGGCCGAGTCAAACCTAAGATAGGTGTTCTCGTCCGTAGGTTTTGTGTACAGGTCTGTGTACAACCTTCCATCCTCTCCCTTGTGCACCGTGGTGTCAAGGAAGTTTATTCTCTCTGGTGAATGTTCTGTGGTGAACTTGATGGTTTCATGGAACCCGTTCAGCCATTTCAGCCATTTCTCCATTTCACTTTCACCATGATGCCATATAAAGAATATGTCATCTATGTACCTGAGCCATACTTTTGGTTTGTGGTGATACCCTGCCAGAAGCATTGTTTCTAAGGCTTCCATGAATAGGTTTGCGTACGATGGGGCCAGTCTGGTTCCCATCGCCATGCCACTGATCTGTAGGTAATTCGTACCGTTGAACTGTATGTTGTTCTTACTTAACACCATTTCTAGGAGATCTAGCAAGCTCTCCGTGGAGGGCTTGGCTCCTGTTTTTCTGGTTTTTGTGAGTTTGTCTCGTATTACCTCTATGCCCTCGGCATTCGGGATATTGGTATACAGGGCACTCACATCAGGAGTGCCCAGTTGTGCTGTTTTATTAAATATTGAAAATAAGATGTAAATAAAGTGTTGTATACGTATAAGTATTGAAACATGACATATCACTAATATATGTATGGTTTGATGTATAAGTATCAAGAAGAAGAAACTATGATATCAAGTGTTTGTATTTGATATCAAGTGTTATTATTAAGTATTGGTGTTTGAAGTGTTATTATTGAGTATCAGTATTGTGTGTTACCATTGAGTGTTAGTATTGAGTATTGATATCAGGTGTTAGTATCGGATGTTGTCATAAGTGTTAGTATTGATACCAGGTGTTGGTATTGAGTATTGGTGTTGAACATCACACATCAGTATTGAGTGTTGGTATTGAGTATTGGTGTTAAACATCACACATCGGTATTGAGTGTTGGTGTTGGACATTATACGACAAGGTATTAATCATAGCTATCTACTAAGCCACAATATAGGCTGAACATCCTACAAGGTAGATAGCCGTGACAGAAGCGATGTTCCTTATACTACTAGCTAGTCTTTGGGGAACACCGCGCTTCTGGGAATAGACCCTCTGACGTCACTATGACGACTGAGGGTCGGCTCTGGAGTTCCCTGGGGAAGTCCCCTCTCAGGGTATTCCCGAATTCCCGCAGTATTAACATAACCACGCATGTCTCGGACCTGCGTGAGCTTAAGCGAGATTCATTCCAAATTTCCCATGATCCTTTAGAAAATGCTCATTTTCGATCTGCTCCCGAGCTGACTGTATCGTCAGTCTCCACCACCATCTCCTGCGAGTCGGACGCGTTCTGCTTGGCTCTGGATACCAGCAGAAGTGCGCGGATTCAGCAGTGAAATTATATCATATAGGAACAGCCTAGGCAAGTTGCCTAGCGGCTTTGGATAGTAGAAAGTGGCTTGGATTGGGACTCTCCAAGCACACGTTTTCTGAAAAGGACTTATAGGAATCTGCTGAACTATCAACGTTCACTATTGAACATTATCACTTAATTAAGTGATAGGACTTCACTTATAGTTCACCCAACTTCTAACGAAACTGGATCTGTGTTTATTAGTGATTATTGGAATCTCATGGGTTCACTCAGGACACTCTAACTTGTGGTGAGTTATGCTGCATATTACCTTGCATTGTTTGAATGTTTGCCATACTACACTTGTGAAACGTTTGAATACTTTATTAAAGAATATCAAACTTACTTCAATCCTTGTTCTCATCCATGATATATAAGACACGAATATCATAGTATCTAAGAATCATTTATGGTTGATACTAGATAATAATTACCTTAATTAAAGATCTCAATAAGGTATACTCGCTGTGCGCAAGGGGTTGCAGAGTCTGGTAGCCTTGCGTACACACAACCAAGAGTTGCTCCTACCATCCCCACAACGTTACGTTACGAAATAGAATATTAATTATAATCATATTATATCATCTTAATTAATCAATATTAATAAGAAATACGTAGGACTTCATAAGGTTAATGTAGACTATGGAGATAGGCGTAACATCCATCTCTTCCGCACTTATACGTCAGTATACTGGATAGGATTCCCAAATGAACGGAATTAATTAATGACTTAATTACGGTCATTCATTGGTCAGTTCTCCTAGAACGAGTAAGGCGAATCCACGTCCGTTCCTATGGCGTTCACCGCTAGGTGTCAACACTACCATCCTAAGTTAATTAAGTTATTTCTGTACTTCACTTCTTGGCCACTATGTGCCGTAATTATCACCTGAGACTAATTCAGTAGTTCTCCCCATAGCCGCAAGGTGGCGGTAGATATTATATAAAGTTTAATAAAGTTTAGGAAGTCTCACACCAGACGTCACTACGTTCTCACGTAAGGTTTCTAGGTGTATAAGTGTAGAATTACCACTAGTCCTCCCCATCTTAAGTATTTATATAATTGAGGCTAATTGGAAATTGGTAGTAATTATACGGGAGGAAAGTGTGGCGCCACCTAGCGCTTACGCGATCGAGTCGCAGATGCGCACAGTACTCCACAGAGGGCGCCTCCAGCGATCTTCAAGACAGCGTTTGCTTCGGAAGCTAATTTAAGAGCTCGCTCAAATCACTCGCAAAGATGAGTAAAAACACTCCAAAGCGAAGGATGAAGGATCAGACGAAGGTAGTTGAAGACCAGGAAAACGACGTCGTTTTTAGCGACAAGTTCGCGAGCTTTGACAGAAGGTTTAGCGTTTTGGAGACGGCACTCGTGGAGATAGCGGCAAAACTGAACGGCAATGGCGCCTGCTCAGATCCAGGCACCTCAGCAAATAAAGCTACTTCGCCTCCCTCGATGCAAGCGCCGACGGCCGAGACACTCCAGCCTCGAGTTCTCCAGGGCATCACAGACGGTATGGAAAATGCTTTCATCGAAAAAGTGGTGGCCTCGGCACCCGCTCAACAAGGAGGAGTCCCGGCTGCCCTGGCATCCTACGCGGGAACGTCGGCCGCTACGCTGGGCACCATGGCACCCGACAACACGGCGGCAGCGCTCGCACGGCCGGCATCCCAGGGCACCACATTCCAAGCCGCGCTCTTGGAGCAGAGGCGGGCGGCAGCCTTGGTACCGCCTATGACCGTTAGGCCGGCTAGGCCCGACGACGAGGTGGAGGACCAGGTACGCAAGATTCTGGAGACCACGGCCTCGAGGGTCAATGAAGCTGGTAAATATAAGTTTTTCCCACATTTGTATGTGCATCGAGGCCCGGAGAGAGCGAAGACAGGCCTAAACGAACTCACATTGGCAGAGTATGCATGGGCATTGTTACGAATTATTAATGATGATGATTTCCCCTCCCAATACGTGGCACCTCTGGTGGCACACCTGGAGGAGGTCCTCGAGGACGCCCGGGAGTTCGACTTTGCACAGGTCCGGAGGTGGTCAGAACGGGTATTTGCGATGGTCAGTGAGGGCCGCCTACGCTTAGGCTGGCTCGAGGACACGCGTATTCAGCTGCTCAGGGTTGCAATCTCACAGGTCTATGCAGGCCGCATAGCTTATGCAGTCGATAATGTCAAGGGGAAAAAGGCTAGGGACGACACAGCGAGGCCGTGCCAGCCGTTCAACAAACCGGGGGGGTGTGATAAGCCCCCCGGGCACGTGGAAGCGGGCATTCGCATGAACCACATCTGCGCTTACTGCTCGGTCTATACGGGGGCATCCAACGGCCATTCGGAGGTAGCATGCAGAGTAAAGCAGAGGAATCTAAGCGCGGCAAGTCCCGCAAGCGCTTCACGCATCCCAGGTCAAGTCTCCACCCCCCCCCCAGGTTTTTCGTCGGTAGGCGAGGCAACTCATCACCCGTCCCGCCTCGCTTCAGCTGACAATGTACAAGAGTTATTTGTTTGTTTACCCGCGCCTACGGCCTACACTTTGCCTACGGCTGATGAATGTGTTACGGGGGGTCGTGGCCGTCGCTGTCCCAGCGCGCTCCCCCCCACTGATTACTTTGTTGAAAGTACCCTACATGTCTACGACGGAGGCGCGTCCAGCACCTCAACAGATGAACCGCTAGAGGGCACCACAGGCGCGTCCCTAGATACGGCAGGTGGCGCCGCAGGCGACAGTGAGGACGCGGCAGGTACCCCCCCGGTTCCTCGGGTTGCGCCCCTACGGTGTGGGCCTGCCGCCTACGCAACGGTTGTGAAGTCCATCTGGCCTCGCCCTTCTCCTGGAGTGTGGGGGGGGCACGAGGCAATTGAGAGGGCCTACAGCGAGGTCCTGGTCTCAGGCCTCCCGAACTACCTCGGGGCTCGGATACCCGTTCATTCGGGCATGAGGATCGACGCATGGAGGGCGGCCCTAGTCGACTACCACGATAATCAGGTCGTCGAATTTCTGGAGTACGGCTGGCCGTTGGGATTCACGGGCGCTAGCCCCCCCACCTCCACGCATCGCAACCACGCCTCCGCGGAGAATTAC
This sequence comes from Alentia gelatinosa, assembly GCA_950022655.1. Classification (NCBI taxonomy): domain Eukaryota; kingdom Metazoa; phylum Annelida; class Polychaeta; order Phyllodocida; family Polynoidae; genus Alentia; species Alentia gelatinosa. Next base: position 5,643,372 of record OX465581.1, on the reverse strand, counting down.
CCCCACCACGTCGCGGCCTACCTGGAGAAGGAGCTCGGGGAGGGGGCCTTGGTAGGCCCGTTCCGGGACCTGCCCTTCACCCCGTGGTCGGCCGTATCTCCCCTCATGACTCGTCCAAAGAGGGGCTCCTCCAGCAGGAGAGTAATAGTCGACATGTCTTTCCCCCCCAGGGGCGGGGTCAACGCGGGCGTGGAAATGGGCCCCCATCTGCCGTACACCCAGACATGCACCCTCCCTACGGTCGCCGACCTAGCAGAGAGAGTTCGGGCACTGGGAAAAGGGGCGTGGCTGTGGAAAGCCGACATGGCCAGGGCTTACCGCCAGCTACGGGTGGACCCCAGGGACCTCCCCCTCCAGGTCGTCGCCACCGAGGGGAGGTACTACATCGACCCGTGCTGCCCGTTCGGCGCCCACCTCTCGGCCTCAGCATGTCAGAGGGTCACACGTGCAGTTACCTTCCTCCTGGGCCGTGGGGGCCACCACGCGTTGTCGTACATCGACGACTTCGCGGGCGCCGAGGCCACGCGCCAGGAAGCGACGGACGCCTACACCGCCTTCGAGGGCCTCGCGGCGCGCTTGGGCCTGGTCCTCGCCGCAGACAAGTGTAGCCCTCCGGCCCAACGAATGGAGTGGCTAGGGATTGACATAGATACGGTCGCGATGACCCTGCGCATCCCGGAGGACCGGCTGGCCGACGTGGTGAGGGAGTGCAAGGCGTGGATCGCCCGTAAAGCCATCACCCGGGCCCGCCTCCAGTCCATCGTCGGCCGCCTCATATACGTTGCCCGTTGCGTATCACAAGCCCGCAAGTTCGTTGCCCGTGCTCTCGCCTTCCTACCTCGAGTCCCGGGAGTGGGCGTGGCGACCATCCCAGCTGCGGTAAAAGAGGACTTTCGGTGGTTTACACGTTATGCAATGGCCGCCAACGGCGTGGTTCTGGTTGCTCCACACAGAGAACCGTTCAGTATCTTTGTGTCAAGCAGGGACGCGGTCATCGTCGCTGAAACGGCCACCGCGAGCTTGCGCCAGGAGGCGCCCGGCACCGCGGCTGCCCTCGGCCCCAGGTTCCGGTTCCACGCGGTAGCCATTCTCCAGGGCATTGCTACTCTAGGCGCGAGGGCGCCACCCGGGGCGGCCGTCGTCGTCCACACGGACGACATGGCTCCAGTCGAGGCCATCGCCTCAGGCCGAACTAACGACCCGGTCGTCTCGGCCCTAGCCCGCGAGGTCTGGCTGGCGGCGGCGTTGTGGGATGTCGATGTCAGTTTTGTATATGCGGCCGTTGCAGAAGCCATCGCTCCTGGCGGCCGTTCCTCTGTTATTATCAACCCCGTATTTGATATAGATGTTTTTGCTTCCATCCTATCTAGGCACCGGCACCCCCCTGCATGCCCAGATGATGGCATCCCTGGCATCGGCTGAGGCCCCCTCGACGCGCCAGAACCACCTCATTCAGGCCCAGGCCTACGTGCGTTTCGCCGTCTCATCAGGATTCGATCCTCGCTGGCCGACCGTTGCCTACGGGGCCCTCTACACCCAGGCCCTAGCCAATTCATTTCGGGCCCCGGCAACGGCCGCCAACTATCTATCAGGAGCCCGGACCTGGATACGCCGCCATGGCATGGCGGGGACCCGGCACCGCTGTTTGCGGACGAGGTCCTCGTGGTTCAGCGCGGCACCAGACGCCTCTCCACCCACATCCCGGCACCGGCCCCTGCAGTTCGCCTTCAAGAACTCCGGCACGTGCTTCTCTACTTATCCAGGGCCGGGGTGAAGTAAGCAATAAGTAGAGCCGCCCTCCGGGCGGCTCTACTTATTGCTTACTTCACGTTTCTACGGGCCTCGAACCTCGTATCTCCATCATTGACCTCGTGGGGCGGCCCCCACACCCTTCAGCGAGCGGACATACAGCCCCAGCATGGACTCCTCAGGATCCACGTGAGATCGACCAAGACACGGTCTCGTGCGGCCCCCCCTCACGTGGTCGATCTCCCGCGCTTGGCGGATCCGCTGATCTGCCCGGTAGACGCCTATAGGAACTACGTCGCGGCCGTTCCGGCCCCTCCACGGGCGCCAGCGTTCATCCTCTCATCATCAATCCCTCTGACCTCTCGGCCGTTGTGCGCCGTCATGCGTGCTGCCCTGGCGGCCGTGGGATTCCCGGCGGCCGAGAGAGTAACACTCCACTCCTTGAGGAGGGGGGCAGTCCACGATGCCGTGGCTGCGGGGGTACCCCAGAGTGTTATCTCCCATCATGGCACCTGGAACAGTGCCACGGGCATTAGGCCTTACTTACCCCCGTCGGGAAGGACGTCGCCCCCTTCCTGACTGTAATAATAAGTTTGGCATTTATGCCTATGCCCTTTGGCATAATTTCTCACATTTGAGAACATTTTTGTATTTCAGGTTTATTTACTACGGACACTAAATACTCATGACTTATCTAAGATTACGATGTTCACATGCCATGTAATCTCCAGTTGTATGAACTTGTCTCACTGAAATAAATGCCCTGTAATTCCAATTCCGCCTCCGTTATAATTGAGGCTAATTGGAAATTGGTAGTAATTATACGGGAGGAATGTGTGGCGCCACCTAGTGCTTACGCGATCGAGTCGCAGATGCGCACAGTACTCCACAGAGGGCGCCTCCAGCGATCTTCAAGACAGCGTTTGCTTCGGAACCAGCCCACCCTCACCTTTTTCGTCAAAGACTCATGTTCTTGGGCATTTATGCCTATGCCCTTTGGCATAATTTCTCACGTTTGAGAACATTTTTGTATTTCAGGGTTATTTACTACGGACACTAAATACTCATGACTTATCTAAGATTACGATGTTCACATGCCATGTAATCTCCAGTTGTATGAACTTGTCTCACTGAAATAAATGCCCTGTAATTCCAATTCCGCCTCCGTTATAATTAACAACCCTAATTAACCCACATCTACCAGAACACTGGTGGAGAACCCATTTATAAGGTAATTTTACGTGTCTTCATGGTTTGAGTATCTTTGATTGTTGTTTGTTTCACATGGCATTATGGTTTTCATAAATATGACTCACGAGTGACTCACTATTATCCGATTCCACTATGATTCCTGGCAATGACTGGTCAACTACCAGTGCCTCATTAGACTGAGAATGTTCAAGTATCTTCCTCAGATCATATTTGAATAGTGCTTAGACTGTAATTAACACTCAACCACAGTCTCCACATGGTGCTGGTCTATCCACTGATCACGGTTCTCCAGTTGCCCATGGGAAACACTCTTCTTCTGAACTTTCAGTCTGTCCTTCAGATTCTACTTTGACTCCAAAGTCCTAGTTCCTATTCGGACACTTCACAACCATCTAATGTGTCCATAAGCAGTTCTGACTTTTCTATTGTTACTGGTGCCATATCCATTGTGCGCACACCTGCGGATGTGACACCAGATACATCTGTTTCTAACGACCGCTTGCTAGGCCCTACACTTACTAAGACGTTGTTGGAATCAATGAGCCATGAGTCTGTCCTTCTAAGTGGCTTCAGAACTGTTATCCGGTCTGCAGGGACAAACTTAAACCGGCCAGACCCCTGCAGGTGGGTTTACGGCTTTGGTGCATGACGAATCAGCACTTACCGGTATAGCACCTAATCCTGCCGTAAATCAATTTTCGACAACCGGTCAAGTTTCAGCATTATTCAGTAACAAGGCCCAGTGACTCAAGTTGGTCAGGCACCTAGACCACGTATACCTCACCTTCCTATGCCTTATTTTCTGGCCTTGGCAGTAAATGAACTGATACTTTATTCCCTGACATGACGATGTGTGACTTCAAAAAGAGCTGCTTCTGCTTGGGAATGTGCTCTCAAAGTGATAAGAACTATACTTTTGAGCTCTATCCCTCACTCAACTCTACTGCTACTGCATTTACTGCACAGTTCCTCCATGCAGTGGGCAAATCAAAATTATGCTTCACATCTCCCTTCTCGTCGCCCCTGGCTGCTGAGCTTCATGACAGAGTGGATGTGTGCTCTCCCTGCTCTCCAGAGACCCGCCTCCCGTACCTGAGCCTGCAATGCCCCCAGTGATGTAGCTACAGCAGAGACGCCCGTGTCGACGAGTGCGGCCCTCCCGCGATGTCTACCGTGTCTCCGCGACGACCGCCGGGTCTGCTGCAACGTCCGCCGCTCGCTGTCCCGGTCGGCGGGTACCGCGACCTACACCCGCGGCAGGACGCCGCGTACCCGATGCCGGTGGCCGGTCCACCACGCCTTCATCCCCGACAAGCCGCCCTGACCCTCCCCGGACCTCGGAGCCCTCCCGTCGGTGATTCCAGCTCGCTGATACACAGTGCTTCAGGGATGGGTGAAATTATAGACTAGCAGACCGCCTTTTTGACAATGACAGTAAAATTTATTAAATCCTGTAGGTGGTTCTGTAATGCCTGTTTGAGGGCCTTGACCTTTATTTATGGGTTTTGATTTTAAAATTATGAGGGTTTGATACCTACGAAAGGTTTTGATATTATTAGTTTTTGTAATTCCTTCATTATAGACTCTCAAGGGTCTGTTTTATAAGTATTGTGGCTTAATAATTCGTGTGGTTTTCTTATTAATTTGACATAATATTGTTTTTAATTAATGTGCCTCATTTGGGTATTAATTCTGTTCTAATGGCATTTTTAATTTCTATGTGCCTGGTAAGGTCGGCACCTGTTCTGTATTATGGGTATAATTTTGGTATTATTTTCTGTGGTTTTGAAAATGAAATATTTCTGTAAATTAGGTATATTATTTGTTTGTTTGGGTATAATACTATCTCTCCCACACAGACTGTTGTTTTAAGGTCTATAATAGAAGTGCGGTTTGCAGTGGTCTGTGGCTTCCAGAGCGTCAGCTGACTGTTACATGTCCTGCTCTCCAGCTGTTACATCTCCGGTTATATAGAAGACCTATGGTTATTGTAGGTATGGTTTATTGGCTTAATTATGCTAAACCCTTGGTTGAAATTGATATACTTTTGATGATACATATCATTATTACGTTTGTTCCTTGCTTTAGATCAAGTGAGCTGGGTTGTTGTTGCCTGTTGAACTGATTAGGCGTTTCTATGAAAACTAAGCCAGATATACGGTTTTTCTTGATTATTTCAAAATATTTAGTCCTGACCTATCGTTTTTAAGATTGGAATGTATAGTGGGACACATCAGCTATATTCTGTAAAAACTCCAGATTTTTAGAGCGATTTTTACTATGTGAAAATTAACTTTTTCGGATTTCTCTATGTTCTATCGTAAAATCACCATCGTTTTGATTTTTGGCTCAAAATTTCACACAGTGACCCCCAAATTTTATTTTAGATATATAATCTAGACTATTACAGGGTCATTCTGTGTAAATTTCAGAAAGATCGCATGTGTTTTAATTTTTAGGCTACATTGCCGTTCTGACCTTAAGGATATGTTTATGTCCATTCTATTGGTACTGGTATTGATTTTATTGGTTTTTATGCGATTTGAATATTTCATTAGTGTAATGTAGACGGAACATTCCCATGCCGGAATGATTTTCAGGTCTTTTGGCATATTTTTGGTAATACTGTAATAGGTTTGTTCAACGGTTCTAACTGGCTTTAAAGTCGATTCTTGTGGCTATTTGATCACTTCTAATGGTTTAATAACACGATCTGCTTCACAGAGGCACAGCCTGATAATTTTTAATTATTGTTGATTATTTGATTAAAAATTGGTTTTTAGGACTCATTTTAATTCTGCATGGTTGAATTTGATATATCCAGACTTACTGGGTTGAATAAGCCGTTTTGCAGTTATTTGGTTCCATAGAATTCAATTTATTATGTTTAACATTTCATACCATGCTGTCCCGAGACCTCAGTCGGCAGCTATAAAACGCTCTTACTGTTGTGCTCACTGCCGTCCTGGTTCTGTCAAACGCCAGCCTTTTAGGCTACCATAGAGTTGTTTAAGTCTTACATTTTTAAATTCTATTTATTTGATAATTTATATGTAGTACTTTGCGGATTTCTCGTCTTGCAAGTAACAAATTCAACAATCTCACGGATTGATATTTTGGTGTTCTTCTGTTTTATTTTGTTTTAAATTATTAGGATTATTCATTCACCCTATAAATATCTCTGGTACTAAGGGACTACGGTTCATCTATTGTTGTTGTGTGCAGACATGTATTTTCATGGTATGTCCTATAGTATCATACATTACAGAAAGTTCTTGCAATATCATACATTACAGAAAGTTCTTGCAATATCATACATTACAGAAAGTTCTTGCAATATCATACATTACAGAGGGTTCTTGCTATGTCATACGTTACAGGAGGTCCTTGCAATATCATACATTACAGAGGGTACTTACAATGTCATACTTTACAGGAGGTTCTAACACCATAATACATTACAGGAAGTTCTGACAGCACAATATGTTGCGAGAGATCCTTACACAATGCTGTCCTGTCATTTTTCACCCCTGTAGTATACTGGCACTTTTTAATGTGTGTTTGGGAAATACCATTTTCTAAAACATCCATGGTAATACGACTTGCTTGGGATGTTGTACAGTAGTACAGATATCAGCTATGATATAGTTTTACGTATGCTGGGTAGAAATATTATGAAAATGTTCACATTATTTTGGTAAGAAAATAGCAATTATCTGGATTTTGGTAATACTGCCTCCTGGTATCACAGCGTAGCTGCTGGTTTACAAACACGGTCTACTGTTGCTCTGTACCGATGGGTATTTTGAAGGTATATCCTACAGTACGATACATTACAGGAGATCATTACAGTTTCATACGTTACAGAAGACCATTACTGTATAGTACATTATAGGAGATCATTACAGTGTGATACCTTACAGTAGGTCATTACTGTGTTCTGCCTTGCCTTATGCCTCATTCTGTGAAGGTGATTCGTTCCTTTTTGGTTATTCTCTAAATTAATAATTTACTGTTACTCGGTTTTCTAAATTTTTCAAGAGTGTTTTTAGGACTGCTTGCAATGTTGCTAAATTGTTATTATGAACCTAATTAATAATTATGCTTGAATTGTGCTGTCTGCTTGCTCTGTGCTGTAGCTAGTGCTGCTAGTGGATATGGATGTATAGGACGTCTGCAGATCTAACAGTTTCCCTCAGTCATGGTACTTGGATGAAGGTCATTCTCATATGTTAATGTATGTGGCGATAATTTGGTTCAGTTGCGTTCAGTTGCTACAGGAAATATAGTTACACACTATATGAGTATTGACAAAGTGAAGAGAGTGTCTGGTTCTTGGTCTCCTGCTCTAACTAACGGTCGTCTGAGTCGTCTGTATGATGACGCCTCTCATGAGGAGGTTTGTTCTCCTGATAGTGACTGTGATTTGCTTGGAGAAGCTCCGGCTTTGTCTGGTCCGCCAGGCACAACTTTGAGGCAAGTGCCTCGCCCTCGTGTCCCTTAGCCCAGGCGTGCTTTGGGGACTGTGCGGTCTATCGTAGATGCTAACGTATCTACCCCGGGTGCGGGTCGATCCGTCGCACCTGAGCCAGGTTTCCCCTCTACTTCCCTACCCCCGCCTGATTGTCTAGGTTCTGTACTACCTTCAGGTGTATCCACTAGGAGCCCCCGGGTTCCGACGGGCCCGACGGTGCCCCCACGCCTTCCGCAGGTAATCCCGTTCGAGACCCAGGTGTAATGGTTCAAGAAAAGACACAGGAACACGCGCTGACTTCTAACGTACTGTTTAATCTCTCTCCCAAGCCTACAGATATAGTCGTCTCTGCACCACCACGTGGTGTCTTATCACCTGTCAATCACAATCCTGACATGCCCTGACACCACTGAGCCAGGGCAGCCCCGTGGTGTCAGCCTCATTAATTACTTGGCACACTACATTCCTCCGTCCCTTTATCTGAAAAGTGTTGAAGGACATTTGGAAACGAAGAGATCAATACTATCTGACTCCCCACTATTACATGTGAAATGGTTATATAATTTCGTTTTTTAACACAATTTATCATTACAGTCCATCACCCAGCTACACATACTATAGTTCCAAAAGGCTACTTGTTTAATAGTAGTTGATACCCTAGTTCACATACACAGCTTTCTCAATAGTACAAGTTCCTTAGTCCATCTCATCCATCATAGTGGTACCACCGGCTGTATCACTTTAGTTCATTGATAGTTCTGGACACAGTGTGATCACCTGTCTTGCGTCAGACACCATTGGTATTGCCGAATCGGTTTCGACATCGTCTGACCTAGTGACTCGTTTGAGTTGGAACCATTACAATTTCATTACAATTGTTCTTCTCATATAGTAAACCAGTCCTCCGAATATTGCCCAATAAGGCGACAGACTGTTTATAGCTAATGTCTTGCCAGCAGTGCCGTAGAGCCTATCACTGTTCAAATCTTCCTGAATGTCTTTTTCCATGGCCACCGGCCTGCGCGTTACCGTGATATTACATTTACTGCCCCCTGATCCTGCTATTAACGGCGACTCACAAGACGGCCTTTTGCTGTACTGGGAAGTACCGCAGTCGGTACGTTAGATGTACTTCCTTTGTCACAGCAGGTATCAACACCTTATAGTCCAGCTTGCCCGCAGACTGACCCTCAAGTTCATGTCAGACCCCATCTTTCACTAGAGCTGTCCTCCGAACTAGATGACCACTCTTTATAATTGATGGAGCTGTTGTCCGGTAATCCTTGCTTCACTCTGACTTGTGATCTGGTTTGCATATCGTGTGACTGTGGAGGTATTGTTCCCCTACTTATTTTAGACACCTCCTTCGCTGACACCTTGGATGCGGCTTGGTCCTGATTGTATAACCGTTGTCCCACCTGCTTTGATGTGTACTGTGTTTGTGACACGCTGGGAGCTTGGTGACACTCCTCGTCTTTTGTGTATTCAGTGTCCGCTTCATGTAAGGAGAGCCCTTGTGCCCCCTGCTGGTGTAAGTCCTCCATCGTCCCGCTGTCCACCATTGCCGTCTCTGTAATCTCTGTCATGTCTGCGTCTGATGGCAATGCTGATGTGCTATCAGTGTCTGTCTCCCCCATGTCTACTGTTGTTACGTTACTGCTCATGGATAGCCCCGTGTTGTAAACTTCACGCTGCGAGGCTGTTAAGGCGCCATCTTGTGTACTGTCCCCAGAGCTTTGACACCACGGTCTCTGTTCTTCATCCTTATCAACGTCTGTTTCATCTCGGTGCTCGTAAACCTCCTGCCCGCCAGGTGGCACTTGATTATTCCACAGTCTTTGCCCTTCATCCTTACCAACATCCTGTTCATCTCGGTGCCCGTTATCCTCCTGCCAGTCGGTTGGCACTTGATTATTCGTTGTTGTATTTGGAAGCTTTTGATGTTCCATCCTGTGGTATCTGCCTTTCCTAGTCGTGGTATCTCCGTAGTCTACGTTTCCCGCCTCTCCATCCTTAGTTAGTACACTTGACCCGCATCTCTGTGATACCTGTTTCTGTTGAAGCCTGTTATCATGGTCCTGCTTGCTGGACATGCGTAATCTTTGATGTTGATATCGGCCTTCTACCACCGAGCCCGGCTGTAGGCGAGCGTAGGGATCAAAGATTTTCTCTCTGGGCTCCTTGTTTCGGTGATCTTTGTTGTTTTCCACTGGCCAATATGTCACCCCGGCTGGTACTGGTTTAAGTCTATCCAAGTTGACCGTGAATTGTTTGTTTGACATGTGTTGGAGTACTGCCACATTTCCTTTCAAGTGCATTATCCGATATCCATGTAGATAATGTGGTTCGAACGTCTGTCTTCTCACATGGCTCAATAGTACTTCCTGCCCGATCTCATATAGCGGTGGCTTTTTCCTTCTGTCTAGCCTCTGCTTATTCTTCTGCTGCAACACTCTCGTCTTCTTCTGCGCCTCCTGCAAAGCTTGTTCCCTTTCCTCTATCTGTACTTTTAGATTTTTCAGTTCTTCTCCTTGTGGTACTCCTGTAATATTTGGGTACTTGGTCTGTGGGTCTCGCCCATGGTGTAGGAAATATGGGGAAAATCCGGTGACCGTCGAGATTGTAGACCGATATGCCCACAAGGCCGTAGGTAGCTGTTTCTCCCATTGATGCGTATGATTCTTCACTAGCTTACTGATGATTGCTTTCAATGTTCCATTAAAACGCTCCGTCTTGGCATTCGTCATAGGGTGGTACGAGGTTGAGTAGCGCCAGGACACAGAGTACCTCTTACACAGTTCACGTATACCGGCATTCAAGAACTCTGTGCCTCTATCTGATATCACTACCATGGGCGTCCCATGTCGCGCCATCCATACCGTTTCCAGGAAGTCCCGTATTCGTATTCCCTTTTTATCTGGGATAGGATGGACTTCAACCCAACCCGTGCAATGGTCAATGCACATTATTGCGTATTTGTTGTTTTCATGGCTGGTTGGTAAGGGGCCTATGAGGTCAATCCCTATCAGTTCATTTGGAGAAGTAGGTATGGGCAACGGCTTCGTTGGTGGATGTGTCTGCATTGGTCTATACAACGCGCACAATGGACATTCCTTCAAAACTTGATAGATCTGTCTCTTCATGTTAGGCCATTTGTATCTCACGGCGATACGATTGTAGGTAATGGCCATTCGCTGGTGCCCGCTGTCCTCATGTACGTTTCTCACTAGTTTTTTAACCAGTGGAGGGGGTATTACTATCCGTGGGTAGGCCCTCCCCTGCAGAGTTGCCAACGTATACAACACCTGATCCTCAATGACGTAGTCATCCTCATCATGCTGCCCTTGTTGATACTGTGCCATTTCCGTTTGTCCCTTGACCAACTCTTCTTTGTTCAGATACGGATCGTTCCATAATTCTTCATTCTTCATTTCAGAGACGGTTGTTCTCGGGTGACCTGACAGCAGACTTGCCCCGTCAGTTAGTGCTGTTCCATCTTTGTTCGATAAGGCGGCTACTTCAATGTAACTATCACTTCCCATTCTGTTAACGTTCTGGGGTAGTCTTGATAGCATATCCGCTTGCACATTATGAGCTCCCTTAGTATACTCAATTGGAGCCCCGTATTCGGCCAGCAAGACTGCCCATCTCTGAATCCGTGTATTCCGTATCTCTTGCTGAAAGAAGCTCCGGAGTGGCAAATGATCTGTCACGACCGTAAATGTCGCGCCTTGCAAGTACGGGTTTAGTTTCTGAAGAGCATATACTATTGCGAATGCTTCTTTTTCGACTGTTGCCCACTTTTTCTGGCTGTCGCTCAACTGTTTGGAGATATACTGAATAGGTCTTTCGGTTCCGTCTTCATCTTTTTGCGTCAATATCCCTCCGATACAACTATCACTCGCATCTACATACAAACGGTATGGTCTGTGCGCATCGGGGAACGCCATCACTTGCTCCGAGGTCAAATTGGTTTTCAGTGCCACCCATGCTTGGTTTCTTCTTTCATCCCATACAAAAGGTTGACTTTTCTTGGTTAATTCCACCAGCGGTTCCGCCAATTCCGAGAAGTTAGCCATACACTGACGGTAATAACCTGCTAGGCCTAGGAACCTCTGAACCTCCTTCATTGTAGATGGTGGTGACATGTGTCTGATTGCCTCTACCTTCACTGGGTCGGGTCGTAATCCGTGATCACTTACGATGTAGCCCAGCAATTTCACCTCGGTTTGCCGTAGTTTACATTTGTCCTCATTGACGGTAAGTTTGTTGTCAGCCAGTAGTTTGAACACTTCCTCCAGATGTTGGGTGTGGTCTTCTCCTTCCTTTGAAAACACAATTATGTCGTCTCTGCACCACCACGTGGTGTCTTATCACCTGTCAATCACAATCCTGACACGCCCTGACACCACTGAGCCAGGGCAGCCCCGTGGTGTCAGCCTCATTAATTACTTGGCACACTACACAGGTCTTGCCGGTTGGTCGTCCGCGGTCAACTGTTTCGCCTATTAATTCAAAACGCTCCTGTCACGGTTCACGCCCATTTAGAGGGTGCTAAGCAGAAAACGAGTGTGGGTGACCGGCATGATGCGTGAGGAGTGTAATAAAAATATGGACAGTGGTGGTAGTACAAGCATTCTATTCACCCCTGGCCCAGCCTCCATCCGTGGCGGTACAAGGGGTCTCAGAGGCTGCCCCTGGTGTGAGCCTGGTACTGTCGCTCTGCCAGCAAAAAGGTTTACCTCAGCACGGTCCCCCGGTCACCGTGGTCGTTCTTATCTGAGGAAATTTAGCCCTCTGAATTATTCGAAACCTCCCTCACTCTCACTGTCTGGATGCTCTAGATTCCGCACTGTGTCATCTCCACTGGGTGTGAGGGGTAAGCGTTACATTGTTTTTAGATTAAGTAGAACATGCTTGACTTTATTTTCGGCCCTGACTGCCTAGAGTGGAAAAGCAGATTCTTCACTGCGCTCTATGAGTCTTTTAGGGGTTTGTGAACGAAAATCCCTGTGGATTACTGGCTGTAATCTGGGAAGGCTTCCCTATGCCTGCGTTAAAAGGGTCTTTTTCACGACTTACTACTGCTATAAACTCTGCTCGGTTCATCCGTGAGCTGTGCTGTGATGATTGCGTTTTGTCTCTAGCCTTATCGTATGATTTTGGTTGGTTTTTATGTGTTTTTACCGTTTTTGTGACATTTATATTGTTTCTCTTTGTTATTTTGTATTTTTCTAGTGTTGTCCATGATTTTCCACATAATTTTGGTCTTTACCGCATTCCGATACGATCATTTTTAAGGAAGTTGGGACATATATAAGTTTTCTCATAGACTCAGCCTTGTCAATGTTAATCCTATGAAGATTTGGGGATCCCACTTAGCTTGCCTCGGAAGTGGGTTCAAGTTGGTCTCTATGGTAGCTATGTGAAATAATGGCTCTAGAGCCCTGAAATTTTTTCTGGGGGCTCCTGAAAATCAGATTTTGAAACGCATTTTCCAAGGCTATTTCCCACTTGAATTGCCCCAAAACTGCTTAAGTGGGCCCGGTCACCACTTTCCTTGACAACTATGATGATTACAAGACTGGGTGATTGCCTGATGTTTGTGGGCCTCGCCTGATGATTGCTTGGTCATCTGTAGTAATCTTGAAGTAATTTTCATTATAGTTTAGTATAGCTGACAGTATAGACTATTTTAGGAGTATGGTGTATTTGGAACAGTATTTGGTACTGCCTGCTTCGTGCTTGAAAATGACCTCGGTTTAACTTTAGTCAATTTCGGCCTCAGGATTCCGAAAATCGCACTCTCAGATCGCTCCGACGATCGCAGGTGCCTCAAAATCGCGTTTAAAAAGTGAAATTTTGGATTTTTCTCACTTTTCTCATTTTTCTGGTTTCCCGACCGTTTGAGCGCTGCCGCGCATCGATATTTGATTCCCTTGTGCGTGTTCTTATGTCGGGAAAGCCCTGATTGGTGTAAAGTATTTTTTATTCCTTTTCTTAAACCTGTAATTCGTACTGGAACGGTTTAAAATGGATTGTATCCGCCGTTCTAGGGTCTATTTTCTGGATGTAAACTTAATTTAATTTATTGCTTAAATCACTATTTTATTTAATAATCTAATTGACTAAGTTTTCTAAATTGATTAATATATGGTTCTGATGTGTATGAGTTGTCTCTGTATCTATGTGGGTAGCTGCTGTCGTCATCTAGTAATTCTATAGATGATGGGGATCTGCTATGAAGAATTACATGTTTAATTCATGTTTTTCTGCTTTTTATTAAATGGTTACTTATTGCTTATTCTACGTTGTTTTCACGTTTTTTTGTTTGCTTCTAAAGTTCTCTCTCTATTAACTGTTTAAATTCACCCTGATCGTTTTTCTGTATAAAGGTCGTCAATTCGGCTGCTGTCGGCAGTAATGGTAGTCTCATGTCTTCTACCCCGACGTGTTAATGCGTGCCCCCTGCTGTGTTGATACGCAGTTGTGGGTTAATGCGCCCAGCTGGTGGCGGTATGGTCGTTATCGCCCTCCGGACAGCTTAACGAGTCTCACCCTGGTCGTTCACGAGATAGCGTGTCATCCCTACAGGTGGCGCGCTTCTATTTGGACATGGGTATGGTGACTAATGAGGTTGTTTGTGTGGTGGCTACCGCATTAGACTTGTCTGTATGTCTGTGTCTGTATACTGGATGTGATATGTGTGATACATTTGTGGTGTTTTTCGGAAGACGTTTACAGTGTTTGTTAGGATGTAGCCAGCTGTATGTCTGATAGGGATGGTGCCTGGTGGTTCCCCTCCCCCCCTCCCCCCCCCCCCCCCGGTATGCTACTGTTTACCCATTATCTGGGTGCGCCCCTTGCAGTGGTATGTGCAGCTGTGACGCATTGCTGTGCGCCTACACGTTGCCATATATGCTGTGATAGTGTTACGGTATATGCCTGGTTACGATACATTAGCATACGCGCTATACTGGCGTTGGTTGTTGCTTGAGCCTTCCCCCTCCGCTTCCATGTTTGGAGGTGCGCGTCGCGTGGGCTCCCTCCCACTTCCCACCCCCCATGGATTACTCGTGGTACCGGTGTTCATGCTTGGTATGCGCGGGGTATTTGGATACTGCCCTCTACAACTCCCTCCATCCCTCCCTGTCGCTGTGTGCGGTGTGGAGTGTATTTCTGGTCGCTCTCACTGCCCTGTTACCTTACTGGATGATATTTTTGAGTAGGCTAATTCTGTCCCTCCGTTTCGTTGTCTTTGTGTAAGTCTGTAAGTTTAAGTATCAAGTCTGGAAATTAGCCCACCTTCCTTGTGGGATGCGTAATTGGGTTGGCTATTACCTAACCCCCCCCCCCCCCCCCTATAGGATCCCTGATTATGGATCGGTATGTCTGCTGATACACATCTGGATGGTAGCTATTCACTGGCGATGTTTTTGAGGCGCTAGCTCGCTTATTTACGGAAATACAGCGGATTTTGTGTTTCCTATGGACTTCTCAGTGTTAAAGCGCTTCCATTCCTTTTCCCCCCACAATAGCCTCACGTTCTGGCACTGCCGTGGTACTTATTATACGTTGCCTATTACGATAGGCTACGCATTCCGATTTGTCTGTTAAATTCTAATAGTTTAATAGCGATGCCTATAGTGTATTTGATTAATTATTTTCTGCAATAGTCTCGGTTTTGTCAGTGGAACTGTGACCTATTCCCGTCATTGTCGCCTAGATTCCACCCCCCCCCCCCCCCCCCGCCCCTCACACCTCGACATGTGCCGTTTGATGTGGTGACGCGGCCCGCTCTACCGCCCGCTGGGCTTGGCTTGCCGGTGGGCCCGTTGAGTGAGCGTGTCGCTATCACCCCCCCCCCCCCCCCCCCGCTAGATACGTGATACTTCAGGATACATTACGTTTTTGGTTCGGAATTTTCTTCATTTCTTACGGAGAATCTGTTTTTGATCGGCTGTAATTTGTTGGTTGTAATTTGTGCTGTTGCTAGTTCTTGCTGTGAAAGAACCCCCCCCCCCCCCCCACGTTGGTTGATTTTCCTGCAGGTTTTGGTTGTGTTTCTGCAATGACTATCGCCCATGACGGCTATAGTGACCTATTATGTCAGTAATAGGGCATGTTTCGGTGTTAATTGCGTTTATAGGCACTTACCATCGTTTATGCTGTGCTGTTAAAGTTTCATTTGGATTGGCTCAGTGACTGCTGTTGTTGGTGGCTTAATTTTCTTATTTGATTACAGGGAATCTGGTTTTGATGGTAATGTATAAGGGTGCGGAGTTGACATCTGCCCTCCCCCCATCCCCCCGCACCCACTTCCCTGCGTGGCGAGTTGCGGTGTATGTCGGCTATAGCATCAGCTGGTTACTGCCACGTTGCCTACTAAAGGCGTGGTTCGGTATTTTATAAGTCAAAACTGTAAAATTTCAATATTATTTCTTATGTGTCTCATATTTGTCGTTTTTCTATTTGTCCCTAAGTTTCAAATGTTTTTCTCCCTGGAATTATAGGTCATTGGTGTTTTCATTTGATGTGGTACTTGAATTAGTATTGCATATGGATTATCCTGACATACTCGTGACATACTGTATGTTGCCCATATTATCCTGATTTATGTACTTATTGGCTTCCTTATTGCATATATCCTAATTTGGGATAGTATGTGTGCGTTTTTCAACCTGCCACGTATCCGCTAATTAATAACATCTGTTTTATCGGTGACTGTACTACAAGTCGTTTGGTGCCATTATCTAGGCTCTAGGAGCATTTTTAGGCGTTTTAGAGGCATGTTTCGGTTTTCTGTCTAAATTCAGTCTAGTCTGGCTTTGTTTTGGTCTAGAGGACGCCAGCTGGCGTGCCCCCACGTGACCCGCGTGACCCTGTGACCTTTGGTGTTTACCCTCCATCAGCTGATGCCCTGCTGGTGGGTGGGGGCCCGACTGGGTGCTCACGCCTGGGTCCATGCGCTCCACGTAGACTTGCCTTATTCCTAATTCATATATTTTATTTTCCTTTGAATTTCATGGATTTGTCGCTTTGCCAAGCTGTAATGTATGTCGTCTGTGGTTAAATGCCTGTTCTTTGTCTACTAGGGTTCTGAATCATTTCAACCTGGTTTTATGTCTTGGATATAGTTTGTGTACAGTATACAGTTATTTCCTTCTGTATACGTATGTTTCATTTTTTCTTGTTTTTCTTTTCTGCTTTCTAGCAAGTCCTGTCGCTGGTCTTGCCACATTTCATGTATAATTGGTTTTTCTTTGAATAATTATTTTTCCTGATTGCTTAAGAAGTTGTCTTGGTCATTTGTTTATTCTAACACAATGATTTTGATGCGCAGTTTTGTCAATGTGCTGCGTTTGTTGCATGGTTGTATTGGCTTTCGTTGGTCCATCTTTAACATTGACATTTATTGTTGCTTATTCTAACACAGTGACATTGTTGGTCAAGGCATTTCATTTCTTGCTTTGTCTTTGAAATTGATTTTTTTCTGATTTTCTTCTAACTAAGAAATTGTTAATTGCCTTGAGGTCCGGATAATTAGGATTTCATTTGGCTGCAGATTGGTTCTTGGGATACTCTTCAGTTCTGGACTGTTGAGTCTAATGATGATGCTGTTTTATATGGCTCATTATCTCTTGTCGTTTGGTCTTAATTAAGTTGGTCATATCTTGAAAATTATTTTAACATTTTTGTGATTTTTAATTTTGGATTCTTTTAAAATTCTGTCGGTTCTATTGGATGGCATCGTGCATCACGACTGGCGTCGTGGCGTGTTCGCAGAATCTTATGCGAGGTGTCAATGAGACACTTCTGTCTGGTTAATTGAGTTCATTATAGCTTTAATACGTGTTTCTCTTTTGTTCTCTGTGTTCTCTTCTATGCTTATTTCGGGTTTTTCTGCAGTCATGGCTTCCCCCGAAACTCTTTGTGTTCTTAGTGGAGAAAAATGTGGTGTCGGTTTTAGAACCTGGACGCCTTATCTCTACGGCAGACATGAGTCGAGTGGTACAAGCCTTTAGGGTTCATATCCCTAGGGACACTGAGGTTAATCCCCAGTTTGCCACTATACACCTTTGTAATGATAAGGCTCGTCGTTATGATTACCCTCGATGAAAGTGCACCACTTCATCTTGCCTGTCAGCGGGTTGAGTCTGTTGATTTATGGTTCGATAGTATTCTTGAGTCGTATGCCTGACGTTTCTTTAAGGAACGAGCTTGCCTTGTGTCTATGGTTAAACCCCTGAGGATTGTCTCTTTGGATCATTCTGGGTTGCCTAGTCGCGGTGCTCATGGCGGAATGCCGGTTCTCAATCTGATTGGTGAGCTTTCGTACCATTTGTTTGGTACAGCTCGCGCGGATGACGTAGAGATAAATGCCAGACGTTTAGGTGTTCATGCTGATATGGTGAAAACGATCGAGTGTCATTCGGTACCCATCAAATGATTTGTTTAGACTGACCCTTGATGTTCATGTTTGGTCAGATGCTTTGTTAGATGATAATCAGCTTGAAGTGGTAATGGATCCGATTCCGGCGGATCTCCGTGAACTTCTCGAAGACAGTTCAGCTAAATTGGCTTTTGAAGAACTGGCCCTTACAGCTGAAAGTACTTTTGGGATTCCGTGGACCGCGATTGGTTTGGTCATTTTGGTTATTCTTGCCATTTGTCTGGGTTGTACAGCTCTGTGCTATCTGCGGCGTGTTGTTTTTGGCATGACCGCTGCACAGGTGATTACCCATGCGGCAGCTGTGGCTATCGACTATGTCCCGACCTGCCCTCCTCCAGTTGTCTGTGAGTCTGCTGCTGCGAGAGATTCGGCCGTCTCTGTGGTCATTCTCCTCCTGATTGCGTTGACCATTTTCTTTGCTGTTAAGTGGCAACGTTCTCGGAAATCTGTCAATACAGATGGTCTGTACATTCAGATAGCGGCTCCTGATGCGATGGTGACTATCTTTCTTGGAGAGAGCATTTGTCGGTATGGAGCGTGCTGCTGTCCGTTTGCACAAACATGCTTCAGCGACGGTTTCCTCCGCTCCTGTTGTTGGTGGAGCTTCGGCTCCCCCTCCTCTGAGGAGGACTGGTGATTTGCCGCCAGTCCCCCTTCCACAGGTTTACGAACAATCTGTCCTAATTTTACCATCTATGGGTATTTTTCGCATTACTACCTTGTATAATGGAATTTGTTTCTAGTCTCTGCTTATTGGTCATTCTCATGTGTCTACATGGGCAGATTGCTATTAACCGCCCGGTTTTTCTGCTTATACTTATGCGGACTAACCGTGCATAATGTGGCGTGTCTGTACTGCATGTTTTCATTAGTTCCTATAAAAGAAGTACTTGAAAACCCTTGTCCTTGCAGCATGACAAGGCCATAAACAAATAAGCTGTGTGTCGTATTATGTTGCATGATTAGTGTGTGTTTGTTTCTGTATCTTATTTTATATAGGTTCCTAACCCAAGTAACGATTTAATAATAATAATAAATTTATAAGAAACAAGGTAAAGAACTAAGGAACGATTGTTGAAGACAGGCTAATTGATCTTTTTGTGATCAAGTACCGTGTCTTCAAGCCAAACCCGGAAGAGTGTGCTGTAACCAAGTTAAGCACAAAGTATTGACACTCTGCTGTCGGGACAAGGTCAGATCCAACAGGATCAGACTGAAATCCTACAGCCGAGGATGCCTCCCGCCGTGACACGGGCTGAGAAATCAGCGAAGCCCTCCCAGGCTAAGCCGATGGATCAACCCGAGGAACAGGGTGGGGCACTGGGGGTGAATGCCAACATCATCCCGTTGGAGTCCGGAATCTTTTTAGATACCAGACTGACCTCTCTGCAGCAGTTGATGTCTCAGTTCCAGCCTACCTCTGCACTGAGTCCACTGCGACCAGAGAGGACCGCCCCGGCAACGTCGGTTCCACCGACAGCTACCACACCCAGTCAGTCGGAAATTCTCGACCTCAAGATATCCTCTGACGAGGATATCTAGGGTTGACAAGGACCGGCTCGATTGGTGCCTAGTAGGCTGGGAAGACGCCGTCTAAACTCGGAACCGGCAGAGTCAACAACTCTCCTGGATCCGAAGTCAGACGGGTATGGGAAGTCCCGGGGAGGAAAATTTTTTTCCGACCTAACTACTTCCAGGATTTGGGGCCTCCTAACCAGAATTCTGCACTTTCTCAGCAAACCGCAAGGATCGCTGAGAGGGGTAGAGGAAAAGTTAGGAGCGACCTATGATAAGCGATCCTGGGTTGGGGCTGAGGAAAGTCAGTAAAATGACTTCCCCAAGGCACAACCCTGGTTTCAGACGGCTGAAAGTTCTTTCGATGGTCAGGCCCGTAAAAGGCCCCCATCACGAAAACCTCCAGCCTGTGGTGTGGATTCTGTCCACACTAGTCTCTGGTACCAGGTAAGGAAGACTATGCCTTTCAGGTATGGAACTGACTTACCAGGTCTGTGTCGCAACTGAGTTCGTCGACTCGATAATGAGATAGTAGACGTAATCCCTGTTCTGTTGGATTACGCCGACTACTTCTACCTTGGGTCGATGATCGTAAGTTCTGAATCCGGCTTAAAATTGGGGCCTTAATTGGTACTCTATTTAAGCCGAAGAAAACTATGCCAGTATAGCTGGAGCCAAATAAAAGAACACTGATACCACACACTCTTACCAGGTGGATGGAGAATTGTTTTTGCCTTTTTAGCCGTTATTTCCGTATTCAGAAACTTTTCAACTCAGAAGGTGTCGAGCGAGGCTGACCCTTCTTCTACATATGGATGTCTTCCAAACTGAAGAACAGTGGGAAGCCCAGCACCCGCCGGTATCGGGCTGAATGTAGTAGGTCTGCTATGCCGGTGGGCCAGCTGGGCTCGATACTCCAAGATGAGAAAGAGAATGACACTTCACTCACCGGGAGCCAACAATGGACTTCAACAAGATCCGGAACAGCTGGAGGCAGAGTGCTCGACAGGCCGGGCTGACCACCTGTAGGTCCGCGACTGTCGAGTCTTCCCTGCCCAACGCTCAAGAATACGCTCCCCGGCTCAAGATGGGTGAATATCACATTTATTCAAGATGCTAGCGAGGCTAGTCCTTCATTCTTCAAATATTGTTTCCTAAATGTCGTATCTTCCATATTTTTAATATAACTTCTCCGTCTTACAATTCCACCTTTTTCACTTATACATTGGTATCAGTGAATTCTTGTGAACACCAGGAAGCTAGAGAGTAGACCAAGAACTGCTGGATTTACGTTATAATTTTTAACTGGGATGTCCCCTAGCAGCATAATGGCTGCCTTGGTCCCCCCCGTAGTAAAAACTGGGAGGGGTAATGTAGTGGGGTGGGAATCCAGCAGTGTTCGTTTGTTTCACGGAAGGTGGCGCGACATGCCGATCTATACTGTGTAGTGATTCCGGACAACGCCGCACACGAGAGTGGCGCGGCAGGGGCCGGGATTACGTAACGCTGGGTATATATACTCAGCGTTCACAGTAGGTCGACAGGCTGTCCTCCCGCGTCTCTTCTACGGAACAGACCCTTGGGCCCTCACTTTGAAGGCGGGTTCTTGTAACCTTCCTGGTGGTTAGGCGAGTCTTTCAGATTAGCCTCTCCAGCGTTACCTGGCACCTACGTGCTGGGATACTGTACTTGTGGGAAAGATCTTCCAGATCTTTCCGGGAAGTAGTGAATAATAAACATCTCTGTTTATTAAAAGACGTTGTTGTGTCATTTGTGACTAGGTCTGTGCAAACTAACCGAAAACCGAACCAACCTACGTAGAGTGCGTAGGGTGGGATCCTGCCTGGAACTAGCGTTCTGGATTGGGGTCATCCAACCTGCTAGACAGGCGCCGACCACCACAGTACCATTTCCCTTGTAAGTACTATGTTGCTGGTTTCAGATTATAAACAGGCAGTCGATGACTCATCTTATCCATAATCATAAAGGACATTAAAAAAGTCCACAGGAGACTTGCAGGGGATTCACCCACTGGAGTTATTTATATATCAGCTATATATATCATATTAGCTGAATAACACAGCTTCACCCCACCCCCCTGCCACAAGCCATAGTGATGTTGGTTTGGGGGGAAACAGGGCATGGATTTGATGTGCTGCACCCATTTGCTGTAAGACTAATTTAATTCACTTATTGTGACAGCATAATTCCTTCGTTGAAATCAACTTTGCCAAATTAGAGTTGCACATGATGTCATATCAATTACTGTGATAAAACGTTGACATCTATGAGGAAAAGACAAAGAGGGGGACTTTCCCCTACACTGCATAAACATCATTATTTTACATATGGATGCGCCAGGCATATATAGGTAGTTATTTTAATTTGATGACAAAATAGAGTCTGATACCATAAAACACACAGGAGATGGGATAGACACCCACAACCCTGGTCGAAACAATTTAGGGGACAGTTCTAGAGTTATTATGAAAGGGAATAACAATAAATTGAACAACCCCGACAAGAATTCGGACATTTGCAACAACAATGTATTGAATTCTACCAATTTCTCTTTCTCTTCGGCACAGGTGATTGATGACCTCCTACCACCCTCGGTGCACAAAGCATGGCGCGACCTCCGGGAAGCAAACTGCAAAATGCATAAATGCGAGGCACGGGGGGCCTTCTACAGGACCTGCGTGGAAGCCGACCATATTGAGCCATGGTCTGCTGGCCTGGCCCCCATGCCAGGTTATCTCAACCAAGACGCACGCAAGCGCATCATCGATGAACGTCGACAGTCTAGCCTGCGCATTATGGAGATTGCGGCCACCTCACTTGCGAGACAGCAACAGGTCGCAAGAGATGAGAAGAGGCAACTCTCCGAAATGATTGAGTCGGCCTTGATCAAGACCGGCAAATAACAAGAAGCCGCGGAAGACGAGGTGAAGCAAATGCGGAAGCATACGGATCTCTCGGCTAAGAGAGACTGGCGCTGCAAAAGGGTAATCCTCGATGAGAGGGTCCAGAAGAGGCACCAGCGGGCTCCAACAAGCACCCAACTCAAGGACCCTTACACTAATCGCCCTACAAACATCCGCTATGCCGACCAGTCCAACCAGAAGGAGGATTTTCCACCAAACCCGCAATGGGGCGGGGAAAGGGTGGAAAGGGCGGCAAGGGACCCAGAGAAAAGGGTCCGTCCGGCAGACGGAACCGGGGCCGGGGCAGATACCAGTGTCCCAGCAGCCGGGGAAATTACTCCACCCGCCTGTGAGCCAGCATAACACTGATCCAGACAATGAAACAAGTAAAGAAACTAAAGTTTATTCCTTGTGTTGTCGTTGTTCTTTCTGTAAAACACCATCTAACAAGTCAGATATTACCAACAGTGGTGAAATGAGGGTAAAATGCAAATCGGATAGAAATCCTAGGTCTAATAAAGATACCACCACCAAGGCCGACAGTGGGCAACCCAGTACCAATATTCAATAGAATATTAACATTGAAGGGCTGACGCAGGACAACCAGTCCAGTAAGGTCTCCAAAAATTTGGTAAATGTAACAACAGGTGGCAATATAAAGAAACAACCCAATATCGTAAAAAGAAAATTGGGAGATACGGTTATCAATCTCTCGAGCTATAAGTTAACTGGTCCCGAACATTCGGTACTCAATAAAGGTCTAAACTTCTGCCCGACTCAATCGAAATTTGAGGAGGGAGACATCAAACTGGAATTAGACAAATTCCATCGTAACCTCAGAATCAGGCAGTTCTGGGAAAAACGAAACGACACCAAGCGTCCAGACAACGCAAGCACAACCCCCACTTCACTGGGACTGGCCTTCAACAATGATCAGCTGAAGAAAGACCTAAAGGACAAATCCCTGTGGACTGCCCCACAGGGCTCGGCTAATCTAGAAGGGTTTATAGCTATAAACGAAATCTCTCTGTCCCAAAAAAACGTGGGTAAACGTAGGGTGAAACACAACATCACATGGGAAGAAAGATCCAGTCTAAAAAGTCTAGCTAAAAACAATGATTTAACGATCAAACCTGCTGATAAGGGGGGAGCCATCGTGGTAATGAACACCTGAGACTATGTGACTGAGGCCAATAGGCAGTTAGACGATGAAAAGGTGTATGTAAAAACCAGCAAAGACCTAACCGAAACTCATAACACCCAAATCAACAGCAAAATAGAGAAAATGATTTCGAAGGGAGAAATAACCAAAGACTTAGGAGAATGTCTGAAAACAAATCAGGCACGAAACCCCCACATATATTTCCTTCCGAAAATACATAAGGCAAAACTCCCACCACCAGGTAGACCCGTGGTATCAGCCAACGGCTGTCCCACGGAAAAAATCTCACGCTTTGTGGACCATTTCCTAAAACCGGAGGTTCCCAAAATAGACTCGTACGTCAAAGACACAAACCATTTCCTCAACACAATCTCAGAGTTGGGAGAAATGGAAAGGGGAGATATACTGGGCACTCTGGATGTGAGTGCCCTGTATACCAATATCCCGAATGCCGAGGGCATAGAGGTAATACGAGACAAACTCACAAAAAACAGAAAAACAGGAGCCAAGCCCTCCACGGAGAGCTTGCTAGATCTCCTAGAAATGGTGTTAAGTAAGAACAACATACAGTTCAACAGTACGAATTACCTACAGATCAGTGGCACGGCGATGGGAACCAGACTGGCCCCATCGTACTCAAACCTATTCATGGAAGCCTTAGAAACAAAGCTTCTGGCAGGGTATCACTACAAACCAAAAGTATGGCTCAGGTACATAGATGACATATTCTTTATATGGCATCATGGTGAAAGTGAAATGGAGTTCCATGAAACCATCAAGTTCACCACAGAACATTCACCAGAGAGAATAAACTTCCTTGACACCACGGTGCACAAGGGAGAGGATGGAAGGTTGTACACAGACCTGTACACAAAACCTATGGACGAGAACACCTATCTTAGGTTTGACTCGGCCCATCCACCATCTCAAAAGCGGAGCATCCCATACCCACAACTACTGCGAGTAAAGCGGATATGCAGCAGGAACGAGGACTATGAAAGAAATGCTGAGAGAAAAATGAAGGAGTTCAAAGACAGGGGGTACCCGAAAGAACTCCTGAGGGACTGCAAACTCAAGGTAGACAAACTGGGCCTAGAGGCAGTAAGAAACCCCCAAAAAGGAAAGAAAGAGGAAAGTCAGGAGGAAAAAACCTTCATGACCAGCACGTTCCGACAAGATTGCAACATCCTGCCGGAGATTGTGGAAAAGAATTGGGAAGTGCTGGGGAAGTCCACCACGACCAAAAAGATCTACCAAAGCAAATTGATCAAAGGGTACAAAAGACCAAAAAACGTAGGGGATCATCTAGTGCGGGCCAGAACAACATATGACCCGCATGCGAAGATGAAACCCGAACTGGGGAAAAAAACCTCCCGCAACATCTGCAAGAAAATCAACTGCAAGTATTGCAAGATGATAAAAAAGACGGGAACGATCAAATCAACACACAATGGGTTGACACACACAACAAAGCACAATGTGTCATGCAATAGCTCCAATGTAATTTATTGCATTGAATGCACAAAGTGCGGCAAACAATATGTGGGCCAAACCAAAAGAAAGGTCAAAGAACGGGCCTCGGAACATATGAGGTCGATTCAGAAAAAGTCTAGAATCAGTGATGTTCCGACACATTTCAACCGAGCAGACCACTGCGGGATAGAAAATGTGTCAGTATATATCTTGGACTTCATTTTTCAACACCCGGACAGCAAACGGGGGAAGAAACTGAGGGACAAGATAGAGTACAATTGGATCCACCGGCTACAAAGCCAGGCTCCCAATGGTCTAAATACAATGGACAGCAGATACGGATAATGTCACATCAATGCCACGTCAAACATTTTTTCCCGGGAAAACGCCCGGAAAGAAATTTGATAACCATAATATCAACCTGACATTATCCCAGACATCTGAACGATCTGCCCGGTCAAAGGCAAACGCACCCAAAAAATGTGGTTCCGAAATAAACCCGCAATAAACAAAAAGCTTCGGCAAAAAGCCTGATGAGATAATCCTATCGAAACTACTGAGGATGGCCCCCCAATAGGGGGGTCGCCAGTCGAAATGTGAAAACATGAGACAGATATGGAACCAGCCCCTGCAGGGTTAAAACACACACCCTCACTGAGTAATACAAGGCGACAGGGGACCAGTCCCCAGCCTGTTGACACTAGAGGTCAGGTCAGATCCCACTGGTACCTGACAATGACAGTGCAAATATCAACAAACTCAGGAAGTACACACACACTGATTGGTCAAACCAACCGCTCCCGCCATCGCAGGTCGGTAGGGACCAATGAGTACAAGGGTCAGGGTTCAAATACACGGGTAAACCAACCAGAACCATGGTTCAATATCACGGTGCCTTCGCCACGCCGCCACGGCGGGATCCGAAAAACACCGGACAGATCACTCACTCAGTAGTCGCTGCCGACGCCACGTCAAACCAACCTTGATTTATGAATAAACAATGACCATCATGATAAGCAGAAGATCGGTAGCTTCGTGTTTATATATATTTTGTGAATAAAAACAACCGTTGGATATTATTAAATCTGAACCGAAGTTGGCCTAAAATAGGCGCCTATGTAAAATATAACCGTCCATGGTGTCCGCCTATCTAAGGCCTTACACACTACTGTAGCAGATTTGTTCGCATCAATATATATTGTCGTTAAAGTTGATGAAACCCCCATACATATTCAAATATGATCCCTACCTACATGATTCTAAAGTATTATGAAATAAACCGACTCCTAAGGTGATCTAAGCAATATCGAAAGTTTGAACTCGAGCACCATAGCAAAACTGTTGTTGGGGGCGGGAGTCGTAGTGTCAATATGGATGGGTATGCTGATTCCTCTACGCAATGGACGCTGTGTAAAATCATTTCTCCTCGTCAAATAGCGGATTAACAACAGAAATGGAACCCAGCACGCTCATTATAAGGCTTGTGCGTACAAAAGGATATAAATATTATGGCGGAAAAACCATCGAAAGTGTGGTTAATACTGTCATAACTTCGGATCTGAGGCTGGGAATATAGGTGTCAAGTCCAGTGCCAGCGCCATGTCTGCTAAGCTGCCTGCTACAAGTCGATGCGACAACACACAGAATTGCCATTTATATCATCCTATGGCGTCAACAGTGTAAACTGAGACCAGCATTATGTTCATCTGATCAGCAGCTATACGAAGGTGTCAGACTTGACACGGTGGAATTAACCTAACGCTTTGTAACTAATATCGGCAAAGCCTCTATAGAGTGCTGTCTAGATTATAAGGTTGAGTCTATGGGAAGCCGTGTCACTGCTCGAACAGTAGGGTTGTCAAGTTATAATACGAAATCAGCTCGCATCGGGTTTAAACTCTAGTTTCATGATTAATGATATATATATTGATAATCTACACACTGTAAGCTACCTTCCTATGTAAATATTGTCCAGGTTTGACGAGTTCAGATTTAATAATTCAAATTTAACCTTGGGCATTACGCAGTCGGCTTGCTGGTTCAGTCGAATTTCATACGATGATCACAAAATCAGCTCAGATAGGGTTTAAACATTAGAATTAACCACAGGGAAGTGTATTTTCACATTCTATAGACTCCAAGGTTTCTTCCAGTATGTATTTTATCATATTTAAAAGAGCAGAGACCAAGATATTAAAATATTATGATGCGAGTTATGCACGTTGAATTCTGGCCTAGCTCGATCCGCCATTGCTTATACTGTGTAGTCAGGGTGGTCGAGCTGTCATTAGAAATCAGCTCGCACCGGGTTTAAACTTTAGATTAATGATGAATGATACGTATATTCATAATCTACATACTGTAAGGTTTGTTTCTATCTGAATAATGTCCAGGTTTGACGAGTTTAGATTTAATAATTCAAATTTAACCTTGGGTATCACGCAGTCGGCTTGCTGGTTCAGTCGAATTTCAGAGCAGCTTTTCTAAATCATATCGGACAGGGTTTAAACAATAGAATTAACCACAGGGAAGTATATATTAACATTCTGTAGACTTCAAGGTTTGTTCCAGTATGTATTTTAGCAAATTTGGACGAGTAGAGACCAAAATATTGAAATATTACGATGCGCATTACGCACGTTGAATTCTGGCCTAGCTCGATCCGCCATTGCTTATACTGTGTAGCTAGGGTGGTCAAGCTGTCATTAGAAATCAGCTCGCACCGGGTTTAAACTTTAGATTAATGATTAATCATATGTATATTCATAATCTACATACTGTAAGGTTTGTTTCTATCTAAATAATGTCCAGGTTTGACGAGTTCAGATTTAATAATTCAAATCTAACCTTTGGGTATCACACAGTCGGCTTGCTGGTTCAGTCGAATTTCATACAATGATCACAAAATCAGCTCAGATAGGGTTTAAACATTAGAATTAACCACAGGGAAGTGTATTTTCACATTCTATAGACTCCAAGGTTTGTTCCAGTATGTATTTTCTGGTTATCTGGCCACTGGCGAATTAGAAATTGATTATATTGTTTGCTATATCAGACCGTCTGTCCATAGCTTACTGTGTGGAGGGGGCTGCCGAGTGGGCACGGATTGAATCATAAATCATCTCGCCCAGAGTTTATCATTGGAATTAATGTAATTCTGTTTATATATTGATCATCTACACTCTCTAAGCTACAATCCTATGTAAATATTGTCCAGATTAGTCCAGGTTAGAATTAATAATCAAACAAAGAAAGTCGGCATTACGCAGTTTTGTGGTTTGGCTAACTAAATCATATATTTCGGGGTTTAAATCTTAGATAAATGAATTTTCGTATATTCTAACGTGAACTACACACTCTCAGCTTCATGATGATATAATATTGTCCATTTTGGTCGATTCGAGACCAAGTAATCGAAATATTAAGATGCGCCATACGCACTCTCTATACTTTACTATAGGTTCAGTATGGGAGTGTGGATCTGGGCCAGACACGATTCAGAAATTCATTTATTATAAGGATTTAACTTGGATTCTATTACTGAAGACATTAATATTCGTAAACTACAGATTCTCAGCTTTCTCCTGATATATATTTTGTGTATTTCAGACGATTTGGGACTTAGTTATCGAATTTAATTTATTGAAAATTTTACTAAAGGATTTGTAGGGGAGTGGTGCGCTGGTCGAGATACGATTTAGAAAATCATGTATTATGAGTATCTATCTTGATATATATCACTGTAGACATTAATATTCATAAACTACGGGTTCTTAGCTTTCTCCTGATATATAATTTCTGTATTTCGGACAATGTGGGGCTTATTTCGCCATAGCTGGGTTCTAAGACATCTTCTTCAAAAAGATTTCTTTGAGGCTTTTAACCTTGAATCTATGAACGGGGACTTATATCAGGGTAAACTACACTGTCCGAGGTTTGTTTATATGAAATATCATTCAATTTGAACCAGGGGATGATTTAGAATTTAATTAACGAAAACAGTCATCTAAGCTGAGCCTTTACTATGGGTGCAGTAGGGGAGTTAGGCGCTGCGCAAGACACAATTTAGAAAATCATTTATTTTCATGATTTAACTTGAAATATATGATTGGAGACATTAATATTCGTGAATGAGAGATTCTGGGCTTTCTTTCGATATATATAATGTGCAATTCGGACATGGTGGGACTTAGATATTGATTTATGAAAATTAGATTCCAGCAGTGACTATATTGGCTTATTTCGCCATAGCTGGGTTATAAGACATCTTTTTCAAAATGATTTCTTTGAGGCTTTCAGCATTGAATCTATGGACAGGGACTTATATCAGGGTAAACTACACTGTCTGAGGTTTGGTTATATGAAATATCATTGACTTTGAACCAGCGAAGAATTTAGAATCGATTTAACAGAAAGGGTAATCTATCATAGGCTTTACTATAGGAGCGGTACAGTAGTAGGGCTCAGGTCAGGACATGATTTTGAAAATCTTTTTTTAATAGGTTTTAACTTGAAATATATGATTGGAGACATCAATATTCGTAAATTAGATACTCTCAGCTTTCATTTGATATATATCTCGACCATTTCGGACAAGTTGGGACTTAGATATTGATTTTTGAAAATTAGATTTGAGCAGTGACTATATTGGCTTATTTCGCCATTGATTATACTATGGACTCGCCTAAGGATTCTAATGGAGTTTGATCATTACAAGGCTACATGTGGTTATTTCCCACACTCTAAGGATCATCTACATATAGATTTAATGTCCAGGCTGATATATTGAATTTGGAAAATTCGACTTGTGCCTATTCAGCATTGACATCTCCAGGAGGAGTTAACTTTTAAATCGATTGCTGGACAATGATTGACTATATCTACAGACGAATACTTCTGAAAGGCAGAAAAGAAGACAAGGTAGGTGAAGTAAGATTTAAAATATATTTTAATATTGTGTATGTATTTTTTTCAGATCAATTATTCAGCAATATTGTTCAATATATATATATACAGGTTGACAAGGCTTGATACATTTCCAGGTGCAGCAGTCGTCATCGTATTCACAATATGTGTTCAATATGTACATAGCTTAGTGTTGGTTATACACAGATAGGCATGTTTTATTTCAGATTCAACAAGGTATAAATATATTCAGTGTCTGTCTGGCACTCGACGTGGTCAGACCTACAGGCTTTTTCTCCGATATAATAATCAATTTAACCACTTCTGGTCGATATATTTTCACAAAATGTACATGTGGAGAACCTTGAAGGTCTATAGATCGTCCAGGATTTCTTTGTTTCAGGCTGATACCGTATATTAGATACAAAAAACAATTATAGTTTGTGTCCATACACTTCTCAGGTGAATCATAGAATAGCATTACGTGCTAGATCACATAGGCAGGAATGTTTCAGGTTGATATTTAAATTTATCGGTGTCTAGCTGGCACTTGACATGGTCGGAGGTGGGGGCTTTATCGCCGATATGATAATCAATTTAACCACTTCTGGTCGATATATTTACACAAAATACACATGTAGAGAACCTTCATGGTTCATAGATCACCCAGGACGTCTTTCTTTCAGATTGCTACAGTAGATTAGATACAAAACCAAAATATATTTTGTGGTCGTACACTTCTCAGGTGAATCATAGAATAGCATTACGTGCTAGATCACATAGGCAGGAATATAGCAGGGTGATATACATTGATTCATTTTCTGAAAACATTCAACAAGGTATATGATCCATTTTTACAGTTCTGTGGTTGATCTGAGACTGATTCAACGTTATATATGGAATGATAATCAATTTCAAGGTTGCGAAAGATGAGACAAATGAGGCTGTGGGGTGCTTTGATCCAGTTTGAAATACTCGACAAGGTATACATTGATTCAGTGTCTTCTGGCACTCGACGTGGTCGGACATGGGGGCTTTATTGCCAATATAATAATCAATTTAACCACTTCTGGTCGATATATTTTCACAAAATGTACATGTGGAGAACCTTGAAGATCTATAGATCGTCCAGGATTACTTTGTTTCAGGTTGATATCGTAGATTAGATACAAAACCATATGGTTTGTGTCCATAGACTTCACAGTTGAATCATAGAATAGCATTACGTGCTAGTTTACATAGGCAGGAAAGGTTCTGGATCATATAAATTTATCGATTAGCGACTAAAAAACAATTCACACTAACAGTTGAATCATAGAATAGCATTACGTGCTAGATCACATAGGAATGGTTCAGGGTGATATAAATTTATCAGTGTCTGTCTGGCACTCGACGTGGTCGGACTTACAGTCTTTTTCTCCGATATAATAATCAATTTGACCACTTCTGATCGATATATTTCCACAAAATGTACATGTAGAGAACCGTGATGGTTCATAGATCGTCGAGGTTTACTTTGTTTCAGATTGATAACGTAGATTAGAGACAAAAATAAACCAATAAAAACAAATCACTGGTGTACAGGTTGTCGAATAGACATCCGATCGAAAGGTTACATGGGGTATACATATAATTTAGAATTTCAGGTTCGAAAATTGAGTTGACAAGGGATTTTTTGCGATAGAAAATTACAAGTAGCGAAAGCCACAGGCAGATTTATATGTAACAAGGTATAATTCACCGATAATATGAGAAATTTGGATATCGTGGGAAGTGTGCTTTTGACTTTTTTACTTTAATTTGGAGCCTAAAAGGGTGGGTGGGGGGTGAGATGGCTGATCATTTTGACTTCCTATTCCTCTGTGGCACTGTCAGAAATTTCGAAATTTGATTTTGTGTGATAAATCCGAAAACAATGTGGGAGACAGAGGTGAGTACCACAGGTTTTACAACCGTAGCGAGTTTGCTTCCCAGGGCCAAATCTGTTCTTGTTACGATAATAGCAAACCCGGCAAAAAGATTTACGTTCTAAGTCATCAGGAAAACATCTCCTCGTTAGGCCATTTGCAGAATCCGAAAGTGGTCTAGCGACTTCCTCGTTAGTTACAGTCATAATCTGCTGGACCAGACAGAGAGATAAGTCAACTAAACTTATTTTCTTGTCCGAAAGTGAGTTGTACATTATCTGAGCATTTAATTTCATGATCTCCATCACGAAAAAAAAGAATTTCTTGGTCCATTTCCTACTTTTCCTCCCGAAAGAATAATACGAAGCCATTTGATCAGCTAGGTTGACCCCGCCCATGTACTGACTGTATGATTTTACTGTGTCTGGACAAGGGATTTCTTTCTTAGCGAATTTGCCGTCAGTACCCCGTAGTGTTCGAATACATGTGGACATAGTGGAGCCGTGAATGGTGGAGAGAATACAAATTATTTTACGCTCTAGCCAACAGGTCAATAGCAGACAACCACACTTAGAGAAAATCGAGTCGTCCCGCTGTTTCAATTCGGGATGTTTCCTGGCCATGTACGATTTTGGGACCTCCGTGCTATTCATACGGAGAGTACCACAAGCGTAGGTTTGAAGGGAGTGGAGCCGTTCGAGAACCTGTACACCAGTGTAAAAGTTATCGAAAAAAACATGGTAACCTTTGTTTAAGAATTTGGCACCCCGTAACAACCTCATTATCACATTTTCTGTACTATTAGTACCCTTACGTTTGTCACGACCAAAAAACGGCATCACCTGAAGCACAAAGCCCGTAGCCGACTCCGCCAGTACCCAGCACTTGAGACCCCATTTGCACGGCTTGTTAGGCATGTACTGGCGATGCCGGGTACGGCCTTTGTGCTTCACGATTGTTTCGTCAATCGCAACCTCACGACGTGGTAAATAAACAGAGTTACAAACAGAATTGAAATGCTGAAATAAAAAGTCAGTCATCATGTGTGGAGATCTGGGGCGGGAAGTCGATGGACCGGATGTTGTCGCGGGACCGGATGCGGGGCTCTGAGGACCAGCGTCTGCTCCAGTCGTAACGTCAGGGTTTGAGAAATGCAGGAATCTTTAAAATACATGGGGAAGAATGGTCTAAGACTATAGGAATACATAATACATGTATATTCTGAACTAATGTGAGGAAGACAGGGCTATATTTGCGATATAAATATATGAAAATCGATTCGCCGCTACAGTATGTGGAGAGCGTCTGGAAATCGTTACACTGCGCTTGCGCGGCTCTGAATCTGGGCTGAAATATAAACAACGATAATGTCAACTTTAGCAAATTAAACTTACCGTAGAATGGAGAGAAAACGAGTTCTGGACATCAGTGATTTCAAGCCAGGGGTTGCGTATTCGACTATAGTTGACCAGTAATGCTCCACATCGGGTTTGTTTAGGATTCCCATCAAGTATGTGAGGCCGATGAATCGTAACATTTCGTTGACTCCCACAGGAGTCCAGGCCGTCATTTTCTTAGGCATGCCACGCCCACCCTCTGCGTATTTGTTGGTCCTGTCCACCAAACTCGTAATAAAACTTAGCGAGAGAAAAACTCGCAGAAAGTCTAAAGATGTCTTCGTTTCTGCCGTGTCGACGGCTGCTGTTACTCCAGGTGTGGTTTCAGCCTTTCCCACCGTCCGATGTTTTCGGGGTGTGTTACCCATCGTCGCCCTCCTGGAGTAGTTGATATCGTCACAGTCGATTCGTCCTGGAGCGAGTTTTCTTGTTCCTCGTCCACACTCTCGTAATCCTCCTCCGAAGAGGAATCCAAAAGTAACTCCCATTCGTCATCGTAGACGTCTTCAAAGAGGTCATTGCAGGCCATGTTAGCGAATTTGGTTGTGTTTCGCTAAGCAGATTGTGTAGAGGCCCACTCTATGGAAGTGCGACGCGCTCTACGCATCATCGAAAGTTTTTGCGACTTTTATAGTCGCATATCAATGTCACCATGGCAATATATGAACCCCAAAAACACATATTTATCGAAATTATAATGTTTTATTTACATCTTGAACGTCTCCTAACAATTTCCGACTTTACTCGCGTAAAAAGCGACTAAAAAAACGAAATTCTAGCTTGAGCGACTAGGGGCCTATATTTCGTTAAAAAAAAGAAGTGCTTGCTTTTTCTCCGCTAGGCGTCTCTTGTACTTTTAGGGCAATTCTGATATATAATAATTATCATATCAAGTGATTATCGATTTAACATCACAAAAATAAATATGTGAACAGCCTTGACAGTGTGCAGATTGTCGGGGGAAAAAAAGAAAAAAAAGATATGGGTTTGTGTCCATACACTTCTGCTGTAAGTGCGGCGACTGATACAAAACGATACACTTATGTTTTATTTTGTTTTTCTGATGATCAGATTCACTATATATTGTGATATTTCTAATATTCTACAGGTATGAATGATTTGTTGGTTTAAATTTACAAGATTATACGAGCTTTGGAGCCTTTCCTGGTAGGAGGCTTGTTGTGGGTGGGGCGGGAACGTAAAACTGGGGCGACCGGAAGTGTAACTCTCCAATGCTGCGTTTGCTCTTGTTGTCGAAGAAAATGTAAACATCGGCGGAGAATTCGCAAAATAGTGAAAACGAAAGGGTAAGACTGCCTAAAAACTCGCAAATTAGATAGTATATGTATATTCTGTACTAGTGTGAGCAAGGCAGCCATATCATAAGCTTTTAAATATATTTAAACTCGTTCGTCATTTCACTGTATTGAGAAATGGTCTGTCAGGCACTCCACTCGTCCATAGGCGCGACTGGATCTGTGCATTGTTTTATTTTTCTCCGTGTTCCACTCGCAAATAACCATCTCCATGTCACTAAATAGACTCAAAACACACAAATACATTGATTTTAAACTGTTTTATTTATATATGGAACTTTTCTTAACCCTTCTGTGCTTAAATCTACTGAAAAAGTGACTTTATAAAAATAACAACTCTATGATGCCTCAAGGCATCATGCTGCGGTTCGCAAGGGAATGCCTGGAGGCATCATGCTGCGGTTCGCACGGGAATGCCTCCAGGCATCATGCTGCGGTTCGCACGGGAATGCCTCCAGGCATCATGCTGCGCCTAAAGGGTTAATTTTGTCCCTCTTCACAGACCCTCAGCCCCATGCGGTGGCTGACGTGTTTTCCATGTTTTATATATGATGTGGTTTCCACGATCTCTCAGTCTCTCTGCTTTTCAGACTCAGAGTCAAGAAATTGCACCTGTAAAATATTTCCAAGGCTTGTGTTTAGGTAGTGCCTTAATTCTGTGTGTGTCAGTACCTCTGGGGATAGTCTTTCAGATATGCCAGGTTCCCATATTTATTTAATTTTTCCAAATCTATGTTTTCCTTTCCAGTTTATAAAATTATTTGTTACCTACTATATCTAAACCGGTAGAATTCCGTCGAAACCGCTTGAAGTTGCTCCTGCACATAGAGACATAGTTAACCAGACCTAGGGCTGGAGACTGAGGAGCCACGAGAGTGAGAATCTCGTGCAGGCACGAGACCACTCCGCTGGTTGCCAGCAAAATATCTGTGTCACGTGAAATAATAACCACGAGTTTACGATGGTTTCTCGTACACCCTCTAGAGGGCAGCAGTTAGGAATTGTTAGACGAGAGTAGTTGCTCTTTCAGTTTGGGGTTCGAACCCCACTACGGCAGCTCACTTTTAAACTATTTTTGGGACTCGGACTCGTAGCCAAGTACAAATCGACGAAGTTGCTAGTCCTTGTGTAAGACGGAGTCAGAGATGATACGTGAGCCTTTTAAGTTCTCTACAGACCCTCAACGAACCCCCCTCAACCCCATGCTGTAGTTGCCTCTGAACCCAGAAATTGCATCCGATAAATGTTTCTTTTTCTTCTTTACCTCAACTGACAAGCTGAGGCTGGGGGTGTGGATAGGCTCCTGTATAACCTTACAGATTTATTCCAGTAAAATTAGCTTTTTCTAAATGTTGTATAATCAAAATTCAAATTAACTGTTACTTGTTAGATATTAAATTCATATTCTATTCACACTCAGCCTCTGACTAGTGCTCTCGTAGGGTTCACAAAACTGTAAAACTCAATAGAAAATCGAGGTCACAACTTGTGTGAATTAATTAACATTAGGTCTACTGATCACTGAAGACATCAGCTTTTGCTTTTGAATTATGTACATACCATACTGCCTCTATTTGTGTGTATTATTTCTCTTCAAAGATTTATTATGAAAATCACCCAGCTAATTTTATTGCTTTTTTATATTATAAGTATTCTACTGTCGGTTTCATTGTGTGTTTTTCCCCTTTTTCTGTTTTTTATCTTCAAAATAATTCAGATTTATTGAATTATTTGTGGCCCATAATTAGGCAGCTTGACAGATAGAATAAACCTGAATTCTATCCCCTGAAACGAAATGTGTATTACTATATACCTATGGGCGAATGTCTTACTTTTACTGACTAGAAGGACAAATTCCGTTCGTCTCCAAGTGACGAAATAATATCCATACGTCCCTCCATACCACATGACCACTCATTCTACTATTTAGTGAGTTGTGTAATGGCATTTTTAATGATTTCTAGAAATATAATAATAAAGAGACACAGTGAGTGTGACTGAATTCCATTTGTTCCTCGATATTTTGGTCAGGGCCCAGGTACAAGCTCTATTGGAATACCCTAAGACAAATTAACAGAAAAGGAAGCTCTGTACACAATGACACAGGGGACTGAGTTTTTGGTCTAGATTTAGGATATGATTATAGGATCCTCCAGTTCTGGAATACTCTGGAAGGTTCAGGAATGCACCCAGAACTATGGAGTGATACACATGCATGATCTGGTCATGTGGGTCTAAATCATAACTGTTGCCACTTCTCGAGATTGCCAAGGTATGTGCCTACCTGTAAGAAACATAATATGTCTGTTGCAAACTTGACAATCCAACTTGTTTTTTCTTTTTATTGACTTGTGGTGATCGTATTATTTCTTCATCTCCGTCTAACTAAGCCAGATGAATGCCTACCCAACAGGAAACCATGTTTCAGAATGGATTACCAAGATTGTTCAAGCAGTAACTAGCTGGGAAATAATAATCATAATTAATGTCTTTGTGTCCATGAATCAACCAAACAGAAAAATAATCAATCAATATTCCAATCTAGATAGGAGAAATAATTAGCTTAACAACAGATGTTATACACATTTTTTCAAAAAATATATTATGATATAATTGAGGCAGCAATAACTAGTCACTGCATGTAGTTAGGGTAGTGACCACCACTGTCATGATGCAACATGTTCAGCTTGTGTCTTTAAGGTTACCATGATTAAATTACCTTCATCGATACAGTTCTATGAAAGCGTAAAATCTTTGCGGTCGGATGGGTTTCCGAGTCTCAGCTGTCTGACAGCATGTTGGTTCGGCGTCATTTCGACGAGAAAAAATTTCAAATCGAAAAAGTGCCGGAACAAGCCCCCAAGACGTCAACCGGAGACGAAGTGAGTACACCAAGTTGCAA
The DNA here is from genome assembly GCA_950022655.1 of Alentia gelatinosa. NCBI lineage: Eukaryota > Metazoa > Annelida > Polychaeta > Phyllodocida > Polynoidae > Alentia > Alentia gelatinosa. The sequence continues at coordinate 5,605,983 of OX465581.1, read as the reverse complement.
TGACCATGTTTATACTTGTACTGATAGGAATACTATGTGTGTTTCCCCAGAAGCTAGTTTAAACTGTCATAACTCTCAAGCCAGCACTTGTAAACATAACAATGTACCTGTAGCTGTCTCCAAGAGAAAGACTGTCAAAGCTGTCAGACCTTCTATTCGTTTGAAAAAGAATTCAAATGACAAGCCTGTGTTAGACCTCAAAAGAGGTAGAATTACAGACTATTTCAACAAGTCGGGAAACTGTTTGGTGCCGGACTTGTCGAATAAACACCGCGTAAAGACTCGCGGTGACACGCTGACACGGACCCGGTGCGGAAAAACCGCCGGCGCGTGCTCGGGTACACGGCCGACCGACAGTGTCAACCCGGACGGAGTGTCAACGGCGTCTAGTGACGGCTATGTCGGAGATGTTGTGACAGCAGGCTTTCGCCTGACTTCACATACCGAACACGCCGGAGCAGACAGCTGTTGCGCCACCGTACAGGGAAGACACTTGACGGTCTCCATACCCACAGACACAGCCAATACGTGTGGTTTTTCAAATAAAACCGTGTCATTGAGAAGTGAGAGTGCCACCACTCTAACTGATCAGGACTTAGAGAATCTAAATACACTACAAATTCTGGTAGACAATAGTGACTCTGAGATCTCCATAGACCCTGCTGAACTAGGCAGGACTAATAACAATGTCAATGATTTAGGACCAAATGTCAACATGACAAATAATCAGGCCATTAACTTTGTCAAAAAAAGAGCAACTGATGAACATGATGACACACCTAAACACGATTCTGTGAGCCGTAAGACTTGTAATAAACACACGATTAATACAGGGTCTTCATCTTTTCAGATCATTGACGACATGTTGCCCAGCTCTCTGCATCGCACGTGGCGAGAACTAAGGGACGCCGCAGGCAAACAAATGAAAAGCGAAGCCAGGGTGGCATTCTTCTTTGAAGCACATCGCCTAGACTACGTAGAGCCATGGACGGTGGGGCTTGCCCCGCTGCCCGGATACTTGGACACGGATACCCGTACCAAGATCTACGAAGAACGCCGAGCTTCAGCTATGCGAATTACCAAGATGGTGGCAGAGTCCCTGAAAGCCAGGGAGGAAGTGGAGCTACAAATCCGTGAGCAATCGATGAGGATAATGCGTAGTACCATGCTCGACTCAAAAATGGAAGAGGTTGAAGTCGACAACACTCTCGCTCAAGTGAAGACACACGCGGAACTCACCGCCAAGAGGGACTACCTCAAAGAAGTGATGATTCTGGAGGACCGACTCCAGAAGCGAGCGACTCGGGCTCCCAAGGCAGGGACCATCATGGACCCGAAAGGAGCGACTCCTAACACATCCCACGATGGTGCTAAGAAACAGCCGGATTTTCCAAAAGCCCCTGCTCCGCAGAGCAAGAACAGAGGCCGTGGCCGTGGGGGCAGAGGGAACCGTGGAGCGAAGCGAGGCCAAAACAAGCCAGCAGCGTCACAGTCTACCAAACTATAGACAGTAACGTATCCATGACCACCGGAGACAGTGCTGAGTGCACGTCAGACAACACTGTAACGACCCCATGTGTAGTACAACCAGTGAGTATTAAACGTGTTGAACAGTGTTCGTTTGTTTGTTCCTCTTTTGCATGTGAAGTTTCGAAACAAAAAACTGACTCAGATAATAGTAACCTACATCTCGTAGACCAAATCAAGGGGTCAACCCCCATGAAATATTGCAAAACGGGCACTGTAGTAAATCTATCAGATAAAGAACTAACCGATTCTGAACTTTCTCTACTAGACAAAGGTCTTAACTTCTGCCCGACAACCCTGAATGTTGAAGAAGGTGAAATGAAAATGGACTTAGATAGGTTCCATAGGAACCTTAGACTTAAGCAATTCTTTCAGAAAAAACCACCGACAGTGCAGAAACCCATCGCCCAAATCGGAGACGAGATCGCCCAGCAGAACGTGGAAGGACAAATAAGGACCAACATACCTGCTTCCGTAAGTTCATATCCTTTTGATAACAAAAGCCTCATTAAGGAACTTAAAGAAACCACTAGCTTCTCTGCCCCACAAGGGTCCTCAAATCTTGAAGGGTTTATAGCAGTTAATGAAATAAGCCTTACCAATGCCAATGCCCATAAAATCAAGGTCAAACAAAACATCACAAAGGCAGAACGTGACTCTCTCAAATCTTTATCCAAGGATAAGAACATTATCATCAAACCGGCAGACAAAGGGGGTGCCACTGTAGTCATGAACACCCTAGACTATGTCAAAGAAGCACACCGTCAACTCAATGATACCAACGTGTATCACAAGTTAGGCAAAGATCCAACCAGCTTCCTAAACAACAAAATAGCCCACAAAATAAACCAAATGATAGAGGACAAGGAGTTGACCCCCAAAATGGGGGAAGCCCTAACAACTAAAGAAGCCAGAGCACCCCAGGTGTATTTTCTACCGAAGATACACAAGGGGAAGCTACCGCCACCCGGCAGGCCGGTAGTATCGGCCAACGGATGTGCAACAGAAAAAATCTCCAAATTTGTAGACTTTTTTCTGAAACCGGAAGTTCCACGTATCCCGTCCTACATTAAGGACACGAACCATTTTCTGGAAAAAATCCAAGAGGTGGGTCAAGTAGAGAAAGGCGATATATTGGGCACACTCGACGTAGGTGCCCTATACACCAATATCCCCAACAGCGAGGGGATAGAAACAGTCAGAAAGAAACTCACATCCAAACGCCTAGCCAAAGAGAAACCTGACACAGAAAGTATCATAGAGCTACTAAGACTTGTGTTAGAAAACAACAACATTCAGTTCAATGGGACCAACTATATCCAAGTGAGTGGGACCGCGATGGGGACTAGGCTAGCCCCCTCGTACGCGAACCTATTCATGGAGAGCCTAGAAGAGAAACTCCTAGACGGTCACCCATTGAAACCGAAGGTCTGGTGGAGATATATCGATGATATATTCTTCATCTGGAATCAGGGAAAATCAGAACTGGATAAATGGGTCCAGCATCTGAATAATGCTCACCGCAGTATAAAGTTCACGAAAGAGACCTCTGAAAGTGAGGTACATTTCCTGGACACTACGCTCAAAGTAGACTCAAACGGATGTCTATACACTGACCTATATTGCAAACCCACCGATGAAAACACGTACTTAAAGTACGATTCGGCCCATCCGGCATCACAAAAGAACAGTATACCATACTCTCAATTACTGAGAGTAAAACGTATCTGCTCAAAAAACAATGACTATGAAGCCCACGCAAAGACAAAGGCGCGAGATTTCATAGAAAGAGGATACCCGCCAGATCTGCTGAAAAAATGCAAAGAAAGGGTAGACAAAGTAGACAGAGCAAAAGCCCTGCAAAAAAGTACCAAGAAAAAGGATACTGACGAGAAAGTCTTTCTCATCAGCACATTCCGACAGGGACACAAAACCCTACCGGACCTGGTAAACAAAAACTGGGAGATCCTAGGTAAATCGAGTACCACCAAAAACATCTACCATTCGAAACTAGTGAGGGGCTACAAATGCCCCAAAAACCTACAGGACCACCTAGTAAAGGCTAGGACAGTGTTCCACCCAGGAGAGACAAACGATCCTAAGGAGAAATGGGACAACAAATGCACCAAAAAGGACTGCAAATATTGCCCCATGATACGAAAATCAAAAACAATCCATTCAAAATCAAAAGGCACCAAACACCATTGCAAAAGCAATGTCTCATGCAATAGTTCCAACATCATCTATTGCATTGAATGCAAACGTTGTGGCATACAATATGTGGGCCAAACGAAGCGAAAGCTTAAAGAGAGACTCTCTGAACACCTAAGAAGTATCAAGAAAAAGAGCGGGATCAGCGATGTCCCAAAACACTTTAACATGCACGAGCATAAAGGAGTGGAGGATGTACAAATATATGTAGTAGACTACATATACCAACATCCACAAAGCAAAAACGCGAGCCGCCTACGAGACAAAATTGAATACAATTGGATTCACCGTCTCGGGTGCCAAGCACCAAGGGGGCTCAATACGATGGATAGCAAATACGGATAACAACACCCAAATGCCACGTCAAAAATTTTTTTTCGTCGAAATGACGCCGAACCAACATGCTGTCAGACAGCTGAGACTCGGAAACCCATCCGACGGCAAAGATTTTACGCTATGATTACATACGTTGTTTTTCCGCAGCGACACACACAAGTGACAGTGTCGAGCACCACCCGAAAAAACTGAAGAACTTACCTTCAGTCCAGTTCAGTAGCATTAGAAGCGAAATAAACACTGTCACGATGCTGAGAGACCACAGAAGGACACAATAGACGCCTGATGCGACATATCACTGTCGAAACTAACGAGTAAGACGGGAAATCTAAGTTAAGACACCTCCCATCACTGATAACCTACATAGAAGTTCACCCAATAACCACCAGTTGGTAGGGGGAATACAGGAGAAACGGTTCACAGTTCGAACACCAGTCGAGTGCCGCAAAACGCCCATAGGCCTTGCGGCATCGACTACGTTAGAGAACCAGCGAAAACTCCGTCAAACCGTGCAAAAAGCTTCAGCTAACAACGCGTCCGTAGCAACAGCGAATCCGCGAGTCGGACCGCGGTCACGTGACGCGGCGCACCAATCACGGTCGAGAAATGTAGGTCACGGGTAAATGCGAAACGGCGGGAACGTCTTGCCCGCGAATTCGATTCTGTCACTTGCTCGTTAGTCGCGTTGTGCCTCGTACACCACACAGTTCTATGATAGCCCCGTTTATCTCATTTGAATCAGAGACCTGTTTCACTAGTTTAGTGACATGTGTAGTGGGGTGGGAATCCAGCAGTGTTCGGATGTTCTACAGAAGGTGGCGTGGAGAGCTGATCCTTACTGTGTAGTGGTTCCGGGCAACGCCGCACACGAGAGTGGCGCGGCGGAGACTGGGATTACGTAACGCTGGATATATATACTCAGCGTTCACAGTAGGTTGACAGGCTGTCCCTGTGCGTCTCTTCCTTTGGAACGGACCCTTGGGCCCTCACTTGGCAGGCGGGTTCTCGTAACCTTCCTGGTGGTTAGGTGAGTCTTTTAGATTAGCCTCTCCAGCGCTACCCAGCACACTGTGCTGGGGTACTGTACTTGTGGGAAAGATCTTCCAGATCTTTCGGGGAAGTAATTGTTAATAAACATTCCTGTTTATTAAACTTGTGCATTGTGTTGTGTGTGACTAGGTTCGTGCGAACTTGCCAAAAACCGAACCGACCTACGTTATACCTCGTAGGGTGGGATCCTGCCTGGGACTAGCATTCCGGAACAGGGGTTTTCCATTCTGCTAGACAGGCGGCAACCACCATACATGTCTAGATGGCGTCTGTGACACCTTTCAGACAGATTGGGGTTCACTAGTTTCATGACAACAGAAGTAGGCATGAGTTTTGCTTGTCGCGAATGGTACATCACCAACTGTGACACAACATGTGACAATAGATGTGATCTGCGTTATGAAATGTGACTTACTTTTGTCCGTTCTTGCTTGCACTGTTGGTACCGCTTCTCATGTCTGTCTAGCACTTTTGTCACAAAACTAGTGAAACAGGTCCATGATGTGTCTGTGAGCTGACAAAATCAAAACTTTTACTCAACAAAGATATATTTATGTATTTATTATTCCACCAATCCACTACAGTCGTCTGTTACTTGTGTCATGTTAATTTGCAGCCTACAACTTATATACTGAAATACAGTTATGGTGCATTCTTTTTCTTTCTACCTACCTCCACATCTACTAAATGCAGACAAATTGTGAATTTTGTATCATAAACAAAGAGATAACATTGCTAGTGCTTCCAGTTAGTTTTATTGTTTTTATGGTTTCATAATAAAAACTCAATTAAATTTCAGGTCTACATTCTTGCTTGTAGCAGTACTGTTATTGCAATTATATGTTGTCAGATGGTACTACAGCAACACAGTCTGCCCATCTGAAAAAAAACAGAAAGGTAAGTAGTAATAATAAAGAAATAAAGGTGATAGAACCTTTTTATACCTGCCAGCAATATCTATTCACATGGCAGATAAATAGAAATGAGTCGCACACCATGGCATCATACTTCCTTTCAATTTAACAGGTTTAACCCTTTAAGGACAAATGATGCCTTGAGACATCAACCGGCCCAGGCCGAATGATGCCACATGGCATTATCTCACTTAAACCTAGTCAAAAATAATTTTTGACAGGAAATAATTTATCAATATACATGAAATCTTCAGAAAATGTAGGTATAATATCACAATTGATATTAGTTAGCTAAAATAAGTGAAATATTATTGATTACCAATAATATCACGTGATGGAACATCAAAATAGGACTTTATCCAAAATGTGTTCATCCTTTAAAGATATACACAATCACTAGCACACATCCTTGTGGTGACAGCTCTGCCATAGGTGGCCATCCTTAAAAGGTTAACCTTGTGCGTATATACTCCAATATTTGATTTTGTTTGCAAGTGCAAACAAGACATTTCCTATAATCAAGTAGTTCAAATATAGCGGCCTCTCTTTCTTTCCTCAAGGTTGAACTCATCAATTCAGAGAATGATTATTATGTCTTACAAGTAGAACTGTAGCCAATACATTCATATACATCGTGTAATTTCAATGTATACAGAGGATTAGTTCTGTTCATCATGGTTAGACTATAATCTAAACACTTTAAATTTCTGAAGTAATTTTGCCTGTGGATAGCATATAAGGTACAGATGGCAGCCATAGACACTTGGCCTTGAAGTTTTAGCCCTGTGAAAGGGAAATTGGAAAGGGTGAGGGAAGATTCTGTAACACATAGTGAAATGTAAAATCCTTCTTTCATTCAGGACATTCAAACATCAAACATCATAATCATAGACCACATGGACACCAGAAGCCCACCCTGCATGAACTTGAGGCTATAATAAAAGTAATGTCAGACGTGAAGATTATCTTGTCAAAAAAAGACAACCCCAAGGTCAAGACATGGCCACAGCCATCAGAGCAGGGTCAGGTCTGTCATTACTATGACCAGGTATACAGGGCCAAGCGCCACATCATCAACAACGTCTTTCAGAGGAGCATGCCACAAGGTGATGAGGCTGTCACCATTATCACACAGTGCAGTTTGGATCATCTTGACCGCATCACTAAGATGGCTGCCTCTTGGGATGGTGCAATATCTGTTGCTGCACATGTGACTCCTAAGTCACTGCAGCCTCTTTCTCAGATGTTGATAACCTTAGTAACCAGCCTTCCTGAAAACTATAGCCTTGCCCTGCACCTTGTTTTTGATTTTGCCCAAACGGTAAGCAATTTTATTAGGTGTGCTTTGTATTTCCCCTATGATCAGAAACATACATGAAGTGTTGATTTAGCACTGAAGTAGAACTTGCTAAGAATCTGTTGTTGCTATCATGTAACCCTTACAAGTCATACTAAGTCTATCATTTATCATACCCTATTAAACAGCACGCCTTGGACGCTTTGGTTCAGAAAGACTATGTTTCAGCATTTACCTTCTTTTTCTGCAAAATTATCTTCCATGGAGCTGTTTCAAAAGTCTGTAGGGTGCTAAAAGAGAGTACTCACCGCCAAAGCAAGAGCTAAACAACTGCACTTGGAGGTGCCGCTCGCTATTGGGTATTGGTAACGGTTTTGCTGCCGCTCACTGTTGCCGGCCCCTCGCTTTGAAATGCAACGTGCCGCTGGCGAGACCTCACTTGACTTTTGAAACAGCTCCAAGACCTTTCCCTCTGTAGACTTATATCTGTTTCTTGTTATTGTCAGGACATCTATCCAGTCAATTTATTGAGGAATGTTGCCTTGAATGCCTCTACAACAGACCGCCTTTTCCTGGTGGATGCTGATTTTGTGATGTCAAAACACCTTAATAATATCCTGATGAATTGTGACTTAGATGACAATGAAGTGGCTATTGTGCCAGCCTTTGAGATTCCTGATGCTAATAATGGCCAAGTCGTCATCAGCGACACAGATGAACTGCTCAGAGCCTGGAAGAACCACATAGTCCAGCCATTCAAGTAGGTCACTATGTGCCAAGTCAATTTACCATATATTCCATTTTGATTCTTATATTCTTATATGGATTAGTGTCGCTGACCACAAAGAATATATGTTGAAGGTTCTTCTGTATGTATACACTTAGGGCACAGAAGGCTGAATGAGCCTTTTTTTACCGCAATGCCACTTGGTGTAGGTAAACTAATGCAGATGTCTAGACACCATAACTGCTTTGCACTGTCTCTAGTTGAAAGAAGGAAGGTAGATTTACATTCTACTATGAACCTGTTAAAACTCTTTTGATGTGATAAGATTAAGAAATAAACAGTTTAACCATTTCACTGCAGCACCCAGTTCCTCTGCTCAGCATTGTACGGCAGGCATTGCTTGCATAAATGACCCTTTTTGGGGAAATAGAAATGTCACATGATGTGTCATGTGATTTGAGAAATTTACATTGGTAACTAAAAATATTTTGTTTTCCCATATTGAAGGTCAATATGGCTCTTATACTTTGTCAAAATTCTTTTGATTCAAACAATTGTCTTTTCGTTTATTGAATTTCGTTTATGAGTATCAATGATTCTTCAAAGATGCCTGGAGGGATCTTCCTGCTGTAGCCAGGGGAATGTCTGAAGGCTCCATGCTGCTGTTAGAGGGTTAAGTTAGCTGCACTATTGGCAAATGGGTAATGGTGTGAATTCATTATTGAATTCTGTTCATGTTTCTGCATATGAAAGTAAATGATTGTTTCTTCAGAATCATCATTACTCCAACGACCTGGAATGAAGCAAAATTATATTTTTAGATATAGTACAGTGATATTTCCTAGTTTTCAGTGTTCTCAAACTTTTATTTATTTGTTATTTTCACCATCACAGAAAGATTTTCTTCCCACCAGGCCAGAGAGCAACAAATTTTCAGAAGTGGAGAAATATGACAAAGCGTTATGCGGTAAGTATCATATATAATTTCTCCTGCTATTTTGAAGAACCTTCGCGTAAGTACATGTATCGGCTGCATATTGACACGTTTCCTCTTCTATACATCAGTGTAATGGCTGTATTTAAAGAGAAAATATCGTGTGTGGGACATGTATATGTAGGTCGCATGCATTTTAGATGTCTATAGATGAGGCGTATACACAACGGAAAATAGGACTACCTTGTATACACAAAATCATACCTATACACCTGGTGTATCCATATATAAAATGGTGGTTTTCTTGCAGTGCTTTATGTGATTTTTGTGAGTATCTAACATGTGATTTACATTTATTTATTACGAGTATTTAACATGTGTAGTATACCCTGTACTATCTTCCAATAAGCTACATTTCATTTATGACATTTTGACTTCATACAATTCATCTCGAGGAATGACATCTTTTCCTTACTTGTAACTTGAATTTGTTCTTTTCCAGGTCAAGTATGAGTTAAAATATGAGCCATACATTCTTGTCAAGAGGACCAAGTCTCTTCCATATTACGATGAGTATTTCATGAATAAGCAGTGGGATAAAACTTCACACATATATTCTGTGTATCATAAGGGGTAAGTAAATAATTCTCTTACCTGTTGACTTCATTATCAATGTATTTTACCCTTTTTGTATTCTGTTCTCAGAAGCCAGCTTTCTGTCCAGCCCATGTCTAAAAATTCTTCTTTTAAGATGTCATTCCAGACGTTTTCTTCTGCAAAATTACATCCCTCCAATCAGTACAGAACAGTAAAAAATTAAATTAAAGAAATCCACCATTACTTAAACATGAGCATTGCTCCTTTTTCATTGACAATCACATCCATTACATGTTATTTTTATTTTACCTTTTGAAAATATAACTTGCATGCTCCATCATAGAAAAATAGTATATCCCGAGTACAACAAGTGATAATCCTATGGTGAACAATAGAGTTTTGCTGGATTTACATGTGATTTATCCAACAAAATTCAGTGTAATGTAGCATGGGGCTACAGTCCTCACAAGTCCTAATTAAATGTTTCTTCTTTGTAGGTATAGATTTGTGGTTCTGCCAAGGGTGTTCATAATGCACTATCCTCACCCATCTAAAGTCAAGGTCTTCGAAAAGTATAAAAAGTATGGTATCAACTATTATAAACTTATACAGTCACAAACAAGCTAACTGCACCACTTTTTCATTATGATAAGTTGGCAAGACAGATGAAAGAAATAACAACACTTTTCCATTAGGTTTGAGGTGGCGTGATGACCAGTGTGAGGGTCCTGACATACAAGTTTACCAGTCGGAGGTGAAGTTGGTCACTAGAGTCAATAGTTTGAAATGCTACATGAAGACCACCATTTTATTCAAATATACGCCATTGCAGAATTGCATGCATTGCCTGAATATTGACTTGTTTTCATATGCCCGTATTTCACGCCAGCATATGAGGCATATACAAGACTATTTTCCTTTAAATATGGACGTGTCATGGCTGTATTTCACACCAGGCGTATACAAGATGCGGGGAGGGGGGGGCTGGCCTCAGAGGCCTGTGGTGTCTGTGATCCTGGCCCCAGTCTATAACCATACTGCTAGCCTAAACAGTGTGCTTAATATGCACATTCATCCAAAACTATACAGAAATATGGTGTTTTGAAAGTATAATCATAAAAAATGGTAAAAAAGACAAGAGAATGCTGGGTTTATTATATGTAATTAATGAAATGATACTTACTAGTGTTTTAGAAAGATTTTATAATCAAAATTAATAATATAACATTGTTTTTTATATACCATAGACTTGGATAACTAATTGCAAATGATATAAAACTACAGTGGTGCCCCCAAGTGGCAGAGATCAGAATTATTGGATATTTGCGTAAATACAACAGAATCAGGCGTATATATAATGTATATATGACCACAACATGGACTCGTATATATACGCCAATAGATAAGGCATATACATGGCGAAAAAAAGGTCAACCTTGTATGCGCAAAGGCCTATACACATGTAAAATGGTGATTTTCATGGAGTGAAAGTTTCTTATTCATTATGCCATTGGCATCTCACAGTATTTTCCTTATGACAATGTGAGCATTGCACTGATGTCATTATTTTGCATTATTGCAACACAATTATTGTACATTATTTTCATCTTGATACTTCTGTTGTTTTTCATTATGATAAGACATCCAGGTACAGAATCTTCCTTAATACTTTCAGGTGCAGTGAGGAAGTCTGGAAAAGGTTTTTGGCAGGAAAAAAACAGAAAAAAATAGATATCCACTAGAAAAGAACAAATATTATGTTTCAAACCATCAGGATTAACACTTCATGATATTCCATTGAAAAAAGTAATTATCCGGCAAAATCAACTGGGAAAGGTTGCCAGTGTTACATATATTTGTGTTGGTTCCTCCATGAATCGTCTTAAGTGGGATTCACACGGTGGGATTCATGTACCTCACAGGCCTGCGACAAATCCTGTTGAGATTCGGTACTGGAACACAATCTCCTCGTGTGAATGACAGGGTTCCATTTTGCTGAGACAACTTTTGTCCATTGAACAAGGAACAGAATCTCATGAGATTTTGACTTTAAACAGGTTTAAAATTATAGGGGCATTTTGGTGAGGCAAAAGTATTTCACACATTCTACTTCAATCTGTGAGTCTCAGTGGTCTCAAATAAGACCTATTCACATGATTTTTATCCCTATCCCTAACCCTATCCCAAACCCTTACCCTAACCTTTACCCTAACCATAAACCTAGGTTGGCTTTAGGTGGGCCCTAACGTCCCGATGAGTGGGCCCTAATGTCCCAACTTTCGGGTGGTTGGTCCTAACGTCTACATACCTGCTGAATAAGCATTGATACTGGAACCTGATACAATGTAGGCAGTGTGTGTGGATGGGGGTGGGGGGGGGGGGGGGTGCATAGCTTACACATAGGAGACCTGACCAAGGTCAAAGATATGGCAATCTGCTGATTCATGTGGCTCCTATGATCTATTTTATATAACAATTTTGGCCAAGGATAATTCACAAGGACATACATTGTTGGATAGATTGTGTCGTCCAGTGATGAATTCACTAGTAACTTATAAAACAAATCCCAGGGGTTCATCTCGTAAATCTTTTCGATCACATAAAAGATCTTACGATTGTCCTAGGCCTAATATTATTACATATCCTTTTGTGTCATACAGCTACAACCTTCATAAGATACGATCAAATGGAATGCCCCGAAATCATTACATAAACATTAACCTACATTGTGCAAATGGTCAAGATCTTCCAAAATGTTTTATAAAATTGTCAGGATGTGTTCTTATGATTTTTATAGCAACAATTGAAAATCATCTTTGTTAACCATGTACGAAAACCACCAGTTTATATATGTATACACCCGGCTTATATAGGTATGATTTTGCGTATACAAGGTAGTCCTTTTTTCCGTTGTGTATATGCCTCATCTATGGACATATAAAATGTCCAGCCCACAATATTTCTCTTCATATATGCTTTGCGGTAAATACAGCCATTACGCTGACGTAAAGAAGAGCAAACGTGTCAATAATTATCCGATACATGCACTTAAGCGATGGCATATATATGAATAAACTGACCAGTAGTTTTCGCACAGTGTAAATATAAGAGGAATTATCATGGCATGTTATATACAGGGGACTTTCTAGAGGACCTGGTGACTTTGGCAAATTTTCAAAGATATACCTGAGTGCTGACATCACAAGGGACCTGTTTCAATAGTTGAAAATCCTCTCGCTGTTGCTCTCACTGGCACCACAGTGGCAGTTCCCGTTTCAATACTTGGTGGATGTAACAGTAAACGGCACTTTCAGTGTGAGTGGCACCAACAGTAGTAGTAACCGTTTCATAACAAAATGTCCTGCCGCTGTTACTGCCACTGTTACTGCCACTGTTCATGAGAGGGTCTACCCTCTCACATTGATCTAATTAAAAACCTATTTTATCAGATATTATAGCATATTAAGGTAAAGAAAAACATTATCTGAATCCACTGGTTCACAGTATTCCTGCTAGGTGGCATCATTGCCATTATAGAAATCTTTGGTTGCATTGATGTACGTCTTTAGCACGGGAGGCAAGCCAGTGGATTCTCAAGGCTCTAAGCCTAGTTCATTAAGAATTATTCTCCATAGAGCTTAGTGAGAGTACAGAATAAGACTAAGAGAGTGTAAGATCTAATGAAAGGGGTGCACCAACACAATCGTACATGGGTGGATGTCGCCTCCCACGTGTGATGTGAGTAGCAGTCTATCATGACTCATTATAGTAATTATATAGAACTAGATAGTGAACCATGGTTCGTTGTATATAAATTTAATTAATTAACATATATGTAATTGTTAATGTTATTTCTATGGCTAAACTTGTACCAGGCATGAGAAAAGCAGCATGGAACACTACGTCCAATGATATAGAGATAATTATTATTCTAACTATGCAGTAGCATCAGTATGGGGGGGGCAGGGGAGGCGACCACCCCCCACTTTTCTGCTTGCCACCCAAAAAAACTTCAATTTTACTGAATGGAGGGTAAATACAATGGCGTTCAGATCCCAAACAACTGATCTTTTTGTATTTGAAAAAGTCTAAGTCTAATTTTGTGTAGTCTAGTTTACAGACTCAAACTATAGGTATTATAAACGAGTGTATCATGCTCATACACTCAGACATCCAATGCTAGAGAATATGTTGCCAGGTGTTTGTTTGGCTGCAGGCATAGCATAACCAAGTAGATAATTAGTAGTAACCAAACGAGAGTTAGCCTTGTCAATGTTTATGCCACGATCTTATTTGAAATCACTGCTAGCAAATAGGCGGGCTGGTGTTCATCACTAGAATCGTGACTATACTCTTTATGTGTAAATATGTACTGTTTTCTAACATATTGACAAAGACTATGTCTGGTGGAGCTTGACCTGGTTACCTATTTGATGAGACCTGCGTACTCCTTTTTTTTTTTCTTTTTTTTTTTTTGTTTTTTTGTCTGGCTTCTATGGAAAGAACCCAGAACCCATGAGGATGCACCTGCTGAGATGCTGTGATGTTTAATATCGGATGAAAAATGAGATTTATTATCATTGTATTGGTATATTATAATGCACTCTGTAAGGTCCTCTTAGTAGCATCCCACTCCTTTATTGTATGTTTGGGACCACAATGTGGCGATAATGATAGTATTTTATTTGATTGTTTTGTTTATGTAATGTCTTCTTGCACTGGAAACTATGGGATAGGTAGTAGCTGGCCATGTTGCAAGCTTTGCCCCCTTTACCTGTATGACAATTTCTGTGTACAGGGATTATGTACTACACCTGTTTACTGTAAGTTTGATGGTGGTGGTGATTACTATTTCCTATATTGGGTGGTGTGTTCAGGGAAGATGGCCTATAATGGCTGATACAGTGTTACTACTGTCAGTGGGTGTTTATACATATGTTTTAAACTATGGTGGATGTACTGGGATTTATTTGTGGTTGATTACCCAAATAAAACTAACTAAGGTACTGATCCGCTTGTCTTCTTCTGTGCTAATCTTAAAATGATGTCCTATTACCAACCACGAGAAATAATGGCCCTTAAGGGGCTCACATTTGTAACTCTAAATATGCATAGTTTGTACAAAATATTGGACCAAGTAAAGTTAATGTTCGCTGGTACTGATTTCTTAGTTGTTACGGAATCCTGGTTAACCGAACGATATGATCCTGAACTGCTTTTTATTGAGGGAATTTCACATTTTAGACTGGATCGTCCAAGACATATAGCCACACAGGGAGGGGGCCTGATACTGTATGTGAGTCAAAAACATGCAAGATCTGTGCAAGTAAATGATGAATACTCAATGTGTAACATGCATATCGAGGTACTCGTCTCTGAGTTTGTTAAACCAAACAATAAGAAAATTCTGATAATTAGTGTCTACAGAACCCCACATGGAAACCCTTAACTGGCATATGAAACTTTATCCACTATTATTGGTGATCAGAAATATGAAAATTTTGAATGTTGGGTGCTTGGGACATGAATGTCAACCTTAATTTTCCACTAAGTAAAAAGTACATAGCAATGAAACGTTTCTTGGATGAAAACCAGCTAATGTATGTGAAGACTAAGGACACCTATATAACAAAATATGGTACCTCACGTATTGACCATATATAAACCAACTCCCACTTTTTAAAAGAATCTGGTAATGTTAACTGTTATATTAGTGACCATGTCCCTATTTTTGCTCAACATAAGTTTGTTAAGCTAGTGTCAACTGTTAGAACATTTACAGGCCGCAGCTATAAAGATATTGACCTCCAAGACTTGCAAGCCCACATGGCACTGTTTCAAAACCCTTCTCACCCACTGCCATCTCCTGAGGCCCTATATGGCGACTTTGAAAAACATGTGTCAACTTACCTTGATGGTGTCTGTCCGATAAAATCTTACAGGGTTAAACAACGAGATGGATTTGATCTCCCACCTGATATTCAACAGATAATAAATAAACGTGCTAGACTTCTCCCTCTTACATCGGACCCGAATAACATGGTTATTAGAGTGGCATATAGAACACTATCTAGACAAATAAACACGGGAATTCGGCAGGTAAAATCCTCTTTTATCACATCCACCCTGACAGAAAATGCTTCATGCCCCCCAAAATTCTGGAAAATAGTTAATCGTATCTGGAAACCCCTGCAGTCAGAGACTACATACCTGTTGAAGGATGACCATGGGAGTAACATTCCCTATGAGGCTGTCCCAGAATTCTTGAATAATCATTACATTACAATAGCAGAACGTATAACATCACCCCCACTAGCTATACAGGGAGTTGATATGTATGTAAATACAGGTAATCATACCAATGATGATGCTGGTGGGACCCATGATGATGATGAGGGGCAGATTCAGTTGTGGGATATAGACATGTCTCGAAGCCTTGATTTGATTAAGAAAATCAAATTGAATAAATCCTTGGGTGTCCTAGATCTCAACTCAAATTCCCTGAGGGCTGCACTGGTGGTAAGATCAGATATCCTTAAGAATATTGTAAATGGTGTCTTTGCAAGATCGAACTTCCCAGGTATCTGGAGCAACGGAATCATAACACCAATGCCGAAAGTGCCTAGCCCTAATGAAGCACAACGAAACAGTCTGCAAATACTTGGTAATAGTGCTTAATAGTGCCCTTCGATGCTGTTTTTCTGTAAAGCGACAAGACCACATTCCCGTTGACATGCTGTTGGCACAAGCCAATATTGATAGACTGGCTGTGCGACGATCGCAACACCTCCTGGCGATGATCCACTGGTGGGCCTCAGACTTTGATAACCTGGTCACTGATAGGCAAGTGAATATGAGGAGTAACACTAAGATTGTGCTTAGAGTTAAGAGACCCAGGACGGACTCCTTCAAAAGGTCATCTTTGTATCACAGGTCAAAACTGTGGGACAAGCTAGACCAAGAAATACAAGGGATAGTGAGCAGAGATGCTTTTCAAAAGGCTCGAGAACAAAAGACCTAGATGTAATAGTGGGAGTGTAATTATTGACCCTTTAGGAGTTGTTTAGGTAGCTAGCTCATTGTCTTATATTCTTCTGTCTTCTTACTTATGTAGAGAGTTTTAGGGGATAGAACTACTTGCTTAGGTGAGTCACCGAGACACAGTGACCTCACATCTCAATAACCTGAGAGGAGGAAAGACGAACACTGCAATTAAAGTTAATCGCTTTAATCTCCTGAGAGCAATCTGTGTTATACAAATACAGGCAGTATTATCCAATGCGATGTCTTAGTCTTGTTGATCATGTTGTACAAACCATGTAATAAAATTTCAGCTTAATGTCCATAAATGTTCTGTTTCATACAATTGTTCATAGTTCACATCGTCCTTGCAGTTGTTCACTTCAGTTCCTATGTTTTGCTGGATTTAGTTGTGAGTCCTAGTGTTCCTGGGTAAAAGTTATAAGTTCAGTCCACACATTCTGTGTTCTTTCCACTGAGAGATAGTTCCTCACAGGTCGGTCTGTAGGTAACTCACAGAACAGGAAATCTGCCTCTTGAATGTCTATAGTAGGCGACTCCACTCCTCACGGGAAGAAGTCTCCGGCGCCTAACCCTACTCCAGTGGGACCAGGCCTTTGTAGCTCAGCTAGATCTTACTCCTCGTACCTTAGTGCTGCCTCCGGCAGCTGCAGCGAAGGTCTACTCCTCCGCTGCTTACATCACCTGGTCACGTGACCAGTCATACCCTTATACAGGCGGGCGCTCTGGAAGCTTCCTCCTGTTTACATTCTGCTACCAAACATTCATGTGGTTCCACCATCTCTTTGCGATGTTAATTGAATAAAGAATAACACAATCTCGGACAAGCGCATAGTGCAATCTCCCACGTTTAGGATTGAAGATAAGGTTTCCACATTGTTTTATTAAAAAAAATTTCCTTTACAAACTATCTTCAACACCACTTCTTAGACATTCTTTGTCAGAGATTTTATCCATATTCCAACTCCAGCAACTCCAACTTGGCCAGAACGGTATCAGTGCGCTGAGCATGGACAAGAGACTTGTCCACGCTAACAGTAACATCCACAGGTGATACACCTTCTGCAGTCAACATGTCAACATGTCACTGCTCCACATCTTCACTCAACATCATCTAGAGATGAGGGAGACTGATCATAAGGACTGATAAGGTTAGGTGAATTTACAGAACGAACTTGAGACCACGTTCAAGACTTTATTAATTGGTGAGTTATCCCGTTTGCCTCTGTCATATGCCGTATTATTATGCTTGACATTGAGTGAGATCGAGTTTAAAGGACAAAGCCATAAATGATAAATACATACAAATGGTATAAATCATTGGTGGAATTGGCAAAAAATTGAATTCCGAACAAAATTTCATGTAATGTCTCCACTATTATTAATTATCTTTCTGCAGTATGGGTACTGCATAAAATGTATGGAGTCGACCATGTAGATAAAAACAATTTTCGTAATTAAACAGACTTTATTGGGCATAAAGAGATCAATTGGATCTTCTATCACACAGAGTGTTCCGTTATCAAAATCAGATTTATTATGTTTTTTCTGTTGTTTGTCTATAGATAAATCCGAGGATTTAGCGTTTTCATTGGCATGTGTGTTGGGTTATCGTGGGTTATTGAGAAAGTCAAACATTTTAGAGGAGGGTTTAGCGATTACCCTTGATAAAGTAAAATTTTCTTCTTCACATGTTTTTGTTACTATTGTTAGATCAAAGATGATCCCATTTGGGAAAATATCAGGCTCACCGTTTTGTGTTTTTTCCCTTATAAAATGTTTATATGAAAAAGTTTCTTATTCATCTTCGACTGATCAACTGATATCATATATGAAAAACGATATTTGTGTTCGTGGTAGCGATGATTGGTTTAGGAATAAGTTACAATGGTTGGTGGTTGATTCAGAGTTAAGAAACGTGACTTCACATTCATTACGTAGGGGAGGTGCTACAGACTTACATAAAGCTGGATTATCGTTGTTAGACATCAAACAACTGGGCGACTGGTCCAGTTGGTCTGTGTTGATTTACATTCAGAAGACATTATCCAGCAAGATGGAATTGGATCAGAAGATCGTTGAACATTTATTTGAAAATTAGTAGATCATAAGATCCTGCATTGATTTTCTGCATTGATTGTCTTGTGGACTTGGAAATCAGAATCATCGAACTGAATTGGTTGAGATCATAGATCTTAACATATTGAGTTGACTTCGTTTGGCGGGTTGGCGGGTGTGTTCTAATAAAGAAACACTATTAACACCATTCCTGTGTTAACTTATTATTATTATTTGTTATTATATCATTACTATCACCTCAGATTTATATATATATATATATACCAACGGATTGGCCTGAGATACAGCTTTCTAACAATATTCTGATAAAAAATTTGGCCGTTTATTTATGACAGAAGAGCGATTATATATATTTTTATCATCATAGTATTAGGCACTTGATGCAGTGTGGGTGCCACATTCAAGAGCCTATCGCCTCATTCTGGTGTGACCTACTTGTCGGCCATTACAAGATGGCGCCAGTGTGAAGAGGGTCTATTGTTCTGAATTACCTGTTTTACGTTTGAAGGCCCAGCATGTGCCCATTGTCCTTTTCAAATTCTGTCTCCATTTAGTTTTCTATTTCTCTTCCTTCTTTTCTTTATCCTTAGCTATGTTCAGGTTCTCATGAGCCAAGCAAGCAAAGAAGGCCTCATGTACAAAATGTTATACATTAATTGCTGACAATGAGGGGTTTCATTCAGCAACATAGCTGCTGGTTCAAGTTTCTTACTTATAACTTTAGAAAAATGTAATTGGTATTTATAACCTTATAATGCATTTCAAAATAACTGCCTTGACAATGATATATATGTCTATGTAGGTAGACAAGGCGTAGCTTTGAGAACTTGTTACCCCAAATAAAAATTTCCAACCACGGAGCAGTGTAAACTCTCTAACAGAATGAAAAGATTAAAACAAATGATATATATGACAATCGAAAACTTGGATTTAGCTAAAGTAAGAACTTTGTGAAATGTTAAATCAAAATTCTTACCTTTTATCTCCATGAATTCAAAGATGAAAGTTTGGGATGAGGAAAAAATCGGAAATTGATGACCCACTCCAGTAGATATACTAATTTATCATCATTACACTGTGGCTTTGAGGGGCAATAGATTCGAACCATACTGATAAAGTAAATAATTGATATGATGATTATGAGAATACAGAATTTATCTAGATATGGTACAAAAAATAGAGTACTGTAGCAAGGAAGCAAGCTGATGTGCAAGGGTAAGTTGAGGTTCTGTTGGGGGAGTGCCGTAGCCGGGGACCTCAGCAGGTAGTCCACCGAGGCTCTGTCGGTGAGAGCCGCAGTCTGTCAAGGTTCTGCTGATGGATGCTGTGACATCACTTGAGTACTATAAATACAGCAAGCATGGCTCAGTCAAAAAATCTTTGTGGTTTACATGGCGTTGAATGTACATACCTCAGGTCTACATGGGGTTATACACAATTTTACCATGATTTCGATCTGAGTGGCTGTATTCTCCACGTAGTTGACCTGAAGTAAAGTTGCGTTTGATAGTGAGGAGTATTACGTAGTGTCAACCACAGAGATGGAAATCATGGTAATGTTGTATTTGTTACTCACCTTTAGAGTATTTATCAGGAAAAAATCTTGTAAATAATTAGAAATTCGACCCAAGCACCGTGCATTGTTTATATAAAGTAAATCCTATAATGCATGTCAGGTGGCCTAAAAAGCCATATTCTCCAAGGAGATTCCGGAGGTCCATATTCTACTCTGTAGCAATCTGTAAGTTGCATAGGCTTAGCATGGAGACTACATATTAAGTGGGTAATAATTATATAGAACTTCCTGACTATGCTGTACAAGTCACAGAAGGAGATGGTAATTTACAGTTTATACAGACCGATGCGTTTATGCTGAGTTCTGTACAAACAAAAATTAAAATTATGTTATTACATTCATTATGACGTTGTTAATTTTGGCAAATTGCACTACAACTCGTAACAGAGATTACACTAAATCCTGACAATCTAGGGAATTGAGCGCTGATGAATTTCTCACTCTCCAATCGTGGACTCCAACACTGTGCATGTTTGCGCATGCGCACCAGATATTAGTGGGTGATAAAACAAGATTTTTGCAGGGTAACCAATTTCAGCATCACAACAGTCTCTCCTTCCACAGCAGACAGGAGCACTTCTATTGGTCTCATTTTAATTTGACAATGTATTTTTCTCTTTTTTTTTATAGAGATTGGAGGGTACTGCTGATGAGTATAGTTTGCATAAGGCCCGGCGTCCACCTACTGCGATATGGCTCTGATATGATACTTGATCCAATAACCTTGGAAGAAATCATTGAAGCAGTAAAGCAAATAGACCCAACAAAGTCGTCAGCCTTAGACCAACTATCTAGCAGAGTGCTTAAAGACAGCTTCGAAGTTTTAACCAACCAACTTCACCACATATTTACATTATCCCTAACAACTGAAACATTCCCCGACAGCTGGAAAATTGCCAAAGTAGTGCCCATCACAAAACTAAATTTTACCAATGAAGTAAACAACCTACAGCCAATCTCTTTGGTCCCACTACCTGGCAAACTACTAGAATGAATAATCCACTCAAAATTAAAAGGTTTCCTAGAAGAAAATAAACTACTTGATAAAAACCAAAGCGGATTCAGACAGGGACACTCCACATCCCAAACAGCGACTAACAGATGATCTATACAATACATTAAACAATGGGCACCAAACAATAGCAGTAGTTATAGACATGGCCAAGGCTTTTGACACCATTAGCCACGACATACTCATCCAAAAAATGCTACACCTAGGTATCTCGAAACCACTTATAAACTGGACACAAAGCTACCTGAACAAAAGAACACAACAAGCTATAGCAAATACAATTACCACAATGCCAAAAGAAATAGCTTACGGAGTCCCACAAGGGACAATTCTTGGCCCTTCAAACTTCCTGATCTACATAAATAGTCTCACAAATTCTATTACTAAATCGTCCAATAAATTATATGCAGACGACGCAGTTTTATACACTAGTGCAGAAACAACAGATGACATTGTGAATAAACTGCAAGAAGATCTATACAAAGTTGAGAAATGGTGTGCAAACAATAGGCTCACCGTCAACGCAAGAACAACAAAGGTAATGGTCTTTGGACAGAGGAAAAGTGTCAAAAATCACATTCCTACATCCCTAATGCTTGATAAAACGAAACTAGACGAAGTAGACGAGTTCTCATATCTTGGTATTAAACTAGACAAAAAACTTAAGTTTGACACGCATATAAAAAAATGATACGTAATGCATCTCACAAAATAAAGATACTGTCACATATACGCAATTACATAACACGGTCGCAAGCAATCAACATATACAAAGCAAAGGTCCTACCATATTTAGAGTACAGAGATATAATAATCCATAATACACATAGTCAATTACTAATGAAGCTTCAGAGATGCCCAAACCAGAGCCTCAGAATTTGCCTAAAAAGCGAACCCAGAACCCCAACAAACTATTTACACCGATCTGGGAAAATAAACAAACTACATGAAAGACGAGAAGCTCATCTATCAACACTAGCATACCTAAGTTCTCAGAAAAATTATCCCATGATGGCCCCACCTAGACTAGACTTGCTCAAGTCTTTGATTATGAACATTCATTAAATGATTAAAGAAAATCGGAATACAATTCATTATAGTATGTGTCCTTCTCTGACTGGCCCATGAATCAAAGACTTGTCCACTCTGACCAGAATCTCCTGTTTATGACCCCAAGCCACTCTGTGTAACCCTATACCTCCCTCGACCCCTCCCCCTCCCCTCCTCCAGTTCCCTGGCCGCCTATGTTGTCATAGCAATTTATTTCGCCTACTCCTGTCTATGTCACGATTGAGATCAAAGTGAGAGGGTATCAATCTCCCAGCAGATATCCTGACCAGTAGCCAGACCTCTGCTTGGGGAGTGTGGTGCAAAATCGTGCCAGTCTATATGGCCGATTACAGATGAGACCAGTCCCTGTGTCACTCAGAAGGGGTGGAGGGGTAGGATTCAGGGACTGAGGCCAGTCTACACCTAGATCAACAAGGCAAGTTGAGGGACCGATTTTAAAACTAGCAAACAATATACACAGTTGTAGTTACTTCAAATCAGTCGAATATAAAACTTCCAATCTATGGAACGAACTTCCACCTGAAACACAAAATCTCTCCACCTTCAGAGGATTCACAAAACAACGATTACAAACCCAATTGTATAGATAAGAATCCAAAATTAACTCATGTGATATAGATTGACCATACATTTTCCCAAAGCCGCTCCATGATACTAAATCGCCATCGCTAACTAGTTTTAGCATAGCAATACAAATATTGTGTTCATAACGCTATGAAATCTATAAATTAGCGGTGAAATTTTGAAATGTAAAATGCATATATGCAGCTTCTATGTATAAACCTTTATGTAAACCTGTCATGTACGCCTGCTAGCCAGGCAGGGACAAGGAATTGAAACACCTGGAGGGGGTGAAAGATAAGCACAAATTTGCTAAACCCTAACTCCAGTATAAATAAAAACTTTAAAAGAAAAAGGAAAAAAAATATTGATTAGCCACACAACCGAGGGGGAGCATCAAAACACTTTAGTTTTGAAGGAAATCTTTAAATACATTTAAAGTATATTCAATATGGATACCTATACCTTATATTTCTGCGATGTCATGTCAGGTTCATGGTAAAAAGATGATAATAATATATATTTATCCTTCCCCTTAAACGCCATGGACTTAACAATATAATATGCATAGTTTCATTATCATTGACAACCTTTGTCACAATTTCAAAATGGCAAGCGGCACTCCCTTTTTGCCCATATTGGGTATGTTTGTGTACTAGCACATGACGTGCTTAAAGAAAAGCGAGAAAGGTTTTATGTATATATTCATTTGCGCACAATATTTTCAGCATGTCACATCTTGACTGAATAATTCCTCCTTTTGGTTCATTGCCACACTTGTATTCATATCAATAGTCTTAGGTTTCTTTAACAGGAGGTGATCCAGTTGTTTCAAATATTTCGCTAATTTGTCTTCTGTTCCATGATGATTTGTTAAATGAAATACATTACAATCTAAAGGGTGGCGTCCACCAACCACGACAAGCTGCAGACAAGAAATTTTCAATTGGTGCTTGTCGCAGTCTTGTCGTAAGAAGGGGGGCTTTACGACAGTGTTGTCTGGGAGTGTCGGGAAGTGCTCGCTCCACCAAAATTACCTATCATAGACCTCTGCAACACGCTCCCGACAAACCATGCTGCTCCACTACAAGGGTCCAGTGTGGGAAAAATTGAACATGTTCAATTTTGTCATAGCTTTGTCGGAAGGCCCCCGACAAGCTTCCAGTCGCAGCCTGGTGTGGCCTTGTCGTAGACTCTTGTCAGGAACTGGGGTCCACCAACCACAACAATGCTACGACAAGCCTTCCAATCATAGGCCTGTCGTGGACCTTGTTGGAAAGCTATTGTTGTAGCCTTGTCATGGTTGGTTGGCACCCCCCTTTACATGACATACCTGTTGGGTCTTGATTATATAATTACACAATAACGGCAGCTGATTTTTCAGACATAATTTCATCAAAGGTCAAGATGTATAGTTTCATCAAAAATCAAGATCTCAGTTATTCTAGCTAATCATTAGGTCAAAGGGTTGTGATCCTTGGTTATGTAACATTAACAGTAGGACATCATAAACATGACGACATCTGACACATAGTAACACAACATAAGATATAGAAAACAATTTTGTTACTGATTTGTTATGAATTTTATATTTGTTTAGGTCATGCATGGCATCACTGACTAAAGAAATCTACCATGCACATGGTTCTCAAGATAATACTCTTCCTATGAAAAGCTTTCTACTTGTTTTCATATTTCACATTAAGCGCTGCACAGTTATAAGACCTGTTGAGAAGCCAGTCAAATATAAGCCTGATCTTCTTACGATATGATAGCTATTGAGAAACTTGTCTCCCATTTGTCTCCCATTTCTTGTGTATTAGTATAATGACTAAGCTATGAGCTGATAAAGTGTGGAGACATATTCCTTCGAGTATTGAGTAAGTGTAGCTCCCAAAATTCCCTTTCAATCTCAATTATGCCTATGAGTTCAAAGCAGTGGCATGAGTTCCCACAGGCTTCGCTAAATACATTCATGCTGGTTAAAAGCTCATCTACAATACATTATGGTATATTTTTCTCTCTCTGTTTGTATGGTTCATACACCTCACTTTCCCTTGGGGATTTATTGGTGTGGATACCGTTTCATGAGTGAGCCACGTTCAGCATTCATCTACAATACATGTTTTATCTCTGATCAAGTTTTCAATTTCTATCATATAAATCATCCCTAATACTCCATGAGAGGTATGATCATGTTTTGTGCCAAAAAGTGTCTAAATTATTACAAATTTAAGCTGTCCTCATAAAATGCTGAATTTAACTTAACTGTCAGTACCCTAGAATAGAAGCACATCAAGGCTAGAGCATTAGGCTAGAATAAATCTTACTATTGCTACATCAAGTCCAAATTAAAGGGCAAAGAGGATCAGCAATAGATAGCAACCATACATCACAGATTGACTTCTGGATCTTGATATCAGCATCTTTTGATGTAACAAACTGTTCCACTAGATTCTTTTGCGAATTCAGTGAGAAGGCTTATCAGTTCTAGATATCATCCATGACTGAATAGTGATCGCTGGGTTTCTCTTTATTTTGATTTCATTCCACATCAACTGTTTAAAAGGCCCTTTTAATTTTTGTCCATTATTGTTGCTTTGCCTCTGGCAAAAGCTTGATATGATTTTCCTTCTTTTTCTGAGAATGCCATTAAATGTTTATATTCTTCTATATTCTTTGATATGGATGATCTTTTTCTAATGTACTTGGGACTTTATATTCAATTGCATTACATCTTCTTTAATGCTGTGCACATTACGTTATCATTTACCTCCAGCTGCCATTGAAGACAGCAAAGTGTTTCTGTATGAAATATTCTTGTATGATCTGTTACCAACTTATAGAGCAAGCGCTGGTGCTGGCATAGTACATTGTAACCATGGCATATCACTGCTCCCTTCCCTCGCCTAGCATTTCACCTTGCCATAGACACCCCCCTCTACATTCTGCAACATGCAATGGTTGCAAACCTCATACACTGCACGAAAACCACCATTTTACATATAGATACGCTCGGTGCATATAGGGGGTGGAGAGGGGGAGGGTTTCCCACTCAGACCACCTATACTTCTATCAACAAAAACGGGTGGTAGGCGGTGGGGGCGAACCTTTTTTATTTTCTATCGGTATACATATATGCCCAGCATATATATATCGTGCAGAGGTTGTTTCCTCTCATACACACCAGGTGTGAAATACAGCCAAGAAATGTTGGTATACAATAGGAAATAGTCTTGTATATGCCTCATACGCTGGCATGAAATGTGGAAAAAAAGTACCAAGTTAAGATTGTATGAAGTCTGTGTGTCATTATAAAGATGAAACAAAGGAAAAAAAAGAAGAAATCTGTTGATCATTAATTTATGGTCTTTACCTTCAAATGACTGGTATATTTGCTGGCTCATTAGGCCAGATGTACTCCTCCCCATTTTCTGTCAACCATCTTGGTTTGTAAAGGATTTCTACCAATTGGCAGTTAACCATGGTACAAAGATCGTCTCTTTTCTCTGTCAGGGTATCCTCTGTCTCAGCCTCAACACAATCACCTGTAGGTACCATTAAGTGTGTGAACCAGAAGACCACTGGCACCTGAACTGATAAACACTCACCGCAGCAATTGTAGAGGTCCTCTAAAGCTCCCTTCCCACCTCCTATTTTAATAAAACTGCAATCAATGGAACATAACCCTTGTCCTGGAAGACATTCTAGCAGACCTTTCAATGGGGTTGAGGAATCCAACCAGATTATGACTTCTTGTTCTGGCCAGAGACTGGTTAATCTTGAGAACAAGGAAAACCATGAATCACATGACCAAGCATCTTCAGGTGGCTGTCCCCATTCATCGGTGTACCAGTCGATATTGAGATGTATTGTATTTATGTCAGGATGCGTTGAATCACCTGATAAAACCTGTGCGATTGCCTCTTCACAGTCTGAAGGGATCCATCCACACACACACATTATAGACTGGTATTTCCTTGTATTTGCCGAACGTGACTCTCCAACAGGGAAGACTGTATAGGGGGATCTAAAAGCATAAACCAGAAAACTGTGAAAAGAAAGATGTTTGAAGTCATTCTTACATAAATTTACAAAATGAGTACTTAGAATCATGTATGGTATCTTCGGTTAAATGGATATACACTAAAGCTATATCAGGTATCAATAATATCAAGAGATGTCACGAGTTTGAGTCTGAGTTTATTTATTTGACTCGTAAAATTATGGAGCCAACAAAATGTGTGGCATAAATAAGCTCAAACTCAAACGAGTGGCGTTTAGATTTTATCCTACCCGGTTTCCACATTTTTCCAGCATTAAAAAGTAGTGGCATAAACAACACTTTATGTCAAACCCGTGAAATAAACAAATCCCATGTTAAGCCTATGGTTTTTTTTATTAGGGGTAGGATGCTTGGTTTTACAGGTCATAGATGAGTTTGATAGAAATTTAAAACGCCCTAAAAAAGCAAAAACACAAAAGTAATTTGGAATCACCTCCTTTTCGGTACTTTTGATATCAAAAGCTTCATGGTTGATAATGAATTTTGATATGTTGTTCAGAGAAGACCATCACCTTTGTGGTACAGCCAATCAGTTAGTCTCTCAAAGACCTACCTAGGTTAGCAATTTGTATTATTATATACCTGTGTCCGAATGTCTATGAAATACTGCCCGCTGCTAGGGGTGCAGTAATTATAATGTTCGTGCCCTCTGTGAGAGTGACATAATAAGTAATTTAAATGTTGTTTTTTCATTGATTTAAGGTATATAATGATAAGCAAACGTTCTGGCTGTACACGAAACGATTCTCGTTCTCTGTCAGTCGTCGATATCATACTGCCTTCCGCCTATGGTGTCGGGCCGTATGATATCAACGACTGACCTCGAACAGGAACCGTTTCGTCCACAGTAAGGACGTTTCCGTTTCCTAATAAAACTACTCAAACAAACAAAACGATCAAGATAGTTTTACATGGATACTATATGCTTTACAAACCTTTTTTTGCCTTGTTCTGGTCCTGCATGTACCTGAGGTGTTTGAGGAGAGTCATCAAAAAGTCCAGAAATGACATCTCCTCCTGTTATGTCAAGATTAATTCTGAAAGAAGATCGGTAGGATTATCCTTACAGGTAACTGGAATAGATTTCTAAAATCATTTTAGGAAATGAATATAAAACTCTAGACTGCATGAAACTAACCACTGTATTAATACATGCGCCATCGCGGTAGCGCACGTATCATTTGTATAAGCTTATATTTCACACCAGCATATGAGGCGTATACAAGACCGTTTCCTTTTTTATCCTACCCCTAATATAAAATCCCATAGGCTTAACATTGACTTTCCGTATGCGCCCGTATGTCGCATTCGGATAAAAAATCGTGACCAAAAAATGGACCATTCAGAGATCAGCAGCTGAAAGTAGTTCCAAGTGCCTTCAGAGCAGCAAGGAGAGCTATATGGAGGACTTCAGAAAGTTTTTATTATGTTTTTTGTTATTATCCTCACATAAAAATATCTTTCACAGGGGGTAGAATAAAATCAAAACCTTTTTCGTTTTAATCTGGGCTTCCATATGCGACTCCTGGAGTTTTGGCTCTGGATATCACTATGCCAAACTCCATTTGTCGCATACGGAAGCCCAGATTAAAACTCATCCAGTTTTACGATAGTATACAGATGCGTCTTGGTTGTATTACACACCTGGTGTATACAAGAGAAAACATCCTCTGTGCAATGTATATATGCTGGGCATATACAAGATAAAAAAAAGAAGAAAAAGAATCGCAACGTGCTGCCCGCCACCTGTGGTGTATAGACAAGGTATCACCTGACCACAGCTCCATAGGCGCCACCTAACCCCCACCTAACCACCGCTAACTACCCCCTTTAATTTCTGACCACTGATCAGTTGGTGGAACCCCTGTGAAGAACCCTGTAGAACCTGGTGAAGCCCTGTTCCCCCTCTTCGATTCGCGGTATTGTATTTATGTCAGGACCCCGACACCGGCTGCCTGGCACCCGCCCGGCCCCCACCCATGGGTAGAGGGTGCACCAACACTGAACACGGCAGCCAAGCCGTCCCTGGCTTTATGTATTACATAGATTATAGCTGGAGAAGTCCTAACTAGTACCACCCGTGTTGGTAGAGGTTGAGGTAGAGGGTAGGTGGGGGTTAGGCGGGGGTTAGGCGGGGGTTTGGCAGGCATAGGCAGGGGGCATTGGCCAGGGGTAGGCTGGGGGTAGGGGGGAGGTAGGCTGGGGTAGGCGGGAGGTAGGCATGGGGTAGGCGGAGGTAATAAATAGGGTTTCAGAACAATTTTATAATAAAATTGATGATATAACATCAGATTTTTTCTATACCAAGGACTTAATGACTAATGAAATATGCTAACAGTGGTGTCCCCAAGTGGCAGATATCGGAACTGTTGGATAGTGGTGTAAATACAACAGAACCAGGCGTATATATGACGTATATATGACCGCAATATGGACGCTTATATACACCTACAGGTGAGGCATATACACATAGGGAATAGGACAACCTTGTAAGCGAAAGCATACCAGGCGCATTAATATGTAAAATGTCGGTTTTTGTGCAGTGCTTATTACATTCCTCAAATATAATTCAGTGATTTTACTAAGAATGGTTTATATTATACATATCATGATAAGTTCTATTGTAATAAAATGAAAATGTATTAGGTTAGGTATTTCATTAAGTTTCCAAAATGAGATATTCACACCTAAATCATGTATGGTATCTTCAACTCTAAGCATAAAATAAATCCATTTCAGATGTCAAGAATTGCTCTCAGATGTTGTAGTTGAGTTTCATGCAAATTTAAAACACCCTAAAATTAGAAAGTTGATTCTCAAAACATCTCACAAAGGAGGTTGTTTTCAATTGCTTCCAATCCGACAACGCCATTCTGAGAGGCAGCACTGTAAAGCAGGTATAGTTTCCCACTGGTACAAGTAGAACTCATATGCCTACAACTCCAAACAGAGATTATGCTAAATCCTGACAATCTGGGGAATCGAGCGCCGATGAATTTCTCACTCTCCAATCATGGACTTCAACACTGCGCAAGATACTAGTGGGTGATAAAACAAGATTTTCGCAGGATAACCAATTTTCGCATCACACCTGCAATTACACTAGAAGACTATGGCTGGTGATTCTTGAACCTGATGACTTTCAGCTTTTGCATCAGACATTGCCACCACCTGATGATTATTGGCTTGACATCTACAGTTGCCACATATTTAGTGGTCTAGTGTAAACACTGGGTAAGTCTCACAGCGTTACAAACCTTTCTATGGCCTGGCCTGGTCCTGCTTGTAACTGGGTTGTTTGAGGACAGCCAGAGTCTCGAAAAAGTCCAGGAATGTCACCTCCTTTTATGCCAAGATTAATTCTGAAAGAAAATCAGTATAATTGTCCTTACAGGTGAATGAAATAGATTTCTGAAATTATTTGTGGAACTGAATTTTAAATTCTAAATGCATTACTAAAATGTATATCAGTAATTTTGCTGAGACTTGTCCATATTATGATAACTTTTATAGGAATAGAATTATCACACATTCTAAATGTATCAATTTAGGTATTTCCAAAATGAGATATTCTCTTTCAGTTCACACTGAACAATACATCTTTACTTACTTCTGACCAGTCTTTGTACAAGCCTGAACCGCTATATTGCATTTTGAGATGTCAAATTGGTCAATAAGATGTTTTTTCAAATTGCTCAACATCAATCTCCCAAAACCAGTCGCAGAATGTTCATGAATTGCTAAAAGAGAGAAAAGAAATGTTCTCTAATTAGAAGGTTTGACCAGTTTCCTATAATGCCATGCATACATAAGTACATCTCTATATATAAATCATTACCTCATTATCACTAACTCACTACTTATGCACCTCTTTGTAAACTTTCTATTGTACTATTTTATTTTTGTGAAGAAGATTTGATATGTGATCCAAGGTGTATGAATGTCATTGTGACTGAAAACTCATTTCTATGAGAGTGACAATAAGGCTAATAAAAAAAGTATATATATATATAAAGAAATCGTTTCAATACATCAATAAAATCAATAACAGTGTAGGGGACCAGTGGCAAGTCTACTTAGTCATGGGCATGTCTACTATGCCTTTCTAAGTTAAGCCGCAGCTGAGTGCACCAGGTAGTTGCCTGGTAGGCCTGTGAGCCTGCTGCCAGCCACCTGTAAGGTCACAAGCCGCTTACTATTTCTCGCACGGTGTTGGAACCAGTCTAAATGGGTATCTGGCCACCTGGCTGGTACCTAGAATATGTACTGGTTCTGCAAGGGTAAGGAAGGTCCCAGCCAACTGGTCAGCTGGGTACCAGACTTACATAGGACTACTGCTGGGGACCCAGCAGAGTTATGCACATGCCCAGTAAGACTACTGCTGGGGACCCAGCAGAGTTATGCACATGCCCAGTGAGACTCCACAGGTGTATATAAAGCCTGTTGAAGCACAGCTGGGTACATTGGGAGAAACTACCTGTAGTCCCTCACCAGGGTTCTATCTCTGCTCCCTGCCAGGGTAGACCCTTGAGTTCCCTATGGGCTTGGTTCAGTGAGTTCCGGATAACGGTCAGAGGGAGTTGACCCTTCGGACAGATTCCAGGGTTTCAGATGGATTTCCAGATGACAGAAGGAGGGGGTTGACATTCGGGGCCCTTTCTTCAGACGGATTCCTGGATGATGGACGGAATCCCGGATGACTGAAGAAGGTACCTTCGGAGGGATTCCGGGATCCCGGGTATCAGCAGGGACTGTGAGACTCTCTGGGCAGAGCATGGCGGTGCTGGGTGGTTATGGTAAAAAACAGCTGCTGCTTCATGGATGGGACCAGCACTGGAATGGCATTCTGGACCAAAGCTGTGGTGGTACTCAGGATAAGCTTTGGCAGTTCCCGACACCCAGCCACTACAACAGTATATGTATATAATTTTAAATTACGAGTGGTCTACATGTGAAATGGGACCCTAACATGTATTCTAATGTAGCTATCAGAAATGTGATGTATTTTCTATGGAGGAAAGGGACATGTCTCCCTGTTCATTGTGATTCAATGAGTCAGCAGAATACAGAAGAGAATAGCCCTTCACATAATTTGTCTCCAATTGAAAGGTCAGAACAAGAAAGGAAGCCTTTTAAATCTTGTAGAAAGATGAAGCCTATGATTTAACTTCTTCAATCCTGACCTCCTTCAACTCATCATATTCTACTCCATAGGTTCTTTAAAGACAAATGTTGGTAGTTGGATGATTTCTAAATTCTATTAATTTTTGCAAATAACTCAGAATATTATAAGTTCCATATATCAGGAAATAGAAAATTTTTAAAAAATGGATGTCACCATGCTAACTTCTATCGGAAGGCCATCTGAAAATGTAAGTGCTTAACTTTTGGTGTCTGTGGGAAAATGTATTATTTTGATTTGGTTGCTAAATGACACTGATGTTTTATTGCCATCTTCAAATAATTCTGGATTATGATAGTTTGGTACATGTACAAATGAAAAGTGGTGAAAAAATACTATGTCACCATGTTAATATCTATGGGAAGGCCATCTGAAGAAAGTTAGTGCTTATCTATTGGTGTCTGTGGGAAACTGCTATATTTTCATGAAACCAGATGGCAGCACCAGTGTTAATTAAGTAGAAACAGGGGGCGCTGCAAGACCTACCTGCATTTGTCTTTAAGTAATTTGTGACAAATTACTTGATTATCTCCTAATTACTTCTGTAAATTTGTATCATTTAATTTCTCAAGTCATTTTACTGAATAGATATTTCCATATCAAATTATTCTGTGTTTTTCATTAGATGTAGTTATATAAGGGCTTAGTTGAGGATGAAATGGCAAAGGTATTTTTAAACCTACTCATTGAAAGGGGGTATATACACAGTAGCATAGATATCTTATCACAGTATACCTACTAATATGCTTATTAGCACTTTCTTATATTTTAAAACAATAAGTATGGCTAAAGTAATATGTATACCAA
Source organism: Alentia gelatinosa (assembly GCA_950022655.1). Classification (NCBI taxonomy): domain Eukaryota; kingdom Metazoa; phylum Annelida; class Polychaeta; order Phyllodocida; family Polynoidae; genus Alentia; species Alentia gelatinosa. The sequence goes on along the minus strand of OX465581.1, from coordinate 5,572,995 downwards.
GTTGTTGCTATAGTTATTGCCAAAAATACTATGCTAGTTATAATAGTTAAAGGAATATTCAATCCAACAATAGAAGATAATGTTGTATGTATTGTTCACCATAACATCATTTTTAACACACAAGTTTATTACCTGTTAGGAGATCTATTGACAATGATCGTTAGCATGGAAGAGCTGATCCTTTGGGTGCTTGCTGAGAATCCTCTGTGTAGACCTCAGGTGGCAGTCCTCCATGTGGGATTAGGTGTCCTTGACCAGACAGAGCAATTGCCCTCATGAGTGCATGGTAATGCCAAGTCTGGCATGTTTCTATGAAGTCCAGGAGCTGATCAACTGCATCACAGTTTGGTGTGATAAGCTGGAATGAAAAAGTAGCACAGCATAAACATTTCAGTTTCCATAAGTTTGATTTCTGCATAAATAAGGTCATCCATTTTGGCGTCATTTATGCACCTGATTCTGTACAAATCCTGCACTAATGTTATGAGAGGGTTGGCAGGGGAAAAGGCGGGGAGATGGTGGTGCTGGCGCCGGTGGCTGTGGCAGTGTGGCAGTGGTGGCGGTCATTGTGTTGGCATAAAGTGGGATTCACATGGTCGGACGAATGGACCTGAGACTGGTGTACTTCACACCTTTGCACCAGTCACCTACTATTTACAGCTGGGTACAAAGTTTCACAGATTGGGGTGTTCTACAGTCACAGGGTAACATTGCGGATTCAATTCACATGGGAAGGCTTAACAGGTACATAGTCTCACCCCTACACAGGGTACACAGAGTACACACCCGCCGAATCGGGGTACTTCCCCTTGTGAATAGGTGTTATTTGGGAAATGCGAAATACATTTGTTTCACCAAAATACCCTTTTCATTTGGCAACAAAGTCAAAATATCGCATTTTTCCATAGACACCAATAATTAAGCAGTTACATTTACAGATGGGCCTCCCATAGAATTTAACATGGTGGCTGCCATTTTTTTTGCATTTTCTATTTGCTGATATATGGCTCTTATATTATTTGCAAAACCCAATAGAATTTAGAAATCACCCAACTTCCAGCATTTGTCTTAAATAAACCAAACTTTTCATGGTGTTTTAGACGTCAATAATGTTTTGATATTCTTCATGGGGTGAAATGTATTTTCAATGCTCAAAGCAGGGGTGGGGAGTTAGCTCAGTGCTAAGGGCAATGGACTTGTAATCCCAAGGTTGTAGGACATTTTGGGTTTGAGTCCCACTGCAGCCACTATTTTCCTTCATTCCCAGCAATGGTAGATTTACCTCTATATCAAAGGCCAATCATTCTCATACCATGTCTATGTGGTGTGATAAGTAAAAGAACTCTTGCCTCAATAAATATGTAGGGGTGATATTTCTACCTAAATTCAACACATAGATTTGATCACCACCCTTGTGGTGTAAAAGAACCTTGAGAAAGTCTGGTGAGAAACTCTGATGGTTTACTGCGGGTTAAATCGAACCAACCAACCAACCATGCTGTGAACATTTGTGTTAAACTGAGAAGAAAAAGAATATTTCATGCTTTAAATCAATTTTCTATGACTATAGTCTCAATTTACATTATTTGCCCATTGAGCATGCAGCTTAGGCAATAAAATGTATCGAAGAAATAGGATAGAAAAAACACTCATAACATAATTTCTTGTACACAGAACTCTACCTTCATTCCTTGTTCATCGTTTCTATTGAGAACACCAAGATTCCTTAAATGCGCCCAGATGTCTTCAAGACGAAGGTTATCCAGAAGTTCTATTCTGGCTTTATTGAGCACTTCTTTGTATGGAATCTTGATGAAGAGACCTTCCTCCTGCACATTTTGTTTGTCCCAGGGAGGGAGGTGTGACCCTGCTGATGCCATTCCTAAAATGTACATTCAGATACTGAGTCAGCAGGGACCTGTTTCACTAGTTGTACTAGTTTCATGTCTGTGACACCATACAGACATTGGAGTTGTCTAGTTTTGTAACAACACAAGTAGCTGCCCTTAGGAAAAGACAGACCCCCAATATTAGAATTAGACAAATCTATACATCATGGACCTGTCTCACTAGTTTCGTGACAAAAATGTTAGACAGACATGAAAAGTGGCACCAACGGTGCAAGCAAGAATGGACAAAACAAAGTCTAATGTCTAGTTCTTATGAAACTGGACACACCATCTAGAGGCACTGCTCTAGACATGTCACGAAACTAGTGAAACAGATCCCGGGTCTGCCAAATAACTTTGTTAACATGTGCTATAAGCTATCATTATATACCTATTCACAAACTCACTACAAATACACACTGCTGCTACGGGTGTTATATATTTATCATATGAGCGAAGTACTCCATAATTTCTTGTACAGCTCACCTGTGGATGGGCCGTGCGGAGTGATTTAAATGTGTAAAAACGCAATCTCCCAGATTACTTCTAGTTTAGTATTTTTTCCAGATCCTTTATTATTCTTATTTTAAAGTAATTCATGTAAACAGGATACTTAATAGGAACTGATCGAGAGTTAGACTTGTCAGTTTTTATGCATCAACAGGGAGGTTGTATATTACTGCAGGAGGCCATTATATTTTCTCCAAGTTGCTCGAATGAGTCAAGACTGGGGCTGGCACATTGCCAAGCTATGCCAAATGTAGCACCCCTCTCACACTCTCTAAGTCATATTCTGTACAACGTTCTCATTGCACTCTATGGGAGAATAATTCTTAATGAACTAGGCTTAGAGCCTTGAGAATTCACTGGCACACAGTATTCCCGCATCATTGAGATTATAAGAATCTTTGGTTGCATTGATGTACGTCTGTAGCACGGGAAGCAGGTCAATGGATTCTCAAGGCTCTAAGCCTAGTTTGTTAAGAATTCTTTTTCATAGAGCATAGTGAGAGTACAGTGAGCTCTTATGAGAGGGTTGCACGTCATCAACAATAGAGAGACTGCATTTGAGTGATTGGGGAGTGTGACAAACAAGGCTAGGAACGAGTGGAAAGGTGAGTAGAGGTGTAGAAATTTAATTATAAATAAGAAACAAACCAGAATAATCAATCCTCTGCAGTGAATACTTGATCAGTCCTACCTGAACATATCATATATCATTCATAAACACTATTTTCTCCTCACTGAAAACACGATTGTGTCAGGCCATAACTTAGGCAACATAAGCAACAAACTCCCACATAAAACTAAAAATATCGCTGCGGACTACTTAAAGCTTCAAGGTACTTTACTTACCAACATAGATGAATATGATTATCTGGGAATAAGACTAGAACAGGATCTTTCCTATAGGAAACATATTAATAGAGCAATCCAACGAGCAATGCACAAGACAAATATGTTGAAGTTTATCAGGAAATACATAACCGAAAAGCAGGTAGTCAGTATGTATAGGTCCAAAATTTTCGCGGTCGTGTTCTCCTTCTCGTGTTTCTTCACGTCGTCTCTTCGGTTCTGGTATGGACATTGTAGGTACTTTATGTTGGCGGAATGGACTCACTGAGAATAAATATATGATTTTGTAAGACGCGGCATATCCGGAGTCAGTCCAATCCCACCACTATACGACCACTGATAGAGAGAAACAGGGAGTTGGGCCGCGGAGGTTTTCGTGGCCGGATCTGCATACCCAACTTTTGATGCTTCTGATTGGTTGAGCCGTCACGTGCGTGTCATGTGACCGCTTTGTTGTTTTGTATGACCAAACACGTTCGACACGGCCGTGTCGCCTGCCCATGTGATCGAGTGGAGTCTATGTGTCAATCCACACAGTTCCTACGGAGTTTAAACCTTGTAAACTCATAGATAGGGGTTGTTTGACTTCCCCTAACGCCGAGTCCTATGTGGACAAGGAGAAAACCACCATGAGTGTTGATTTTTAACCATGCTGGGTAGTATCCCAGCCCTGTGTCTGTGTATGACAGTGTAGCTGTCAAGGTGTGTTTTCCTGGTTCTGTGTAAACTAGAGCCAGGATGAGTGGGTGAATTGGCATTGGAAAATATGGCTCTTGCTACATCAATGACATATTTTTCATATGGAATCATGGGAGCAATGAACTGGCGAAATGGCTCGAGTGGCTAAACGTTTTTCACACAAGCATAAAATTCACTGTGGAAAAATCTCATAACGAGATCAATTTCCTAGACACCACGGTACGAAAAGGGGTAGGCGGTAAACTCTATACCAACCTATTCACCAAGCCCACTGATGAGAACACGTATCTCAGATACGACTCAGCTCATCCACCCTCGCAAAAATGGAGCATACTATACTCACAACTACTACATGTGAAACGCATATGCACGAAGGAGACAGACTACGAGAAAAATGCCAGCCGGAAAATATGCGAGTTCTGTGAAAGAGGATACCCCAGGGAACTACTTTCGGAATGCAAACTCAAAGTAGACCTGCTTAACAGGGATCAACTTCTGGCACCAAAATGACCAGGACAAATGAGGAACAACGAATCTTCCTCACTAGCACATACCGCAAGGGGTACAATGTCCTGTCTGAAATAGTGGAACGAAACTGGGAAGTGCTGGGAAAGTCCACTACAACCAAAAACATATATCAGAGCAAACTGATGAAGGGGTACAAACGCCCAAAAAATATCAGAGACCATGTGATGAGGGCCAGAACTGAATATGGCCCTCATACAAAGATGAAGGGGAACGGTGACAAAACTAGTTCTCGAAATGCATGCACCAAACACTGCAAACACTGTGCAGTACTAAAAAAAGATGGGAAGATAAAATCCCATGGAAACAACACCACACACACCACAAAACACAACATCACATGCAATAGTTCCAACGTAATATATTTCATAGAATGTACCAAATGCGGCAAACAATATGTGGGCCAGACGAAATGGAACACATGCGTTCCATCCTGAAAAAGTCGAAAATCAGTGATGTTCCAACACATTTCAACAAACCTGATCACAAGGGTACTGAACATGTGTCAGTACACATCTTAGACTTTATTTACCAGTACCCAGACAGCAAATGGGCTGGCAAATTGAGGGATAAGATTGAGTACAACTAGATCCATCGGCTGCAAAGCCAGGCTCTGAAAGGTCTAAACACAATGGACAGCAGATATGGATAGGATCATCTAAAGCCACGTCAAAAAAAAAATTCTGCGGAAATTTCGGTGAACGTAGAAAGATTTTTATATCAAATATATCAACACGACTCAATCCATGACATCTGAAGTCATACCGCGACACAGATCACTTGCTCAGTAGTCGCCAGCACCAACGCCACGTCCGCATAAACACCATTTTAGTTTATATTTTACTGTTAACCTACCTACAGCTATATATCAATGACCTATATACTTGTAGATGTATGTATACAACTCCACACACCATGTCTAAGTTTGTTGGACCTAGATACTTCAAAAGTGTATTCCCTCACACTATTTGATGTAGATTTCTCACTTTTTGCCTTCCTATCCAACATTATACATTCATAACATCTTTATACAATGTCGAAGATAGCAAAATACCCTGTTTTTCACCATCAGTAATATATTCTGTGCTGTATACACACCTTAGAATAAGGGAATGAGCAAAGTCACCCTGGGTACTTACTGGTACTCAGTCTCTAGATACAAAGCTCTATCTGCTGTGAACATGGGTACTGCAATCTCTCCAAATTATGATCCTTCTGTCAAAACCAATCTCATATAGCAGATCCTGTCTAGTGTAGGTGGGGATTTTTCTCCTGTGCCGACATACGATGTTCACACAGTGGTGGTTCTTTCCCAGACAGACACGCTTTACTGAGAATGAGGTCACTAATTCACCCTGAGGAGGCACCCCTCTCATAAGATCACACACTCTCTCAGTGGAATTCTGTATTCCACTCCGAATAAAGCCACTAGGTGGCATCACTGAGATTATAGGAATCTTTGGGTTGCATTGATATGCATGTTTAGGCAGGTCAGTGGATTATCAAGGCTCTAAGCCTAGTTCGGTAAGACTTCTTCTTCCATAGAGTGTAGTGAGAACCTTGTACAGAATACCACTTAGAGAGTGTGAGATCTTATGAGAGGGGTGCACCAGAAGTGATTGGGAATTTTACCCTAGATATATATAGACATACAGTTGGGGGTTGACTATAATTAAGATGAAACTGTGCTGCAAATAAAATGTATTTATTAGAAACTCAGTGTGAGACGAGGCTGCTACCGCGACTATTGAGCAAGTGACCGACCTGACCCTTCAAGCTAGGCACCACAGGGTTTATTTATATTCATTGGTTCTGAATCCATTTCACAGAGATAGACCATTATTGGTTAATTCAATCACATGATCAAATTCGAGGCTTTTCATTGGCTGGAAATCCAGACAAAGAGCGGCGGGAAAGCCTCCGTACCAATTAGATCCATTGTTCTTCACTGAGTGCGGTGTGTGGAGGGCCAGTGGCGCCTCCTCTCATACCAACCCTCAGTACTTTCTCACCTGGTGGACAGGGAGAGAACCTGTGAGGATCTGTGTTTGCCCCCTACTGTAAGTGTGGGGAGTTAGTCTGTGTATTCAGATATGGGAATCCGTACTAGATTCTTTTCGTTCTTGCTCAATAGTTTCGACTGTCTAGTCTCATCAGGCGATTGTAGCATACCTATGTGGTTTTTTCAAATCCTTGAGGGGTTTTTCCTCTCAAAGGCCCGCTTTTTCTATTTTTCATAGAGTATTTCCGAATAAAAACTTTTTCCCTTTTCATGTGGTCAGTCACTTGGTTTGAGTCGCTGGGCAAAGAGAACAATGCGGAATCATTGTTTCAAATCATTTTCCTCTCAAGAAGATTGGCTTCCAGGGCCTGCAAGGTCCAGTAAAGTCATTCAGGGTCCCTGAAATTTTGACGTGGCGTTTAATTTTCTCTTTCACCCGAACTTGCTGTCCATGGTGTTCATCCCTTTTGGGGCTTGACTCCCAAGTCGGTGGATCCAGTTATACTCAATTTTATCTCTGAGTATTCCTGCCCTTTTGCTGTCTGGGTGTCGATATATGAAGTCTAAAATGTAGACCTTCATATCTCGTGTCCCATTATGGTGTCTAGCATTGAAGTGCTTCGGCACATCACTGATGACACTTTTTTTCACAACCGATCTCATATGTTCTGAGGTCTTTTCTTTGATTTTCCTTTTTGTCTGGCCTACATATTGGGCCCCACATGTTTTGCATTCGATGCAATATATTACATTTTAGCTGTTGCATGTAATGTTTGTCTTGCATCGATGTTTTGTTTTTCTGGTTTTTGACTTGATCTTGCCTTTGGTGTCTATCATTCGGCAATATTTGCAATTTCGCTTCTTGCATCTGTTTTCATTGACCTTTTTTGGTCTTTCATCTTGCCTTTGTTTCTTGGGATGGTATTCCGTCCTGGCTCTCACCAGGTGGTCCCTGAAATTTTTGTTGGCGTTTGTAGCCTTTGACTAGTTTGCTTCCGAATAGCTTTTTGGTGGTGGTGGATTTCCCTAGAATTTCCCAATTCTTTTCCACCACTTCTGGTAGGCGGTTATTCCCCTGGTGATAAGTACTAATGAGGAATACTTGGTCCTCATTAGTTTGTATCTTCTCTTTGGGTCCCAGGGTCGTTTCCCTGGTTACCAGATCTACCTTTTCCTTGCAGGATTTTAGTAGTTTTTTTGGGTAACCCCTGTTCTCAAAGTCAGTCATTTTTTTGCGGGACTCTGTTTCATAGTCCTCTTGTCTAGAGCAGATTCGTTTTACCCTCAGGATTTGGGAGTATGGAATGCTGCTCTTTTGGGATGGTGGGTGGGCGGAATCATACCTGAGGTTTGTATTCTCGTCAGTCGGTTTATTGTATAATGTGGTATACAATATGTCGTCTGTGTCTTTGCGTACCGTGGTATCTAGGAAATTCACTGTTGTTCTGGACGTTTCCATGGTGAATTTGATGGTTTTGTGTGCTTCGTTCAGGTATTTGAGCCATTTTTGTAGTTCAATTGCCCCGAACTCCCAGATGCAGAATATATCATCGATATACCTCCACCATACCTTTGGTTTCAGGTGGTATTTTTCTAGGAGTTCTTTTTCTAGACTTTCCATGAATAGATTGGCGTACGATGGGGCTAATCTCGTCCCCATCGCTGTACCGGTGGGGTTTGCTCTGCGTCCCCTGATTTTTTCCAGTGTTTCTTTTATTGATCTTATACCTTCATCATTTGGGATGTTAGTATATAGCGCCCCTATGTCTAGAGTGCCAAGGATCTCATCCCCCTTTAAATCTCTGATATTCCCTATTTTTCTAGGAAATGGTTGGTATCTTTGATTTTTTTCCAATTAGGAAAGGGACCCCACAGGGACCCTGAATGACTTTACTGGACCTTGCAGGCCCTGGAAGCCAATCTTCTTGAGAGGAAAATGATTTGAAACAATATTTATTAGAAACTGTCAAAGTAATTAAACAGTTATATAAACATTATAAAAGACATGAATAAATACATTTTAAAATACAATACATGAATAATGAAAAATTATGAATTATGAGCCCTTCTGAAGGGTATGATAAAAAGTAAAATAAAGGTGTGGGTGGGCTGGGTAAAAAATCCCGTGCACCAGCAGTGAGTGCTTAAAACGGAATGAGGTTTAAAAGTAGTCACGTGTTGAATAAATTAATTAGCTAATTAACATAAGTGTTTGACTAGATAACTAAGTCGATGTTAGATTATATACCTACGGTACACGCAGAATGGCCACTGAATTATAAGCAATTTATAATTACTAAACAATGTGTATACTTATAGTTTCTTTTGGACAATCGAGTAAGGTCACAGAATTTATGCTATGAGGGGAACTTATAGCATCTCTATAGGAGAACCCGAGGGCTTAGTGATGACGTTAATATATTGATGATGCTGATATTGTGAAATAACATTTAATAATATTTCATAACATTTTAAATTATGATTTAAAAAAACAGAAAAACAATGTGTAATGATAGGATGATATGACGCAAACCCGTCGAACAATGTAAACAAATATGTAGTATGCAGACGTAAATATATTTATATATATGTGGTGGTCGCCGCCTGTCTAGCAGGTTGGATGACCCCAATCCGGAACGCTAGTTCCAGGCAGGATCCCACCCTATGCACTCACGTAGGTTGGTTCGGTTTTCGGTTAGTTTGCACAGACCTAATCACACACAACACAACAACGTCATTTAATAAACAGGGATGTTTATTAATCACTTACTTCCCGGAAAGATCTGGAAGATCTTCCCCACAAGTACAGTACCCTAGCACATGGGTGCTAGGTAACGCTGGATAGGCTAATCCGGAAGATTCGCCTAACCACCAGGAAGGTTACAAGAACCCGCCTGCAAAGTGAGGGCCCAAGGATCCGGTCCGTAGAAGGGACGCGCGAGGACAGCCTGTCGACCTACTGTGAACGCTGAGTATATATACTAAGCGTTACGTAATCCCGGTCTCCGCCGCGCCACTCTCGTGTGCGGCGTTGCCCGGAATCACTACACAGTAAGGATCGGCAGATCGCGCCACCTTCCGTGAAACAAACGAACACTGCTGGATTCCCATCCCACTACATTACCCCTCCCAGTTTTTACTAAGGGGGGAACCAAGGCAGCCATTTTGCTGCTAAGGGACTACCCAATTAAAAATTACAACATATATCCAGCAGTTCTTGGTCTACTCTCTAGCTTCCTGGTGTTCACAAGAATTCACTGATACCAACGTATAAGTGAAAAAGGTGGAATTGTAAGATGGAGAAATTATTAAAAATATGGAAGATATGACATTTAGGAAAGAGGAAACGACATTTGAAGAATGAAGGACTAGCCTCGCTAGCACCTTGAATAATTGTGATATTCACCCATCTTGAGCCGGGGAGCGTATTCTTGAGCGTTGGGCAGGGAAGACTCGACAGTCGCAGACCTACAGGTGGTCAGCCCGGCCTGTCGAGCACTCTGCCTCCAGCTGTTCCGGATCTTGTTGAAGTCCTTTGTTGGCTCCCGGCGAGTGAAGTGTCGTTTTCTTTCTCATCTTAGAGTATCGAGCCCAGCTGGCCCACCGGCGTAGCAGACCTACTACATTCAGCCCGATGCCGACGGGTGCTGGGCTTCCCACTGTTCTTCAGTTTGGAAGACATCCATATGTAGAGAAGGGTCAGCCTCGCTAGACACCTTCCGTGTTGAGAAGTTTCCGAATACGGAAATAACGGCCAAAAAGGCAAAACAATTCTCCATCCACCTGGTAAGAGTGTGTGGTATCAGTGTTCTTTCATTTTGACTCCAGCTATACTGGCATATCTTTTTCTCGGCTCGAATCAAGTACCAATTAAGGCCCCAATTCTAAGCCGGATTCAGAACTTACGATCACCGACCCAAGGTAGAAATAGCCGGCGTAATCCAACAGAACAGGGATTACGTCTACTATCTCATTATCGAGTCGATGAACCCAGTTCCGACACAGACCTGGTAAGTCAGATCTATACCCGAGAGGCATAATCTTCCTTACCCAGTACCAAGTACTAGTGTGGACAGTATCCACACCACAGGCCGGATGTTTTCCTGATGGGGGCCTATCACGGGCCTGACCATCGAGAGAACCTTCAGCCGTCTGAAACCAGGGTTGTGCCTTAGGGAAGTCATTTTACTGGCTTTCCCCAGCCCCAACCCAGGATCGCTTATCATTGGTCGCTCCTAACTTTCCCTCTACCCCTCCCAGCGATCCTTGCGGTTCGCTGAGAAAGTGCAGAATTCTGGCTAGGAGGCCACCTTCTGGAAGTAGCTAGGTCGGAAAAAAAAATTTCCTCCCTGGGGCTTCCCATACCCGTCTGACTTCGGATCCAGGAGTTCCGAGTTTAGACAGCGTCTTCCGAGTTTAGACAGCGTCTTCCCGGCTTGGTAGGCACCAGCCGAGTCGGTTATTATCAACCCCTAAATATCCTCGTCAGAGGATATCCTGAGGTCGAGAAGTTCCGACTGGCTTGGTGCGCTAGCCGTCGGTGGAACCGACGTTGCCGGGGCGGTCCTCTCTGGTCGCAGTGGACTCAGCGCAGACGTAGGCTGCAACTGGGACATCAACTGCTGCAGAGAGGTTGGTCTGGTATCTAAAAAGATTCCAGACTCCAATGGGATGATGTTGGCATTCATCCCCAGTGCCCCACTTGGTTCCTCGGGCTGGTCTATCGGCTTAGCCTTGGAAGGCTTTGCTGATTTCTCGGCCCGTGTCACGGCGGGAGGCCTCCTCGACTGTAGGACTTCAGTCTGATCCTGTTGGGTCTGACCGGGTCCTGACAGCTGAGTATCTACACTGACATCCATAGGCTGGGCCTTTATGGATGTAGTGTCCTGGTGGGAAGTTTCTTCCACGGGTGACCATCCCAACATGCCGGCGAGTTGCTGACGTGTCGGGTTTGATTCTTTTGTGGTGAACTGAAGAAATCTTCCCCGGCTCCTTTGTCGGGCCAACCACGCTTCCTCAAGGGCTTGCGGGTCGTCACCGATGTCATAGAGCGACATACCCAAGTGCCGAAGACAACGTTCATCTTGGCGATGGGTCTTGGCTTCCGCCCGGGCAAACCTCGATTGGGCCGGGTTTTCGCAATACGCGCATCCTCTAAGTCCAACGCGTACTGTTTAGCCAGGCCCTTCGTGGCTTCTCTCACCTCGAATCGGGCTAGTTTTACTAGCTCCTTAACGAGGCCTTCATGGAGAGACTGCGCGCCCCTTCGGACGCGGCCCTCCAAGGTGCCACCTATATGCGACTCTAGCTGATCCGCCCTTTGGACGTATTCAACCGACATCGCACAGGGAGAAGAAGTCACTTTCGACGCAACGGGTGGTTGTGTCGTTGGTTTCTTCTTTACCTCAACAACCGGGTTGGCTGGTGGAGGGAGTGCCGGAAAGGCCTCTTCCTCTTCAACTTTCCCGGGTGCTTGGGTAGCACCTCTGTTCAGCGGGGAAACTCCCGGGAGACTTGAGCTAGGACGAGTCCCAGCTGGTTTTTCCGCGGGTCCGCAGGCTTTTGAAGCCGTTGGAACGTTCCCTTTGCTCGGGTCTGAGAGAAGTTTCAATCCCTCAGACAACCTTGGCCCTACCTGGTAAGCAGCTTCCACCACGTCAGCGATGGTGTGCTTACTAGGAGCCAACTTCTTCTTAGGCTTCCGACTGGATCGCTCAGAAGTGTCAGTCTCGCTGGACGAGGACGATGACAACTTCTTGACCCATCGTTTAGCCTTCGAGGACCTTTGAGACGGTTCCCGGCTAAGGGACCATATCTTCCTCGACTCCTTTGACATCTGTCGATGTTTTGAAGCCGATTGTATCAGACTCCCGAACCAGCCAGGATTCTTCTTCCATCCGATCTTAAACAATCGACCGTCTGTCACACAAGTCTCAGGCTCCGGTTTGCCTTTCTGAGCATCGGAACCTAAGTCAACGAATCTCTGCCACAGATTCATGACCCGTTCCCGAGCAGCAGCACCAGCAGTCCGGTGTTCCCGGGCAATGTGTCGGACTAGACACGATCGCCTCGAACTGGCACACCCGGCCTGGCAAGAACCACCCTTCTTGCCAAGGCACTGTAGCCACGGTCGCTCAGCTAAGTGTACCTCTACGAGGTGCCTAGCGTAACGACCTTCAGTCGCGTAGGTCGGTGACAATTTCTTGTCCCTCCCATGGCAACTCAAAAAGACACAATGATTGCCGTTTCCAAACTTGTGCCATGCGTACGCGATCCGGTCTTTGACCTGATCCTCGTACTTCAGCCGGCTAACTCGGGACACTCCTTTCACCCGGTCGATGTACCAGGCGTTGGGAGAACCCTCGTCAACTAGCCATTCCTCGTCGTCAGAGGTTCCATCTAAACCGACACCATCGGGGATGTAATGCCGGTTCCCATGACGGAGATCTTCCAGGCAAGTGTAAGTCTTGCCCAGCAAAGAGGCGGGTATCTGTCTAGCTACCGTTCTCTTCCCAGCCCGCTTTACGCCAGGTTGGAAATCACCGTCATCATTGTCGGGGTTGGATTGGGCCAGGGGTTTAGCCTTGTCCATCTCCGTTCCCCAACACTTGACATCTTCGCCACCCGTGGCACCTGTTGAGTTACTCGGTGTAGCGTCAGCTGCACTAGGACCAGCCTGCGCCGCGGGTTTGTCCGAGCCTTTCGACTCAGCCCCCTTTGACTCCTCACGCTTCCCGGGTTGAGGTTTCCCTTTCCCCGAGTCACGCGATTCCGGCTGACCTTCTGTTTTCTCCAACTCCGCTTCAGCCCGTTTTCGGGCTGCACGACGGAGTCGCTTCCGGTCCTGCTTCGAAAGCTGCGGCTCAGTCTTATTAGCATCCTGAGGTTTTAACACCTCAATCTTGCTGACAGACTTCCCCGGCGCAGGTTTAGCCGGTTGTGACACCGGTTTCTCACCTTTGCTGGACGACCCTTTTACAGAGTCGCCCCCAACTGACGAATCAGTCTCCATAGCTGTCTCTGTACCAGCCTCAGACCTTCCGGGTTTTGCTACCGGACCCAGGGCCAAACAGGTCCCGGCTTCCGCCAGCTCCACTCCGGGTGGAGTCCAATTTTGGTACATTGACTGTACTATGGCACGCGTTTTGGGATCTGGGATCCCAGCCAACATTTGTTCCAGGCTCTGAGTCGAAACCTCATGCCTGGAACCCATCTCTTCAGAGGACTTCCTCGGAGAGCGATGACGCGGGCGGGCTCGGCCTCGCCTTGGCGTATCACGCTCCGATTCGGAACCTTCGGCCATAACCACATCCGAGTCAGAGGCCTCAGTTTTCACTGGGCTCATCTGGGCACCAGAAGAACCCTTAGCGGCCGGGGCCGCCTCGGACTTCTTCCCGGTGTGACTTTTTCCCTTTCCGGGTCGTTCATCTCGGGTTTCCCCAAGAAGAACAGGTCCTCAGACTCGTCCCCTTCCAGGTCAAAATCACCATCATCTGACCCGATGAGCAAAGCATCATCGTCCAGATTTGCCCCCCGCTCAGCCGAAGCTGAGGATCCGGGCAGGGGTGAGGGGAGCTCGCGCTCACCTTCCGTAGACGGGGCACGGTCAGCCATGCTGCTACCGCCCGACTCCTGTGGTGCTAGGCACCACTCCGATCACAGAGTGAAGACTACTGAAAAAACAGGGTCTTATATACTCCTAAGTGACCTAGATTCGCAGTCGTGAACATATCAACCGTGTCGAGACTGGCTCATCTTGAGCGTCTCAACACCGCATGCGTGAAGAAACCAAAGGGCAGCGTTAAGCTCGACTTGATTCATTCACGCCTTCAATCACCCAGCACAGGTTCCGAAACCCGGGGAAACCCCTTTTTGAGCTCCACCCCGAGTTCTCCACCGCGTGGATTTTCTTATCTCAATCGTGTATCTCGTTGATAGTATGGGAGACTTGTACAATTTCCATGTAAATGGATCAGACCTTTCAGAGCGTTCGGCAATTCTGCAGCCTCTAGAGGGTCCTCGACGGGGTCCCTTAGAGCAACGTCTGGGCTGCGGAACATAACGGCGGATTTTAAGGTAACTGTTTGATCAACATTCATGTATAATCGACACGTCACTGACTACCAACGATCTACATTTCGTACCATTGCTTCTCGTTGTGTTTTTGACAACCCCGGCACCACTACTCTTTGTAGCTAACCACAGCCTTCGATTTTAGTCGAGAGCTGTGGCGGGGTTTTGAGTCTATTTTAGACTCCATTCTACATCTCGAACCATGTTTATTATACACAGCTCGATTTGTAGCAAATTTAGACTTTTCCATGTCAGGTTTTTCTTCTACCCACACTTCCCTTTTTAGGTTGGCATAAGTAGGAATCACCTTCCGCAGACGTCCCGGTTTTCGCCGTGTAGGCGAGCACCTACTCGGAACCCCGGTAACCTTTGACCGGGACTTCCCTATCGGGGCCTGCCTCTGCCGTGTTGACGGGGGTTTGACACCCGGCTTCCCGGCTCTTTGAACCCGGGACCTCTCTGGTTCCCCAGTAGGACCCGTGTTCAGTGACACATCCCGCTTTGTAGCAGGGTGTGAAACTTCAAAGTCGGAACATTCGCGCTTTCCTTCCCATAGTCGTAAACGAGCTACATGGGATTTATAACGCCTTCTTGACCATTCATCTTCTATCACTACTGTCATTTCTGACAATAATTGAACAATTCTGAATGGTCCGTCCCAGTTAGGAGCGAGTTTTACATTTACCAACGGAGTGTGGTATCGTACAACCCGGTCTCCTACTCGGAACTTACGTGGTTTAAGATTGACGTCATGGCCAGTCTTTTGCCACTCTGCAGCTTTCGTCAGATTCCGTCTCGCGAGGTAATATCCCTCTATAAAATGTTCTCTGAGTTTTTCGACAAATCCTATGGGACAAGGATCATCCGTAGACATTCCAGGAACCCCATAGACTATGTCAGCGGGCATTACTATTTCCTCGCCAAAGACGAGTAAATTAGGTGAACACCCGTGCTTGAATGAATGGTCCCATTGTACGCGTGAGCTATAAATGGTGTCAATTCATCCCAATTCTTCCGATTTTCATCTACCAGGGTCTGAAGACACTGGATCAATGTCCGGTTGAATCTCTCCACCATACCATCTGATTGTGGACGATATGGATTCGTATGTGTCTTTTTAATCTCGAGTATCCTACACATTTCTTTCCAGATCTGGGATTCAAATTCCCTTCCCTGGTCGGAATGTAGTACGCTCGGAGTTCCAAAAGGCAACATCCAGTTTTTCACTAAAGCTTCCACACACGTGGCAGCTTTGTGATTCTTCATGGGATAGATCTGCACATATTTTGTGTAATAATCCATCACCACCATCATACAGGTATTTCCTTCCTCTGACTCGTCGATACCAGATATGATATCTAGAGCGATTCTGGCAAACCTGACACCAAACAGTTCCTGTTGTAACGGCATCTTTCCGAGTCCTACCCCGGGTTTGACTTTGCTACATATGGAACATCCAGATATCCATCTTCGAATATCTGCACCCATTCCAGGCCAGTAGTAACGACGCCTTATTCTGGCTACCGTCCTTTTCCGTCCTAGATGAGCTGCACTCCTATGTTCATGACATAGAGTCATTAGTCCGGATCGTAATTCTCGAGGGACCACTAGTTGTAGAGCACGTTTAAGTGGTTGCAATGTGGTTCTCCATCGATATAATACCCCATCTCGGACCTCTAGCTCTTTCCATTGACCACATAGATTCCGAAATTCTCGGTTTTCAGGTGAGATCTCGGGTCCTGTAGGTCTATGGAGTCCATTAGCTATCAGTTTAGTTAACCGGAACAAATCTGGGTCAGCCTGTTGACTTTCCTTAATTTGTTCTAGTGTCCACTGATAGTTTAGTGGCGGCTTCACTTTCTGGGAACGTAGAGTAGCTATCACTGCTCTATGCTCGCCACAATCCTGGCAATCTGGTTGTCCACATTTCCGCACTGGTCTCCTTGAGAGACAATCCGCATTAATGTGTGACTATCCAGCCCGGTGCTCAATCTGGCAGTTAGTCAACCCGAATTCGGAGAGAGCTGCCAGCCATCTTCCAATCATTCCCCCGGCGTCTTTAAAGTTAAAGAGCCATTTGAGAGAAGAATGGTCGGTACGTAAGATGAAATCTCCACCTGCTAAGAAGTGTCGATATTTTCTTACATACACCACAACCGCTAAGAGTTCCCTCTTAGTAGTACAGTAGTTCCGCTGGCTTTTACTTAAGCTGTTGCTGGCAAAAGCTATTGGAACTTCCACACCATCTTGTATCTGAGACAACGCCGCTCCAATACTCTCATTACTAGCGTCAGTGTCAAGAATGAACTGACCCTGGGCTAGAGGGTATTTCAACATGGGGGTCTCCATAGACTTTCTTTTTAGTCCCAGAAAAGCGTGTTCAGCTTCCGGAGTCCATTGGATCTCTTTTTGCTTCCCTGGCTTATCTAGTACTACACACTGTTGCATAGGGTGTGCAATTTCAGAAAAACCCGGGATAAAGTCGCGGTAATACGAACAAAATCCTAGGAAAGACCTTATGTCTTTTATATTCTGGGGGCGTGGCCAATTAGCCACTACCTCCAACTTGGAAGGATCTGCCCGGATTCCATTTCCGGAAACTATCCGTCCCAAGTATTCCACAGATTTGCGAAACAGTTTGCATTTTTGAGGTTTGAGCCTCAACCCATAAGATTGAATATGCTCAAATACCTCCCTTAGGTTTTCTAAACATTCAACATAATTCTTTCCGAAGATGATTATGTCGTCTAGATAAACCAAACACTTTTTCCACTGTAGACCCCGCAACATCTGATCCATCATGGATTCGAAAGTCACAGGAGCGTTACAGAGGCCAAATGGCATTACTGTAAACTCGTAAAGCCCTTGATGAGTGGTGAACACCGTTTTAGACTGATCGCCATTGTTCATCTTTACTTGCCAATATCCAGACTGGAGATCCAGAGTACAAAACCACTGGTTCCCTCCCAGAGAGTCGAGACTCTCATCGATCCGGGGTATTGGATAAGCATTCTTCTGGGTGATACCATTCAATTTTCTGTAATCAATACAGAATCGGCAAGTACCATCCTTTTTAGTAACCATTACCACCGGGCTGGCCCAAGGACTTGCACTGCGGATGATTACTTTCTGGTCCATCATTTTCCCTACTTCCTCTTCTAAAGCTTCCTGTTTACCGGAGGTAGCCGTCGATAAGGAAGGCGGAAAGGTTGATGACCTTCAGTGTCAATCGTGTGTTCTACTCGATCCGTTCTTCCCAAGGGATCTCCAGGTCGAGCAAAGATTGACTCCATTTTCTTCAAAAGAATCCTTAGTTCATGTCGTTCCCCACTGTTTAGTGCGTCTGTCGTCTGAACTAAAGTTTCCAGAGTTTCGTGCAATGGACTCGGAACTGGAAAGGATCCCGTTCCTGTATCGATAGCACTAACCCGTACTTCTTCATAATCATTTCCTATTAAGTCTGACCTTCCCAGTTCAGATTGTTCATCTTCCCCGGTTATTTCGGAAACTGGAATAGGTGTGATTCCCTGTGGACTGGAGTCCACTAGGCCATCTACATGAGCTAGGGTTACCCAGCCCAATGTATCACCCATCCTTAATTTAATCAACCCGGATGTATGATTACTTATAGGAATTGATCCTTCTCTGGCACTTCCGATCAAGGTATCCCAGGCCTGTATTCCTTTTTTAGAAAACAGTTCCGGGTCTGGCTCGAAGAGTGCATCTCCACGTGGTAAGTCGCCTTCCCCAGCTATCAGGACATTAACCATCTGCTGGGGTGGGATGCCCACGTCTTGTCGAACAGAAATCAAAGAAGAAATCCGTCGACAACTACATTCCACTTCCATTAACTCAGGAAATTTGAGTCGGAGAGTGCCATCTGGTAGATCTACAGAGCCTCCATAGAGGGTGAGAAAATCTACGCCTAATATTCCACTCTCTTCGATATCACTGAGTATGGGACCCCATACGAATTCAGTGTTACCTATAGAGACTGGAATAATCACACTACCATAGCATCTCATGTGAGTGCCATTAGCAGCTTTTGCCGAAGCTCCAGGAACATGACATTCCTGCGCAAATCCAAGGGACTGATAGAGTCCATTGTTCAACACAGAGCGACTAGCGCCAGTATCTAACAATAGATCCACCTTTCTTCCTTGAATTCTAGCCGGCACATACCAACGTCGCCCTCCTAAGGGGGACGGTTGTCTTATAAACCGTGAGATTCCATCCAAGGTTCCAAGATCCCATCCGCGTTGACAAAGCCTCCTTTTTCCTGGCACTTTCCTTCCCGGACCGCAGTGTTGCCACTCGCTACAGTCCTCCTTTGTTTTCCGGTTCACTCTGAGAGGCAACCATCAACGCAGGCAGACTACGAGGTGTTTCCACCGTAGTAACGTTCCGGGCTTCTGGACAATCTGGAGAGATATGTCCCATTTTGTTGCACCGCCAACAACGTTGGACATCCAGCTGGTTTTTCTCCACCTGATTCAGTCTTTCGTTGATTTTGGTCAACAACTTCATGACCTCTGAGGAATTTCCTTCAGGATCAGTGGTTATTGGTTTTGCCTCTGCTACAGAAGGTACATCGCTGTTCCTTCCAAAGCTAGGGGTTCGACCTCTTCCACGTCCCCGTCTATTGAAACCTCCTCTTCCGAGTACCATGGAGCGGACATTAGAGAGTATATCCTCTATTTCTGCTTCCTGACACTCGTAGGTATCTTCCTCTACTTGTGACCAAGTAGAACCCACTATGTTAACCCGGGAAGTTTTTCCTGGATTAGCATATTTTCCGAATAGTATACACCGTTGTTCATAGGCATCTACTATTCGCAACACCTGCATGAAGTTCATACCAGGCTCCCATTTAGGTGCGAGTTGTCTCCTCTTTACCCTGGATCCTCTTTAGAAAAGTGGATCGGGGGTTCAGCGTTACCAACTGACCACAGTAGTATGAGGCTACCTCCACTAGCTCATCCCATTCCGTACCACCGGAATGGCCAAAAGCGCGAAGTGCAGCTTCTCCGGGTCCATCTCGCAACGCTCTTTTGAGGTACGGCAATGCATCGACTTTATTCCAGCCATTACATTGTATATCCTCACAAAATCCCGCGAACCAGTGTTCCCACTCCATTCCTTTCCCGTAAGGTTTTGGAATGACAGCATTCTTTCTGGCTGCGTTCTCTGGGCGCTTCATCAGAACCTTGTCAGCTCTCGCCATTGACAAGTTAAAGATCCGATCTTGTTCCCGGACTTGGTTGAACAAGTTGAACCCTAGTTCAGCTATAGCTTTACTAGTACGTTCGGAACTCGGAGAACCCATTCTTGACTCAGAGGGTAGCCGGAAGCTAACCAAAGGAGTCTTCACACCCTTTGTTCCAGATATGAATCTGTTAGGGGTCTTCTCTAGATCTTCTACTCTCCCTGGTGGGGATTATAGATGATCTCTCACATTACTCCAGCCAGCTTGTGACATATGCATCCATTGGGATGATTCTGTCTCCGCTAGTCGAACTTGGTCCTTCATGTATTGTACTTGTTGGTCCAATCACTCGATTTTCTCTAGAGTCTCAATCTCGCGAACCGAGAGTTCTTTCAAGTTATGGTGCCTTTGGGCTACCTTCTCGGCGATCTCACGGTTTCGAGCTTCTAGTTCCCGACACATGTCTCTGGCTTCCCTTTCCCTATCAAACTCGGCTAAGAGTTCGGGTCCAAGGAAACCTACCGGAACTTCATTGGAAGGTACCCTTAAGGTATCTTCCGACCTATTACGGGGAGTACTAGACTCTCCGGGACTATCTGTCTGAGACCCAATTTTACTGAGTCCCTCCAGATCCCTTGCGGGGCCATGTCGGCTGTCGGCCGCCGGACTGAAACTCTTCAGGACCGTCGAACTCAGATTCTGTGCGGCGGTTCTCTTCCGAGATTTCTCCTTACCGGACTTCTGGGTTTCACCCCCTCCCTCTGGTTTTGGAGACTTGTCATCATTCCGGGCCGGAAGAGTTTGTTGAGAAGTTACCTCCCCATCTTCACTCTCCTGTTCAGCCTGAGATCTGGTTTTTATTCCAGATCCGTGCATTAACCGAGAATCCCGGGTTGTGCAAGCAACCTGGGATCCTGGTCACGGCACCAGTGTTGTGGTCGCTGCCTGTCTAGCAGGTTGGATGACCCCAATCCGGAACGCTAGTTCCAGGCAGGATCCCACCCTACGCACTCACGTAGGTTGGTTCGGTTTTCGGTTAGTTTGCACAGACCTAATCACACACAACACAACAACGTCATTTAATAAACAGGGATGTTTATTAATCACTTACTTCCCGGAAAGATCTGGAAGATCTTCCCCACAAGTACAGTACCCTAGCACATGGGTGCTAGGTAACGCTGGATAGGCTAATCCGGAAGATTCGCCTAACCACCAGGAAGGTTACAACCCGCCTGCAAAGTGAGGGCCCAAGGATCCGTTCCGTAGAAGGGACGCGCGAGGACAGCCTGTCGACCGACTGTGAACGCTGAGTATATATACTAAGCGTTACGTAATCCCGGTCTCCGCCGCGCCACTCTCGTGTGCGGCGTTGCCCGGAATCACTACACAGTAAGGATCGGCATATCGCGCCACCTTCCGTGAAACAAACGAACACTGCTGGATTCCCGTCCCACTACATATATATATTGTGTTTTACACAACCATACATTGCATGTAGAAACTGTCCCAATGTTACCTATTCTTGCTAACTGCTCGTGGTTAAATTTTTGTTTTATTAGGCCCGGCTGTGAGTATCGAGAGTAACGTCCTGGGACGCCATGATGGGGAGGGTAAATAAATGAGGCCGGCAACTGACTGACTCTGTTCCCTGATATGAGATGAGACTGTATCCTCCTACTACTACTACTACTACCAGTGGAGCTCGATATACAAATCCATCGTGGAGTCGCGGATATACTAAGAGGCACCGTGAGTAGGACAAAGAACAGACAGGAGCAATGTAACTGTTAAACACGTAGCACCTGCATAGTTAATGAACTAATGATTGTATACTATTACCGCTGCTGCTTGATATAAAAGACTTACGTTTAAGTGCTAACAGGATACCTCATGCCTGGAGAACGACGAGGAAGACGGTGCCGGCTGACAACTGAAAACTGATAATTGATTGATATTTGTTGTGATTTGATGACAACTCTCTAGACAAAAGGATGGCGAATATGCGAACAATTGTACTGTGTAATAACTATCACTTCTTGCTAAGGATCCCTGATGAGATTATCACTAAGGTGGTTAGTATTTCTAATATGCTCAGTCCTGTTCTACAGTGATAAGATCACTTATGTAATAACACTATAACAATACAGATAGCACCTGCCGCCATAGTATGAAGATGTAAGCTAGTGGGCTGACTATTACATACACTGCAGCAATATTCCAAAATTTATTCCAAAATTTATTACTTTATTTTTATTTATAATTTACTTAGCCATGTGAACTGATCAAATCTGAATAGGTAGATGGATAAATAACTAGATTGATAGATAGACAGATAGATAGATAGATAGACAGATAAGATAGATAGATAGATATGTAGATAGATAGATAGATAGATAGATAGATAAAAAAATATATATAAGAATGTTACTGCTCCTCCACCCAGCGCCCCTGGCACTACGCCATTCTAAGGTTCCAAATCCCTAAGCACTCACACAGGGAGGTGGAACAGACACGATTTCGCCTTTCTTTTCACTGCCACTGCTTGGGAATCCCCACGTAAGTAACAGCTGTAGTATACACACGCACAAAACATTACGCACAACTTACACACACACGCACACCACAAGCACTGCATCACACACTGCAACAAATAATTAGACACATTCAGCATATGGGGGTGGTAAAGCTAGGTCATGTGAATATTCGAAGTCTCTATCTGGTGCTAACACAGGTAAACCTATTATTGCCTAACTATTCGTATCTAGTGAGTGACTGAAACATGGTTAAAACCTGCCGTTACTGATGGGATGGTGCAGTATGGGGAAAGTAAAATCTTCAGAACTGATAGGGAGGATAGAGTAGGGGGAGGTGTGGCCTGCTATGTGAATAAGGAGCACTACCCATATACAGCAAAAATAGAAAGGTATTGTACAATTAATGCAGATATTGAGTGTTTATGCCTTAAAACCGATAGGCCCAATAACAAAAAAATGGTTATTACTACATGTTACAAGCCCAAACATGGTTCTATGGAACGTTTTGTTGAACACATAAAGAATATTATGGAGGACGATGAGCTGTCTACATCAGAACATTGGCTACTGGGAGACTTTAACACAAATTTGTATAATCGGAGTGATGCATCAGTCAAAAGACTAATTGCATTTACTAAATACCTAGGCTTAAGGCAACTTATTGATGGGGTAACCAGACCTGCTAGTGGATCACTTATAGACCACATATAGACAAACTCTACTGCGGTACGGTCTAATGGAATCACTGATGTATTGATCAGTGATCACCTGGTTGTGTATGCTGAGCGCAAAAAGGAGAGAACATTAAAAGAAAAGGTTGAGTTTTATGGAAGGAACTACAAGTATTATTCTTATGACTCACTTGCAATGTATTTAATTAATATAGATTGGTCCTGTATATGGGAGAGCACTGACCCTGGGGAACAATGGGATATAATAATTGAATCAGTAACAGACTACCTTGATGATGTTTGCCCAATTGTAAAGATGTCATTTAAACAGTGTAAGGACCCGTGGATAACGGACGAATTACTTTCCAAAATTAATAACAGGGCTAATTATATTAAAGCATACAAGAGACGAGGAAGTCCAGATGATCTTGCGGTGGCTAAGATACTAAACCAGGAAATAACAGAGGGTCTAAAATCGGCAAAAGACGAGTACTGTAAGGATGCAATTGACCAGGCACGGGATAAGCCTAGAGACTTCTGGCGGCTTGTAAACGAACTAAGTTTTTTTTGTCAAAAAGGTGGGGATTTATTCAGTAATTGTGACCTAGATGGACATATGGATTCAATTGGTGAGCTAGGGAGATGTCCTGTTCATAACGAAAGGGGGAATATTGAAGTATCTAAGACAGACCTACGTAAGTTAATTAGTGGTATCTCACCACACAAGTCGTCTGGTCTTAAGGATATTTAGAGTAGAGTAATAAAGGACACCCTTCTTATCCTGTTAGATGAATTTAGGCACATTGTACATACATCACTCAGATATGGTCTAGTTCCTGACTCTTGGAAAGCCGGCATTGTTATACCAATACCCAAAGGGGGTGACACAACGAAGATCACCAATTGGCGACCTATTACGCTCTTGCCTGCTCCGGCTAAGCTAATAGAAAAGGTTGTGCATAGTTACCTATATAAGTGGTTATCAGATCTAAATTTGTTGGTAGACACACAATACGGCTTTAGGCCTGGTTACGGCACGGAGTACGCCATCTTTAATTTGTGCCATGACCTGTATGTAGCACGTGACCAATCTATGGTGACTGCTGGATGCTTTTTCGATATAAAATAGGCCTTCAATTCTGTGCCCCATAGTCTACTCTTAGTTAAATTAGAACGTTTAGCATTTGTACAACCCAACATAATGAACTGGTTGACTGACTATTTATCTAATAGGAAACAGAGAACCTTTATAAATGGGGTAACATCAGAAGAGTTAGCGGTAAGCACAGGTGTTCCCCAGGGGTCAGTGCTCGGCCCTTTGTCATTCATAGTATTTATTAATGATATCTGTAGTATGTTAAAGAATGTTAAATATGTTCAATACGCAGATGATTTAGTTGTGTACGTAAGTGATGTCAATCCAATTAATGCACATATCTTGTTACAAGAAGCTACAGACTGTGTGTTTAGATGGTGTGAAGTAAATGGTCTCAAACTGAATGCATCTAAAACTAAGACCTGTTGGTTTGCAGCAACCTCGCGTCAGCGTCACCTTCCCAATTTGCTTATCACCTGCGGTGGGGAAAGTTTGCAAAAGAAAAACCAATACAGATATCTAGGCGTAACTCTAGATGCAAACCTGGATCTTGGAGCATTTGTCAAACAAATTCTGAAATTGGTGCATAATCGCATTTATCATTTAAATAAGATTAGGAGATCAATATCATGGGACGCAGCACAAACCATATACTGTTCCTGTATCCGGCCCCTGTTCGAGTATGCAAGTTTCTTAGTAGGGGGGCACGAGAATGCCATCTGGCCTCCTTGCAGCGGGCAAAATATTGTGGCCTCCGAGTTGTACAGGGATATCACGAGAAACGCCAGAGCATAGAAGATTTGCATACCAGACAGGGTGTGGAACTACTAGGGAAACGTAGGAAAGTTAAATTGGCCTCGGTCATGTACAAGTTATCGCGTCATCCTGAATTACTGGACCGACGAATACTTCCCACGACAGCAGCTCCTAAAATCCGTTTCAAAAACTACTATCACAAAACTGGCAAGTACACTAAATCCCCTATGTATCGTGGTATGCAAATCTGGGACGAGCTAGATGCTAAAGGTACAGGATTTTTATTTTTTTTCCACAGCACTGATTCATAATTGTCACTACTGTTGTTGTTGTTGCGCTCGAAGGCGCCTGGAGTATTGTCTAAAAACATGTACAGAGAGTTGTCGTCTTATCAGATGGAAGAACTGTATCCAGTATTTGGTAAATAAAAACTTTGAAAAAAAAGAAAAAGTGTGGCTTATCTGTAGTGAGTCTGTCTTCCATCGCAATGCGACCACTAATAGTGAGAAAGGGGAAGCAGGCCACGGAGGTCACTGCGGCCTCATCTGCATACCCAGAATTGGCGTTTCTGATTGATTGACTCGTCATGTGACAGTCATGTGATCTTGTTGTTGTTTTTACTTGCGATTCAAGAAGAGCTGGCAACTTAAATAACATCTTTAGGTCCTGACAATGGTGCAATCCTTTAGCTATACTAAAATACTTGGAGGAATTACTGGGCATAGTGCGCTATGATACCTTGAGGCATTCACAGGCATTGTATGCTATGATGTCCTTAGGCATCATTTCCAAAATTGGTTTTTAGTATGTGGAGTTTGACAGGATGTCAATCAGCCACCATGTGAGGTATGTGACCTATTTACCAACCGTATGGGAGACTAATTGGAGTTGTGGTTTCGAATCTATACTGAATTCTCATCAGGTGTCATAGGGACGTGCTTACAGCCTTAACAAAAAATTTCCACTGCTAACCCAAATCCGGGAATGTGGCAAAAGAAATTTTTAACAATATTAATAACATCCTCACTATTTTGGATCATCACAGGGGTGAAAATGGCACTGCAGCAACATATTTCTGGGCGTCTATTTGGTATTATTCAGGGTAGTGAGAGGGTTAAAATTTGTTAGAGAGAGTTGATTATCTGCCTTTGAATTCACATTTTCTTGTATGCAAAATGGTGTCTTTGTTCAAGGTACATATCCTTGGTTATCAAAAAAGTGAGCGTGATAAGCTAAGATGATAGGTGCGGACCCACTGTCAGCACACTCACTAGAACGAGAAGGCGTGTTGGCCTTGGCCGAAGCTGGGACCTGTTTCACTAGTTTTGTGACATGTCTGTGACACCATACAGACATTGGGGTTGTCTAGTTTCATGACAACACAAGTAGCTGCCTTTAGGAAAAGACAGACCCCAAACATAAGAATTAGACAAATCTACACATCAGGTATCTGTTTCACTAGTTTTGTGACACACCATCTAGACACCATCTAGAAATTTCATGAAACTAGTGAAACAGGTCCCAGGGGGCCTTTGTCGGATATTCGGGACCTTGGGGACTGCAAGAGTTTCGCAGTTTTGTTATATTTTAGCCTATTCATCAAATAAAAAATTTAATTTTATTGTACAGATATACACAGACGGGGTATATCTTACTATAAAATAGAGATGGCGCCACTGACGGCCCTATCCTACTAGCGCCACCAAGCGCCACCAGAGTCAGGTATAAGGAGCGCGAACCTACAAGCGTCACTCACCTGCCGAAATTTTTTCTGTTCGGACGTACCCCTTACTATCCTCGCAATGTCGCGCTGGTCCGCATTAGTGCAGTGGGTACTACTACTCCTCATGGTGGTATGTACGACTTGTGGCTTTAGGTACGACGGGAGAACGTACAGGAAAGGATGTCCAAAATGTCCGGAATCAGGTAAAAAGCGTTTACAGGACTTGGAAAGAAGTTTACAAGGCCTAGAAAGGAACGAAGGCACCGAAGAAGGCGCCATCGGAGGCTTCGACTCAAATCCTCCACCTCCTGAGCAATTGCCCCATGAGGTAATTGCCACGCTCCAATCAGACAACGCAAAATGTCCACATGAAGTATCTTCAATATGGAGCGAATTATCGACGCTGACGAGTATGATGGCCGAAATGAGACTTATGGTTATGGGTCTCCGATCTCCTCAAGATAATCAATATGGCGGCCAAGGACGCGCAGAATCTACCGGCATCCAACATGGCAGACGCGGTGACTGTTTCAATTCCGGGGAAAAGGATGAAAATGCTTCTTATATATTTTCCGGAGTTGTAAATGGGTTTAAGATCGTGGATGACAATTTTTCCGGTTCTTATGACGCCTGTAACTACAAGAGCATTTACGATTCAAATTTTCGAACCCAAATGGACTCGATCATCAAATCCGAGCTCTTGGAAGATAAAGTATCTATAGTCGATCAGGTTCCGGCTTGTATTCATGCTATCGGTGCGATTACAAAGAGCACCGGGCTATTACGCCCTATCACTGACTGCAAACGACCTATTGGTCGCAGTATTAACAATTTTATGTTCGATATTTGTGATAAATTTACTTATTTGAAGTTAGATCGTGTCACAGAGGTTATGACTAAAGGATGATTTTTGGTATAGTCGATATCAAAGACGCGTATCGATCAATCCCGGTTTTGCCGGCCCATCGGAAATTCCAAGGTTTCCGTTGGGAATTGGAAGGAAAACAATTGTTCTTGGAATGAAATTCTTTGGTTTTCGGGTTGAAATGCGCCCCTTTCATTTTTTCTAGCATTACAGATTTTATTATTCGTTGTATGTACAAACTTGGTTATGAACTTGTCTTTGGTTACCTGGACGACTTTATCGTAGTGGGTGAAAATATTGAATCATGTACAGAATCATTGAATGCCCTAATCAAATTATTAAGATCATTAGGGTTCGGGATTTCATGGAAAAAACATATCACACCTAGTCAAAAAGTTGTTTTTCTTGGTGTTGAACTTGATAGTGTATCTATGACTTTGTCCATCCCTCCTACAAAATTGTCAAAACTAAACAAAATCGTTTTAGAATATCTTTCAAATGAAAGGATTTCTTATAAAGAAATTCAAGTCTTATGTGGAGTTCTAGCTCACTGTAGTGTCGTCGTCAGAGGCGGCCGCACCTTCTCGCGCAGATTGATTAATTACGGTCGCACTGTACAAAACAAAAAAGGTTATTTCAAATTCCCCCAATGGGTCCGAGACGACTTATTATGGTGGAAAAACCTTTGTCAAACCTTTAATGGTATTTCCGCAATTTTCGTTACGGAAGAAATCCAAATTGCGACTGATTCATCAATGTCTGGTTTCGGTGCCAATTTTAACAGTGACTGGTTAGCTGGAACCTGGGAGACAGGTAAGATTCCTAAGGAATCGTCTGATTGCCACCATTTTATGGAAGGCCCTTCGGAATTCGAAGAATCATATGATATCAACGTACGTGAATTATGGCCAGTGGTATGTTCAGCATATAGATGGGGCCACTTATGGTCAGGCCATAAAATCAGGGTCTTTAGTGACAATACACAAGTAGTCACAGCCATCAACACCGGCAGGAGTAGATCCGCTGCCACGATGGCATGGATGAGAGAGCTCTTTTGGCTTTCTTTTGTTTTTAATTTTCAAATTGTTTCTTCACATATATCTACTGATGAAAACACAATTCCGGATTATTTATCCAGACTTTTTTGCCCTAAAAGAAAAGGGACACTTCCATTAGCACTTAAAAGTGCCTTTTGTTGCTTTCAGTGGATGTTCTAACCCAAAAACGTACCATGTATCAAGACACCTGGTTGGCCTCCAATACAGCACCGATAGAAAGTGCCAATGGAAACATTACTATAAGTTCTGTTCAGAATATGAATTTCTTCCTTTACCAGCGACAGAAGATACGCTATCTTTATATATCACATATATGGCGGACAATTTTAAATATGTATCAATTGTAAATTATTTATCCGCTATTAAGATTCTCCATGAGATGTACGGTTATCAATACCCCGATACTCACTTATTGAAGCGAGTTTTGTTGGGGGTCAAACGATCCCTAGGGGATATTCCTATTCAGGCTCGGCCATTATCTATTGAAGATATGATGATCAATTTTTCTTCTTTAGATTGTACTATTAATGAAGACTTGGCCTTTTGGGTTGCCTATATTCTTGGATTTCGTGGATTATTACATAAATCAAATTTGGTCGACGAAGAAATTGCGTTAAAATTAAATGACATCGTAATTTTTGATGATCACTTATTGGTGAATATTCGTAGATCAAAAAATTTCCGAGAGAATTTTTTCTATTCCCTTTTTCAAGGTTGATAACTCTCCATTTTGTGTTCTTTATTTTCTTTCTCTTTTGATTGCTAAGATACCATATCCATCATTGGACTACCAATTAGTTTCGTATACAAAACAAGGTTTTGTTGTAAAAAGTTCTTATAATTGGTTCAATCAAAAATAGAAAAATTTGTGTTCAAAAAATGGTATTCCACACACTACAACCCATTCCCTCAGAAGAGGGGGGGCTACGGCCCTTCTCAATGCCGGTTTTTCTCTGAACGACATCAAAAACGCCGGAGATTGGAAAAGTTTTTGTGTTTTATTTTACTTAGAAAAAACATTGAAAAGTCGGAAAAATCTAGATAAAAGGGTTTCTTCTCTTCTTTTTTCTCTTTGACTACGTTTTGGGTGTTTGGCGCTTCTTTATTTGTGACCAAATAAATGTTATTATGTACACGCCCAAACGCAGTCTTACTTATTATTTTATATATTATATTATCATATCTTATGTTATTATTAATTAACATAATCATGTATATATATATCTCCATCCTTTGAACCGTCGAGACAACTAGTTTATTGTACAGATATACACAGACGGGGTATATCTTACTATAAAATAGAGATGGCGCCACTGACGGCCCTATCCTACTAGCGCCACCAAGTGCTACCAGAGTCAGGTATGAGGAGCGCGAACCTACAAGCGTCACTCACCTGCCGAAATTCTTTCTTTTTGAAGGCGCATCTTTATTTGTGACCAAATAAATGTTATTATGTACACGCCCAAACGCAGTCTTACTTATTATTATATATATTATATTATCATATCTTATGTTATTATTAATTAACATAATCATGTATATATATATCTCCATCCTTTGAACCGTCGAGACAACTAGTTTATAGAGTATATATATATGGCGCTAGGTCTTTTGATATCTATACTTAAATGAATTTGGGTAGGCTTGGTTGATTCAGGATACGGTATATATGGTTTTATTCAGTTCCATCAAAAAAAAGTGGCACTGACCTGTGATCTTTAAAACATAAATGTTTAGTACTATATATTTCCTACATTCTGTGAAATTTAAGAATTTTGCTGTGTGATTTTCTTTTAAAATTACTATATTTTTTATTGTGATATTATCATAATAGTTATCTGTAAATCAAGAACCAGTAAAACAATCCCGAATCTTTAAGTTAGCAATGTGTTCTACAGCACTTGGAAATCATCATATATTCACTTTCAGGGTATCGCCATGTGTTTAGCTTTCAAGGCTAATCGCTAGATATGCCTTTAAAGGGTATATTTATAGCCCAAAGGGTCTATACAATGGCTTTGAATCCATTTACAATGTTATGGTATCTGACAATTTTTAATCAATGGGAAGCGACCATGGTTTACTTAGTTCGCATACAACTTTCAAAGCGGACTTTGTATTTGACAAATGATATAAAAAATGAGGCTTGCACATGGACAAACATGAAAGCTGATATTCGTTTCCTAATGCTCAGTCCAGTGAGATGTCACGCTGAGTGGACGTGTATGAGAGAGCTCCCGGTTTGCAACTACATTTCCCCTTCTAACTAGTCTTACTGATCACTTTACGGACACAGAAATTCCACCGAACGAAATACCTGACTTTATTAACAAATTTGTAGCTAACATTGGAGAAAACCTGACAAAAAAATTGCCCTTCCCACCTAAGCAAACTGATACTGACCTACTGAAAGATCCAATAGAAGTTGCTGAGATAATTAAATTTATCAAAGGAGTTGAAGTCAACAAATCGTCAGCCATACCCAACATTCGATCATCAATTCTTAAATCGGCTTTTTTGGCCATGCCAGACAAACTTGCACTATTCTTTAATTCTTCATTGTTAAACACAACCTATTCCAAACAATGGAAGAGTGCAACCATCACACCAATACTGAAAAAGGGAAATATCAAACTTGTCAACAATCTCCGCCCAATTACTGTGATCTTATATACGATACAAATACTAATTATGTTAATAATCGTCTACAATTACTTCAAAATCGGTCGCTACGATTATGCTATAATATTAAACTTGGACCAGACCAATTATACAATACTAATGAACTACACCGGATGTCAGAAGTGCTATTTTAAAGTAATCAAAGAAAGCTTCATTCATTGTTCTATGCTTTCTCCTTAACCAAGGAACCAAATCTAATTGATTACAGAACATGGCCTAGGAGAAGAAATGTTGGTCTAAGACTATTACTACCCCTGTTAAAGAGCTCGGTCTATGAGAAATGTTTCTTTGTTACTGCCATTAAATACTGGAATAACCTTAAATCAATATATACTGAGACTAAAGAGAAAATAGAATTTAAAAAAGAACTTAAAAAATCATATCCAAATTGTTTCACATAAATTATAAAATATAAAGGTGATGACATACAATACTCAGCTTGTTATTACAACTGAGGAATGAAACCCAATCCGTCATTAACTATGGTGTGCAGATTGTGTTACAACTGCAAAACTTTTCTCATTTATCTTATTCACTCCGATTCTAGTCATATATGTACATATTTTTATAAATATGCATATTTACTATTCCCACACTGACGTGTTGGACCAGGTGAAGTTGCACTCGTAACCCTCTGATGATGTTTGGTGAACTAAAAAATCTTAAAGCCAATTGGTTTGCGTTGCAACCGAGTCATTATAAAAATCTAACTTGTTGGTCATTATTAGATTATGACTAATCATAAATTACAGAACTACAGCTAATCTTCTCTTGGAAATTTTAAAATTCCATCTCAAAAGTACAATAGACCGATATTTACAAGAAGACTACCATGTTGATCCATGGTTACACTACCTACTGTATTGGATTAAATGTCTATGAGCTGTCTTGAAATCACCTAGAATGTACTGTATAATCCACAATCCGTCTATAACCTCGTTTTTCCCGTTTACTATAGAAATCAGACCCATTTTGCTGATTACTACTATATATGTTATGTATCACTATAGGGAGGACCCGTATCATCTTTGTATCTCATTCACAACATTTTCTTATAAAATGACACTATAATGCAAGGCATACACATTCATGCAGAGGTTGATAATTAGCTGCACTTAAGTAATTACCCTGACAACTGTTCACTCTCCACACAAAGGTTCTGTGCTACATATATATAAAGACAGGAGCTGAACATCAGTTTGGGGAGTGTATTTCCTTTGTGTTAATCGGGTCGAGGCCAATTATCATAGACGGTGAGGAAGTGGGTGATTACCTGCTTCGTAATTAGCTCGATACAGTGAGAGTCATTACTGATCTGCTATTCAGCTAAGAAAGACATCAGGGAGGAAACAGATTCACCATTCATAGTCACAGGTTAGCTTCTTACCTCGTTTTATTACTCATTCATTGTTTCCATTTTTCAAGATAAGATATTTGAATTTTGCTTGTATAATTCTTGGTGACCTTCATGCCTCAAGTAGTTGTTTGATGTGAATAACATGTATAAGGCTTGTCTATGTCTACTGTGTTTACTGTGTAGTTTTCACTAACTAATTAAGATCATGTACTTCATCGAAGATTTGTAGAGGAAAAATCCTTGTATTTGGTTTATTGTTATTCATGGAAATAAAAGCTGCTTTTATATTATAATAAACATGTAAACGGCTTATGGCATTGTATATGTTACTTGCTGTCAACATTACACTACAACCCTACGATATATTAGCAAGAAACTTTCGTGATAAAACAGATAAAGGGGTCTAACCCCGAAATTAGAAATATAAGATACAATAAGAGCATAAGTACAGTAGATAATTCTCTTTAAAACTGTAGCCAAAAAAACAGGAAATACAATCAAGTGTAGTGTAAGAGTAGACCAGCAAAGTTTATGATAGAATTATATCTCTTTCTCCAATAAAAAGATTTTTCATGCAAATATGTGTGTGAACTACCTTGAAACTGGAAAGCTTGTGGCATTACTTCATATACAAAGTTTTTTTGGTTTACTTTGTTAACCATACCTGCTAATTTGGAGATAATTCAGCTTAAAATTCAAATTCTGCTTATAGTAAGCTCTGTGGGACAAAATATAATGTCTCTTTTAAGTAAAGAAAACATGTTGCTGTTGTCTTGGACCAATCTCAATTAGCACAATGACCATTAACAAAATTGAAGACTGTGTCCTTTTTTCCCCCAAGGAATTTATTTGTCCGAAGTTTTACATCAAAATATTCTTTCCTTTCTTTGTACATGTGCATGATCATTAATAGAGCATGATTCAGGCAGTTTTGTACACTTAAGTTAGGGAATGGTTATGGGGTCATCTTCTATCTTTTTTTGTTCCCATTTATTTTATACTTTTTATTCATATTTAGTTAGAAATGTAACTTTTCTCCAAACTAAACTGGGAGCTGTTTCAAAAGTCGGGAGGGTGCTAAACGAGAGTACTCATCGCCAATGCGAGAGGCCAACAATGGAACTTGAGGCGTCACTGTCAAGGTGGAGGTGCCGCTCTCTATTGGATATTGGTAGTAGTTTTGCTGCCGCTTTGATTTGAGGTGCCGCTTGCTGTTGCCGGCCTCTCGCTTACAAAATGTGATGTGCCAATGGCGAGACCTCACTCGACTTTTGAAACAGCTCCCAGATTGCGAGTCTTAACTTTTTTATCATGATCTCTACCCTTGTATTTCGAATTTTTGGCCTCTAATCCTATCAATATATCCATTATTTGTCCTAATAAGATGTGGCTACTTCCTCTGTTTCTAATCCACCAAAAGATCATTCACTGCACAAAAACTACCAGTTTATATATGTATACACCTGGCGTATATAGGTATGATTTTGCGTATACAAGGTAGTCCTATTTTCCGTTGTGTATACGCCTCATCTATGGACGTGTAAAATGTATATGACGCGTGTATACATGTCCCGTACACAATATTTCTCTTAATATATGCTTTGCAGTAAATACAGCCATTTTGCCGACGCATAGAAGAGAAAGCGTGTCAATATACAACTGATACATGCACTCAAGCGATGGCATATATATGTTTAAACTGGTGGTTTTCGCACAGTGATTGTTAGAACTTCAGTGTGATCATCAATTGTTCAGACATTGTGATAACAATTGCCTGCATTTGATCTTTACCCCCACATCCCTTTTGTTCTTGCTTCATTCATTCAGATTTTACATTTCAGAAAAAGTTGGACAAGAGCTGAAAATTACAACTGCCTGTTTGAAGTTAGAACAAATTGATTTGGAAGGAGACGTCTTACGTGAGAAAAGGATTCTTCGGCCATTCATCTTTTCATGTCACTCAAACACCACACACAGATTTCACATGTGTCAAGATGCTTCGGAGATATTACAGTATCACATCCATGAACAGGTTAGTGTATATTTGCAGATTGGGTGCTTGAAGAATGTTGTTCCTACAGTTATAATTTAGAAAATATCCATAGAAGGGAAAAAAAGGGAAAAAACCATAAAGGGTGTTTACATACCAAGATGGTGTCACAATTGTGGTATGAGTTTGTTCAAAATGGATGTCCAAGTGATTTTAAGGAATTAGTCATATGTGAAACCATAGTTATGGCGCCAATACGGGGTAGATTTATGAGTTGTTTCGGAGAAATTCATTCTGAACGAGCCGGCACAGAGAGTGCAACTGACTGAAACAGTGCATATTCATAAATCATGATGATAAATAACGAGTTAAAAACATGATTACATGATAGCCAGATGAAAGATAGTTTTACATTCATCAAAATTATCTCAAAGAATATCAAAGAAACAAATTAGAAATCTTAAAATTGTCACTTAATATATTGCAAAACTAGTATTTCTTTACCCTACCAATTGCAAATAGCAGATATGTTGAATAAAGAATAGATTGAATATGAACTAAAGGTAATCGGGTATTTGGCTTCCTTGACCATATATATATATAAATCATCACTTCCAGTCTGGTAAAGTGATATAAGAGTATATTAAGTGTATGTATATATATAATACCTATGAGTCAATTAATTATTATCATTAAAACTATGACATCGTTTTGGCTGATAATATGATTAGCGATTTATTAATATGATAATTGATATTGTCACTCGGCAAAACAAAAACAAAAATTCTGGAGCATGGAGGTGCAGGCGGGGACGGATCCCTGTTGAGTGAGGCCGCTGTCAGGTGTGGTCCGACC
Source organism: Alentia gelatinosa (assembly GCA_950022655.1). NCBI lineage: Eukaryota > Metazoa > Annelida > Polychaeta > Phyllodocida > Polynoidae > Alentia > Alentia gelatinosa. The sequence goes on along the minus strand of OX465581.1, from coordinate 5,537,658 downwards.
TTTATAGTCCTTCTGGTCTGCCCTCTGGTGTTGATTTCCCGAAACGCATGGTCCATTGGTCAACAGGCTAGGTCATCTTGTGGAATAATGCTGAACTACCATTTATATGTCCATAAGCGCTGGTGCACTTATGGTCCACATATATATGTAGTGATGAAACTTTGCTGTGGATTGAGGGTCTAGATATTCAGGGCCCGTTTTTCAGTCACGACAATCGTTATTAAAGATACCCTAAGATCGTACAGCGAATGTACGACACTTTGGAAGACAAAAGATGGCGGGTGTTCTATAGTCACGATCGTAGTGTGCCACTGACGATCGCTGCTAAAAGTGTCGGCCGTAATGACAAGTATAGAACTGTCTTAGGTTCTATAACAAATCACTGTGCGTTTATAGAAGATTTTTCCACTTCCCAACGGGATTAAGCCATGAAATTTTACTACGAGTAAGGGATACATATAACCTATAATCGTGACAAATATGAAGAAAAACGGCTTCAGCGTTCCGAAGTTATCGGCGTTTGAATTTCGTCATAGCAAACGTCTGCTCTGGTGGCCATTGCACCCTCCCACCTCCCATGAACAGTGAATATCGAGGTCACTGCATATATTAGAGTCACGTGAGCATAGGGCTGTTAAACTTTCATCGCTTAATTCCTACGGGAAGTGAAGTTGCGCATTCAGTACGACATGTCCATAGATGTCTTAGGCCTACGATAGTTTGGGAGACAAATTTAACCACGTGACCTTCCATGTGTCGTGACTATAACACACCTCAGACAGCCCTACGTGTCGTAGGCCTGCGATAAATGGCCGACCCCCTAAAATGTTGCGTCTATAATACACTGACAGCAAAAACATGTCGGCCATAACAATTGTCGTGACTGAAAAACAGGGCCAAGGTACAAGCTCTATTGGAATACCCTAAGACAAATTTACAGAAAAGGAAGCTCTGTACACAATGACACAGGGGACTGAGTTTTTGGTCTAGATTTAGGATATGATTATAGGATCCTCCAGTTCTGGAATACTCTGGAAGGTTCAGGAATGCACCCAGAACTATGGAGTGATACACATGCATGATCTGGTCATGTGGGTCTAAATCATGACTGTTGCCACTTCTCGAGATTGCCAAGGTATGTGCCTACCTGTAAGAAACATAATATGTCTGTTGCAAACTTGACAATCCAACTTGTTTTTTCTTTTTATTGACTTGTGGTGATCGTATTATTTCTTCATCTCCGTCTAACTAAGCCAGATGAATGCCTACCCAACAGGAAACCATGTTTCAGAATGGATTACCAAGATTGTTCAAGCAGTAACTAGCTGGGAAATAATAATCATAATTAATGTCTTTGTGTCCATGAATCAACCAAACAGAAAAATAATCAATCAATATTCCAATCTAGATAGGAGAAATAATTAGCTTGACAACAGATGTTATATACATTTTTTCAAAAAATATATTATGATATAATTGAGGCAGCAATAACTAGTCACTGCATGTAATTAGGGTAGTGACCACCACTGTCATGATGCAACATGTTCAGCTTGTGTCTTTAAGGTTACCATGATTAAATTACCTTCATCGATACAGTTCTATGATAGCCCCGTTTATCTCATTTGAATCAGAGACCTGTTTCACTAGTTTAGTGACATGTGTAGTGGGGTGGGAATCCAGCAGTGTTCGGACGTTCTACAGAAGGTGGCGTGGAGAGCTGATCCTTACTGTGTAGTGGTTCCGGGCAACGCCGCACACGAGAGTGGCGCGGCGGAGACTGGGATTACGTAACACTGGATATATATACTCAGCGTTCACAGTTGGTGGACAGGCTGTCCCTGTGCGTCTCTTCCTTTGGAATGGACCCTTGGGCCCTCACTTGGCAGGCGGGTTCTCGTAACCTTCCTGGTGGTTAGGCGAGTCTTTTAGATTAGCCCCTCCAGCGCTACCCAGCACACTGTGCTGGGGTACTGTACTTGTAGGAAAGATCTTCCAGATCTTTCGGGGAAGTAATTGTTAATAAACATTCCTGTTTATTAAACTTGTGCATTGTGTTGTGTGTGACTAGGTTCGTGCGAACTTGCCAAAAACCGAACCGACCTACGTTATACCTCGTAGGGTGGGATCCTGCCTGGGACTAGCATTCCGGAACAGGGGTTTTCCATTCTGTTAGCGGGCGGCAACCACCATACATGTCTAGATGGCGTCTGTGACACCTTTCAGACAGATTGGGGTTCACTAGTTTCATGACAACAGAAGTAGGCATGAGTTTTGCTTGTCGTGAATGGTACATCACCAACTGTGACACAACATGTGACAATAGATGTGATCTGCGTTATGAAATGTGACTTACTTTTGTCCGTTCTTGCTTGCACTGTTGGTACCGCTTCTCATGTCTGTCTAGCACTTTTGTCACAAAACTAGTGAAACAGGTCCATGATGTGTCTGTGAGCTGACAAAATCAAAACTTTTACTCAACAAAGATATATTTATGTATTTATTATTCCACCAATCCACTACAGTCGTCTGTTACTTGTGTCATGTTAATTTGCAGTCTACAACTTATATACTGAAATACAGTTATGATGCATTCTTTTTCTTTCTACCTACCTCCACATCTACTAAATGCAGACAAATTGTGAATTTTGTATCATAAACAAAGAGATAACATTGCTAGTGCTTCCAGTTAGTTTTATTGTTTTTATGGTTTCATAATAAAAACTCAATTAAATTTCAGGTCTAGATTCTTGCTTGTAGCAGTACTGTTATTGCAATTATATGTTGTCAGATGGTACTACAGCAACACAGTCTGCCCATCTGAAAAAAAACAGAAAGGTAAGTAGTAATAATAAAGAAATAAAGGTGACAGAACCTTTTTATACCTGCCAGCAATATCTATTCACATGGCAGATAAATAGAAATGAGTCGCACACCATGGCATCATACTTCCTTTCAATTTAACAGGTTTAACCCTTTAAGGACAAATGATGCCTTGAGACATCAACCGGCCCAGGCCGAATGATGCCACATGGCATTATCTCACTTAAACCTAGTCAAAAATAATTTTTGACAGGAAATAATTTATCAATATACATGAAATCTTCAGAAAATGTAGGTATAATATCACAATTGATATTAGTTAGCTAAAATAAGTGAAATATTATTGATTACCAATAATATCACGTGATGGAACATCAAAATAGGACTTTATCCAAAATGTGTTCATCCTTTAAAGATATACACAATCACTAGCACACATCCTTGTGGTGACAGCTCTGCCATAGGTGGCCATCCTTAAAAGGTTAACCTTGTGTGTATATACTCCAATATTTGATTTTGTTTGCAAGTGCAAACAAGACATTTCCTATAATCAAGTAGTTCAAATATAGCAGCCTCTCTTTCTTTCCTCAAGGTTGAACTCATCAATTCAGAGAATGATTATTATGTCTTACAAGTAGAACTGTAGCCAATACATTCATAAACATCGTGTAATTTCAATGTATACAGAGGATTAGTTCTGTTCATCATGGTTAGACTATAATCTAAACACTTTAAATTTCTGAAGTAATTTTGCCTGTGGATAGCATATAAGGTACAGATGGCAGCCATAGACACTTGGCCTTGAAGTTTTAGCCCCGTGAAAGGGAAATTGGAAAGGGTGAGGGAAGATTCTGTAACACATAGTGAAATGTAAAATCCTTCTTTCATTCAGGACATTCAAACATCAAACATCATAATCATAGACCACATGGACACCAGAAGCCCACCCAGCATGAACTTGAGGCTATAATAAAAGTAATGTCAGACGTGAAGATTATCTTGTCAAAAAAAGAGAACCCCAAGGTCAAGACATGGCCACAGCCATCAGAGCAGGGTCAGGTCTGTCATTACTATGACCAGGTATACAGGGCCAAGCGCCACATCATCAACAACGTCTTTCAGAGGAGCATGCCACAAGGTGATGAGGCTGTCACCATTATCACACAGTGCAGTTTGGATCGTCTTGACCGCATCACTAAGATGGCTGCCTCTTGGGATGGTGCAATATCTGTTGCTGCACATGTGACTCCTAAGTCACTGCAGCATCTTTCTCAGATGTTGATAACCTTAGTAACCAGCCTTCCTGAAAACTATAGCCTTGCCCTGCACCTTGTTTTTGATTTTGCCCAAACGGTAAGCAATTTTATTAGGTGTGCTTTGTATTTCCCCTAAGATCAGAAACATACATGAAGTGTTGATTTAGCACTGAAGTAGAACTTGCTAAGAATCTGTTGTTGCTATCATGTAACCCTTACAAGTCATACTAAGTCTATCATTTATCATACCCTATTAAACAGCACGCCTTGGACGCTTTGGTTCAGAAAGACTATGTTTCAGCATTTACCTTCTTTATCTGCAAAATTATCTTCCATGGAGCTGTTTCAAAAGTCAGTAGGGTGCTAAAAGAGAGTACTCACCGCCAAAGCAAGAGCTAAACAACTGCACTTGGAGGTGCCGCTCGCTATTGGGTATTGGTAACGGTTTTGCTGACGCTCACTGTTGCCGGCCCCTCGCTTTGAAATGCAACGTGCCGCTGGCGAGACCTCACTTGACTTTTGAAACAGCTCCAAGACCTTTCCCTCTGTAGACTTATATCTGTTTCTTGTTATTGTCAGGACATCTATCCAGTCAATTTATTGAGGAATGTTGCCTTGAATGCCTCTACAACAGACCGCCTTTTCCTGGTGGATGCTGATTTTGTGATGTCAAAACACCTTAATAATATCCTGATGAATTGTGACTTAGATGACAATGAAGCGGCTATTGTGCCAGCTTTTGAGATTCCTGATGCTAATAATGGCCAAGTCGTCATCAGCGACACAGATGAACTGCTCAGAGCCTGGAAGAACCACATAGTCCAGCCATTCAAGTAGGTCACTATGTGCCAAGTCAATTTACCATATATTCCATTTTGATTCTTATATTCTTATATGGATTAGTGTCTCTGACCACAAAGACTATATGTTGAAGGTTCTTCTGTATGCACTTAGGGCACAGAAGGCTGAATGAGCCTTTTTTTACCGCAATGCCACTTGGTGTAGGTAAACTAATGCAGATGTCTAGACACCATAACTGCTTTGCACTGTCTCTAGTTGAAAGAAGGAAGGTAGATTTACATTCTACTATGAACCTGTTAAAACTCTTTTGATGTGATAAGATTAAGAAATAAACAGTTTAACTATTTCACTGCAGCACCCAGTTCCTCTGCTCAGCATTGTACGGCAGGCATTGCTTGCATAAATGACCCTTTTTGGGGAGATAGAAATGTCACATGATGTGTCATGTGATTTGAGAAATTTACGTTGGTAACTAAAAATATTTTGTTTTCCCATATTGAAGGTCAATATGGCTCTTATACTTTGTCAAAATTCTTTTGATTCAAACAATTGTCTTTTCGTTTATTGAATTTCGTTTATGAGTATCAATGATTCTTCAAAGATGCCTGGAGGGATCTTCCTGCTGTAGCCAGGGGAATGTCTGAAGGCTCCATGCTGCTGTTAGAGGGTTAAGTTAGCTGCACTATTGGCAAATGGGTAATGGTGTGAATTCATTATTGAATTCTGTTCATGTTTCTGCATATGAAAGTAAATGATTGTTTCTTCAGAATCATCATTACTCCAACGACCTGGAATGAAGCAAAATTATATTTTTAGATATAGTACAGTGATATTTCCTAGTTTTCAGTGTTCTCAAACTTTTATTTATTTGTTATTTTCACCATCACAGAAAGATTTTCTTCCCACCAGGCCAGAGAGCAACAAATTTTCAGAAGTGGAGAAATATGACAAAGCGTTATGCGGTAAGTATCATATATAATTTCTCCTGCTATTTTGAAGAACCTTCGCGTAAGTACATGTATCGGCTGTATATTGCCACGTTTCCTCTTCTATACATCAGTGTAATGGCTGTATTTAAAGAGAAAATATCGTGTGTGGGACATGTATATGTAGGTCGCATACATTTTAGATGTCTATAGATGAGGCGTATACACAACGGAAAATAGGACTACCTTGTATACACAAAATCATACCTATACACCTGGTGTATCCATATATAAAATGGTGGTTTTCTTGCAGTGCTTTATGTGATTTTTGTGAGTATCTAACATGTGATTTACATTTATTTATTACGAGTATTTAACATGTGTAGTATACTCTGTACTATCTTCCAATAAGCTACATTTCATTTATGACATTTTGACTTCATACAATTCATCTCGAGGAATGACATCTTTTCCTTAATTGTAAAATGAATTTGTTCTTTTCCAGGTCAAGTATGAGTTAAAATATGAGCCATACATTCTTGTCAAGAGGACCAAGTCTCTTCCATATTACGATGAGTATTTCATGAATAGGCAGTGGGATAAAACTTCACACATATATTCTGTGTATCATAAGGGGTAAGTAAATAATTCTCTTACCTGTTTACTTCATTATCAATGTATTTTACCCTTTTTGTATTCTGTTCTCAGAAGCCAGCTTTCTGTCCAGCCCATGTCTAAAATTTCTTCTTTTAAGATGTCATTCCAGACGTTTTCTTCTGCAAAATTACATCCCTCCAATCAGTACAGAACAGTAAAAAATTAAATTAAAGAAATCCACCATTACTTAAACATGAGCATTGCTCCTTTTTCATTGACAATCACATCCATTACATGTTATTTTTATTTTACCTTTTGAAAATATAATTTGCATGCTCCATCATAGAAAAATAGTATATCCTGAGTACAACAAGTGATAATCCTATGGTGAACAATAGAGTTTTGCTGGATTTACATGTGATTTATCCAACAAAATTCAGTGTAATGTAGCATGGGGCTACAGTCCTCACAAGTCCTAATTAAATGTTTCTTCTTTGTAGGTATAGATTTGTGGTTCTGCCAAGGGTGTTCGTAATGCACTATCCTCACCCATCTAAAGTCAAGGTCTTCGAAAAGTATAAAAAGTATGGTATCAACTATTATAAACTTATACAGTCACAAACAAGCTAGCTGCACCACTTTTTCATTATGATAAGTTGGCAAGACAGATGAAAGAAATAACAACACTTTTCCATTAGGTTTGAGGTGGCGTGATGACCAGTGTGAGGGTCCTGACATACAAGTTTACCAGTCGGAGGTGAAGTTGGTCACTAGAGTCAATAGTTTGAAATGCTACATGAAGACCACCATTTTATTCAAATATACGCCATCGCGGAATTGCATGCATTGCCTGAATATTGACTTGTTTTCATATGCCCGTATTTCACGCCAGCATATGAGGCATATACAAGACTGTTTCCCTTTAAATATGGACGTGTCATGGCTGTATTTCACACCAGGCGTATACAAGATGCGGGGAGGGGGGGGCTGGCCTCAGAGGCCTGTGGTGTCTGTGATCCTGGCCCCAGTCTATAACCATACTGCTAGCCTAAACAGTGTGCTTAATATGCAAATTCATCCAAAACTATACAGAAATATGGTGTTTTGAAAGTATAATCATAAAAAATGGTAAAAAAGACAAGAGAATGCTGGGTTTATTATATGTAATTAATGAAATGATACTTACTAGTGTTTTAGAAAGATTTTATAATCAAAATTAATAATATAACATTGTTTTTTATATACCATAGACTTTGATAACTAATTGCAAATGATATAAAACTACAGTGGTGTCCCCAAGTGGCAGAGATCAGAATTATTGGATATTTGCATAAATACAACAGAATCAGGCGTATATATAATGTATATATGACCGCAACATGGACTCGTATATATACGCCAATAGATAAGGCATATACATGACGGAAAAAAGGTCAACCTTGTATGCGCAAAAGCATACCTATATACTCCGGGCCTATACACATGTAAAATGGTGATTTTCATGGAGTGAAAGTTTCTTATTCATTATGCCATTGGCATCTCACAGTATTTTCCTTATGACAATGTAAGCATTGCACTGATGTCATTATTTTGCATTATTGCAACACAATTATTGTACATTATTTTCATCTTGATACTTCTGTTGTTTTTCATTATGATAAGACATCCAGGTACAGAATCTTCCTTAATACTTTCAGGTGCAGTGAGGAAGTCTGGAAAAGGTTTTTGGCAGGAAAAAAACAGAAAAAAATAGATATCCACTAGAAAAGAACAAATATTATGTTTCAAACCATCAGGATTAACACTTCATGATATTCCATTGAAAAAAGTAATTATCCGGCAAAATCAACTGGGAAAGGTTGCCAGTGTTACATATATTTGTGTTGGTTCCTCCATGAATCGTCTTAAGTGGGATTCACACGGTGGGATTCATGTACCTCACAGGCCTGTGACAAATCCTGTTGAGATTCGGTACTGGAACACAATCTCCTCGTGTGAATGACAGGGTTCCATTTTGCTGAGACATCTTTTGTCCATTGCAATTGTCGATGACAATCACCCTTAACAAGGAACAGAATCTCATGAGATTTTGACTTTAAACATGTTTAAAATTATAGGGGCATTTTGGTGAGGCAAAAGTATTTCACACATTCTACTTCAATCTGTGAGTCTCAGTGGTCTCAAATAAGACCTATTCACATGATTTTTATCCCTATCCCTAACCCTATCCCAAACCCTTACCCTAACCTTTACCCTAACCATAAACCTAGGTTGGCTTTAGGCGGGCCCTAACGTCCCGATGAGTGGGCCCTAACGTCCCGACTTTCGGGTGGTGGGTCCTAACGTCTACATACCCGCTGAATAAGCATTGATACTGGAACCTGATACAATGTAGGCAGTGTGTGTGGATGGGGGTGGGGGGGGGTGCATAGCTTACACGTAGGAGACCTGACCAAGGTCAAAGATATGGCAATCTGCTGATTCATGTGGCTCCTATGATCTATTTTATATAACAATTTTGGCCAAGGATAATTCACAAGGACATACATTGTTGGATAGATTGTGTCGTCCAGTGATGAATTCACTAGTAACTTATAAAACAAATCCCAGGGGTTCATCTCGTAAATCTTTTCGATCACATAAAAGATCTTACGATTGTCCTAGGCCTAATATTATTACATAACCTTTTGTGTTATACAGCTACAACCTTCATAAGATACGATCAAATGGAATGCCCCGAAATCATTACATAAACATTAACCTACATTGTGCAAACGGTCAAGATCTTCCAAAATGTTTTATAAAATTGTCAGGATGTGTTCTTATGATTTTTATAGCAACAATTGAAAATCATCTTTGTTAACAATGTACGAAAACCACCAGTTTATATATGTATACACCCGGCTTATATAGGTATGATTTTGCGTATACAAGGTAGTCCTTTTTTCCGTTGTGTATATGCCTCATCTATGGACATATAAAATGTCCAGCACACAATATTTCTCTTCATATACGCTTTGCGGTAAATACAGCCATTACGCTGACGTATAGAAGAGCAAACGTGTCAATAATTATCCGATACATGCAATTAAGCGATGGCATATATATGAATAAACTGACCAGTAGTTTTCGCACAGTGTAAATATAAGAGGAATTATCATGGCATGTTATATACAGGGGACTTTCTAGAGGACCTGGCGACTTTGGCAAATTTTCAAAGATATACCTGAGTGCTGACATCACCAGGGACTTGTTTCAATAGTTGAAAATCCTCTCGCTGTTGCTCTCACTGGCACCACAGTGGCAGTTCCCGTTTCAATACTTGGTGGATGTAACAGTAAATGGCACTTTCAGTGTGAGTGGCACCAACAGTAGTAGTAACCGTTTCATAACTAAATGTCCTGCCGCTGTTACTGCCACTGTTACTGCCACTGTTCATGGGAGGGTCTACCCTCTCACATTGATCTAATTAAAAACCTATTTTATCAGATATTATAGCATATTAAGGTAAAGAAAAACATTATCTGAATCCACTGGTTCACAGTATTCCCGCTAGGTGGCATCATTGCCATTATAGAAATCTTTGGTTGCATTGATGTACGTCTTTAGCACGGGAGGCAAGCCAGTGGATTCTCAAGGCTCTAAGCCTAGTTCATTAAGAATTATTCTCCATAGAGCTTAGTGAGAGTACAGAATAAGACTAAGAGAGTGTAGATCTAATGAAAGGGGTGCACCAACACAATCGTACATGGGTGGATGTCGCCTCCCACGTGTGATGTGAGTAGCAGTCTATCATGACTCATTATAGTAATTATATAGAACTAGATAGTGAACCATGGTTCGTTGTATATAAATTTAATTAATTAACATATATGTAATTGTTAATGTTATTCCTATGGCTAAACTTGTACCAGGCATGAGAAAAGCAGCATGGAACGCTATGTCCAATGATATAGAGATAATTATTATTCTAACTATGCAGTAGCATCAGTATGGGGGGGCAGGGGAGGCGACCACCCCCCACTTTTCTGCTTGCCACCCAAAAAAACTTCAATTTTACTGAATGGAGGGTAAATACAATGGCGTTCAGATCCCAAACAACTGATCTTTTTGCATTTGAAAAAGTCTAAGTCTGATTTTGTGTAGTCTAGTTTACAGACTCAAACTATAGGTATTATAAACGAGTGTATCATGCTCATACACTCAGACATCCAATGCTAGAGAATATGTTGCCAGGTGTTTGTTTGGCTGCAGGCATAGCATAACCAAGTAGATAATTAGTAGTAACCAAATGAGAGTTAGCCTTGTCAATGCCACGATCTTATTTGAAATCACTGCTAGCAAATAGGCGGGCTGGTGTTCATCACCAGAATCGTGACTATACTCTTTATGTGTAAATATGTACTGTTTTCTAACATATTGACAAAGACTATGTCTGGTGGAGCTTGACCTGGTTACCTATTTGATGAGACCTGCGTACTCCTTGTTTTTTTTGTTTTGTTTTTTTGTCTGGCATCTATGGAAAGAACCCAGAACCCATGAGGATGCACCTGCTGAGATGCTGTGATGTTTAATATCGGATGAAAAATGAGATTTATTATCATTGTATTGGTATATTATAATGCACTCTGTAAGGTCCTCTTAGTATCATCCCACTCCTTTATTGTACGTTTGGGACCACAATGTGGCGATAATGATAGTATTTTATTTGATTGTTTTGTTTATGTAATGTCTTCTTGTACTGGAAACTATGGGATAGGTAGTAGCTGGCCATGTTGCAAGCTTTGCCCCCTTTACCTGTATAACAATTTCTATGTACAGGGATTATGTACTACACCTGTTTACTGTAAGTTTGATGGTGGTGGTGATTACTATTTCCTATATTGGGTGGTGTGTTCAGGGAGGATGGCCTATAATGGCTGATACAGTGTTACTACTGTCAGTGGGTGTTTATACATATGTTTTAAACTATGGTGGATGTACTGGGATTTATTTGTGGTTGATTACCCAAATAAAATTTGAACTAACTAAGGTACTGATCCGCTTGTCTTCTTCTGTGCTAATCTTAAAATGATGTCCTATTACCTACCACGAGAAATAATGGCCCTTAAGGGGCTCACATTTGTAACTCTAAATATGCATAGTTTGTACAAAATATTAGACCAAGTAAAGTTAATGTTCGCTGGTACTGATTTCTTAGTTGTTACGGAATCCTGGTTAACCGAACGATATGATCCTGAACTGCTTTTTATTGAGGGAATTTCACATTTTAGACTGGATCGTCCAAGACATATAGCCACACAGGGAGGGGGCCTGATACTGTATGTGAGTCAAAAACATGCAAGATCTGTGCAAGTAAATGATGAATACTCAATGTGTAACATGCATATCGAGGTACTCATCTGTGAGTTTGTTAAACCAAACAATAAGAAAATTCTGATAATTAGTGTCTACAGAACCCCACATGGAAACCCTTAACTGGCATATGAAACTTTATCCACTATTATTGGTGATCAGAAATATGAAAATTTTGAATGTTGGGTGCTTGGGACATGAATGTCAACCTTAATTTTCCACTAAGTAAAAAGTACATAGCAATGAAACGTTTCTTGGATGAAAACCAGCTAATGTATGTGAAGACTAAGGACACCTATATAACAAAATATGGTACCTCACGTATTGACCATATATAAACCAACTCCCACTTTTTAAAAGAATCTGGTAATGTTAACTGTTATATTAGTGACCATGTCCCTATTTTTGCTCAACATAAGTTTGTTAAGCTAGTGTCGGCTGTTAGAACATTTACAGGTCGCAGCTATAAAGATATTGACCTCCAAGACTTGCAAGCCCACATGGCACTGTTTCAAAACCCTTCTCACCCACTGCCATCTCCTGAGGCCCTATATGGCGACTTTGAAAAACATGTGTCAACTTACCTTGATGGTGTCTGTCCGATAAAATCTTACAGGGTTAAACAACGAGATGGATTTGATCTCCCACCTGATATTCAACAGAAAATAAATAAACGTGCTAGACTTCTCCCTCTTACATCGGAACCGAATAACATGGTTATTAGAGTGGCATATAGAACACTATCTAGACAAATAAACACGGGAATTCGGCAGGTAAAATCCTCTTTTATCACATCCACCCTGACAGAAAATGCTTCATGCCCCCAAAAATTCTGGAAAATAGTTAATCGTATCTGGAAACCCCTGCAGTCAGAGACTACATACCTGTTGAAGGATGACCATGGGAGTAACATTCCCTATGAGGCTGTCCCAGAATTCTTGAATAATCATTACATTACAATAGCAGAACGTATAACATCACCCCCACTAGCTATACAGGGAGTTGATATGTATGTAGATACAGGTAATCATACCAATGATGATGCTGGTGGGACCCATGATGATGATGAGGGGCAGATTCAGTTGTGGGATATAGACATGTCTCGAAGCCTTGATTTGATTAAGAAAATTAAATTGAATAAATCCTCGGGTGTCCTAGATCTCAACTCAAATTCCCTGAGGGCTGCACTGGTGGTAAGATCAGATATCCTTAAGAATATTGTAAATCGTGTCTTTGCAAGATCGAACTTCCCAGGTATCTGGAGCAACGGAATCATAACACCAATGCCGAAAGTGCCTAGCCCTAATGAAGCACAACGAAACAGTCTGCAAATACTTGGTAATAGTGCTTAATAGTGCCCTTCGATGCTGTTTTTCTGTAAAGCGACAAGACCACATTCCCGTTGACATGCAGTTGGCACGAGCCAATATTGATAGACTGGCTGTGCGACGATCGCAACACCTCCTGGCGATGATCCACTGGTGGGCCTCAGACTTTGATAACCTGGTCACTGATAGGCAAGTGAATACGAGGAGTAACACTAAGATTGTGCTTAGAGTTAAGAGACCCAGGACAGACTCCTTCAAAAGGTCATCTTTGTATCACAGGTCAAAACTGTGGGACAAGCTAGACCAAGAAATACAAGGGATAGTGAGCAGAGATGCTTTTCAAAAGGCTCGAGAACAAAAGACCTAGATGTAATAGTGGGGGTGTAATTATTGACCCTTTAGGAGTTGTTTAGGTAGCTAGCTCATTGTCTTATATTCTTCCGTCTTCTTCCTTATGTAGAGAGTTTTAGGGGATAGAACTACTTGCTTAGGTGAGTCACGGAGACACGGTGACCTCACATCTCAATAACCTGAGAGGAGGAAAGACGAACACTGCAATTAAAGTTAATCGCTTTAATCTCCTGAGAGCAATCTGTGTTATACAAATACAGGCAGTATTATCCAATGCGATGTCTTAGTCTTATCGATCATGTTGTACAAACCATGTAATAAAATTTCAGCTTAATGGCCATAAATATTCTGTTTCATTCAATTGTTCATAGTTCACATCGTCCTTGCAGTTGTTCACTTCAGTTCCTATGTTTTGCTGGATTTAGTCGTGAGTCCTAGTGTTCCTGGGTAAAAGTTATAAGTTCAGTCCACACATTCTGTGTTCTTTCCACTGAGAGATAGTTCCTCACAGGTCGGTCTGTAGGTAACTCACAGAACAGGAAATCTGCCTCTTGAATGTCTATAGTAGGCGACTACCCTCCTCACGGGAAGAAGTCTCCGGCGCCTAACCCTACTCCAGTGGGACCAGGCCTTTGTAGCTCAGCTAGATCTTACTCCTCGTACCTTAGTGCTGCCTCCGGCAGCTGCAGCAAAGGTCTACTCCTCCGCTGCTTACATCACCAGGGAGCTGTTTCAAAACCATAGACTTAACCCACGTTTTGATACAGCTCCCTGGTCACGTGACCAGTCATACCCTTATACAGGTGGGCGCTCTGGAAGCTTCCTCCTGTTTACATTCTGCTACCAAACATTCATGTGGTTCCACCATCTCTTTGCGATGTTAATTGAATAAAGAATAACACAATCTCGGACAAGCGCATAGTGCAATCTCCCACGTTTAGGATTAAAGATAAGGTTTCCACATTGTTTTATTAGAAAGATTTTCCTTTACAAACTATCTTCAGCACCACTTCTTAGACATTCTTTGTCAGAGATTTTATCCATATTCCAACTCCAGCAACTCCAACTTGGCCAGAACGGTATCAGTGCGCTGAGCATGGACAAGAGACTTGTCCACGCTAACAGTAACATCCACAGGTGATACACCTTCTGCAGTCAACATGTCACTGCTCCACATCTTCACTCAACATCATCTAGAGATGAGGGAGACTGATCATAAGGACTGACAAGGTTAGGTGAATTTACAGAACGAACTTGAGACCACGTTCAAGACTTTATTAATTGGTGAGTTATCCCGTTTGCCTCTGTCATATGCCGTATTATTATGCCTGACATTGAGTGAGGTCGAGTTTAAAGGACAAAGCCATAAATGATAAATACATACAAATGGTATAAATCGTTGGTGGAATTGGCAAAAAATTTAATTCCGAACAAAATTTCATGTAATGTCTCCACTATTATTAATTATCTTTCTGCAGTATGGGTACTGCATAAAATGTATGGAGTCGACCATGTAGATAAAAACAATTTTCGTAATTAAACAGACTTTATTGGGCATAAAGAGATCAATTGGATCTTCTATCACACAGAGTGTTCCGTTATCAAAATCAGATTTATTATGTTTTTTCTGTTGTTTGTCTATAGATAAATCCGAGGATTTAGCGTTTTCATTGGCATGTGTGTTGGGTTATCGTGGGTTATTGAGAAAGTCAAACATTTTAGAGGAGGGTTTAGCGATTACCCTTGATAAAGTAAAATTTTCTTCTTCACATGTTTTTGTTACTATTGTTAGATCAAAGATGATCCCATTTGGGAAAATATCAGGCTCACCGTTTTGTGTTTTTTCCCTTATAAAATGTTTATATGAAAAAGTTTCTTATTCATCTTCGACTGATCAACTGATATCATATATGAAAAACGATATTTGTGTTCGTGGTAGCGATAATTGGTTTAGGAATAAGTTACAATGGTTGGTGGTTGATTTAGAGTTAAGAAACGTGACTTCACATTCATTACGTAGGGGAGGTGCTACAGACTTACATAAAGCTGGATTATCGTTGTTAGACATCAAACAACTGGGCGACTGGTCCAGTTGGTCTGTGTTGATTTACATTCAGAAGACATTATCCAGCAAGATGGAATTGGATCAGAAGATCGTTGAACATTTATTTGAAAATTAGTAGATCATAAGATCCTGCATTGATTTTCTGCATTGATTGTCTTGTGGACTTGGAAATCAAAATCATCGAACTGAATTGGTTGAGATCATAGATCTTAACATATTGAGTTGACTTCGTTTGGCGGGTTGGCGGGTGTGTTCTAATAAAGAAACACTATTAACGCCATTCCTGTGTTAACTTATTATTATTATTTGTTATTATATCATTACTATCACCTCAGATTTATATATATATATACCAACGGATTGGCCTGAGATACAGCTTTCTAACAATATTCTGATAAAAAATTTGGCCGTTTATTTATGACAGAAGAGCGATTATATATATTTTTATCATCATAGTATTAGGCACTTGATGCAGTGTGGGTGCCACATTCAAGAGCCTATCGCCTCATTCTGGTGTGACCTACTTGTCGGCCATTACAAGATGGCGCCAGTGTGAAAAGGGTCTATTGTTCTGAATTACCTGTTTTACGTTTGAAGGCCCAGCATGTGCCCATTGTCCTTCCCAAATTCTGTCTCCATTTAGTTTTCTATTTCTCTTCCTTCTTTTCTTTATCCTTAGCTATGTTCAGGTTCTCATGAGCCAAGCAAGCAAAGAAGGCCTCATGTACAAAATGTTATACATTAATTGCTGACAATGAGGGGTTTCATTCAGCAACATAGCTGCTGGTTCAAGTTTCTTACTTAAAACTTTAGAAAAATGTAATTGGTATTTATATCTTTTAATGCATTTCAAAATAACTGCCTTGACAATGATATATATGTCTATGTAGGTAGACGAGGCGTAGCTTTGAGAACTTGTTACCCCAAATAAAAATTTCCAACCACGGAGCAGTGTAAACTCTCTAACAGAATGAAAAGATTAAAACAAATGATATATATGACAATCGAATACTTGGATTTAGCTAAAGTAAGAACTTTGTGAAATGTTAAATCAAAATTCTTACCTTTTATCTCCATGAATTCAAAGATGAAAGTTTGGGATGAGGAAAAAATCGGAAATTGATGACCCACTCCAGTAGATATACTAATTTATCATCATTACACTGTGGCTTTGAGGGGCAATAGATTCGAACCATACTGATAAAGTAAATAATTAACAAAGACCGGGCTGCAGATAAAATGTATTTATTGCACATGGTATTGATAAAACATTGCATGGTAAAAGCAGATAAACACATTTCAGGTAAAACGATAAAACGATAATAGAGATAAACGATTATACATTATGAGCCCTATGGCGATAGGTAAAAATAGAAAAAAGGTGTGGGTGGGTGGGTAATGAAAAATTCCCGTGCATCGACAGTGAATGCAATATCAGGAATGACGCTAGTAGAGGCGTCAGGTGGTCATGTGACCAGAGAGATAATTAACATAAATGTTCGATCAACCACCGCAGTGTTACCTGTTACAAGAATATGTTCGATTAGAGTTGACAAAGAAAAGGCAGCCCGGCAGTAAATTATATGTAATTTACAATTACTGCACAATTAACAAAGACCGGGCTGCAGATAAAATGTATTTATTGCACATGGTATTGATAAAACATTGCATGGTAAAAGCAGATAAACACATTTCAGGTAAAACGATAAAACGATAATAGAGATAAACGATTATACATTATGAGCCAAAGAGGAGGCTAGGGCAGTAGAAGTTTGAGGGGGAACCGGCTTAGGTACATATGATCGGAAGCCCCCGACCGAGGTCCAGGCCCCGTGGGCCATTATTTTGTCCTCGGGGACGCCCGAAAGCGCTGCTTGTTGGGCACCCATCCTCCTGAGGGCGTGGAGGGTAAAGGAATGCCATTGTGGGTATCCTGTCGCCCGGAGGGCTGAACGCACAACCGGAAGTATGGCGTCAGGTCGTAGAGGGGCGCCGCACCTAGAGATGAAGGCCGCGGCTGAAGGAAGCGCCGGGACGGAGTCACGGTATCTCTCCCATGCCCCGACCGGGCAGAAAGTGCCGTTGGTGCGCGTAACGGGGATTGAGAAAAAGCTCGCCGGTCCAGCCGAGGTCTTTGTGGAGCGAACCGTTATGTTTAGGCCCTCGTCCGAGACCAAGATGTCCCTGCGACGCAGGGTATGAAGAGAGGCCCCGACAGGGCCTGTCGTGAGGAGATTTGACTGACGTAACAGCGTCGTGTAGCCGAGGAGGAGTAGGGACCGGGCCGCCAGCTGGACCGGGCCGGGGGCATCCAGCGCCATAAGCACGACTTTGAAGATATCCAGCGGGACCGGGGCGGCCGGAGACGCCTGGTGCGAGGATAAGCGCTGGGCGCCCTTGATGGCGCGAGTAACGAGGATGGAATCGCAGACTCCGGTCGCGCTACCGCTTGCCCGTAAAAAGGTCCGCGCCCCGGAAAAATAATTCCGGACAGACGCCGGGCTTTTGAAGCTGTTCGCCAAAAACTGTATAAAGAGGGCGAGTTGAGTCGGGGATGGGTCGAGGTGGTTGAAACTGTGTGCCATCATAAACGAGACGTATGCCTGCATCTGGCGATGTAGGTTCTGTGCGGTGCCGATGGATGCTGCTGCCGGTCACGAATTCCGGAGGGACGAGATGAGGCGGGGGTTTGCGTTATCTGGAAAACAGAAAAAAGAAAACTACGTTGGAGACAACACATATGATAGCGGTGCTGGATCTCGACGGGACAAATTCCGATCCTTAACTAATTCCAGGGCGAGTTTAGCCTTATCCTGGTCGAAACTCGCGCGGGAGAGGGCGTCTGCGAGAACGAGTTGGTCCCCCGGTTTATGGACTACGCGAATTACCACATCGTGTAGGGCCTCGATTAACGCGATCTCTCGCGCGCAGGCGGCCAGAACAGGGTCTCGAGTCCTTCCGGAGTTCAAGGCGTACATTGCCGCTGAATTGTCCGTAGTGACTTGGATGATATGGCCTCGCGTTCCGGGTGGTCTCAGCGACTTGACCGAGAGGAGGCAGTTGATTGCCTCGATCTGGCTGATATGATACGCCTCTCGATACGCCTCTGGGAGGGGAATACTATAATAAGTTTTTGCTGTCTCGCAGAAAGCGCCGAGGCCCCTCGGACAAGCATCGCATTCGATCTCGACCGAGGGCCGGTCTTTGATGATCAGCTTTTTTCCGTTTGAGTTCTTCGCGAAGTCGGCAAACCAGACCAGGTCTTTCTTGCACTCGATGTCCAGCTCGACCGGCACGTCATCTTGTGATTTTCGCAGTGTATCCAACAACCGGGACATGTATCGTCGCGCCGGAGGAATGCACTGGGATATGTGGTTTAGTTTGCCGCAGATCGACTGTAACTGCTGCTTGGTGGCATGAGTTCTCGTCTCCCAAGCCCGACACTCGTCTATGACGGCTTGGAGCTTGGTCTTGGGGATGGTGATTTGCATATCGATGGTGTCGATTGTAAAACCCAACCAATCGATATGAGTTGTGGGAAAGACGGATTTTTCCGGAGCCAATTCCGCCCCCAGCCGCTGGCATATCTCCTCAAAGCCGGCAAAAGACCGGACAGCGGTAGAAAAATCTGAATCAACGGATACGAAATCATCTACATACGCCAACACCTGAGCGCCACACTTCCGGTTCATTACCCAGCACAAAGCGTTAGAAACTCTCTGCTGAGCTCCCCCGGAAAAACGACAGCCAAATGAAGGGCAGATGTCCACGTAATATTTCCCGTGTTGTTGGAGTCCGAGGAGGGGGTAATCTAGCGGGTCAATCCGGAGCTGGCGGTATGCCCTCCGGAGATCAGCCTTCCAGATGAGAGCGCCACGTCCGGCGCGTAGCACGAGGGTAGCGAGGTCCGCGATGGTAGGGAGGGTATATTGGCTCTCATGTCCTTGGAAGTAGTTCTTAGCGATCCCGTCGTTAACGCTAGCGCCTTTGGGGAAACTGAGATCCATTATTACCCGTCTCTCCATCGGGTCCCCCGGCTTAGGGCGAGTCAACAGAGGACTCACCTGAGTCCAAGGTGAAAACGGAGGGGAGTCGAACGGTCCAAGCATGGCGCCTAGCCGTTTTTCTTTCGCTAAGAACGAATCCACTGCCGCTGGAAAGGCGATAGCAGACGCGTGGTTCTTGTAAGTAGGTACTGGAGGTCTGTCGGCTGAGTACGAGCTAGGCCAGCCAAAGCGAAGGTGGTCAACTATGCCTCGGTCGTGATATCCGGTCAAAGCATCACTCCAGGCGTCACAGTTCATGTTTGAGGGGATCGGTATCCGGGCCCCCAAGTAGTTTGGAAGTCCGGAGCGGCGTACCTCCCGATAAATACTCATATGATCCGGGGCGTTTCGGGCGGCGGCTGCTGAAGGGTGTGGCCAGGCCCCAAGCACCAATTTCCTATACTTCTTAGGGCTGATTGGGACGGCCCGGGCGCCCCCAGCAGCCGGTCCAGTTACGCGGGAGTCCGTCTGGTCGTTCATTTCGGCTGAGGCGTGAGTGGTAGTTCTCCGCGGAGTACTTGTAGCAATTGGTGAAAGTCTTGTATCACGACTCAATGCCTCCACGGTGCCCCCCAGGTCGTTGGGGGCGAGAGCGGGTGTGTGACAGGCACCTTCAACACATTCTGTTGTCATGAAAACATTTGAAAAAACATGGACCGGGGGTATCGGTGCACCGACCGCTTCTCCAGGGTCGGGGTATTCCTCCCGTAGGGAGCCGATACCAATGTCCAGTTTAGGCACAATTCCCTCCAGCTGTCGGTCTAAGGGCGCGTCCCGTGTGGGGCGGCACGGCGTGGGGGGGCCAGCTGGACCGGCCACGGTCATGAGAACATGCGGAAAAGGTCGATCACAAATGTCAGGAACATGAGAAACAACATGGTCAGAATCATTTGGTACAATAGAACATACACGTGAACAAGAAGAAGAAACATCACAATCATTTTCAGGTTCAACAATACATCCCAAAGATACACTGTCATATTCAGTCTGAGGGAGGACGCGTGCCGGGGTGCGACCACGTGTGGGTTTGTTTTTGTTATGGTATTCGCCCACCACGTGACCAGTATGCGCGTGACTCGCACTGTTTATGTTTGTCGAGAGCACGTGGCGTTGGCCGGCACGCGGAGAACAGAACCGTGTACACAAGTCAGGGCGGCGGTTGAAACATACATGTGCACTGTCCGCGTCGCGTGAAAGCGCGCCCGACCTGGTAGAGTTATAAAATACACGGGTTCTGTACCTTTTTGTCTTCCGGTCGTTTACTTCCCAAACCCCGGAGCAGCGGGGGCCTTTTGTCCGGACCGGCAGTTGATTTGCGGGTGCGGGAACGTTGCCGCCTTGTTATGGAGACATGATACGCATATGTGCAGCTTCCGTATGCCTCCCTGCACGTGATGTGTAGCCTCCGGGCATTCGTCTCGCTGGTACGGCTGACATGGCGGCCCGGGGCGGGCCCTAGCCACGTGATGCGGTAAGTCCATGGCGGTTTGCCCCGGTCTGGCTGCTTCCTTTGTTTTTGGGGCTGTCATCGCTTGACCGCCCGGCACGTGAGCGAGCCGTGTTTGCAGTCGGTCAATTTCATAGGAATTTAACCACGTGATTCTCCCGTTTGCGACCCTGTCGCACACCTCCTCGGAAAAACAGCGGACGTTGACCCACGGGAAATCCCTGGCGTCGTCCAGGATGGCCTCCAGGTGAGCCCCCATGGCCTCCCGAGTCTCCTCGTCCGGGGCAATCTTCGCTAATTGCAGGAAACCATAGGCGTACTCCGGGATGGTTAGATCGTCCACTCCCGTCTTAGTTCTCTTAGGGCCCCTAAATATAAAATGGTGGGGCATCGTGCAGTTACCTTTGATGTCCGGTTGAAGAGCGGCCCGGACAGCCTGGGCCACCCGGTCCGCGGCATCCCCGTGTAGATCCAGGTCCGATATCCTCTCTGGGAGCACTGGCGTCGGTAGGCGGGCAGGGTGGTGAGGGTGGTTGTACAGACCCGAGCGGTGCTCGTGGTCACGGCTGGACGAGCGGCGTGCGTCGTTTCCCGCGTGCCGGTCGGGCTGCCCTGGCGCCTTGTTAGAAGCGTCATGGGTATTAGAATTCCGGACAAGCTGCGATAACATCGATGTAATGCTTTCCAGCCTGCCGTCGATCGCGTCAACCCTTCCGGCAACATCTTGAATTTCTGCCGCATTTCTTTTTGCCAATGGTCCGGAGCTCGAGGAGGACGCCGGCGACCCAGGGACGCCATCGTGGTCGCCATCTTGGTCTGACATGTTTGCCGGGTTCTCCTGGTTCTTTTTCCGGGTTTGACTCCGTTTCTTCGGCGAAGTAACCTGCTTCCGTCTGGGCATCTTGTGCTCGTTAAAAGGTAGTAGTATAAATGTTTGTACAAAACCGAAAACGGTAGTAAAAATTTGAGCGGAGCAGTAATGAAAAATTCCCGTGCATCGACAGTGAATGCAATATCAGGAATGACGCTAGTAGAGGCGTCAGGTGGTCATGTGACCAGAGAGATA
The DNA here is from genome assembly GCA_950022655.1 of Alentia gelatinosa. Classification (NCBI taxonomy): domain Eukaryota; kingdom Metazoa; phylum Annelida; class Polychaeta; order Phyllodocida; family Polynoidae; genus Alentia; species Alentia gelatinosa. Next base: position 5,515,600 of record OX465581.1, on the reverse strand, counting down.
ATTAACATAAATGTTCGATCAACCACCGCAGTGTTACCTGTTACAAGAATATGTTCGATTAGAGTTGACAAAGAAAAGGCAGCCCGGCAGTAAATTATATGTAATTTACAATTACTGCACAATTGATATGATGATTATGAGAATACAGAATTTATCTAGATATGGTACATAAAATAGAGTACTGTAGCAAGGAAGCAAGCTGATGTGCAAGGGTAAGTTGAGGTTCTGTTGGGGGAGTGCCGTAGCCGGGGACCCTCAGCAGGTAGTCCATCGAGGCTCTGTCGGTGAAAGCCGCAGTCTGTCAAGGTTCTGCTGATGGATGCTGTGACATCACTTGAGTACTATAAATACAGCAAGCATGGCTCAGTCAAAAAATCTTTGTGGTTTATATGGCGTTGAATGTACATACCTCAGGTCTACATGGGGTTATACACAATATTACCATGATTTCGATCTGAGTGGCTGTATTCTCCACGTAGTTGACCTGAAGTAAAATTGCGTTTGATAGTGAGGAGTATTACGTAGTGTCAACCACAGAGATGGAAATCATGGTAATGTTGTATTTGTTACTCACCTTTAGAGTATTTATCAGGAAAAAATCTTGTAAATAATTAGAAATTCGACCCAAGCACCGTGCATTGTTTATATAAAGTAAATCCTATAATGCATGTCAGGTGGCCTAAAAAGCCATATTCTCCAAGGAGATTCCGGAGGTCCATATTCTACTCTGTAGCAATCTGTAAGCTGCATAGGCTTAGCATGGAGACTACATATTAAGTGGGTAATAATTATATAGAACTTCCTGACTATGCTGTACAAGTCACAGAAGGAGATGGTAATTTACAGTTTATACAGACCGATGCGTTTATGCTGAGTTCTGTACAAACAAAAATTAAAATTATGTTATTACATTCATTATGACGTTCTTAATTTTGGCAAATTGCACTCTACAACTCGTAACAGAGATTACACTAAATCCTGACAATCTAGGGAATTGAGCGCCGATGAATTTCTCACTCTCCAATCGTGGACTCCAACACTGTGCATGTTTGCGCATGCGCACCAGATATTAGTGGGTGATAAAACAAGATTTTTGCAGGGTAACCAATTTCAGCATCGCAACAGTCACTCCTTCCACAGCAGGCAGGAGCACTTCTATTGGTCTCATTTTAATTTGACAATGTATTTTTCTCTTTTTTTTTTATAGAGATTGGAGGGTACTGCTGATGAGTATAGTTTGCATAAGGCCCGGCGTCCACCTACTGCGATATGGCTCTGATATGGTCTATGATGCACCTCCCTATACAAAATCAAAATCGCTTCCAAAGGTCACCTAATATTTGGGCAGCTGACCACGTTTCTGCAAGATAGGCACGTAAAAAAACCCATTGAGATACATAGTGGATTGGCATGTCTAGACATATGTCTACGATATTTGCCTTTTGTATCGGTGCCATATCAGCAGATCTAAATTTATATTGTAGTAGGTGTACGCAGGGCCTTAATATAATATATTCAGTTGGAGCTAAACTAGCTGAGAAGTTTACTAATCCATGGATAAATGACTGTGTGGCAAATCACACTGAAATGATACTTGATCCAATAACCTTGGAAGAAATCACTAAAGCAGTAAAGCAAATAGACCCAACAAAGTCGTCAGCCTTAGACCAACTATCTAGCAGAGTGCTTAAAGACAGCTTCAAAGTTTTAACCAACCAACTTCACCACATATTTACATTATCCCTAACAACTGAAACATTCCCCGACAGCTGGAAAATTGCCAAAGTAGTGCCCATCACAAAACTAAATTTTACCAATGAAGTAAACAACCTACAGCCAATCTCTTTGGTCCCACTACATGGCAAACTACTAGAATGAATAATCCACTCAAAATTAAAAGGTTACCTAGAAGAAAATAAACTACTTGATAAAAACCAAAGCGGATTCAGACAAGGACACTCCACATCCCAAACAGCGACTTAACAGATGATCTATACAATACATTAAACAATGGGCACCAAACAATAGCAGTAGTTATAGACATGGCCAAGGCTTTTGACACCATTAGCCACGACATACTCATCCAAAAAATGCTACACCTAGGTATCTCGAAAACACTTATAAACTGGACACAAAGCTACCTGAACAAAAGAACACAACAAGCTATAGCAAATACAATTACCACAATGCCAAAAGAAATAGCTTACGGAGTCCCACAAGGGACAATTCTTGGCCCTTCAAACTTCCTGATCTACATAAATAGTCTCACAAATTCTATTACTAAATCGTCCATTAAATTATATGCAGACGACGCAGTTTTATACACTAGTGCAAAAACAACAGATGACATTGTGAATATACTGCAAAAAGATCTATACAAAGTTGAGAAATGGTGTGCAAACAATAGGCTCACCATCAACGCAAGAACAACAAAGGTAATGGTCTTTGGACAGAGGAAAAGTGTCAAAAATCACATTCCTACATCCCTAATGCTTGATAAAACGAAACTAGACGAAGTAGACGAGTTCTCATATCTTGGTATTAAACTAGACAAAAAACTTAAGTTTGACACGCATATAAAAAAATGATACGTAATGCATCTCACAAAATAAAGATACTGTCACATATACGCAATTACATAACACGGTCGCAAGCAATCAACATATACAAAGCAAAGGTCCTACCATATTTAGAGTACAGAGATATAATAATCCATAATACACATAGTCAATTACTAATGAAGCTTCAGAGATGCCAAAACCAGAGCCTCAGAATTTGCCTAAAAAGCGAACCCAGAACCCCAACAAACTATTTACACCGATCTTGGATAATAAACAAACTACATGAAAGACGAGAAGCTCATCTATCAACACTAGCATACCTAAGTTCTCAGAAAAATTATCCCATGATGGCCCAACCTAGACTAGACTTGCTCAAATCTTTGATTATGAACATTCATTAAATGATTAAAGAAAATCGGAATACAATTCATTATAGTATGTGTCCTTCTCTGACTGGCCCATGAATCAAAGACTTGTCCACTCTGACCAGAATCTCCTGTTTATGACCCCAAGCCACTCTGTGTAACCCTATACCTCCCTCGACCCCTCCCCCTCCCCTCCTCCAGTTCCCTGGCCGCCTATGTTGTCATAGCAATATATTTCGCCTACTCCTGTCTATGTCACGATTGAGATCAAAGTGAGAGGGTATCAATCTCCCAGCAGATATCCTGACCAGTAGCCAGACCTCTGCTTGGGGAGTGTGGTGCAAAATTGTGCCAGTCTATATGGCCGATTACAGATGAGACCAGTCCCTGTGTCACTCAGAAGGGGTGGAGGGGTAGGATTCAGGGACTGAGGCCAGTCTACACCTAGATCAACAAGGCAAGTTGAGGGACCGATTTTAAAACTAGCAAACAATATACACAGTTGTAGTTACTTCAAATCAGTCGAATATAAAACTTCCAATCTATGGAACGAACTTCCACCTGAAACACAAAATCTCTCCACCTTAGAAGCCTTCAGAGGATTCACAAAACAACGATTAAAAACCCAATTGTATAGATGAGAATCTAAAATTAACTCATGTGATATAGATTGACCATACATTTTCCCAAAGCCGCTCCATGATACTAAATCGCCATCGCTAACTAGTTTTAGCATAGCAATGCAAATATTGTGTTCATAACGCTATGAAATCTATAAATTAGCGGTGAAATTTTGAAATGTAAAATGCATATATGCAGCTTCTATGTATAAACCTTTATGTAAACCTGTCATGTACGCCTGCTAGCCAGGCAGGGACAAGGAATTGAAACACCTGGAGGGGGTGAAAGATAAGCATAAATTTGCTAAACCCTAACTCCAGTATAAATAAAAACTTTAAAAGAAAAAGGAAAAAAAATATTGATTAGCCACACAACCGAGGGGGAGCATCAAAACACTTTAGTTTTGAAGGAAATCTTTAAATACATTTAAAGTATATTCAATATGGATACCTATACCTTATATTTCTGCGATGTCATGTCAGGTTCATGGTAAAAAGATGATAATAATATATATTTATCCTTCCCCTTAAACGCCATGGACTTAACAATATAATATGCATAGTTTCATTATCATTGACAACCTTTGTCACAATTTCAAAATGGCAAGCGGCACTCCCTATTTGCCCATATTGGGTATGTTTGTGTACTAGCACATGACGTGCTTAAAGAAAAGCGAGAAAGGTTTTATGTATATATTCATTTGCACACAATATTTTCAGCATGTCACATCTTGACTGAATAATTCCTCCTTTTGGTTCATTGCCACACTTGTATTCATATCAATAGTCTTAGGTTTCTTTAACAGAAGGTGATCCAGTTGTTTCAAATATTTCGCTAATATGTCTTCTGTTCCATGATGATTTGTTAAATGAAATACATTACAATCTGAAGGGTGGCGTCCACCAACCACAACAAGCTGCAGACAAGAAATTTCCAATTGGTGCTTGTCGCAGTCTTGTCGTAAGAAGGGGGGCTTTACGACAGTGTTGTCTGGGAATGTCGGGAAGTGCTCGCTCCACCAAAATTACCTATCATAGACCTCTGCAACACGCTCCCGACAAACCATGCTGCTCCACTACAAGGGTCCAGTGTGGGAAAAATTGAACATGTTCAATTTTGTCATAGCTTTGTCGGAAGGCCCCCGACAAGCTTCCAGTCGCAGCCTGGTGTGGCCTTGTCGTAGACTCTTGTCAGGAACTGGGGTCCACCAACCACAACAATGCTACGACAAGCCTTCCAATCGTAGGCCTGTCGTGGACCTTGTTGGAAAGCCATTGTTGTAGCCTTGTCATGGTTGGTTGGCACCCCCCTTTACATGACATAACGGCAGCTGATTTTTCAGACATAATTTCATCAAAGGTCAAGATGTATAGTTTCATCAAAAATCAAGATCTCAGTTATTCTAGCTAATCATTAGGTCAAAGGGTTGTGATCCTTGGTTATGTAACATTAACAGTAGGACATCATAAACATGACGACATCTGACACATAGTAACACAACATTAGATATAGAAAACAATTTTGTTACTGATTTGTTATGAATTTTATATTTGTTTAGGTCATGCATGGCATCACTGACTAAAGAAATCTACCATGCACATGGTTCTCAAGATAATACTCTTCCTATGAAAAGCTTTCTACTTGTTTTCATATTTCACATTAAGCGCTGCACAGTTATAAGACCTGTTGAGAAGCCAGTCAAATATAAGCGTGATCTTCTTACGATATCATAGCTATTGAGAAACTTGTCTCCCATTTGTCTCCCATTTCTTGTGTATTAGGAGAATGACTAAGCTATGAGCTGATAAAGTGTGGAGACATATTCCATCGAGTATTGAGTAAGTGTAGCTCCCAAAATTCCCTTTCAATCTCAATTATGCCTATGAGTTCAAAGCAGTGGCATGAGTTCCCACAGGCTTCGCTAAATACATTCATGCTGGTTAAAAGCTCATCTGCAATACATTATGGTATATTTTTCTCTCTCTGTTTGTATGGTTCATACACCTCACTTTCCCTTGGGGATTTATTGGTGTGGATACCGTTTCATGAGTGAGCCACGTTCAGCATTCATCTACAATACATGTTTTATCTTTGATCAAGTTTTCAATTTCTATCATATAAATCATCCCTAATACTCCATGAGAGGTATGATCATGTTTTGTGCCAAAAAGTGTCTAAATTATTACAAATTTAAGCTGTCCTCATAAAATGCTGAATTTAACTTAACTGTCAGTACCCTAGAATAGAAGCACATCAAGGCTAGAGCATTAGGCTAGAATAAATCTTACTATTGCTACATCAAGTCCAAATTAAAGGGCAAAGAGGATCAGCAATAGATAGCAACCATACATCACAGATTGACTTCTGGATCTTGATATCAGCATCTTTTGATGTAACAAACTGTTCCACTAGATTCTTTCGCGAATTCAGTGAGAAGGCTTATCAGTTCTAGATATCATCCATGACTGAATAGTGATCGCTGGGTTTCTCTATATTTTGATTTTATTCCACATCAACTGTTTAAAAGGCCCTTTTAATTTTTGTCCATTATTGTTGCTTTGCCTCTGGTAAAAGCGTGATATGATTTTCCTTCTTTTTCTGAGAATGTCATTAAATATTTATATTCTTCTATATTCTTTGATATGGATGATCTTTTTCTAATGTACTTGGGACTTTATATTCAATTGCATTACATCTTCTTTAATGCTGGTTGCACATTATGCTATCATTTACCTGTAGCTGCCAGTGAAGACAGCGAAGTGTTTCTGTGTGAAATATTCCTGTATGATCTGTTACCAACTTATAGAGCAAGCTTAATAGTGCTGGCATAGTACATTGTAACCATGGTCTATCACTGCTCCCTTCCCTCGCCTAGCATTTCACCTTGTCATAGACACCCCCTCTACATTCTGCAACATGCAATGGTTGCAAACCTCATACACTGCACGAAAACCACCATTTTACATATAGATATGCTCGGTGCATATAGGGGGTGGAGAGGGGAGGGGGTTTCCCACTCAGACCACCTATACTTCTATCAACAAAAACGGGTGGTAGGCGGTGGGGGCGAACTTTTTTTATTTTCTATCGGTATACATATATGCCCCGCATATATATATCCTGCAGAGGTTGTTTCCTCTCATACACACCAGGTGTGAAATACAGCCAAGACATGTTGGTATACAATAGGAAATAGTCTCGTATATGCCTCATACGCTGGCATGAAATATGGAAAAAAAGTACCAAGTTAAGATTGTATGAAGTCTGTGTGTCATTATAAAGATGAAACAAAGGAAAAAAAAGAAGAAATCTGTTGATCATTAATTTATGGTCTTTACCTTCAAATGTCTGGTATTTTTGCTGGCTCATTAGGCAAGATGTACTCTTCACCATTTTCTGTCAACCATCTTGGTTTGTAAAGGATTTCTACCAATTGGCAGTTAACCATGGTACAAAGACTGTCTCTTTTCTCTGTCAGGGTATCCTCTGTCTCAGCCTCAACACAATCACCTGTAGGTACCATTATGTGTGTGAACCAGAAGACCACTGGCACCTGAACTGATAAACACTCACTGCAGCATTTGTAGAGGTCCTCTAAAGCTCCCTTCCCACCTCCTATTTTAATAAAACTGCAATCAATGGAACATAACCCTTGTCCTGGAAGACATTCTAGCAGACCTTTCAATTGGGTTGAGGAATCCAACCAGATTATGAATTCTTGTTCTGGCCAGAGACTGGTTAATCTTGAGAACAAGGAAAACCATGAATCACATAACCAAGCATCTTCAGGTGGCTGTCCCCACTCACCGGTGTACCAGTCGATATTGAGATGTATTGTATTTATGTCAGGATGCATTGAATCACCTGATACAACCTGTGCGATTGCCTCTTCACAGTCTGAAGGGATCCATCCACACACACACACATTATAGACTGGTATTTCCTTGTATTTGCCGAACGTGACTCTCCAACAGGGAAGACTGTATAGGGGGATCTAAAAGCATAAACCAGAAAACTGTGAAAAGAAAGATGTTTGAAGTCATTCTTACATAAATTTACAAAATGAGTACTTAGAATCATGTATGGTATCTTCAGTTAAATGGATATACGGCCAAATGTCACGGATCGTCGCCAAATGGACAGGGACAGGGATGAAAAATAAAGATAGGAGTATGTTCAAAACCTTTTATGTGTGAGTAGTGCATGGGCTGGGGTATATGTTGGATATATTAGGGTAGGTTAAATATCCAAAGTAAATATACACTACTGGGCCAAAGTTTGGTTGCTATACACAGTGTGGAAACGATTGACTCCCTTTTTCTGTACACTGAATTCACACTGTTACCAAGCCCCCTCCCCATTCCTTAAAGTAGAAACATGTATAGGATTATGATACAAAATAGTCTTTTGGTCTACCATAACAGATATAAGCTTTATTGGAAATATCAGCTAGGGAGTCAATCGTTTCCACAGGGAGTCAATCGTTTCCACATTCTAAGGTATGGGGTCATGATTATGCACAGAGAAGGAGTACAAGAAAGCTTAAACCATGTGAAGTTACATTGATATTAGGGTGTATTTATATGAAATGGGCAATAGTTAAATATAACATACATGTTAGCTATCACTGTAGGGTGGGAGTCAATCGTTTCCACACAAAAACTACACAAACTAAGTGAATAGGCTCCCAATTCTATCATAATATAGTTAGATATAATTTTTTTCATATATACATAGGCACATGTTAAGGCTTACCAGGATATATTTTATTCCTGTCTGTGCTATATGTAAATATTTGAAGGGCTCCTTCTTTAGGGAGTCAATCGTTTCCACACTAAAACTACACATGGACATTTTGCCATGCAAAGAGTATACTAGCTTGCCCATAAATGCTTAACTCCAAACAGAGATTATGCTAAATCCTGACAATCTGGGGAATTGAGCGCCGATGAATTTCTCACTCTCCAATCATGGACTTCAACACTGCGCAAGATACTAGTGGGTGATAAAACAAAATTTTCGCAGGATAACCAATTTTCGCATCACACCTGTGATTACACTAGAAGACTATGGCCGGTGATTCTTGAACCTGATGACTTTCAGCTTTTGCATCAGACATTGCCACCACCTGATGATTATTGGCTTGACATCTACAGTTGCCACATATTTAGTGGTCTAGTGTAAACACTGGGTAAGTCTCACAGCGTTACAAACCTTTCTATGCCCTGGCCTGGTCCTGCTTGTAACTGGGTTGTTTGAGGACAGCCAGAGTCTCGAAAAAGTCCAGAAATGTCACCTCCTTCTATGCCAAGATTAATTCTGAAAGAAAATCAGTATAATTGTCCTTACAGGTGAATGAAATAGATTTCTGAAATTATTTGTGGAACTGAATTTTAAATTCTAAATGCATTACTCAAATGTATATCAGTAATTTTACTGAGACTTGTCCATATTATGATAACTTTTATAGGAATAGAATTATCACACATTCTAAATGTATCAATTTAGGTATTTCCAAAATGAGATATTCTCTTTCAGTTCACACTGAACAATATATCTTTACTTACTTCTGACCAGTCTTTGTACAAGCCTGAACCGCTATATTGCATTTTGAGATGTCAAATTGGTCAATAAGATATTTTTTCAAATTGCTCAACATCAATCTCCCAAATCCAGTCGCAAAATGTTCATGAATTGCTAAAAGAGAGAAAAGAAATGTTCTCTAATTAGAAGGTTTGACCAGTTTCCTATAATGCCATGCATACATAAGTATATCTCTATATATAAATCATTACCTCATTATCACTAACTCACTACTTATGCACCTCTTTGTAAACTTTCTATTGTACTATTTTATTTTTGTGAAGAAGATTTGATATGTGATCCAAGGTGTATGAATGTCATTGTGACTGAAAACTCATTTCTATGAGAGTGACAATAAGGCTAATAAAAAAAGTATATATATATATAAAGAAATCGTTTCAATACATCAATAAAATCAATAACAGTGTAGGGGACCAGTGGCAAGTCTACTTAGTCATGGGCATGTCTACTATGCCTTTCTAAGTTAAGCCGCAGCTGAGTGCACCAGGTAGCTGCCTGGTGGGCCTGTGAGCCTGCTGCCAGCCACCTGTAAGGTCACAAGCCGCTTACTATTTCTCGCACGGTGTTGGAACCAGTCTAAATGGGTATCTGGCCACCTGGCTGGTACCTAGAATATGTACTGGTTCTGCAAGGGTAAGGAAGGTCCCAGCCAACTGGTCAGCTGGGTACCAGACTTACATAGGACTACTGCTGGGGACCCAGCAGAGTTATGCACATGCCCAGTGAGACTCCACAGGTGTATATAAAGCCTGTTGAAGCTCAGCTGGGCACATTGGGAGAGACTACCTGTAGTCCCTCACCAGGGTTCTATCTCTGCTCCCTGCCAGGGTAGACCCTTGAGTTCCCTATGGGCTTGGTTCAGAGAGTTCCGGATAACGGTCAGAGGGAGTTGACCCTTCGGACAGATTCCAGGGTTTCAGATGGATTTCCAGATGACAGAAGGAGGGGGTTGACATTCGGGGCCCTTTCTTCAGACGGATTCCTAGATGATGGACGGAATCCCGGATGACTGAAGAAGGTACCTTCGGAGGGATTCCGGGATCCCGGGTATCAGCAGGGACTGTGAGACTCTCTGGGCAGAGCATGGCGGTGCTGGGTGGTTATGGTAAAAAACAGCTGCTGCTTCATGGATGGGACCAGCACTGGAATGGCATTCTGGACCAAAGCTGTGGTGGTACTCAGGATAAGCTTTGGCAGTTCCCGACACCCAGCCACTACAACAGTATATGTATATAATTTTAAATTACGAGTGGTCTACATGTGAAATGGGACCCTAACATGTATTCTAATGTAGCTATCAGAAATGTGATGTATTTTCTATGGAGGAAAGGGACATGTCTCCCTGTTTATTGTGATTCAATTAGTCAGCAGAATACAGAAGAGAATAGCCCTTCACATAATTTGTCTCCAATTGAAAGGTCAGAACAAGAAAGGAAGCCTTTTAAATCTTGTAGAAAGATGAAGCCTATGATTTAACTTCTTCAATCCTGACCTCCTTCAACTCATCATATTCTACTCCATAGATTCTTTAAAGACAAATGTTGGTAGTTGGATGATTTCTAAATTCTATTAATTTTTGCAAATAACCCAGAATATTATAAGTTCCATATATCAGCAAATAGAAAATTCAAAAAAAATGGGATGTCACCATGCTAACTTCTATCGGAAGGCCATCTGAAAATGTAAGTGCTTAACTTTTGGTGTCTGTGGGAAAATGTAATATTTTGATTTGGTTGCTAAATGACACTGATGTTTTATTGCCATCTTCAAATAATTCTGGATTATGATAGTTTGGTACATGTACAAATGAAAAGTGGTGAAAAAATACTATGTCACCATGTTAATATCTATGGGAAGGCCATCTGAAGAAAGTTAGTGCTTATCTATTGGTGTCTGTGGGAAACTGCTATATTTTCATGAAACCAGATGGCAGCACCCGTGTTAATTAAGTAGAAACAGGGGGCGCTGCAAGACCTACCTGCATTTGTCTTTAAGTAATTTGTGACAAATTACTTGATTATCTCCTAATTAAAAAGTCTGGAGTGCCAGTAAAATAATGTTTATTAACATCCAATTATTTTAAAAGATTAAAGATACATCACAGAGATATGATAAAAGTGATATAGTATATTTAAGAAACCCACATAAGAAGATGACAAAAGGAATCTAGTATAAATATACAAGTAGTGGGTGGGTTAGGTAAAAAAATAGACTTCCGTACAGGTGGACCGATGAGATTTGAATGGGTCGATGCATGTAGTCACGTGACCAGGTAAGAGTAGTTTGGTATAACAAGTTTCGTATTTGATAACTAATACACACAGCACTCCAGATTAAATTAATATCAATTTAACAATTAATCACAATTAAAAAGTCTGGAGTGCCAGTAAAATAATGTTTATTAACATCACATTATTTTAAAAGATTAAAGATACATTACAGAGATACGATAAGAGTGATATAGTATATTTAAGAAGCCAAGGACTTTGTTAGTGTGGTGGCCGTGGTGGATGAAATTGTTTTGGGTACATATGCCCAGAAACCAGCTTTTGAGGCCCAGGCACCGTGCTGCATTATTAGGGTTTCTGGGACCCCGTAATGGGCGGCCTGTCGGGCCCCCGTGCGGCGTAGACTGTGCAAAGTGAACGAGTCCGCCCCTTCATATGCCGCAGCGCGTAGAGCTGCACGGTAGATGGGGAGAACCGATGACGGGTGGAGTGGGGCTCCGACTGAGTCCACAAACGCGGGCCCCGTGGGAGAACCCGTGAAAAAAGAGATGTATGTTTCCCACGTCAGGACTGGGCATAGGGGTCCGCCCAGCCTTATTATCAAGATCACAAAGGAGCCCGTCCGTTCCGAGGTTGTCTTAGTCGACCTGATCGTGACTGAGAGCCCGGAAGGGGTTCGTGTGATGTCCTTACGTAGTAAGGTATGTGGTCCTGAGTGGGACCCGTCCGGAGTCAGTAGATTGGATTGGCGTAACAATGTTGTGAAGCCAAAGAGGAGGACTGTCTTGGCTGGAAGTAGAGTTGTACCGGCCTTGTCCAGAGCCATCACCACTATCCTGAAGACATGTAGTGGGAGGGGAGGAGCCGGTTGAGGTTGGTGCGTAGAAAGACGTTCAGTTCCCTTAATGGCCCGGGTCACAAGGGGAGTCGTGAAAACATTCGCATCCCCCCCTGAGAGGAGGAGGAAATGTTTTGCCCCTGAGACATAGTTTTTAAGAGAAGCCGGGCTTTTCAGGGAATTGGCCAGGAACTGTATGAAGAGGCTTGCTTGTGTTTGCGACGGGTGAAGATGGTTGAACCCGTGCTGCATCATGAAACCAACATAGGTTTCCGCCTGCCTGCGCTTGTTATCCGACGTGCCTGTAGAGGTAGCAGCTGACCAGGAAGCATGTAGTTGTGTGACGAGGCGGGAACTTGTTAGGTCTGCAATGAGAGGAGAGGAAAAAGGGGGGATAGGTTGGGGATCTACGTGGGTGACAAGACATAGGCCAATTCAATAGGATCACTCCAACTCAGACCACACCCCGCTATTAAATCCCCTGCCTTTCTTGCCATGCGTGCATCCGCGCTCGCACGCGATAAGGCGTCTGCCAGGACGAGAGTGACTCCGGGCTCATGGGTCACGAATACTTCAACATCCTTAGTTGCTTCCACGAGTGCCAGTTCGCGGGCACATGCCGCTAGCACTGGGTCACGAGTGCGCCCCGTATTTAGGGCATACATTGCCGCTATGTTGTCGGTAACGATGTTAAACCGGTGGCCGCGAGACATAGGGGGCATCAGGGATTTAAGGGCCAGCACACAATTGACGGCCTCGATCTGAGAGATGTGGTAGATTTTGCGATACTCTTGCCACAGGGGAATAGAGTAGTACGTGCCACCGCTTGAACAAAAAGCACCAAGGCCGGAGAAACACGCATCGCACTCAATGCGGATAGTGGGTTTGTCTCGGACAAGTAGGCGCTTCCCGTTTGTAGCTACAGCAAAGTCTACAAACCACTGTATGTCTTTTCGACATTCTTCGTCAATGGGGACCGGTTCAGTCACCTCAGCGCGGCGCAGCGTGCTAGGAATCCGCAACATGTAGCGCCTCCCCGGTCCAACGAATTGACTTATGTGGTTTAGGCGTCGACATAAAGACTGGAGCTGGCGTTTCGTGGCATGAGTCCTTTTGCACCAAGCCTTGCATTCAGCCACGACCTGATCAAGTTTTGTTTGGGGTATCGTCACTTCCATGGATATTGTGTCAATTGTGAACCCGAGCCAGTCGAGCTTCGTGGTGGGAAAGACCGATTTTTCTGGGGCTAGCTGTGCACCGAGTTCCTCACATGTCCGTTCAAACCCGGCAAAGGCTGCGGAAGCTGGTCCGAAAGATGAGTGGACGGCGACAAAATCGTCAACATACGCTAACACCCGTGCGCCATACCGCTGCGCCATGACCCAGCAAATGGCGTTAGACACCCGCTGCTGGGCACTGCCTGAAAAGGATGGGCATATATCAATGTACGTCTTTCCCCCATGGGTCAGGCCTAGCAGCGGGTAATCCAGAGGGTCAAGGCGCAACTGGCGGTAGGCGCGGCGCAGGTCTGCTTTCCACATCAGACAGCCGCGGCCGGCCTCCACCACCAGCTGCGCCAAGTCACCGATACTGGGGAGGGAATAGCCGGTCTCCATCCCCTGGAAGACATGCTTCCCGATACCATCATTTACACTGCGACCAGCCGGGTGGCTAAGGTCCATTATAACCCTTCCCTCGCCAGCAGTGCCGGGCTTAGGCCTGGTCAAAAGAGGACTGGTTTGTGTCCAAGGGGCAAACGGATTACAGTCAAATGGCCCGAGCATCGCTTCTAGCGACACCTCCTTGCGTATGAAGGCAGCAACTGCGGAGGGATGGACATGGGCCGAAGCGTGATTCTCTTTCGTCGGTGTAGGAATGTGGCTTGCAGTGTAGGATGCGGGCCATCCATATCTCAGGAATGTAGCGACATCTCTGCCGTGATATTCGGACAACGCGCGATCCCAGTTATCACAGTTCATGTGTGAGGGAATCGGTATCCGTGCCTGAAGATAATTCGGTAGCCCAGTCCGACGCACTTTGTGATATATATCCATATGAAGTGGCGCAGCCTTCCTTGCCTGGGGAGTTTCATGTGGCCATATCTGGAGCACGAAACCCATGTACTGCTGAGGGGTCAGCGGGTGGGCGCATGACGGATCATCAACGGGTCCGGTCACCATCACATCTAGCTCAGCACCGAGACCGTCCTTGTGCTGGCGAACCGGGGTACTCGTCACAGGCCATCGAGCCGTATCAGCGGCTTCGTGTTCATATTCCTCAGTTGAGCGGTCAATCGCGGACAAGGACGAGACAGGGCCAACAAGAGAAATACCCGGGTTTTTAGACATAAGACCAATGTGCTTAATTCCCACATCCCCGCTTGGATAGCCGGGGAGCAGCTGTAATTGCTGCCTGCAGACAGGTGCGGGTGCTGGTCTGTCTTCGTAAACATACGGGGGTTCAGCGTCAAAGTGATCCCACTCCAAGTCAGGTATTTCAACATCAGGTGTTTCAACATTAAAACAAGATAATTGAGGACAAACATTCACAACGCCAAGATCACATACATTATCAATATCACATACATCAATATCACAAGCAGAATGTTGAGAAGAAACAACAAACACCCCACTAGGTGAGCGTTCGTCATGACCCTGAGATACAACGTCCGAGGCTACCAGCATGTGGGTCACGGGTCCAGTGTTTATGTTTACATCGCCACGCATGGCTGCACCACGTGCTATGTCATGGTGAGGCCTGGGGACCGGATCCCGTCCGCAGTCAGAGGGATCGCTACCACCAGGTTGTGGAGGGGCATCAGACAAGCACGATATATCAATATCACAAACGCGTCTTGTAGCTTTGACGCTTCTGGTAGTACTCACACGTTTAGCTGTTGCCATCCTGTAGCTAGTATTATACACTGTCCGTGTTTTGTAGCCTGCTTTCCGGCCCGGTTTTACTGCCCAAACCCCGGGGCTTTCGGTGCGTTTGTTGTACTCCGGCATTGAGCCTGGCTGTGAGGGTATGTCGCAGCTTTCTGTACGAGGCAAGCCGCACATATGTGCAGTTTCCGTACCCCGGCCACGACATGATGGGTCTGTTCTGGGCATGAATCCTTTTGAAAGGTGGCGCACGGTGGGCCTGGCCTCGCCCGTGCAACGTGAGGTGGTAGCTCAATCGAGCCGGAGGCTTGTTTAGAAGTTGGAGCATCCTTCTGCCGATTCAGCTGTCCGGGGACGTGTGCAAGCCTAGTCTGGAGGCGGTCAATGTCGTACGAGTTTGACGAATTAAGGCGTCCCGTGGCAACCCGGTCGCACACCTCCTCCAAGAAGGTGCGCACGTTCTGCCACGGGTAGGTCCTTGCGTCATCTATGATCGTCTCCAAATGCCCGTTCATAGCATCTCTCGTTTCGGCGTCTGGGGCGAGCTTGATGAGTTGGAGAAACCCGTAGAGGTATTCCGCGATCGTTAAATCATCGACACCCGTCTTAGTTTTCTTTGCACCTAGATGAACAAAATGATGTGGCATACAGCGATTACCTTTAATTTCGGGCTGCAGCGCCAGGCGTACCGCCTGGGCAACCCTGTCTGCCGTGTCTTCCTTGTGCCGCAAGTCAGCGATCCGTTCCGGGTATGTAGGTGTAGCAGCCCTCGCAGCATGGTGGGGATGGTAGTAGATCTGAGTCGGCCGAGCGCCGTGACGTTCCGCACGGCTGCACGGTGTGTAGTCGGGCTCCGACCGCCGTCGTTGATCCATGTCAGGAGTGCATTGTTGAGGCGCATGTGTCACTTTTTCAGCGACAAGCTGAGACAACATATTAGTAATCCCAGCGAGCTTTGAGTCCATTTGGTCAACTCTATTGACCACGCTTGAGATGACCGCCGCATTTTCCTTGACTGTAGGCTTGCGGATTGCCGGTGCGTCCCCAGCGCCATCTTGGATTTGTATCTCACCGTCAGTACCGTCCATTTCTATTTGTTCCGTGGTCAACTTCAGTAACGTGGCAGCTGTCCTTCTTTTCTTTTGAGTGGATAGCGCTTGCTTCTTTTGCCGAGTCATAGCAGTCACGACAGAAATGTTAGCGATTTTTAGTACAGTCCGACTATTCAGATAAGTAAAAAATAGACGTCCGTACAGGTGGACCGATGAGATTTGAATGGGTCGATGCGTGTAGTCACGTGACCAGGTAAGAGTAGTTTGGTATAACAAGTTTCGTATTTGGTAATTAATACACACGGCACTCCAGATTAAATTAATATCAATTTAACAATAAATCACAATTGAGTTATTAGTTTATAATCTAGTTTAAACATACACTATCTGCAAGTATGTGTAACACATGGTTACAAGGATTGAGGAAGTAAATTTGGTAGTAAATGTGTATTTAAAATGTGACTTAGGGACATCAATTATTCTGTAGAATTTTGTATTATTCGTCAGTACAAGTCTGCGATCTGCCAGAACACCCTATGTGACAATTTCTAATCTGTTTGTTTTCCTCGTACATTTGAGTGCATCACTTTGTATAAGTATAAGTATGGAGGTCTTAGGCCTCAAAGAATGTACAATACACAATAATATTGGGTATAGTATAGTATCTTGATAACAATAAAGTAATATAACAGGGTATAGTATACATCCAGGCTTATAGTCTATCTTATAACTAAGAATGAAGGAATGACAAGTGATAGCAGTGTTGATCTGGTGCCGGTTTGGGGACATTCAGTTTTACCATCTCTTTGGTGGACCTAAACTCTTGGTATTCTCTCGAGCAAGATTTACTTTCAATATTCCAATGGTGATCTGTGAGCGAGGCTGAAGTTAATCTTCTCTTGATTCCGCACCGTCACAGGAGTGTTCTTGGGAAATTGTTCAGTTCCTTTTCCAGCCTCTCACCATGTATATGCTTGTCGTCAGTATCAGTATGCTTGAAAGGAATACCAAATACGGCTCAGGCAGAATGCCCATGATTGAGGTAGACTTTATAAGCATACTTAAATTTTGATCTGACTCAAGTTTAATATTGTCTCTTTCTAGTGGGATATGGATAAAGAGGTATGCATTTAGTGGACAGATATGATGCTAGGTGCATAGTTGTGTATGAAAATGCAATGTAAGATTACTTCAGGGTGGCGTGGAACCAGCACAAGCGTTGAAAGAAACTGATTAACAATGTATACTATCAGTTAACACAAACTGATGCCAAGCTTTAGCTAGGATAAGTCCGGTATGTTTTTGATGGCCTTTTTAAAGGTACTTTTTTCCTCAATTCTCCGTATGTTTTCGGGTAATTTTTTCCAGGCAAGGGAACCTCTGTAGGTGGGGAATTTCTTAATAAATTCTGTCTTAGGTCTAGGAAGTTGTACCATAGTGCCACTTCTCACTCTTGTCATTACCTCGATGTCAGTGTCAATTTTTGCCACTGGTATAATCGATGAGTGTATTCGACATTTCAAATTGAGTCTCCTTTTTGTAAAGGTTAGAAGCAATTCTTCACATCTTCTTCTCAGGTCCAGGAAACCTGCAAAAGGTGGAGCTCTTCGACAGTGTGCACCCTGGGGGCTACACCCAGGCAGATTTGCAACGCTCTGTTTTGAATCTGCTGTAGCTTATCCCTCTGCTTTTGGGCTCCGCTATCATGAAGGAATAGAGGGAAACTATGTTCCGGTGAAAGGAAGTCAAAGTTACGAGGTAAGGCTTGGAAAAATTACTGCCCAAGGCCCTGGCCGCGGGCAGTAATTTTTCCAAGCCTTACCGAGTAATTTTGACTTCCTTTCACTGGTACTTGGTTTCCCTATTCCTATATACCTTCAAATGTGGTTTAATAAGAGACAATCTGATTGGTCTAAATGTCAACCTTGGGTAGTATACGGCAACCTTGGGTAGTATACCAACCTTGGGTAGTATCAGATAGTTACTCCACCCCCCAGAGCGTGGTGTAAGCATAGAGTGTACAGCCATAGGTATATAGGAATGACGCATAGTCTATGATGGGGGTTATACTTTGCTTATAAATTTTACATGCCATCTTATTAGTGATCATGTGCTTAATTTTCTCAAGCCGGAAGACTTTCAGGAAGGGTCTCGTCTATTATTGACCAAGGTAGGTACAGTCCTTTACTCTCGACAGTTTAGTTAGTCCCAGAAAGAGGTCTGGGGTGTTTGTCTTTTTAAGTTTAGATTTTGAGCCGAAACCAGACCTTTTTAGTTTTTTTACAGTTGATTGTCAGCAGATTTCTGTCCAGTCATGTAGATCGTCTAAGCCTTCCTGCAAGGTTTTTGAAATTTTGGTGCCACAGTGCCCCTCCTTGTAGAAATGTTAAGTATACAGATTCATGAAGTATCTCTTTAAGATATTATATTTATGGTCTGTTTAATATTGGTGTCTATTTATCTAACTAGCTTTTATGTTTTATGTGCTCATTTTAGAGTTTTATAGTCTAAAAATTAGATACTTCAACAAACTCGTCAGGCTATAATTGTAAGGCTTTAGATATATCCCTTCTGCTCATATTGCTTGGTCTAATAGGTGTGATACAAGGCCTTTATATCATTATATGCAAGTTCTAGGAAAATGAAACGTTATATACTTTTGAGGTGTCATGTAGGATGTGCTTTTACATACATATATAGATATATACTGCATTAACCCTATTTCTGAAGAAAGTACAAGTTTATCTCACCTATCGATAGTTCGAAATTTAGCATACAACGCAACAGAAAAATTGGTTGGAATCTGCCATTCATTAATCCTGGCATTCAATTCCAATATGGCTACAGAAAATATATGAAATTCTCTCATTTTGGTTTGAATAAAGATACAGACATGATAAAAATTCCTAGATATATCTTTCTTTAGTTTTTAGCCTTGTCACCTTGTCACATCACAGTATAGGCGTATCATTTTCATTTTTACAATTACAATAGCTCGTAACATTCTCCTCTCTCATATATTACTACTAAATTTCTATCATTATTTTTATACAGTAAATACCTGACTCTGTTGAGTCTCCAGGGACCTGTTTCAGTAGCCTCGTGACATTAGGCCTAGACAGACATCAACAGCGGCACCAACAGTGCAAGCAACAGCGGAAAAAGACTAGCAAATATCAGAAGATCGAAGTGGCCAATCTTCTTCATATTTGGAACGATTATAGATTATATGTATCCCCTACTCATATTAAAGTGTCATCGCTTAATTCCTACGAGAAGCGAGTGACACTCTTGAAACAGGTCCCTGGTCACTGTAACTGTTACTGACTGTTACTACTCAGATATGAACATATAGATAATACCAAATGGTTACCCTAACTCGGTTTTTACACCGGTGTTTACACTAGATGATTATATGTGGCGATTCTTAAATTTTGCACCACCTGACATCTTTCAGCAGTCAATTGCTAGAGATCGGTACTTATATAGAATGTCCTGACCATGCTGTATAAGTCACAGAACGAGATGGTAATTTACAGTTCGTACGGACCGAGGCATCGGGACGGGTGCTCATCCAGCGTTACTTTGTACGAGCTCATGCGGTAGTTTTAGCGAAAGTAACAAGGGACGAGCACCCATCCCTATTAGGTTAACAAGTTTCACTCGTACTATACACCTCTAAATATTCGTAAATATTCAATAACTTACCAAAATAAGCCGAAGTGAGAATCAAATTAGACTTGAAGTGCGGAAGTCACTTTCTGCTACTAACTTTAAGTTCCCTATTCATTCCCTAGCCACCCTGCACTGCTCCAGTTTATAACACCTCATAGTTTGCTCAAGTGATGCAGTGTGTTCACTGGTATGATTTACCGCAATATTCATGGCTACGAATTTGTAAATAGAATTAAAAATTCTTAAAAAATTATTTTCTTTGCAAATATTAGTCTCATAATATTATCTATCAATTTTCTGTTTGATTCTTTTGTCAAGATATTGATTATATATGATTTATTTTCGTATTTCCGTTATCACACGTTTTCAAAGTATGGAGGTACGGCACCATACTGGCACAGTATGGTGGTAGGGGTCAACTACCACTTGTACAGCAGAGGTTGGTATTTGGAGTATTTTTGGGCATAGGCCTCCCACCAGCTGTGGTTTCTCGTTTACCAACATCTCTGTCTCTCACCAAGCAAGCTTGAATAAAATTTGAAAAAAAGAGGATTGCATTTGTTCTTTTAATTCAGATAGTGATAATGTATAGAGAATGTAGTGAAATGTGGTCTTTACGTTGTAAAATGTAGCTTGATGTAGAAAGGGTGTACATGTCACCAGGCAAAATATTCCCTGATTTATGTAGATTTCGGCTGAAAAACAGATTATGAATAAATCACCGTATGTGTTTCTGTTCATATTGAACACAATTGAGGTGAGTAATATTGGTTTTCACTTGGTAATAGCCATTCTACAAGGTGGCATGGTGCTCTATGGTGGCCATTTATAAGATGTCTGTCACCCTTTTGTGGGTCATATTTGCAATGCGAATCAATATTTTTAAGGCCTCCTCTAACTGTGTGCCCAAAACCCCCTACTTCTTTCATTAAATGCCCAATTCTGCTAATTGACTCCAATTGAGCTGTCCAATTACAAAGCACAGGCTTAGCCATCACTGCATGGCGACCACCCTCTTATGCATATATATGCCATTGCGGAAGTGCATGTATCTGCTGAATATTGACTTGTTTTCATATATATACACCCATATTTTATGCCAGTGTATGAGGCTTATACAAGACTGTTTCCTTTTAGATACGGACGCGTCTTGGCTGTATTTCACGACAGGAAATATCCTCTGCGCAACATGTATACGCCAGTTGTATACATGTTATATACATTTGGCGTATATGTATACTGATAAAAAAAGAAGAAAAAGAGCCACAACCAGCCGCCATGTAGTAGATGTAAAGGCCCACCACCCAACTCCCTACACTCACTCGACAAACACTGAAGTCCTCACTCACGTGTGCCGCCACCCTCCCAGCCACCCTCCCAGCAACCCTCCCAGCCACCCACCCAGCCACCCTCCCAGCCACCCTCCCAGCAACCCACCCAGCCACCCTCCCAGCAACCCTCCCAGCCGATTGGAACTATTAGATAGTGGTGTAAATACAACAGAATCAAGCGTATATATGACATATATATGACCGCAACATAGACGCTTATATATACACCTAGAGGTGAGGCATATACACAACCTTATATACGCAAAAGTCATACTTATATATATACGCCAGGCGCATGTATATGTAGAATGGTGGTTCTCGTGCAGTGCATACTGTACAATAACAGCAGGGGCGAAACTACTGCACCACCTTAATGGCACCCGATGAAAACCAGCAGGTTAAAAGGTAGCAGTAGATGAAATCCCTTAACCTGAACCTCTTTGGTGTGACATTTACAGTTATAGCCCCAGGGCACTTCATTGATATTCATCAGGTGTCTCCAGTAATCTCTTTGATGTACCGGCTTAGTCAGACAATTCCTGGAAAAGGTCATGACCTCAATTCACCTTAATCAATGGGAGACATGCAGACTTGTCCATTAAATTCTTTTCATTGTACTCAAACTGTATAACTATATATATATTTTGGCTCCGGACTTCACTCGGCTTCGCCTCATGAAGTCACTCTGCCAAACTCCAGTCGTGGCATACGGTGACCAAGATGGAAACTCATCCAGTTTTATGATAGAAACATCACAAAATTTCATGCTTGTTTATATGGAATGAGTTGTCTTCGCAGCATGATAACACGAAGCGGAGCCAAGTGATATCTGTAGCGGAAGACAATGAATGGCATATACACAATTATATGAAATTGAGTGATGTTTAGATTTTATCCTACCCTGTCACATGTTTTTAACCTTATATGTCACCAGTGGCATATACGTATTTTATGCCATAACCGTAGCATACAGACACACCATGTTAAGTCAATTTCGTGATGTTTCATGATATTATTGCTGATTTATATTCTCGGATCATTTGTGAACCATTATCAACAACATCTTTCTTGATGAACCCCCGGAAACTACCAATGCCGAATATGTAAATCCATGTGCATGATCATGCTTTTCATACAACGTTGTTACCAACTATACAAACGCTAAACCAACCGTAATGGTTCATCGCTGGCAAGCCAACAAGAACCATCCGAAAAGCTGATGACTTTGCCACTTTATTGGAATACGGATATATGTTTTATGAAGGATTGATGTACTTACCCAAGAGAGAAATGGACCAATAAAGAATTTTTTTTTTTTTAAAACAAAAAAACTCAGAGCCTTCACATTCCTGTAGTTATATTCTGTACCATAAGGGTGTGGCTTGGCGTAAAACAGGATCTACCCCTATCACATTTACGACCACAATGTAGAGAGTGTCCTTGGGTTACGCGAAAGAAAGAATTACCATATATTCTGTACCATACCAATTTGGCTGAGTTCCCTACACCTTAGGGAACAGAAATCTGATAACAAATCATTCATAAATCTAACAGATACTTTGTATTAGGTGGATAATAAAAAGGCAGACAACTCACCTCCTTCTGGAATTTGGGTTTCAGTTCATCCTCGGTAAAGATGTGGATTGTGAGGTGGACGCGAGACAGCATCCTGGCTGACTTCAGGAGGACAACTGTCTCTGGCATTCGATCTGCACAGGCCACCACGACCAGGTGCACCCCAGGGTGTTTACCATTCACAGACCCAGCAGCCTGCTTCCCATGACCCATTGTATAAAACCTGTCAGATACCATAACTGTGGTATACGGATTCACATCTGTGGTATACAACCTCAAAACCATGGTATACGGGAAAAATAGCCCCTTTGTGCTATAGAGCAAAGAAATAGTCCCTATTGTTATACCATTTGATATGGCAATTACTGGCTTTAATTTTTCGAAAAGATAAATACAACAAACAATGGTTATGTGGACAGGCGGCTCTGTAAACCACTCGAGGTTGATGTCGCAATACACTCCCTACGGCTCGTGTATTACTATGCGTCAACCCTCGTGGTTTACGACCGTCTGTCCACAAAACCATCGATCATTGTCTATATATATATAGCTTGGACACAGGCGTCCTAGTAGGTGGGGCACTGTAAATTATCTTTTTACTTATACAGCATACTTTTATCAATGCTCTTTTAGCCTCAGGAGAGTGGTTGTGGCCCCTAAGATTCGCGGTCAACTCTCGACCGTAGAACCGTCCCAAGGTGCTAGAAAATATCATGTAAGGAGGTCAGGGTCAAGGTCGGGGTTTGCTGCGAATGCAGTCATTGGCTACTGGGTCTACTCTATTCCTTATATGGACTTAGTGAAATGGGACAATTCCATGCTGGAGGTGACTATCAAGCTCCAGGAGTTGGGGCTACAAGGCCTATACCACTGGCCAGACATATTAATTTTAACAAAGGAATATCTATGAATCATAGATGATTGTGTTATCTGAAAACCTCACCATATCAGCTTGCAAACTATAATAACTGAGAGGCCATCGCTAGTTCATCAGTCACCACACATTCATACATCCGGGAGTATGAAGAACTACTGTAACCCCGACAGAATGAGGAATAAACTTTTTTTCTCCAGTACCTCACATGTGTCCATGGACATTTAAAACCTTAAGAACTTGTCCAGCACCACACGTTCAGAACTGGAAAATTATGTTTGCAGGTCCTTGTTTTATTATATAACTGATTTTACACTGACAAGGGAGGGTAGATTGAAAGGATATTTACATCTCATGATATAAAATTTATTAAAAGTTACTATTTATCTAATGTTGGATGTTACAATTGTCCCACATGTGGGAACATAATTCTATCCCTGTTCTCTCAAATATTTTCAAATGTATTTGTGTAGAATATCATCATACATTCTTTGTTTACCAAAAGCTCTTAAAGCACAAAAAAAGGAGCACACTTGTTTTATTATCCACCTAATACAAAGTGTCCATAGAAAACACATAGGGAGTATATATCACCATACCTGGAGCATACAGATATATCCACCTAATACAAAGTGTCCATAGAAAACACATAGGGAGTTTGTATGGACATACACGGAGCATACAACTTCCGCATACGGAAAAATAGTTCGTATGGGAAAATAGTAGATAATTTAAATGAACTGATATCGACATGCCAATTGCCCAGAAAAGGTGGATAATAGATACAATATAGACTGGTTTCAGATAAAAGCGGTTGTATGCTCCTCAGAGTTGACTCTGCGAAATATCCTCGCTCAAACTCGGATATTACTGCGCGTCAACTCCTTGGAGCATACGGCCACTTGTATCTGAAACTAGTCAATATTGTGTTTTTATTGCATGTCTCAACTTATTATATACACTGTAAGTTGTGGAATATAGGTTCCCGATTACTTTGTCATGACACCGTTGAATTGTATCACGACCATGTAGTAAAAATTTGAATTGAAATAAAAGCTGCTTCAAATATATAGATAAATAAATATATGAGGAAATAAACCAGGACGGGGTTTATTGGAGTATAAAGTGGGATTCACACGATGGGACAAATGTACCTGAGACTGGTGTACTTCACACCTTTGCACCAGTCGGCTACTATTTCCAGCTGGGTACAAAGTTTCACAGATTGGGATGTTCTACAGTCTCAGGGTAACATGGCGATTCAATTCACATTGGAAGACTTAACAAGTACATTATTTCACCCCTACACCCCTACACATGGCACACAGGGTACAGAGTCACCGACTAAGGGTACTTCCCTGTGTGAATAGGACCACTGAGACTCACAGATTGGGGGAGAACATGTCAAATACATTTGTCCCACCAAAATGACCTTCTAAATTTTAAACCTGTTCAAAGTCAAAATCTCATGAGATTCCGTTCCTTGTTAGTGGTGATTGTCGCCGACAATTGCAAGGGAAAAAAGTTGTCTCCACAAAATGGAACCTTGTCATTCACACGAGGAGATTGTGTTCCAGTACCGAATCTCAACAGGATGTACGTGAATCCCACCGAGTGAATCCCACTTAAGCTGGATGGAAGGTGGCAGGTCAGTCAGCTAGCAAGGGGACCCGTGACTATCTATATATAGTGGCGGAAAAGGGGACTTCGAGGCGAAGCAGAGGACCACCGGTCTCACTCAACCTCCATGACCTGCTTGGGTCGGACCTCCCACCACACAGCTCGGATCAGAAAAGAAATAGATAAATAATATAGAGATAAATAAATTTCCAAAAGAATCCAATAATTGGTTTTTTTTTACCATATATACTACATAGAAGCAACTAAAGTTCTTTTACCATATTTACTACATAAAAGCAACTAAAGTAACTAAACACTCAGGCAACTTTTAAGTAGTGATTCAGATTTCTACCTTCTATGCTGAAACTACTGAAATGAAACCATGGCAAGCACTTTAAATATAGTCATTCGTCTTATTCTAAAGTAGAAATGAATATATATATATATTTATATATGTGAATATAAACTCAATAAGATCGTAAAACTGGCATTGTATCATACATAATCAGAATCTTAACAAAACATTGAACACATAGTTTATGTAGTTTTCAATTGTTTATTTTTGTATATTGCACCTTTGTCTTTTATAGAATAATCATCATTATCATTGTTAGTCACATTATGACTCATTATTTGACCTATATCTATGCCTAAAGTAGCAGCCAGTCTAGAAGTATAGGGACATGTTAATAAAAACGGGCAGATTCATGAATATTTCATGCTGGTATATAAGTAGATTTATTTGCATATCAAATCTTTCTCCTGATCATCATCTTTGTACTGGACATTGATATATGGTACCCTGTCCATGTTTTCCATGAAAGACCTTTAGCATAAGTTGTGTTACCATAGAGGCCATTCAGGTTGGTTAAATGACAATTATCATACCACCAGGCTCCATAGAACGTACGTGCACAACTTCTTGAGTCCTTATCATTGTCACGATCTTTTGTGGTGAACTGATTTCCATTAACTGTGAAGGAATTCCCTTTAAAAAAAGAAATATAGATGTGAAAAAACTGACGTCGAAAAGTCAACAATAACAGTCAAATAACTGGATGCACTGCAGAAGCATAAAGGAGGTGTTCCACTGGACCGACGTGTGCCGGTTTGGTAGCCAGACACTTGCCGATCCTTATCGGATATCCTAGACTTTCTCAAGCCTTAGATAATGGACAATTTTTAAACTATTACAATTAGAATTTAATGCATTACGATATGCAAACTTCCTCTTAAAGGCGCAAGAACAATTGATCGGGTGAGAATTCGGTCTTGTGGAGCACATCATTAAACAAAGAGTCGCATAAATGTGTCTAGTTTAACATGATTAACATTAAAAAAGTAAGAAATGGTAGGAATAAACATTCGAAAATGATAGATTTATAATTTTTAAGAATTGATTATATGCCTATAGTTACATGAAATCTACTGTGCAAATGAAAAGTGATTACACAAGGTTTCAGAAAACATGATCAGATTTTTTTTTTAATATAGAATGTTAGTACACATTGAACTATATATGAAGATTGATTAACTCACCAGGTGGCGTGGCACCAGAGAAGCCCTGTACATGGGCTTTATAGTTCTGGGTTTCATCATCAATAAAGAACCCTGTGTAGTCTGCATAGGCATATTCCCCTCCTGGACTTTGGAGCTCAAACTTCAGTTGATGATCGTGCCCTTTTGTAAGCTGATGCAAGTTGTCGTTTCCGAGCCAGAATTCGCTGTTCAAATCTCCAAAACCAGTTTTGTAATCTGCCCAGTTCCTATAGAAGTCAACACTTCCATCCAGCCTCCTTTGGAACACCTTAAATGGAAATCATTTTCGCAAGGGTCAAAAGTAGGGAAAGTCTACTCAAATGGCACATTCCCATTCACAAAACAGCACTCCTGGAGAAAGCAACTTAATCCTTTACTGTATATGGTTTAAGAAGAGTACTTGGAGAATACATTTTTAGACATGATCTTGCGCTGCAATATCTATGATACACGTCTAGAACTATATGTGTCTCCGGAGCATCAATCTCAGCCTAAGTATCCACAAATGTCCTATGTATACTTGCGTGAACATGCAAATTAGCAGCTATTGTTACAACAATGATGCCTTTATAGACAAAGCATAAAATTAAATAACCTCTGTTCTAATTCGGAAATTGGAAACAGTTATCAGATTCATCTTTGCCTTTATCTCTGCCACCAATTATATTATAAAAATCTTTGTAGAATGCATTTGGTTATATTGGTTTATCAATAAACCATCCTGCTTTTGATATTTCGGCACTTTTGAATATTTTGAAAGAGTTCTGATTGCCGAGAAAACACTTCTGGGGGCTTGAGTCTTGCCCTGATATTGAAGGCAAAGTCCTAACAGAGGTTGTATATGGAGCGAGGAAAGGAGAGCAGGTCTAGGGTGTGTTATTGTATGGTGCTGCATGTCATTTTGTACTTCAACTGTTGATTTCATTTTCAAACAGGCCTATACAATATAGTTGTCTTGGGTTCCATTGAGCACAATCACAGCCATTTTGCTGACAGAAAATTACAAGAAATAGCAATCAATATTTCAGAAATTTACAAGAAATGTAACAAAATATGGGCTTTTTTAGATGAAAATATCAAAAACAGAAAACTCAAACCTTAGTCCATAGATAAACACCTAAATTTTGGTTGTCTCTAGAATTATATACACAATAATCACTGGTTTTGTGTACGAGTGGCCGTAATCGAGTAGTTGACGCGTAGTTATATCCGAGCAATTAGCGAGGATATTACATCGTCAACTACAAGGAGATTATGGTCACTTGTAGACAAAACCAGTTGTTATTGTATTTATTACCCATCTACAAGATTAATTACAAGTCTATTGCAATTGAAAAGCGTCTGTAAGCCATTTAGTTCCATACGCCACTGCACTGTCAAGCTTGGCAGTAATTCGGTGTAGACTTACACCAATAATATAGTTCGCCATTAACCTGTGATTTTAGGATGCAAAATGTGTTATGGTAGTGATTTTTGATGATAAATTAGGTTATTATGATCGATTCTAAATAACTAGCATTGAATAAACATTTAACAAACTTAGTTCAAAGTACATGATGATTCAACCTCACTATGGACAGGACTATTTTTCCGGAATCTCCTGCAGGAGATTCTGACGTGCTAGAATCTCCGGGTAGCTAATTCCAGGTGTCCTATACATTTCCTATGGAGACTCCGTAATCAGTGGGTAATAAAACTCTGTACACTATCTGCTCTTTTAGCAGGGTACACTGGTTTCCATAGGGTATCAATATAGGTAGGGTGGTGTGCATATTTGATGGATTAACAGAAATACAGTTGTATGAGAGTATGTCAGAGATTAGGAGTTGTCAAAATTAATAAATTGATATGTTTATATCTACTGTTATGGATGTGAAATTAAAAAGTGCTCATTAGACATGAGTATATAAAATTAAGATACTAACAATCCATCCACCTCCATCCAGAACTTGGTCACAGTAAACATCCATCTCAGTGGTGCCATTCGGACGAATCCTATAAATACCAGATGCGCCCCATCCATCCTCCAGAGCGGCTTTGCAGTCCCTGTGAACTATGATCATAAGATGATGATTATCAGACACATTTTCATACTTACTGGACTGTCTTTTTTTTTTCTTTTTTTTTTTAAATTCCGTTTATTTATCCTGACAAATACATCAGTCACATGTTGACTGGTTTCCGTGTATAGCCAGCTCAAAGTTAGCTCGGTCAAAACCCATAATATAAATCATCTGCTGCATCAGCTTAACTTATGTACATAAGGCGGTATAATAAAGTGCATTGATATAAGATCACATCTTGCCCTCACAGCATACAGACTTAGGTAGGTAACCTGGCAACTCGTCTCTACATCTGACCATTTATCATGGTATAGACTGTCTGAGAATAATTTTCAGGGCAGTTTTGAAAGAACTTAGCGAGTCAATATTTCTAAGTTGTGGCGATAAATCGTTCCAAAGCAACTTGTTAAAGATATAAATCCAAGATGTCTAAAGCAGTACTTTAGTGCAGTAGAAACCAAGTTGCCATGTTGCTCATAGATAAACAACTTTTTAATCATGAAATAATCTGTTTATGTGTGAACATCCAATACCTTATTTATACATATGTTGTATTTACCTTTTCGTTCCTTAACCAGACTGCGTTCTACAGGGGGTTTGAAGTCCCTGTGGTGATCCTTGAATAACAAAATGGGAAAAATTTAGCACTTTTATATTTTGAGAAATTATCAATATAGCAAGCTGGGGGGAGGAAGCATCATAATCAAAATGCTAATAATAGATTTCAGTGGAATTATTCTATTTCTCTTATCAGATACATTTATTCAACTTATTTTGAAAAAATATCTATCTCAAAATGAATATTTCTAAATGATACACGAAGGAAGCAAAAAGGTCATATCATATATGTATATACACATGGCATGATGAATTAGTTGTCTTTTTATGTGAATATAATGGGGGAGTTGAAAAGTATGCACTATTTATTGCTGTTTTGAAAAAGTACTTTGTTAAAATATCTATTTCATAATAAAAAAAATTGCAGTTCCCTGGACTTCAGACATCAACACACTTTGGAAAATTAACTGATGAAATGATTGATTCACATCAGTATAAATGCACTTAAGTGCTCTTAAGAGATCTAAACAAGTTTCTACCATAAGTATGTTTTCTATTTGGGAGAGACGGGCACCGAGCGGATGTACACCTTCCTGCCCACCAGTCATGCACCACTCCACTTTCTCCTCCATAGCCTGAAGACGTCTCAGAAGGTTTTTCTTCACATCCTCCTGGTCTGTTCTTATGTTGGTTATGTCATCTTTCAGCAGCAACATCTGAGAAAAAAAGGCCATTCAGAAAATGTATCTACCTTTTAATACTAAAAGAATTGAACCTCCTTGTTTACTTTGAGGTTGGATGAGGTGGCTTCTAGGGAAAGTTGTGTCATAGCGTGAATAACCTTAATATATAGCTATGATTTTGAGTAAATGTGTTAGTCCTATTCTCCATCATATATACCCTCCTTCTATAGACGTATATATATGTGTCCATGTTGCAGTAATATATATGTCATATATACGCCAGATTTTGTTGTATTTACACCACTATCCAATAATTCCGATCTGCACCTAGGGGACACCATTTATCATCAAATCCTTGGGATATGGAAAATCCAATGTTATATCATCAATTTTGGTTATAAAATCGTTTTAAAACTATTTATTATCCTTTCATTAAATACATATGATTAACATTTTTTAAATAGATTATACTTTCAAAAAACAACTCTTCTGTAGGGTTCTGGGTATCCCTCTTTATAAGGCATTAGGAGTCTGGGTTCATAGACAAGGTTTGATCAGATACCACTCTACTGCTGCCACTCAACCGCTGCCAACACCACAGAGTCTGCCGTCACAACCAACACCTCTGCTGCCACCACCGCTTTCACACCAGTCGCTTTCACACCCGTCACTTCCCTTCAGCCCACAGCAATGTGCTGTGTAGCACTGCATAAAAACCACCATTTTACATATATATATACGCCATCGCGATAACGTGCGTATCGGCTGTATAGTGGCTAGTTTATATTTATATACGCCTCTTATCCGCGTCTGCGTTTCGGGCGTCTATGAGACAGTTTCCATATGTAGACACCCGCGACTTGGCTGTCTTTCACGCCTGGCGTATCCAAGATAAAA
This sequence comes from Alentia gelatinosa, assembly GCA_950022655.1. Taxonomy (NCBI): domain Eukaryota; kingdom Metazoa; phylum Annelida; class Polychaeta; order Phyllodocida; family Polynoidae; genus Alentia; species Alentia gelatinosa. The sequence continues at coordinate 5,484,631 of OX465581.1, read as the reverse complement.
CATGCTCTGCGCGATATATATACGCCAGGCCTATGTGTATGTGTACCGAAAATTAAAAAAGGTTGCTACCTCTACCATGCCCGTTGTTGTTTTTAGACCTGCCGACCCCCATCTCCTGCCACCCCCCGTCACCCCCCGACTCCCCCCCAAGAGCCCACGCCACCCCCAGCCAGCCTCAGTGAGAAGCCTCCCGCTGCCCGCCGCCCACCGCCCACCGCCCGCCGCCAGCCGTGTTTGTACAGGTTGACTCAGTGGGAAACCCTCCCCCACCCCCCACCACCCGCCATTGCCCACCGCTGCCCGCCGTGAGGTGTTATGGTGTCGGATTAGCGGCCGCTCGCCTTGTGTAAGATTATTTCAGTCCTGAGGGCGGGCGGCTGAGCGGGTGGCTGTGAGGGTGGCGGCCGGATTCACACTACTTCTAACAAGGCGGGGGCGGAGTCGGAGTCGGAGTCGGGAGGAGGACTTCAGGTGCACAGAGACACTCGGGGGAGGCAATTATATAGTAAGCCGGACTGTTCACACATTGAAATAGTGTTTTAAAGTAAAAAAAACAACTTAATGCATGGTTTATTATGTGTAATTAATCAATTTATACTTAATCAGGTTTAATAAAGGTTTTATAAAATAAATTGATAATATAAGATTGCAATTTTCATATAATACAGACTTGGATGGTTAATGGCAGATGGAATATACTACCACTGATGTCCCCAAGTGGCAGAGGTCGGAATTATTGGATACTGGCGTAAATAAACAGAATCAGGCGTATATATAACATATATAAGACCGCACCATGGACACGTATATACCCCACTAGATTTTTGCCTATTCTAGGATACTCAGCTATAAGATCTACAAGGGAGTAATATTCATCGCTATCAACAGCTTATGGTGAAATCCCAATCACAGTTGATATTACAAATGTCCACATATATATCTATAGAAAAAAAAATCTCTTTTATCCTAAAATAGTGAATTTGGTTCTAAAACTTGTAGCTTCCATATGGTTGACAAGTATCAACCGCAAAGCGTATATGAAGAGAAATATCATGTGCGGGACATGTATACGAGGGTTGTATACATTTTACACATCTATAGATGAGGCACATACACAACGGAAAATAGGACAACCTTGTATACCCAAAATCACACCCATATATGCAGGGTGTATTCGTATATAAACTGGTGGTTTTCGTGCAGTGTATATTATTTCTTCTACCTTTTCCCTATTCACCTCAAGTTCACAGTAAGTAGGTATATCATGGTTAAAATCTCAGGAAACTAAGAAAGATGATCGGTTATCAATTAACCAATGACAGTTTTGGAAATACCTTGATATTCAAAATTGGCAAAAAAAGATTGGAATATTTATTGATGGACAAATGAAAAAAAAAATTCCAGTGGTGTCCCATATATGTAGAGATCTAATTGAGCAAACATAGAGTACAAAAGAGATTCGTTTACACAAATATGTGAAGAATAATATTGATGTAATCAAGATAGAAATCTGTGACACCCTTGATGAACATGTATAGATATTCATAGACTTAATCAACTACTCACTGAAATCAGGGTTTCCATGCGGTCAAGTCGTCCTGCCACAGTTGAGTGACCATCAAAGCTTGCCTCCCCGCTCTCTGAAATGCACTTCTTGAGGGTGTTGAATTCCTGTTGAAGGTTGGCTGCTTGTCTACTGTCTTCTGTTGAGGTGTCAGACTTTCCTCTGTGTATGCAGACAAGGAGGATGCAAGAGAAGAAAATTGTTAATTGGAATTTTCCTGACATGATTAAATCATTTATCAATGCTGTGTTGAGAGATCAGGCCTCAATATCATTGAGCATGTTTCTCATGTCAGTGGTAATGTGGTGAGTGTAAATCAAACTGCGTCTATATAAATGATGTATAATCATACAAGTCCAGCCTAGTTTATGTCATCTGGTTTTGAATCCTGTTTGATATCCTGCTTCAGACTGAAGCTATTTCTAAATGGGTTAAGTTTCATCCTTTTCTGTTGTTCCACTGCAGAACTGTGGCTGTGATAGCGGTGTTCACGGATACCCAGGTTCAGACTATGTTTGGACAGAGACTGTCATACTCGGTCACAATAACACACTCTGAGCTAACTATGACAAGTTCACACATCCATGAATCCAGAACATGTTGCCTGCTTTAATATGAACTGTACATCATAAATGAGACATAGGCCATTAGCACCATAAAATGATATACTAGCATACACAGCAATAGAAAACCAATTTTAATAGATGTTATAAAAGGAGTTTGCAATAAATTATATTTGATAGGTACACATGGAATAGTAATATCATGTACATATATTACATTTTCCTATACATAGTTGACTTTATCCTACCCTTAATAAAAAAGTCCCATAGACTTAATATAGGCAAATTTTGTGTGGCATGCCGTAGCATAAAGTTTTTTTTATGCCACTAGAGTAATAAAAAAAATTGACCAATCAGAGACCAGGATGTCAGCTATGATGAAAAAAGTTCCGGTTGCACTCAAAATGCCCATTCAAATGTGTGCTATCATGATACAGAATATTACAGTAATTAATGAAACCATACATACCTCAAACATCATTATAATATCAACAATAAATACTATGTATTTTCCCCACCAATGCTGCATTTACTTAATGATCGCTCCCAACTCTACGAATGTCATTATCTAAAGATAGTACTCACATCAGCATGTACATCCCTGTGTTAGATCCTGGGCCCTGTTTTTCAGTCACGACATCGTCGACCAACGATACCGTACGATCATCCAGCGATTCCACAACAGTTTGGAAGACACAAGATGGCTGCTGTTCTATAGACATGATCGTAGTGCGCCACTGACGATCACCGCTAAAAGTGTCGTCCGCTAAGACTAGTATAGAACTTCTTAGGATCTATAACACATCACTGTGCGTATGTAGAGGATTTCCCGTGCTTCCCATACGAATTAAACGAGGACATTTTAAGACGAGTAAGGTATACAAATAACCTATAATCGTCCCAAATATGAAGAAAACCAGCCACACCATTCCGAAGATATCAGCGTTTGAATTTCGTCATCGCAATCATCTGCTCTAGTGGCAAGTACACCCTCCAACCTGCAGGTGCACAGTGAATGTCGAGGTCACTGCATAAATTAGGGTCACATGAGCATAGGGGTACACTGGCCACCAGAGCAGTATTTGCTATGACAAAATTCAGACGCCGATATCTTAGGAACGCTACGGCTGATCTTCTTCATATTTGGTATGATTATACGTTATACGTATACCTTACTCATGTTAAAATGTCAGGCCTAACTATCGCCTAGCAAACGCCCCTGAATTTAACATTAAATAAACCAAAAAAAGTCATATATTTATGTAGGACCTATTTTAAGTCCAATATCAGTTGAACTGGGAGTTGTTTCAAAAGTCGGGAGGGTGCTAAAAGAGAGAACTCACCGCCAAAGCAAGAGCTAACAATGGCACTTGAAGTGTCGCTGTCAAGGTGGAGGTGCTGCTCGCTATTGGGTATTGGTAGTGGTTTTGCTGCTGCTTTGATTCAAAGTGCTGCTCGCTGTTGCAGCCTCTTGCTTCACTCGACTTTTGAAACAGCTCCCTGAACTGTGAGCATTATCTCCAATTCACCACTTGCACATAAGCGTGGCGCTGCAATCGGGTTGCGCTGGTTGCAGGTGGCTAGCCACTGCTTTCCGGGAATCAGCCACAGACTCGGATTCAAAAACGAGGCGTGATACGTTACCTGGGTCAGCAGCATGGCTTCACAACCATAAGCACAGAGTTAACTAGAAATGTAATTTGTTGTTGTGTCGTGAATAAAAGGCCGAGCTTTATAGATAAAACATTATTAAAAAGCCAAAACTTGGGCCTATCTGTCGATGTAATATCATATATCTGTGTTATGGCTAAGATTTCTAGTCATGGATTGAACATCCAAATTATTTTGGTGAAAAAAAGAAAAGAAAACCTGTTACCTTCCTGTTTTCACAGTGATTTAATAAAAAATCTATCGCGATGACCTATGGAAATTAATATCCTACCTTCTTTAGCATTTCAAGACGATTAAAATGATACCAATATTACCAGGTTTTGACAAAAAAACGCTAAAAACATGATCTTCTGATATCTGTCTTAATAGTCCATTATCCCAGGAAATATCTAGTTTTGAAATATCATATTTTCCCGAAAATTTTTCTATCAAATATTATTTCATTGTATATATCTTTGATATCTAATGTCTATACATAAACACTAGATATCAAAGATGTATAATTTGTTGTTCGATACAACATATATCTATGTTCATGCAGAACAGAACAAAACATGAGTAGCCATTTTTTGACAAACAGATGAAATTAAGCCTCTTTCTTTAAAATATGATCAGGAAATATTCATCACAGCCTGGCAATAAAGGTATCATATCAATCGTCATGAAATACCGAAGAAGATGGGATGTTTATTTCTACAGGTCATCGCGATAGATTTTTCATTAAATCACTGTAAAAACAGGAAGGTAACATGTTTTAATGTTTTTTCATTTGAACAATTCCGATTTTCATTTTATGACAGGAAATTTTATTCATAAGACAGGTATATCATGTATATCCTAACAGATAGGGCCAAGTCTCAGCTTTCTAACAATGTATTGTTTATACAAATCGGCCGATTAGTTAAGACGTGAGAGCGATTTCAATCTTTCAAGTTAGAGAAACACTAGTATTTTTATTATTGCTCAGGACTGAGTGAAGAGGGCTCGCCTCGTTTTCGATTGACGTACATAGGCGGCCATTACAAGATGGCGCCAGTGTGAAGAGGGTCTATGATTATGGTATGACGTCGCCATGACTGTGTCGCATAGCAACATGCATAGCAACATGCATTGCAACTCTTGTCGTCACAAGTGAGTTCAAAGTGTGCAGGACTGACACATACACACGTGTTTGTTATGGATCATTAACATATATATGGATTTTTTTTTTTTTTTTTTTTAATAGAGCACAGCATTTATTTTCCAGTATACAGCATACAGTACATTGCATTATTTCTTTGTTGTCTTGTTCTCATATCTATCTGACTGTACACTTGTAGCAGTCTCTTACACACATCTTTCGTCTTGCTCCTTTTTTTTATATTTTAACTTTATAATTACATGGTTACCTGGTATACCTCTACCCCTTACTGGACTACAACCTTCAGGTCTTCCTATTCTAGATTGCCACCATTTTTCCAATCTACTACACTGCTGATTCTCCATATATTTATCAGTCATTCAATATTTGATTTTCAGGAATATTCTATCTGTTCTCGTTAGTCTCCTTCTCCTTGGGTGACATCGTCTGTTTTCCTCTTCTTCATGCTTTTCCACCTCCTGCTCTCTTCAATATAGGCATATTATTCCATAGATTATCTTAATTCTTGTCAGTCCCTTCCTCTGGCTCTTAGATACTATGTCACACAATCAAGTAGTCCAACCACCCGTCTAATTTCTGGAGGTAACATATATACAAAGAATTACTCATAACAATTACCATACTAACTGAGTGCTTTCCCAAACCACTACCTTCATAAGCACAACCCTTACACCAAGAAAAAACAACAATAGACAAACAGGACCAATAAAACATATATATGGATTAACGAATTACAGGCTGCTAAGGTAAACATTTATACATTATTTTAATAATATCAGGTATATAATAAAGCGAATACTAATTTAGTGCATCAAGATTTTAGACGAGAACTTGTTCGTTCCTATTGACTCGGTTAGTACAGGTTTAGTAAATTAACTTGTTCTGCTCCAAAATCTTGTTACACCATCCTAGTATTCCCTAAATATTGTTACACTGTTCTGAATCATCTTCAAACTTAAAGAAAGTCTAAAGTATTCCCTTAAAGACAAATGTGGGAAGGTATCAAAACGCCCCCTGGTTTAACACTTGTGCTGCCATCTGGTGCCATGAAAATATAGCAGTTTCTCATAGACACCAAAAGATAAGCACTTACCTTCTTCAGATGGCATTCCCATAGAAATTAGCATGGTGACATAGTCTTTTTTTAGCATTTCTCATTTGTACATGTTCCCAACTATTAGAAACCAGGGCCCTGTTTTTTAGTCACGACATAATCGGCCAACGATTCCTTAAGACATATCTGCGATTGGAAGACTGTTTGGAAGACACAAAATGGCGGCTGTGCTATAGACACGGTCTCAGTGCGGCGCGCTCGATCGCCGCTAAAAGTGTCTCAAGTATAGAACTGTCTCAGGCTCTATCAAAGCTCACTGTGTGTATATAGAGGATTATCTGTGATTCCCATAGGAATTTAAGAAAGAAATTTTAACACGAGTAAGGGGGACATATAACCTATAATCGTGCCAAATATGAAGAAGATGAGCCTGACCGTTCCGAACTGATCGGCGTTTGGATTTCGTCATAGCAATCGTCTGCTCTAGTGGCCAGTCACCCACCCACCTCCCGATGCGCAGTCAATGTCAAGGTCACTGCATAAATTAGCGGAAAATACGCTGGCCTCCAGAGCAGACGATTGCTATGACGAAATTCAAACGCCGATATCTTCGGGACGGTGCGCCCGATTTTCTTCATATTTGGGACGATTATAGGTCATATGTATACCTTACTCGTGTTAAAATTTCATTGCCTGATTCTCACGGGAAGTGAAGTTGCGCATTCTGTACGACATGTCCATAGATGTCTTAGGTCTAAGACACTTTGGAAGACATTTGGAACCACGTGACCCTAAAGATGTCTTATCTATAGTACACCTGGCTGCAGTCTAAGTGCTCTTGACGGACAATCGTTGGCCGATCCCCAAAGATGTCTTATCTATAGTACACTGACAGCTGTAAGATATCTTACAAAGAGGATATCATGACTGAAAAACAGGGCCCAGAATCATTTGAGGATAGCAATAGAACATCAGTGTCATTTAGCAACAAAGTAAACATATAGCATTTTTCCATAGACACCAATAGTTAGCACTTACATTTTCAGATGGCCCTGCCATAGAAGTTAGCATGGTGGCATGCCATTTATTTTGCATTTTCTATTTGCTAATATATGGAACTTATATTATCCTGAGTTATTTGCAAATCTCAATAGAATTTAGAAATCACCCAACTACCAGCATTTGTTTTTAAGAGTTCATCCTAGGAAAACATAATGTTTGTCCCTCTCTTCACTACACCAAATTAGTTATACTTTCCCAGGTTGTCTTCCTGTGTATCAAATAAATAAATGAAAATTACAGTTAGCTGAATTTCTAATGACTATTGTGGCTGCATAAACTTTATTTGGGGTGAAAACATTTTCAAACAATTCCAAACAATTTGGGGCAAGAAGCATAGTACAGAAAGACATAAATCTTTCATTGATTCCTGACCAATTATTGCCTCCAGATATTATCAAGAGACGTCACGAGTTTGAGGCTGAGTTTATTTATGCCACACATTTTGTTGGCTCCATAATTTCGATTACGGAGCCAACAAAATAAGTGGCATAATTAAGCTCAAACTCAAACGAGTGGCATCTAAATTTTATCCTACCCCGTTTCCATATTTGTTCAGTATCAGAAAGTAGTGGCATAAACAACACCTTATGTCACACCCGTGAAATAAACAAATCCCATGTTAAGCCTATGGCGTTTTTTATTAGGGGTAGGATAAATAATAAGCTCTAACAGTGTGTTAGTTCTTTCTCCTGATCATCATCTTCGTACTAGACATCGATACATAGGGTCCTGCCCATGCATGCCATGTCAGGCCTATGGCATTACTTGTATTACCATGCAGACCATTGAGGTTGGCATAATGACACTCATTATACCACCAGCCTCCATAGTACAAACGAGCACAACTTGTTGAGTACGCATCATTGTCTCGATCTTTAGTTGAGAACTGACACTCATCATGATATGTGAAGGAATCTCCTGTAAAAAAGGAAATATAAGAGTCACCAAAAACAGAAGGTATGAAAAGTAGCATCTGGAAGTATTTTAAAAGCATTCCTTTATTTTGATATACTGAATGTTAAACAAAAGACCAATACATTTTCAAATCTACTGATAAATTGTTAGTTTTAAGTATTGTGTCTATGCCAATACCATGGTGCTCCATGAATCGGGCTTTACAAATTAATGGTGAAATTGCAAGAATCTAATCAAGTTGACCAAGTTAATGCCTCACACCAATCAATAATAAATACAATAATAAAAGAGGTGATCATGGTTTCCCATGCACCCCATGATGCAATCATTGCAGTAGTACAAATTTTCAGGTGGCATTTTTATATTGAAATACATCATACATTATAATTTGGGAGGTAATGCAGATTATTATGAATTACTTAACAGTATATACAAAACAATATCATATTGTTTTCCAGACATTAAAACCTATGAAATCATTATTTTGAGACGTTTTTCTTTTTACCCAAATGAGACAACATTTGCAGTGCAAAATTATGCATAGTATAAATTCCATAATATTCTGTTGGATATTTCACCTTTGCCTTGACAAATGTGCACACCGATGAACTACGACAATCAAACATGTTTGATTGTCGTAGGCACCATACTTCACAGGATTTACATTGGGAGTAGTTTGGGAGCCGTTTGTAATGCATGGTAGTGTATTTGAAGCTCAGTGGATACTCTGTATGACTATTTACTTACCAGTAATATACTTGAAATGATAATTTAACGGAGAATTATGAAACAACAATAATGATGATAAAATAATGATGAACTAACCAGGTGGTGTAGCACCAGAGAAACCATGTACATGGACTTTGTAGTTCTGGGTTTCATCCTCGACAAAGAACCCACTGTAGTCTGCATAGGCGTATTCCCTTCCAGAAATATGCAGCTCAATCTTCAGTTGATGATCACGGCCTCTGGTCAGCTGATTCAGGTTGTCGTTTCCCAGCCAAAATTCTCCATTTAAATCACCAAACCCAGCTTTGTAATCTGCCCAGTTCCTATAGAAGTCCACACTTCCATCAAGCCTCCTTTGGAACACCTTTTATGAAAATCATTATCACAAAAATCAAAAGTAGGGAAGGTCTACGCAAACGGCACATTCTCATTCACAAAACAGTGCTCCTGGAGAAAGTAACTTAGTCATTTTACTCTACAGTAAAACCCCACATCTGGGACACCCTGCTTAAGGAGTGGACACTTTGCTCAGTATGGAGTGTGTCCTCTTAAGCGGGATTTTTTTTTATATTATTATTATCATCATTATCAATTTATTTTTAAAGCAGGATTTTGATATATATGGTTTTTGAAGAGTAATTGAAGAATATATTTTTAGACATGATCAACCTCTGCCAATGATCCCGTCAATGATAAATCAATTTGTCACTTTGCTGTCACTTTGCAGTGTCTTATGCATATTCGTCATAGTTGCACCAATGAGTTAAATGGTTGAAATTAAATTTCTAACATTATTAAAAAAACTAGCAGCTATTGATACAAATATAAACTAAAATGCAAAGTTAAATAACCTCTGTTCTAATTCAGAAATCTTTCAGATTCATCTTTCCTTTTGTCTCTGCCACAAATTTATTAAAAAATGTGTGTTTTAGATCGCAGCATCCTTGCAGAATCCAACAAAAAAGGCTCTGAATGTTTCATAACTTTTGGATATTTCTAAAGGGTTCCTATGGCCCAAATCAAATTTCTGGGGGTTTGAGTCTAGCCCCAATAATGAAGGCAAAGTCTTTATAGGGAGAGATGAAAAGAGAGCGGGGCTAGGGTGCCTTATTTTATGCTGCTGCATGAATTTCATACTTAAACTGCTACTTTCAATTATCAAACAGGCTAATACAATAAAGTTTTCTTGGATTCCCATTGAGCACAATCACAGCCATTCCAGTACAAAAATGCCATAAGTATAACAAAGCAAGGCCTTTTTGGATAAGTGTATAAAACAGAAAACTAAAACTTTAGTCTAAGGATTAACACCCCATTTTTAGGTCTCCCTAGCATTAAAACTCTGTTTACTATCTGCACTTTTAGCGGGGTAATGGGGTTTCCTTAGGATATCAATACGGGTAGGGTGGTTTGCATATTTAATGGATTAGCAAAATATACAATTCTATGAAAGTACATGTATGTCTGAAATTAGGAGTTTTCAGGATTGATTAAATATTGTGTTATATTCTACTGTTATGAATGTGAAACCAAATAGTGCTTATTAGACATGAATATATAAAATTAAGATACTAACAATCCATCCACCTCCATCCAGAACTTGGTCACAGTAAACATCCATCTCAGTGGTGCCATTCGGACGAATCCTATAAACACCTGATACTTTCCATCCATCTGCCAGGGCAGCTTTGCAGTCCCTGTGAACTATCATCATAAAATGTTGATTACAGGACATTCTTACAGGACAATATGGGTACCTAAAACCAAAATATCTAAGGCAGTACTTTGGTGGTATCACTAGAAATCAAGTTGCCATGTTGCTAAGAATAAGCAATGGTGACTCATTCATATAAGCATGGTATTTACCTTTTCGTTCCCGAACAAGGCTGCGTTCTACAGGGGGTTTGAAGTCCATGAAATGATCCTTGAATAACAAAATGGGAAATTTCACATTTTCAATTATGGGATACTATCAATATAACAAGGTCAGGCAGGGTTGGGCATTAAGATCAAGATGCTAATAATGACTTTCATTTGGTTACTATGGTTCATCTTGATTTGAGAAAAATAAAAACAACTCAAAATGAATATCAATTGAAGTAAAAATAAAATAATGAACATGCCTAAGTTACTGTATATGCATAGCCACTCTCTCAATATCTTTCACAATTCTATATATATCATTGATACAAAAAGGTAGAATATGGATAATACATATTTAATGGCACATGGTACTTTTAGAGCATTGCATAAATCAAAACATGAAATCAGCCATTTTAGTTGATCCTATTTGAGCTGTATCACTTCAACCATCGCCATGGTTGTTGAAACTTCCACATTAGGACAAGAACACAGTTCACAATGGTTACACTTTATTCATTCAGAGCTCAATGCTTAGACATGTGCAAGTAGTGTAAACGTTTGATAGTAATGGAGAAAAGGTGATTATAATCATTGAATCTCGGTGGATGTCTTTTCCGTGTTATTCACATTTTTATATCGCAGATATCTCTGTGTAAATAAAAAGACATGCTTTTCGTTGGAAATTCTTTTTTTGCAACTCCTATAAAGGTGACTGACACCCATCCAGAAAATTTGATCAAAAATCGGAAACGTAGGATTTTGGGACAAATAGTAATCCTAGAATATAAAGAAAGATCCATGGGGCTAGCTATAGATTGCCTGATGAGATCAGAAGGTTGAAACTATTAAGCAAGTGAAGAAATACTCTGCAAAAAGGAGACAAACAGAATATATACAGAAAAGTTTGCACCCTACACGCTAGAGGCGCGGACATCTACATGAGGAGAAATATTGTGTACAGGACATGTATACGTGGGTCGTATACATTTCACACGTCTATAGATGAGGCGTATACACAACGGAAAATGTATCATACCTATATATACGCTGGGTGTATACATATATAAACTGGTGGTTTTTGTGCAGTGACGTATAACATGCATAAGGTTAGAACAGGGGCCCATTTAATTTCCCATGCCAACTAAAGTATAACGTCAAAGCAGAGGTCATAGAGGAGGGTTTATGTTTGATAATTCACAAGATGATTTTGAATTATAATTGTGTTGCAATGCCTTATGCAGTGTAGTCTACAACTAGTCTAGATCTACTTTCACAGTGTCAACAAAGATGGCTATAAAAGCAAAGCAATTATACCTTAATTTCCTTAAGTGTGGATATATAGTTGAGGTGGGGTTTGTTCCAAAGATAACTCGTAATATTTTGTATCATGTTAGCAAATATTTAGATTGGTGATTTGAGTGCAACCAAAACTTCTTTTGTGGCAACTTACATTCTGGTCACTGATTGGCAATTTTTTTGATTACCCTTGTGGCATAAAAAGCAATTCATGTCACGGTCTATGACATAAGATTTGTCAATGTTAAGGTTGCTTGACAGGGCTGTACGCGACTAGCGAGTAAGTGACCGATTCGAACGCGGATTTCAGCCGTGTTCCCGCGAAATATCGTCGGACTTCTTCAGATCTTGACAGTGGTTGGTTGGTGGTGGTCAGATGACCTGGTTCTAGCGTTTTCTTTGGCTGTTTACACAGACAAAGGCACTTGAACCTGTATGTTAACCAATCCTTGCAGTTGTTATTCCAGGCTTTTGTTGACACTTGCGGTGGCGCCACCACTCTGTGATAGAGCGGTGCGGCCATCTAGTGTGTAAAAAGTGAACTAACTTTCCCTGCTGATCCTGCCCTCTGTGGTGGGAGGAAGGAGTTCTTCTGAAGTATATAGAATCTACAGAGAGCATCTTTTTGGGTGTTCTCCGTTCTTACTCGTTAGTTTCGACAGAATATGTCTCGTCAGGCGTGTTTACAGCGTCCGTTGGCGGCCAAATGGGTATGGGGCTTCCACTATGTGGCAGTTTGCTCCATTCACAAACTTAATTGTGGATTCTTTTAGGCTGTGCCGTGTTCTTGGTTCTATTCTCGGTCACTGGTAGTCGTCTATGGATATATGTGAACTAGAGGTGGTAATTATCGTGTAAAATTTCCTCTTCTGAGTTGGGTTTTCTCCCGTCTACCCTCTGCGGGTCTATTGGGGAGACGTCAAATCAGTGAACAAATTTTTGACATGGCATTGTTAGTTCTTATCCATATTTGCTATCCATTGTGTTGAGCCCCCTGGGTGCTTGGCACTTCAGACGGTGAATCCAGTTGTACTCAATCTTGTCTCTTAGGGTGCTTGCACGTTTGCTCTCTGGATGTTCGTATATGTAGTCTACCACATATATTTGTACATCCTCCACTCCATCATGTCCTGTCATGTTGAAGTGTTTGGGGACATCATTTGTCCCCGCCTTTTTTCGTATGGACCTGAGGTGTTCCGCAAGTCTGTCTTTGAGCTTGCGTTTTGTTTGGCCCACATATTGTGCTCCACATTTTTTGCACTCAATGCAATAGATGAGATTCGAGCTTTTGCACGTTGCCTCATCTTTGCATCGGTGTTTGGTGCCTTTGGTTTTCAACTCTAGGGTCTTGCTCTTGTTGATGTATGGGCAATATTTGCAGTCTCTCTTGGTGCATTTATTGTCCCATACCTCTTTTGTTTTTTTGGGTTTGTCCGGATGGTATACCGTTCTTGCCCGTACTAGGTGATCCCTCAAGTTTTTTGGTCTCCTGAAGCCTTTGATCAATCTGGATCCGTATAGATTCTTGGTGGAACTCGATTTTCCGAGTATCTCCCAATTTTTCTGTACGATCGATGGTAGGGTTTTGTATCCCTGGCGGAATGTGCTTATGAGGAAGACTTTTTCGTCCCCATGTGATTCCTCCTTTTTGCTCTTTTTCAGAGCATTCGCTCTCGTTATGTTGTCTACTCTCTCTTTGCACTCTTTCAGGAGTTTCGGAGGGTAACCTCTTTCGGTGAAATCCTGAATTTTCTGTTTTGCATTTAGCTCGTAATCCCCCGCTTCTGTACAGATTCTTTTTACTCTCAGAATTTGCGAGTATGGGATGCTGTTTTTTTGTGACGGGGGATGTGCCGAGTCATATCTCAGATATGTGTTCTCGTCTGTCGGCTTTATGTAGAGGTCAGTGTATAGGTGTCCCTGTCTGTTCACCTTTACTGTAGTATCTAGGAAGTTCACTTGCTCCTCGGAGACTTCTTTTGTAAACTTGATACTGTGATGTGCTTGGTTGAGGTATTCTATCCAGTTTGATAGCTCCTCCTGCCCGTGCTCCCAGATGAAGAAGATATCGTCTATGTATCTCCACCATACCTTTGGTTTGAGATGGTGTCCTTCAATCAGGTCTTCTTCTAGTGCTTCCATAAACAGATTTGCATAGGACGGGGCCAGTCTTGTCCCCATCGCGGTGCCACTAATCTGGATATAGTTTGTACCATTGAACTGGATGTTATTATTTTCCAGTACCAAACTCAGTAAGTCTATTAGACTCCTTGTGCTTGGTTGTTCTCCGTTCTTTCTCTCTTTTGATAGTTTTCTCCTAACCACCTCTATACCTTCTCCGTTTGGTATGTTGGTGTATAGGGCACTTACATCTAGAGTGCCCAGTAAGTCTCCTTTCTCTACATTTCTTACCTCCTGGATTTTTTCCAGGAAGTGTGTGGTGTCCTTGATATAGGACTTGATTTTCGGGACCTCGGGTTTCAGGAAGTGGTCCACGAATTTGGAGATTTTTTCAGTTGCGCAACCATTTGCGGAAACTACTGGCCTCCCTGGTGGAGGTAGTACCCCTTTGTGTATTTTCGGTAGAAAATATACCTGGGGTGCTCTAGCTTCCTTAGTTTTGAGGGACTCTCCCATTTTTTCGGTTAGTTCCCCATTGGTTACCATTTGGTCCAATCTCTCATTGATTTTGGAATTTAACCTTTTCGTCGGGTCATCGTTTATTTCCCGATATACCTTTACATCTTGTAGTTGCCTTTTGGCCTCTTTTACATAGTCTGACGTATTCATGACTACTGTGGCTCCCCCTTTGTCTGCCGGTTTGATGGTGATGTCCCTGTTTTTTGATAGAGATTTTAGGGACATACGTTCCGGCTGTGTGACATTTTGTCTCGTGCGGATCTTGTGGGTATTTGCTAGAGTGAGGCTCAACTCATTCACTGCAATAAAACCTTCGAGGTTTGAGGAACCTTGAGGGGCCGAAAAAGATTTGGTTTCTTTCAATTCCTTAATCAACTGAGAGTTATCGAAGGGTGTCTTACCTGTCGGCGTGGCACACTGTGTCTTCGCTGCTGCTGTTGCTGCATCTGGTTGGCTGCTACTTACCGTATCTCCCGCTTGACCGCCGGTCTTGCCATTGGAAGTGGTGTCTCGTCTACCTGTCAGATTGGGTTTTCTTTGAAAGAATTGTTTGAGTCTGAGATTTCGATGGAATTTGTCTAGATCTATTTTCAACTCTCCTTCTTCCACTGATTAGACGTCTCCCCAATAGACCCGCAGAGGGTTGACGGGAGAAAACCCAACTCAGAAGAGGAAATTTTACACGATATTTGTCAATGTTAAGCCTGTAGTAGTTTCTTATTAGGGGAAGGAGCATACTTCCTTTGTAGAGCTTCCACAAAATTTGCAGCTGTTTTAACAAAACATTGTTTCATACTAACATTAATACATTTATTTGCCCTTCAGAGATTTATACGTTCCTACCATTAGTATGTTCTCTATTTGGGAGAGACGGGCACCGAGCGGATGTAAACCTTCCTGCCCACCAGTCATGCACCACTCCACTTTCTCCTCCATAGCCTGAAGACGTCTCAGAAGGTTTTTCTTCACATCCTCCTGGTCTGTTCTTATGTTCGTTATGTCATCCTTTAGCAGCAGCATCTGAAAAGAAAATATGCATCCTCTCATTTAAGATGATTATCGTTCTGATAATTTGGATTAATATAGGGAGTTTCCGGTGGTGTAAGAATATTTGCCTATATTAAGATAATAAATATAGCAGATAATATCTAAGAAACTCATGACATAAATGTATAGTCATTGGGATCAACCACATTAAGTAAACTCCCTACCACAGTCCATGGTTGCACCCACATTTCTAAGCCAAATTAATCAGACTTCCAACTTTGAAAAGGATCTAGTGAGAGGTCTAGGATAGTCCACTTTACTGGGTGCCTATCATCTGAGGTACTGCTATATATTGATAACAGAAAACAAATATGCAGCAATGTAATCTCATGCTTTAGATTTGATGAAGTTTGTCAGTGTAATAAAGATAGCAAGCTTTTGGTTGGATATGGTAGTCTCTACAACTAATGAGAAAGTTGAGTTCTTTATAAAAAGAAGTGCATATAAATCACCACAAGAATATTGGTCTCTTGTTACTGGGAACATGTTAGAAAAATAATACATAATATACTATCAATTCATTGCCAATCTTGATATCTAAGTTTACAATCCAAATGATACCCTGCAAAAATAAACTAAGTGGCATACAACAAAATATAGAGGTTCTCTGAGGCTTCTCTACTGATACCATTTGATGGTGATTTAAGACTTGGGCATTTATTAAGTTCATGTAGAATATATCAGAGGAGAGTACTGCCAATGTGTAGCCTTGTGTAGCCTTGTAGGGTACACTGTATACCTACTTGGTTCAATGCTTACTACTGCTTAACCATAACACACCAACATGAAACTCCAGGTGGTAATAGAGAAACCAGTGAAAGAACCACTTCCTATTCCATGCTTTACCCCAGAACAATAGTCCTG
This sequence comes from Alentia gelatinosa, assembly GCA_950022655.1. NCBI lineage: Eukaryota > Metazoa > Annelida > Polychaeta > Phyllodocida > Polynoidae > Alentia > Alentia gelatinosa. Next base: position 5,468,222 of record OX465581.1, on the reverse strand, counting down.
TACACCTAAATGTTATCTATTGATATAAGTGACAGGAAAATATGTAAAGAGTGTGTGGGGATCCACTATATTCATATATATTTATATTCATGAAGATTATTGTATGTTTATCAGGCTTAGGCCCATAGACAGGAGGTCCTAAATTTGAATGTGTGAAGAAATAAAAGTAAGAATAAATATGAACTCAATGCAAAGAGAGCTATGGCATATACATGGGTCACACATGCTTAATTTCTATGGGTGGTCCCAAATGTCCATCCCCTTGATGTGATCATCTACAAGTATCGAAAAATGAATAAGCTGATTCTCTTTAGGCAAATTTATAGTTTTAAAAATATAACAACGACTCACTGAAATCAGGGTTTCCATACGGTCAAGTCGTCCTGACACAGTTGTGTGGCCATCAAAGCTTGCTTCCCCACTTTCTGAAATGCACTTCTTGAGGGTGTTGAATTCATGTTGAAGGTTGGCTGCTTGTCGGCTGTCTTCTGTTGAGGTGTCTGCCATCCCTCTGTCTATGTAGACAAGGAGGAGGCCAGTAAAGAAAATTATGAACCGGAAATTTCCTGACATAATGAAATCATATATGCCACAATGTAAAGAATGCACATTAATATTTCCAGAAAGACAGATATCAGGCGTTTGCATCCATATGTTCGACACTGTTGTCAGTTGTGTTGTGACCAGTGTGAACGATATAGTTCCTTATCTATGGTATGTACACATATCCTGAGATGCACTATGTCATGGGTTCCCTTATGATGATAAATATCATATCATTACTCATAAATTGGCTAAGTATATTTGAGGAGAACTCTGACCACATAATTAGATGGTGTCCAAAATAGTTTATATATTTGTGGTCTCCAGGAATATTTACCAATGTATGATACAGGGCCATAAGGATTGAAGATGTGGATTCTATCATATTGATCATATTTCTGATGAGAATATCAAATTCTTTATATGATTGATTTCTCAATGAAAGCATAGAGATAATAGAATGCTAAGGTCTATATTTATCTTTTCTTCCCTGTTTTGAAAACATTTTGCAACCAGAACCATTAACTAGTATTATAAAGAACCATTTATTTGTATTATAAAGAACCATTTATTAGTATTATAAATAAGGAATCAGTGACTGCCTTGACCTATTAGCTGTAGGTGTTTGACACTCTCCCTGCAGATCTTTGATCTGACCTAGACCTATGGTTGGAGAATTTCTCAGTTCTCACTCTTGAAGCTAATTTTCCGTGGTCATATTTCCTTTTGTGTGTCTTTTGAATAAAATAACCATAAAGGTAGACTTCATCATCAATTTTGTGAGCTATGGTTATTTCTTTGTTTAACCTACCAACTTCTAAGTTGGAACAGAGTGTAGTCAGAGGTTGTGGCCAATCTAGTGACAAAGTCACAGGTTGCAATATATAGGCAATTGCTGGGAGGTTGCAGCATGTCATTCTTGGCGAGGTGCCCCAAGGAGCAGAACGAGAAAATGAGTCAGCACACAGAGGTTCCTTGGCCTCACACCTCACTAGACCCTGAAGAGGTAGCTCACCTTACCACCCAGTCGACAATTTCTTTTTAATGATCATATGGATACATTGGATGGCCTTGACTTCATTCCATATTAAACAAATATCACCAACATTTGTCTAGAACATCGTGACTTTCTCCCAGATTGAGGAGACCACAGCTTCTACAGACTGAACTGTTACTTATCATTCTATGCATGTTACATGAGTGCATCTATTATTATATACCTATGACCGTATGACCCACACATACTGCCCGCTGCTACCCATGACGTATGTATAGCCGTACGTCACAGTGTGACGTACGGGGTATGTGATCACGTGACTAGCTAAAATCTCACCATTTTTAGGTATATAATAATACGAAAACGGGCTGACTGTCTTAGAACGTCAAACTACTTGGTAAAATTATTGATCGGATATATCCCTCTGCCTTAGACAACGGGATGTATCTGATCAATAATTCTACTGCATATTTTTGATGTACGAAGACAGTAAGCCAGTTTCCGTATATTCTTCTCTTTTTTATATGATTTATTGCATTTGACATGTATACAAGTCGTTTTTGCAGGCAATAGTGTAGAACATGTGAATGATATATACAGATGAGTGTTTATGTCAACAAAACAGATTATGTCACATTTTCATTGCAGATAGTCTGATTTTAGACAAAACTGACCTTCAGAATTTTCTTCTTGAAAATGTTAGTTGCAATTCCTGAGCGAGAGAGTTTCAGATTGATATGCAACTTAAGTAATTTGTCCTTCTTAGACCTTGGAATTTTCTTTGCCACTGATCTAGTAATTTGTCCTCTCTGGTTACGGTTACTTCTGTTTTCAGTTCTGAGATGAGATATATGCTACGAATAACTATCATTAAAAGCATCTGTCTCCTCTCCTTAGGGGGTTGTAGTGTGCACTTCTCTACCAGTGCTTGATTACTTATTAGCATGTTCACTGCACAAAATAACCACTTTATATATGTATATGCCCGGCGTATATAGATATGCTTTTGCGTATACAAGGTTGTCCTATTCCTGTGTGTATACGCCTCACCTGTAGGGGTGTCAGTGTTGGTGCAACCCCTACCAACAACCATGAGGTGGGGGGTGGGGGCGGCAGGTCTCAATTCTTTTTCTTTCGTTTTTTACCATGTATACGCCTGGCATATATATATCACGCAGATATATTTCCTCTCGTATACACCAGGTATGAAATACAGCCAAGACGTGTCCGTATTCAAAAGGAAAAAGTCTTGTATACGCCTCATATGCTGGCACGAAATATAGATGTATATATATGAAAACGAATTTCATATAGTTACAGCTGACTCATGCACTGGCGTATATAGGAATAAACTAGTTAGTTTCGTGCAGTGCAGTGTGGAAGCAGCAGTGATCCGCCATTGGAGAATAGCAAGTTCTTAAGAAGTTTAGTGTTGTTACTATCTCTAAATATTTCCAAATTTTTTAAGCTTATTGTTCATCGTTCATTGTACATAGTATGTAGAGAAATGGAGACCACATAGAGTTTAATGTAACAGATATATACTTTGTTTAATGCTTGTGAATTTATATTCCTTTCCTTCTTTTGCATGCTCGTTAAAATGTATTCATATGCAAACATGTATTGCTTGTACATGGATATAGCAAATTTTCAAATACTTACATAACATTATAAAGTAGTCTCAATGCACTAAGTGGAATTTTTCTAATTTTAGTGTGTTTTATTTATAATTGTTTTATGTTCAATTCTGTATTCTGTATCATAAATAAGATGAGAGGCATGGCAGCAGTTAGGAACATTTATTATCAGGCATAGACACATGAAATGTGACTGGAAGTATAACAGGGTACACACAAATATTAAAAGTTCAAGAAATTTAGTCTAAGGAAGACAAACGAAACAGGAAAGTTTAGTGTGGATAGTTGGGACCCAACTTGGTTGTGTAGTGTCTCAGAGAGCCGTCAGGTGGTGCCAGGAGTTACCAAGTGAATGCCTCTCGCATACTTAAATTCATATACTCGTCATAATTACATAAATCACTGTCTGTGACAGGGTCTTTTGTAAAACTATTAGAATATTCTGAATTGCCTTCAAACTATTAAAGAAAAAATTCTGAAGAGTTTCTTTAAGGGTTTATCCAGGGAAAACGTAATGTTGATCACTCTACTTACTTCACAAAATCAGTTACATTTTTCCTGGTAGTCTTACTTTGTATCAAAGAAATAAAAGAAAATCCAAATGCCTAATAGTTGTAGCTACATAAACTTTATTTGGGGTCAAATGATGTTACAAATTAGGGCTAAAAATACAGTACAGAATGATAGTAAGCATCTATTGATTCTGAATTATTGCCTCTGGATATACGATAAGGCCTTATGGTGTGTTAGTTCTTTCTCCTGATCATCATCTTTGTACCGGACATTGATATATGGTACCCTGTCCATGTTTTCCATGAAAGACCTTTAGCATAAGTTGTGTTACCATAGAGGCCATTCAGGTTGGATTGATGACATCTACCATACCACCAGCCACCATAGTACAAAGGAGCACAACTATCTGGAGATAAATCATTGTCATGATCTTTCGTGGAGAACTGAAATTCATCATGAAATGTGAAGGAATCCCCTGTAAATAAAGAAATTTGAAAGTCAAACTATCATTTGGGAGCATCTTCTTTAAAGGTATTCCTTTATTTTGATATACTTGATATTCAAAACATAACCAAAATAGCAATACATTTTTGAAAGCACTAAGATGTTGTTAGATTTGAGTATTGTCTCTATTTATGTTTAATTCACAAGAATCTAATCCAGTTGACTATGTCAAGGTCTCAGTACGATCAATGCTGATGCGTTACAATAATGAAAGAGGTGATTATGGTTGTGATGCACCTCATGATGCAATCATTGCAGTAGTACAAATTTGGAGGTCGCATTTTTATATTGAAATACATTATACATCATAATTTAGGAGGTTATTATAAACTTTTACCAGTATATTGAAAATAAAGTAATATTTTTTCCAGACATCAAAACCCTGATTCAAAGTCAGAATATAAAGTGATTGATTAAAGCCCTTTTATCTTTACCCAAATGACACTACATTTGCAATGCAAAATTATGCATACTATGAATTTCATTTTTAGACACCCTACTTTACGAGATTTGCATTAGGAGTAGTTTGGCAGCATATTATAAGTATGAACAAAGCAGGCTGCCCTTTAAAACATTTATTTAGGGACGAATTGCATTAAGAACATACAATGAGTAAGATAATGATGTATAAAACAGTTCATGAAATAAAAGCATAAAAGTGATGAGATTATATAAAAGGATAAGATTGTATCACATTGATGTTAAAAATTTGATAATAACAATACACAATTAGGGTGATGGTGGGTGGTTAAAAGATATATGGGCTCCAGCATCAGAATTAATCTCAATTTACAATTAATTACAATGCATGGTAGTGCATTGGGAGCTCAGTGGAAATCATGTGTAATAGTTTATAACAGTAATATGTTTGAAATGATGATTTAACGGTTAAATTACAAAAGATCAGTGATGATAACAAAATAATGATCAACAAACCAGGTGGTGTAGCGCCAGAGAAACCATGTACATATAGTTTGTAGTTCTGGGTTTCATCATCGATAAAGAACCCGGTGTAATCTGCATAGGCATATTCTCCTCCTGGACTTAACAGCTTGATCTTCAGTTGATGATCACGGCCTCTGGTTAGCTGATGCAGGTTGTCATTTCCCAGCCAGAATTCTCCGTTCAGATCACCAAACCCAGCTTTGTAATCTGCCCAGTTCCGATAGAAGTCCTCACTTCCATCCAGCCTCCTTTGGAACACCTTAAATGAAATTTCTCTCATCAAATGCCAAAGTGAGGTAGCATAAACCTGTTTACAAAGCAACGTTTATAGAGACAGGCACTCAGCCCTTTCATAGTGTGTAGCGTTGGTTGGTTAGTTTGATTTAATGTCCAGTTAACCATTGGAGTTTCTCACCGTTCTTTTACACCACGAGGGTGGTGACTGAATCTATGTGATGAACTTAGGTAGAAATCTCACCCCTACATATTTACCGAGGTGAGAGTTCTTTTAGTTCCCACATAGACATGGTATGAGAATGAAGTGTGTAGTGTAGGATAATAACAGCAACTATGTGGGAGTGGTTTGTCCATGTACCCTATATTTGAACCCAATTCTTATGAAAATTGTGATAGCAGTCAGTGCAATGTTAAATCTTATCGGTGCACACTTGGTTTTGCTGTTACTGAGAGTGGTAGCACCCCAGTGTTCACACTTATGTAGGCCCATCAACTGGCTTGCTCTATATGAAGACAGTGTTACTTTAGTTGTATCTACAAAAATGTGCTAGAATGTTTTGTCTAGTGATCACATGGCCAAAAAACCAGAGATAATTTATATATACTTTTGACATATAACTACAGTAAGCCTGTTTTTTGTATTTTTGGTTGCCTTAAAATTGTGAAATTCTACCATTAATCTATCTGACATATTTAATATGTAACTAGGTGATATAAAAGTCGTGGCTCTTGTATATATATATGTTTGCAGTTACCTTGTTTATGCTGTATATGCTGGAGATGGAATGTTACAAAATGGTATGAAAATCTAACTTAATCAATTCAGGTGTTAGTCATTGTTAACTAATTGGAAATTGGTATTAATTCCGACGCTGGCGCCCTCTTCTGGAATTTTTCCTCACTTGTACTACTACCACATCATGTGATCTCCAGTCCTCGCCGGCTTGTTGCACCCGACGGACGTGTTACACACACTCTCATCTATCGATATTTATTTATTTATTATTCGCGGTGCAAAAATCTCGACTACATTAAACCTGTACAAAGGAATGCCACTTCAGAGAAAGCAGCCTTGGTCAACGCAGAAAAAGAGAAGGAACTTGACGAGGATTATAAAATCTGTAGCCATGCAGAACGAAGCTATGCAAGAAATCCAAGATGGTGGGCCGGACGCGCAGAGGGGAGCTACCGGTGCACCAAAAAAGCCGACTGGAAAGGATAACGCGTCATGCATCAGGCAAGTGGAAGGAAGAGTTAATTCCATCGACACAAGACTGGACGGAATCGCCCATATGCTGTCTCAGCTCGTGAAGGACAAAACAAACACCGACTTGGGATCACCGGTGCCGCAGGGACGGTGCAGCACTTGGACCGCCGCTCGTCCGTGTCAAGCACAGGGCAGTGGCCCCAGGCAGTATATCAACACCCAAACCACGCTAATAGGATCGCTACGGAGAACAGCTACCCGGAGAGGATAGCCGACCTTCAGCTGCACGAGGAAGCGATGGATCGCGTCGCCCAGGCAGTGCGCCAGGCACTGAACCCGGAGGTAAAAGGTACTGCATTTTCTCCACACCATTTGTGTTCCGGGGGGCGAAACGCACTAAAACCTCACTCGATGATCTGAGTATACCGGAATATGTTTACGGGTTTATGCAGTTTATGAAGGGAAACACAGACGACGAAGTCCGTGATGCGATGCAACTGCATCTGGAGAATCTGATGGACGATGCGCGCACTTTCGAGTGGAGTAACGTACGACAGTTCTCGGAGGAGGTGTGTGAGCGTGTCTTCCAGGGGAAGATCGCTTGGACATCAACATACCAAATAGACCGCCTACAGACAAGACTGACTCACGTCTCATTACACCGACAAGACAAGCAGGTGAAGCAGCAAGAGAAAACAGCGAGACAACCCGGGATGATTGACATGCAGCCGCATGTTGCGCGAGCAAGGCCCGGACTGCCATGCTCTCAATTCCAGTCAGGAGAATGCCCGGAGACCAGCCATCATGTCGTGGGCGGTGTACGCCGCCTTCATATATGCAGCGCATGTCTGTCCGGGAATGCCGCTATGTATCCACATAGCAAAGCAAACTGCCGCACATCAGGATCAGCTCAACAACACCAGGCGGGGTTTGGACAGTAAATGGAAAAACCCGCCAGCGTTTCAAAACTAGAGTGTTCTATAACAGCGACAGAGTGCAAATGAACGATGTAAGTAACAGAATTGTTAGTACTTCTAATGTGAATGTTGTATGCAAAAAACGAGGTTGTTCAGGTGGACACTGTAGTCACCGACGCCACGTGCATATGTTTGTAAACAATGCTAATGTAAACACAAGAAAGGTAAACAGACCACACCGCATGCGCAACACGAGCTGCTGCCGGCATGTCACGGGTGACATATGCGACTCTACTACTACGAATAGTGGACCTATGGACACAGCCTTTACTGTACCATGAAGTATATATATTCGCAGGTTCCTAAAAATGTGTTTGAATCCAAATGGTCATTTTTTGCGGCACCCTACGCCGGGCCCGGGACCCCCGCCTGTCGGGGGGGGCTTCGGCCCGACGCCTCTCACCCACTCAGCCAGCTCGAGGGAGTTTGCATCTCTCATTCGGACTCTCCGACATAGGCCCAATGGACCAGGATGGCACGACCCTGGAGGAATCAAACTGTGCTACTCAACGCGAACACCCTGTCACCAGCACCCCTATTAAGAGGGCGGGGTGTAGTATCCCGTACCGGGAACCGAATCAAGAAGACAACCGAGGCGTAACGGGCCCACTCGAGCATCCAGATAACGCTTTGAAGATACATCCTAAGCAATATATGAAAATGGTTGTCAGACACTGGCCCAACCCTTCTGCTGCTTCGAACATCCTTTCACCTAACTACATGGAGATGTATAAGAAAGTCAAGAGCACGGGTCTGCCTAACTATTTGGTGGCAAAGATCCAAATCCCATCGAACATGAGATGTGAAAATTGGGATCTAATGCTGAAGGACTATCACGATAAAACCATGGTACAGTTCCTGCGATATGGGTGGCCTTCATCATATGCGGCAGCCCAGCTTCCAGTTTCAACAAACAAGAACCATGCAAGCGCAGAAGCCCATCCTCAAGCCGTGGAAAAGTTCATATCGAAGGAAACAAGCATGGGAGCAATGTTGGGGCCTTTTAAGGATGACCCATTTGCTCCGTGGACCCACTACAGCCCTTTGTTAACCAGGCCGAAGCCCGGTTGGACAGATCGCCGTGTCATCATGGACCTAAGCTATCCTAAGGGAAACAGTGTCAATGATGGCATCCCAAAGAACTGGTTCCAGGGATCAGATACCTCATACACCCTTCCATCTGTTGCCGACCTGGCCGAGTTAATACGAAACGCCGGCCGTGGTGCACTTATGTGGAAGACGGATCTACAACGGGCCTATCGCCAACTCTGCGTGGACCCCCTCGACTACCCCCTCCTGGGCCTGCGCCATAACGGTAACACTTATGTGGACATCTGCCCATCGTTTGGCTGCAGGTTCTCGGGGGGTGCCCAGCAGAGGGTGTCCAACGCTATCTGTTGGGTAATGAACACACAATATCATGTGCCTACAATGGCATATGTGGACGACTTCGTCGGTGTCCACTCCTCGTTCACACAGGCGGTACAATCCTTCACGGGTTTCGAGACCCTGTGCGAAGTCCTTGGCGTTGACATCGCCCCAGATAAGTCAGTCTTTCCCACTACACGCCTCACATGGCTCGGCATGACTTTCGATAGTATAGACATGGAAATCACCATACCACCTGATAAACTCCGCGCAATCATAGATGAATGCGAGATATGGAGGAATCTACGACGCGCAACCAAGACCCAGCTACAAAGTCTATGTGGCAGGCTAAACCATGTGAGCCAGTGCATTCCCCCAGCAAGACGCTATATGTCTCGGCTCTTAGACATGTTGTGCCAAGCTGATGAAGGACCAATCGAAGTCACCCAAGAAGCAAAGCGAGATGTACAGTGGTTCGTGGACTTTGCCTCTGAGTCCAATGGCAAAAAGCTAATCACGAAAGAGCGACCATCAATAAGCATCTAGTGTGATGCATGCCCCAGGGGGATGGGCTGTTTCTGCGAGAGCACGGGGCAGTATTATAGCATACAAGTCCCGGAAGCATACGCACAGGGCCACCACATATCACAAATAGAAGCAGTAAACTGCCTTCTGGCAGTCAAGTCCCTCCTCCCGCGGAACAGTAGGGGATATACTGTGAACATTCTAACTGACAACATCGCGGCAGCCTATGCTCTAACAACAGGTCGCACAAAGGACACTGTCCTAGCTGACTGCGCACGCGAAGTGGCACTGATCGAGGCGCTCCATGACATTGAAATTACGATAACTCACGAGCCTGGAATCAACTTAGTACTGGCAGACGCCCTGTCTAGGGCTCATTTTGATGATGCTAAAGCAAAAATCGCTCTAACTATAGTTCAGGATAAGAAGCTAACTAGATGTTCTACTGTCGAATTAAAATATGTCCTTTCTCCGACGTAGAAAACACTTTTCTCTTTCTCTTTACAGAGCAAGGCAACCCTCTGCTGGCACGACAGTTAGAAATGTGGGCAGCAGCTACAGCAGCTGGCACAACCGGGAACCTATATCGCCAGTCGGAAGTCTACGTTAAATTCATGATAGTACATGGATACAGCTATTCACACCCTACACCAACCCAGCTAGCACTTTTTATACAACTTTTGGCAAACTCCCTTAAATCCCTGGCATCCATACGGAACTATGTGTCCGGCGTGAGAACATTTCTTCGCCTTATATCAGCGGACATAGCAGTACTAGCTTCTCCGCTAGTCGAACGCGCCCTTAAGGGGGTCACAAAACTGTCGACGCATAAGGTCGCCACGGCCCCCGCTCCTTCTCTCCAGGTCTTCAAAGGATTATTTGACGCCCTACAGATGTTGGGGCAACCCGCGGCACCTACTCGTACCGTGCTACTCCTCGGATTTACCTCATTGTTAAGACAATCCAATCTCCTGATGACAGGCCCCATCGGGGCCTCCCCTCACACCTTAACACGAGGGGATATCGTGGAGGTGGATGGCTCGCTCTTAATAACAGTATCGATCGACGACAAAAACAACAAACTGCGGGCGATCGTTTGTGGTCCCAATACACTCGGCCACTGGCCCTCATTGCCCGGTCTCGGCATGGCGCAAATACGTTGAGGCGTTCCCGGCTCCACGCTCAGCACCCACATTTGTTGACAAGGCCGGCCGGGGCTTAAGGCCTGAGGACATTCTCCCTCCGTGTCGGAAACTCCTCAAAGACCTCGGTTATACCAACGCAACGGCTTTCACTCTTCACAGCCTTCGCAGGATGGGGGCGCGACAGGCCGCGGCCTCTGGCGTCACTGACGAGCACATAATGGCTCACGGGGCCTGGTCGTCTCTTCCAGGGCTTCGCGCTTATGACCCCCGCAACATATCCCAAAACACTGCCACAGCCATCTCATCTTCCTTGGCTTTCAACAAATCATAAACATTATACTCTATGTATATTTTACTATTTTATTCGCAATGAAACAATGTTTATTGTCTTAATAAAAATGTTTTAAAGGGCAGCGCACCTTGTTCGTAATTGTTAACTAATTGGAAATTGGTATTAATTCCGACGCTGGCGCCCTCTTCTGGAATTTTTCCTCACTTGTACTACTACCACGTCATGTGATCTCCAGTCCTCGCCGGCTTGTTGCACCCGACGGACGTGTTACACACACTCTCATTTATCGATATTTATTTACCCACCCACCCACACCAAGGGTTCTTATGTTTTTACTCACTATGTCATTTTACTCATTACTCAAATGTCATTTTACAAATACTGTGATGTTCATAATGTCTATTACTAAATTTTACAAATGTCTTATCTAACTTATCAACAAATGCTTTCAACAAATCATAAACATTATACTCTATGTATATTTTACTATTTTATTCGCAAAGAAACAATGTTAATTGTCTTAATAAAAATGTTTTAAAGGGCAGCACAGCTTGTTCGTAATTAATGTTATTTGGTCATTTGGTGTTCATGTTAGTGATTTTTTGATAAATGAATATGTATATACTTTAGCATTGCTTGTTATCAAATAGAAATACTCATGCTCAAGGTATTTCAGGTATACCATATGTTCCCCTTCTTTAGTCAGAGGTGAGAATATCTCAGGTAATATGATCTATCAGCACTAAGATAATGTTATCTTGGATAATGCGAACATAGTTAGTGGGCATCAGAAATTCATATACTCACAATCCATCCACCACCATCCAGAACTTGGTCACAGTAAACATCCATCTCAGTGGCGCCCTCTGGGTGAATTGTATATACACCTGATATCTTCCATCCATCCTCCAGAGCGGCTTTGCAGTCCCTGTGAACTATGGGTGTACAATGGTTATGTTCAGACCTAAAGAAGGCAAAGAGCTGTATGTACATGTGCTTTTATTGAAAAGACTAAAACCTAATTGCCAAATTGCTTTCCCATCTCAGAGTTCTAGTGAGAGAGGTGTTCATTGTCTCCTCCTGGTGGGGAAAACACACAATATTACACATGCGCACACCATGCAATTCCCTCATGCCTTCATTTACACTGGCAACGAGAGCTACACAAAGTTAACTCTGCTCAGGTTAAATAAGCTGCCACTTTGACCCAGTAGTGGGACCTGTTAGTTACTCTCCTACCAGATCTTTCATACTCCTTGGGGAGTGTGTTATGTCATAACCTCAAAGGCAATTTCCATTATCTTATTTCCTTTCCTGTGTATTTTTTCAAAATGAGATGAACATAAATCTTGGTGTCTTTATCAATTTTGAGCTATGGATATTTCATATTAAGTATGTCTGCTTTGAGAGTATACATAGAACAAAGCGGTGGCAACTGTGGTGTTTGGGGTGGCAGTGTGGCCCAACCTAAACTCTATAAATACAGCCTATTAAAGCATTATAAAGGGAACTATACAGAGCCCTACAGAAGAGTGGTGTTTTGAAAGTATAATCTATTTAAAAAACCTTAAAAAAACCAAAGAACACTAGGTTCATTATATATATTTAATGAAAAGATAATAAACAGGGTTTTAGAATGATTTTATAATCAAAATGATAATATAACATTTGATTTTACATCTACCAGGGACTAATCGCAAATTTAATAAAAAAGACAGTGATGTGAGGTGCAGAGACTGGAATTATTGGAAAGTGGCATAAATACAACAGTCTCAGGCGTATATATATGTATGACTGCAACATTGACAATTATATATTCTTTTGAATGAAGCATATACACCATGGAAAATAGGACTAACTTATTTACGCAAGATCATAGCTGTATACGCCAGACCTATACATATGTAAATCAGTGTTATTCATGCTGTGATTTCCCACCCACCATCACCATTATTTTCAAAATCTTATCGTAAGTATCAACTGTCAATATTATTATAATGAAGACACACCAATGACTAACTTAACCATATGGTATTGATAATAAGATAGATAGACGAAAAGTAAGCAAAACATTGAACAAAATGGCAAAATATTATGTGTATAGAACATGCTTGAAAGTTGTAAGAAGTTAAGGAATAAAGTAAGAAAAGGGATTCGAAAGATGATAACTGATAAGATTCATAAGAAATGTATTGGTGTGGACTTCACCCTGTGGTATAAAGACAAAGGCCAAGCTTTAATTCAGACTGAAACACTTCTTAGAACTGGACAGTCAATTATATGAAAACATCATGAATTGGGGATATATTATTAATTAAGGATTCTTGTGAGTGTTATGAGCTGGACTTTGATCACAGTTATGATTGTCATTCTATTTCAACTATCTCAATATAACTTAATCTCTGATTATATATTGATTGATATGAACTATGGAATCATATTCATGTGTGAGGAACATCAAGGAAACTTATTAATATCTAAGGATTGTAACAAGTAGTGAATAAGGGAAACTAAACTTGAAAAAATTGAATAAATCTAGAAATCTATTTATCTAGTCCTTAAGAGTGATGGAGAAGGAACTCAAACAGAAGAGTAGGTTGTACTCCTATGAGTCAAGAACTTTAACTGATTTAATGACTGATTGGAGGATTTGATATGTATGGAAATAACACCTGTTATTTAGGTATTAATTGTAGAGGGCATTGTAGCTCCTCAGTACCTCGCGTTTACACCAGGGGGTGCTACTGTCACGGGCAAAGCCGGCTACCAGTGCTCTACTGGGCAGTCACACCTCAGCCACAGCACGGGTAACATGTTAAGCACTACATTCCACTGGAGAGTGCCGTTTGGTTTTCTTTTTTTTATTTTCACGGGTGGGCCAATAGCAAGATTCGCTATGGCGACAGGAGGCCTTACCGCTGAATTTGCTGAGGAAGAAGGATGGAAGAACTGTAAAGCATGCAATAACCGCCACGCTCCACCCTTCGGGAAGTATTGCAAAAGCTCTACTGCGCAATACTCCGGTGACTCAGAGGGGGACTCAGAGGCGACCGACTCCAAGCCAACTGAAACCCCAAGAGACGGAAAATCGACTTCTAACAGAAAGGCCTTACTACTTCAAAAGATCGCTGCATCAAAACAACTTAAGCAAGACCTAGAAGAAGAGGAGTCGATTACCCAATTAGATAGGGAGCTAGAAGAGCTACAGCTAACAAATACGCAGCTACAACAGAGGGCCGCCATGACAGCCGCCGAGGGCTGACGGCACGCGCAACATGCAAGCCAGCTGACCCCCCCACCCGTGACGACAGGAGCACTGGGACGCGACCTACTGCACGCGGGACTACAGGCATCGGGCCTACCCACCTCCTCGTTAGGAGCAGGAGCAGACACACTAGAGGGCATCGTACTTCAGGGCATCCCACCCCAAGGTATACACAGAGACCAAGACTGGTTATCTAACCTTCACCTTCTTTCAGAGACCTCTAAACGGAAAAGATCTAGGCACTGGCTTAGACCCAATTTCCACCTATTGTCTGATAAGAAATACGAGGATATGTCATTCCGAGAATTATTGTATGGAATGCATTGTGTATTAGAGTGCCTATATAGGGCAAACCTCCCCACTGTAGCACCTGAGAGTTACCTGAGACACCTGAAGTTCATTTCCCAAAAGGTCTAGGAAACATATTCACGAGTGAAGCACTATGCCAGTATGAACACTCAGTAACGGGAATGATACTCAATGGCCGACTTCAAGAATACGTAGCCGCTGAACACGAGTCTATGTATACATTTCTTACGGTGGAAAACACTGTTAGCGCAAAAGGACTGAACCGAAAACAAGGAGGAAAACCCCGCAATTTTCAGAACAAATGCCCCGATGATATTTGTTCAAAATACAACTACAGTTTCTGCGACTTTGTATCCTGCAATCGCCAGCATATTTGTGCCTCATGCCGAGGATCTCATAAGGCCAAAACTTGCAGAACAGAGAGATCAAAAGGAGAGAAATCAGAAGCCGATCACCGCACAGGCTCGAATTGATGGTGGCGGGAAGAACCAGCAAACAACAGGCCGCTGGTTCGACTAGACATTCCTATGGACTCAGCTATACCAGCTTCAGAGACTCAGACCGGAAGTGAC
This sequence comes from Alentia gelatinosa, assembly GCA_950022655.1. NCBI lineage: Eukaryota > Metazoa > Annelida > Polychaeta > Phyllodocida > Polynoidae > Alentia > Alentia gelatinosa. The sequence continues at coordinate 5,453,186 of OX465581.1, read as the reverse complement.
CCGCTGGTCATAGAGTCACCTTACGCAGCAAACAACCAGCAACCAGCGACAGATCCACAGCTGGTTCCTGAACAGTACAGGTTTGTTGATATGCCAAATAGCGATTTGTTTACAACCAGCGGAAATGTCACGGACTCGGACTCAAAGAAACTGAACCTCTTGTATTTCTCTGATAAATTGTGCGCCTCTACGGACATCTATGACATTTATAACAAGTTTGACAATTATGTACCATTGTTTGATGCAAATGTTCCACATTTTGTAGCAGGTATTCGCTCTCAAATGAACCTTTATGGTTGGGCGAACATGCTACAAGGTGGCACAGAGGCGGTATTCGGCACGAACATGGACCCAGACACACACTTTATTTTGGATGGGATCATGTTCGGGCTTAAAATTGTAGATCCCCATGTTCTAGTACCAGATTATTTTTGTGAAAATTATCATTTCGCTTCAAAAGAAGCTCTTGTATTCATTGATGAGATTATTTGTAATGAACTTGATATTGGGAAACTGTCCAGAGTTGACAGAAAACCACATTGTGTACACGCCTTAGGGGCAATACCTAAGGCTGAAGGTGGGTACAGACCCATCACTGACGCAAGCAGGCCCAAGGGCACATCCATAAATCAGTTTATGGAAATCACCTTCAACCACTTTAAGTTTACCCATTTGGATAAAGTGGTGGAAGAGTTGAAGTGTGGCTCATACATGGCGATCACCGATTTAACAGCAGCCTATCGCTCCATCGACATTAGAACAACTGATAGAAAGTATCAGGGACTCAGCTGGGAAGATAAAGAGGGCAAGTTTTTTGTACAGGACAATTTTCTTTCCTTCGGCACCAGATCAGCCCCATTTATTTTCAATCGTATCACTGACGCAGTCACCAGGTTTATGAGGGCCTCAGGTTTTACATGCTTCAATTACTAAGACGACTTTTTGGTTCTGGGTGATAACTTTAATAGTTGTAAAGAGGCCCAACTATTCCTTCACAAGACCCTGAGGAGTCTAGGTTTCTTTCTAGCATACAAGAAAGTGAGATCCCCATCTCAGATACAACGATACTTAGGTATCGAAATTAACTCTGTAGAAATGTCCCTCAGACTTCCTGACGGAAAAAATTGATAAGTTGAAGAGGGAACTGGCGTTTTTTTCCGGTCGCTCCAGGGCGACATGTCACCAACTCCAACGATTATGCGGCATTTTGTCGCACTGCGCAACAATAATCAGAGGAGGCAGAACCTTTTCACGCAGGGTAATAAATCTACTCACAAATTTCCCTACCAAAAAGCGTTACATGAAATTGTCAAAAGGTTTCAGAGACGATCTATCATGGTGGACCCGCTTTTCAGAATGGTTCAACGGCAAAGCCTGCACCATTCAGGGGTTCCCCAGTTCAAACATTGTTCACACAGACACATCAAGTTATGGTTATGGCTGTCATCATGGCAATGACTGGTTAGCAGGAGCCTGGAGTACACACGAGGCTAACAATGACCCCCACAATCACTGGATAACCGAGACTTTAATGGATGTATCAGACAACATTAATGTTCAGGAACTATATCCGGTAGTAGAAGCTTTCAAACGCTGGGGCGATAGATGGAGAAATCAAAAAGTTCTCCTCATATCAGACAATACGCAAGTAGTGAGTGCTCTCAATACAGGTAAAAGTCAAAATGACAATTCCATGGCCATACTACGTTTGATTTTTTGGCTCTCTGTCCTACATAATTGTGAAATATCATGTTTTCATTTACCAGGAGTTTGCAATACATTTGCCGACGCCTTATCTCACATTTTAGGTGACTTTCCAATCCCTGTTCATTTCTGTTGCAGAGATATTGCAATTACGGGAAACACTAGACCGGAAAGCCACAGAGGTGCGTGCACACGTATGGGCAAAAAATACGTGGAGAGCCCGTGCATTTTTAACCTTCTGCGGAGAGATAATGGTTAATCCTATACCCACTTCGGGTTTGATTCTCTGCAGATATGTCATTCACTTATCTTCATCGGTATCATACAGAACCATTGACAATTATGTAAGCGCAGTCATTGCCCTTAACAAGGTTTATGGTCATGACATATCACACTTAAGGTCGGAGTTTACTTTTAGATCCACCATGTTAGGTCTAAAAAGACTCCTAGGGGACCCAACACCCCTGAGACCAACACTTGATGTATCTGAAATCATGGAAATGTTCTCATTTATCAACATCAATGATCCCAACCATCGCTGTAGATGGGCATGTATTATATTTAGCTTTCGCTCCTTATTAAGGAAAAGTAACTTGGTAGTAGACAATGATGGTGATTTTTCTCATGTGATCTTGTGAAGAGATGTGCAGTTTTACCCATGGGGTGTCATGGTCATGGTTCGTAGCTCAAAGACTATACAATTTCAAAATAGAACGCATGACATCCCCATAGCCTATTCAAAAAACCAACCGCTATGTGCAGCAACTTGGTTAATAAAACCACATCCAAGAAACCATAGGTACTAAAGATTCCCCACTCTTTCTGTGGAAGGAAGACTCTTCGTATACACCATTGAACTATCGCAAATTATTATCATTTTTGAAACACATGACATCTTGTATAGGAATAAGTACAGAGAGACTAGGGGTTCACTCTTTGAGGAGGGCAGGCGCTGCATTTATGCACCAATGTGGCGTTCCCCTAGAAGACATCCGCCAGACAGGGGATTGGAGAAGTATGGCAGCCTTGATAAACTTAGCAAAACCCTTATCAATCCGTATTAGCACAGAATTATTAATTTCTGATAGGCTATTTTCTTCTATATATTAAATTAATGGGTCTTGGGTGAATAAATACTGTCACTCAACTCCCATTCAGGTGTTTGTGTCATTTATATATATGTATAATTCCAAATGTATTCGTTGGTATCCCTCAGCTAGATTAATGTATGGAAATAACACCTGTTATTTAGGTATTAATTGTAGAGGGCATTGTAGCTCCTCAGTACCTCGCGTTTACACCAGGGGGTGCTACTGTCACGGGCAAAGCCGGCTACCAGTGCTCTACTGGGCAGTCACACCTCAGCCACAGCACGGGTAACATGTTAAGCACTACATTCCACTGGAGAGTGCCATTTGGTTTTCTTTTTTTTCTTTTATATTTATTTTCATTATTTACTTTATTTAATTAGGGGTGAATAAATACTGTCACTCAACTCCCATTCAGGTGTTCATGTCATTTATATATGTATAATTCCAAATGTATTCGTTGGTATCCCTCAGCTAGATTAATACACACAGCAGGTGGCACCTCGCAGGAATGCAGTTTCTCTATATCACTGGTGGTTTTTAAAACAACTCAGAACAACAATTTCTAAATGTTCTGCCCAGACAAGTCATTTGACTGTTTAACTGATTGAAATGCTTTATTTGTTTTGAACAAGAGCATGCAGGTTAAGCTCAAAGCGTGCAGTCTGTCCACAAGACAAACTGTGCAGCCTGTCAGTATTCAAGGGCATAAGCAGAAAGGTACATGTGTACAGGAATATGAATCTAAATATGTTTAGTTGAGATTCTGGTTTAAGATCTGACAATCCTTTTTGACGTTTTATAACAACTTGTCAATACACAGTTACTATTGATAGAAGTGGAGAGTAGATAACCTTGGCCCTGGAAAACAAGAATTGTTAGTTCTTTGTATTTAATTTACAAGGATCTACTAGTTTTGTTATTTGCAAATGAGTGATATTGAATTCATGCTCACCTTTCCGTTCCTTTATCAGATCGCGTTCTACAGGGGGTTTGAAGTCTTTGAAGTGTTCCTTAGGAAATATGAATCGGAACCATTTTAAATTGGTTTCTCCTTGGGATAATAATTCAATAATTAAAACAACCATAAAAAGTTTTATAAACATTAGATAATAAGTAAGAAAATACCTTTACAATTTCTATGATTGTTATATGATCAGGAAAAAATACCTTAGTGAGGCAGATGTGGCATAGGGTTGTGCATTTAATGAAATAAGCATGAACTTTGGAAAATTTGACACATTTTTCAGAATGTTATTATTTAGTGAAACCTAACATCACTCACATCAAATGTGTGCATTATGAATATAGACACAGGTTGATCTAGTCATAATATATGGGGAGCAACCATCGTGGATTTTCATTCAAAAGTTACATAAATCATTGTGTGATTTGTAGAAACATGCCACAATTCAAAACCTACATTGCAGGAGCCATCTATGTCTTTGTTTTGTGGCAACAGAATAACAAAAGTATAATGTCCAAGTTGCATGCTGATATTCCATGGAATTTGTTGTAAAAGAAATTAACTTGTGTCGTTCAGAAATCTACACAAAATCCTACCGTTAGTAGGTTCTCTATTTCAGAGATATGGGCACCGAGCGGATGTACACCTTCCTTCTCACCAGTCATGTACAACTCCACTTTCTCTTCCATAGCCTGAAGACGTCTCAGAAGGTGTTTCTGCACATCCTCCTGGTCTGTTCTTACATTGGTTATGTCATCTTCTAGCAGCAGCATCTGAGAAAAATATGCCATATAGAAAATTTGTATGCAGTATAAGCTGGTTCAACACTCTTGGCTTTTATCAAAATCCTAATTGCAGCAGATGATAGCGAATAATTTTGGGACTTAAATGATGAGACTTCATTGGAGTAAAAAAGTTTTATTTCACTAAGAAGGCATGCTGCACATGCTGTTACATAATTAGGAACAACTAGTTATAACTTGGTTAATACAATGAAATTATTTAACCCAATAAGCACTTGAAACATTGTAACATGATCAGTTAATGAGGTTATGTAATCTGATAAGCGCTTATCACTAAATAAGAGAGAGACATTATGTTATCATAAGATAAGATATAACGAGTTTGAACAAGACATATAAAGAGGTTAATAAGCACCTTTGAAAAGATAAATAACACAAATAGGCTAATTAGTCCATATGGAGCATAAGCCATCGAGCTGTTCAACTGTGGGTAGTAGTAGTAGTAGTAGTAGTAGTGCAGTCACTACAGAAACTGCCTGGAAGTGGGCATGGCCTCCGCCATTTGTGTGAATAGAGCACATTCCGATTGGAATTTTTGGTGGGCTGTGCATAAGAGCCGGCCCCCACCTACCACGATTCTGCTCCCGATTGGCCTTACGATGGCCTTCCCGACACCATTCCGATTCTATCGCGAGTTAAGCTTAAGTCGTGGTAGGTGGAACAGGTTTCTGCGATTCACTCTACGATACCCTACGATAGGCTGCGATAGAAAACGCCAATCATAGAGGTCACGATAACTTCCAACATGTTGGAAATTTCGTAGGCTGTCATAGCCTATTGGAAGTAATTTAACAGGAAAATCTCTTGTGGATGGAATAATTGGTGAATAATTATGTAATTCTGGAAATAGGTAGGGCGCATGTAGATGTATAATCGCTGTAAATATGATATTATTTGATGAAGTCTAAGTGTCTGAAAATAATAGTTTTATATCGGAATTATTATTCTATCACAGTTATATTCTTCGATTTGATTGTTTTAGTGTCTGGAAAATAATATCAAAATATGTTGCAAATACCTCTAAAAGAATATTCAGATTCATAAAATATTTCTAAAATTATAATATATTTCAATATTAAAACTCTGCCTGAGATCTAAATTGGTACACCGATTGAATAGTGAGGCAATCGTGACCATGGTTTATGTTTTTGGTCCTCCAAAGGCATTTCTACGCTCTACGATTTCAAACCATGTCCACGATTTGAAACTATCGGGGACCTCCCGATAGGTCGCGATTTGGGCATTTCAAATCGTAGCTATCGGGAAGTATGTCGTAGACCATCGTGGTAGGTGGGGGCCGGCTTTTACGATAGCGTTACCGATTCATTCCCGACACAACTCCAATCGTAATGAATGCTAATGAAGGTGCTGGTATCGGGAACGTATCGGGAACATCAAGAGCTTGGCGCATGTTTTTATGCTTACGATCGGGAATATTTCTTGTCGGGGTCCTATCGGGGTATATCGGGGACCTTATAGTAGTAGGTGGGTGCGGCCTCTGAAGATAAGCCTTGGTCGGCCACAGGCAGTGGTCTTTGATAACTGGAAGGGGGAGAACACTTGTCCTTGTCTGGAACAGGGAGCTGTTTCAAAAGTCGAGTGAGGTCTCGCCAGCGGCACGTCACATTTTGTAAGCGAGAGGCCGGCAACAGCGAGCGGCGCCTCAAATCAAAGCAGCAGTAAAACTACTACCAATATCCCATAGAGAGCGGCACCTCCACCTCGACAGCGACGCCTCAAGTTCCATTGTTGGCCTCTCGTTTTGGCGATGAGTACTCCCGTTTAGCACCCTCCCGACTTTTGAAACAGCTCCCTGGTCTGTTTTCAACCACCTGATTGTGATGGATAGGCCACCTGGTGTCAACATTGAGCCCCTGCGGCTTAAGTGACGGGACAGGTCAAAGGACTTATCTGATTTTGGGAGCACATTTGACCCTCTCAGAAAACCAAAGAACATCATTAAGACCACTGCCCAGATGGCCGCCATCCACGGTAACATGATGTCCAGGCTATTTTATAGAGTTAGTAGCAAGTTCGGTGTCATTGATTCCTTGGGGCAATCTCCCGTCATCCTCTTCGCCCCCATTCAGTATGAGGAAAAGTTGATAATTGTCTTTGAGAAGCCTCTCCTTGTGTATGTGGGAGATTCTGCTTTAGGGAGGAGAACTTCAGGCAAGCTGACAAATAAGCCTAATACCTAATTAAAGTTTGATTAGCCAATGGGAAAGGCTCAAGACCATAGTCTCTGGAGAAGTCTGACAAGTTTGACTTGCTGCTGGCTGGTGCTCCTATGTAGCCCTCCACTCTACCACCATGCTTCTCTTCCACTTTGTCTTTGCTTTCCCTCAGAGCTTCTATGACCTTACCCCCCCCCCCCCCCCCCCCCAAAGGACTTATCCGCCATTGAGGATGTTCGTTGTCTTCCTCGCTGTCCTCTGACTTGCTGCTCCTTCTCTCCGGTGTCTCGGTGAAGTTAGGGTTACCCAGCTTGGTTAGACCTTTTTGCAACCACCTGGGTTGGCCATGTGGTATATCCAGCTCCTCTACATCGCCTGCCATCATAATAACTGACACTCTGATTGTTATTATTGTCATTATTATTTGAAATGCAAAATTGCTGGTGAGTGCATATGAATCACCAAAAAATCCTATCTTTTACAGTAAATTAATGTAACTTCAATATGGCTCCCTGAATTCTATGAATTCTTAATTTTGGATGGAATAATAAATGTAAAATGCTAAACATATATTTTCTGAGGTGGGTAGTTCATATAACACAAGGCTTATCCATTGAGTAGATAAGTGATATAAGAGATCAATTCAATATGGCTGAATCGTAACATTAACATATCATAGCGTCCTTACGAAAAATAAGAGAGATGTGTAAAATGATATATATCTTTTTAGCCGGAGGACCATTATGTGTCCTTCAAATTTGGGAGACAGTAAATCTAAGATACAGATGATAAAAATTACATGATCGACCAATTAGATTGGTCGATCTTAAATACAATTCTGTCAGGACTTCTAGTTTTCCGTTTTGTTTGATCACACCACTCAGATCTATTACGATTATTGTACATGAGAACTCCTACCTGCTTCCTCCGTCTCCTCCATAAAAGTTCAAAGGTTGCAATCAATATATAGACGCGCATTTGTAAGTCTGGGGGTCGTTTTATTTTCAACTCTCCTGGGGACTCTCCTCGTCCACGAGGGATAGCTCCATTGAGGATAATTTTCAGGAGATCTCCTCAATCTCGTTCGATTTACCCTGTCCTCGGGAGGGAGAGAAATCCTCGGCCGAAGTCTCCTTTGAGAGAGCCCCAGGAGAAAATAAACCTGTAGGAGACTTTTGAGGAGACTTGAAAGAGAGGCTGTGTATACTGCAGGTGGTGGCACATAGTGGTATTTTTGGGAACAGATTTCATCATTTATGAATGTATGTTAATCTAAGTAAATAGCAAAGTAATTCTCCATCTGAGACCTCCAGTTTTAATTAAAATCAAAATAAATATATTTCCGATAGTTCAAATGAATTAAATAGCTTTTATTTGTTATTTTGAATCACCCACGACACCCCTAGACGTGTCACCAGCCAGGAGAGCTGCAGGACACTTTTCAGGAGCTCTCCTGGCCCCAGGATTGAAAATAAAACGATATTTCAGGAGACCTCCTAGAATCTGGCCCAAGACTCTCCTTCCCCGGGAGACTTTGAAATATCGAACCCAAACTGTCCTGGGACCTCTCCCCGGGCGCCCCAGGACTCCTCGGGCAGAAAATAAAACACCCCCCTGGTCCCTACCAGACAGGGAGCAGATTTGAGACCATGATGATGCAAACTTTCAATCATTTTTGAATTTTTTCCCCGAAAACTTTGGAACAAGAAAGCACAATATTCATATACAGGTAGTATCCTAGATAAATAAACCTGGACAGCAGCAGATTTTGTTCACAATGGGAATCCAACTTAACCTACTCTTCAGCTCTACCCCTAAGTAGCAATAATGTTAACATTGATAAATTCTCTGATTATTCACAGGTAGTTTCAATTCAGGACACAATTGGCTAACTTGAATTGGTTTGCCAACCAAATTCTCTTTTTTTTTGTATATTAACTGTTAGGCCATTTTTATGACGCCAAATAGATTCTTTAAATCTTCTTGAAGCAAACATTGACATGAGGCAACATCAGAAAAGAACAAGATCGTCTGCATATTGTATAAATTTCGAGTATTTCAGAGCCAAGGTCATTTATAGAGAGAATGAAAAGTAGCGGACCGAAAATCTTAACTTTGAAGGTATTTAATAATGCATAAAAATGAACAAAAGAAAAAAAGGAAGCAAAGCTAGGGTATGTACATGTTTGCTTGGTTCCATTTGCTATACTTAAATATCCACCATGCTAATACTTAAATTGCCGTATATACTGTAAATACGTACCGTTTCGTCATATGACGTAAATATATTGTACGGACCAGCGGTCCGTACACTAAAATACGGACCACCTTGCCATACACGTTTATTAACATATCGGTCGTTAAAAATTAAATGAATGATTTTTTTTTTACATTTCGGGTATATAGTAAATATATAACGTCCAACCATGCTTGTACTAGTCGCAGACCTCGATGATAATTTACGGTTTGTACGGAACTCGGCATAAATGCCTCGTTCCGTACAAACTGTAAATTACCATCTCCTTCTGTGAATTGTACAGCATGGTCAGGACGTTCTATATAAATATTCACCCCTTGATGCAGACTCATAGATAATTCATGCAAATACTCACAGACATCAGGGTTTCCAAGCGGTCAAGTCTTCCTGTCACAGTTGTTTGACTGCCAAGGCTTCGCTCTCCATTCCCTGAAATGCACTCCTTGAGGGTGTTGAATTCATGTTGAAGGTTGGCTGCCTGTTTTCTGTCTTCTGTTGAGATTTCTGACATCCCTCTCCCTATAGAGACAAGGAGGAGGCCAGAGAAGATGAAGTGTAAATTTGCAGACATGATGAAATCATGAATGCCACAATGTATGAAATGCAGGTTGATGCTTCCAGCAATACAGATATATTGTCAGTCTGCTGTTGCAAATGTAAATGCTAATGCTGCATATCTACATGATACACATGCAAGGCCAGACATGCCCTGAGTCATGTGCTGTTAATCTTCTGTTATATCAAACTGGCACTACTCAGAGATAAGTTATGTACATTTGACGAAACCTTTGAACAGATAATTAAGTCAGTTTCTAATCTAGTTTAAACAAACGCTATTTGCAAGGATATATAAGACGTGGCCACAAGGATTGAGGAAGTAAATTTTTTAGCATCTAAAATGTGACTTAGAGATATTAAGTCCTCTGTAGCTAGAACAATAAAGTGACAACAAGAAATTTAGGGCCTTTTGGCAATATGAATTACCCTTATTAATTACACAAATCCATGAAATATCTACTAAAAATGGTTATTTAAAACAAGGATATGCCTCTCAATTTATCTAACAAAGTGGCCATCCACTATAAAAGTGGGGCATGTGCTTTACGCTTTGAGATCATTCGACTAATGTTCTAGGAACAAGACACATGTTCAACATTTTAGAGGTGTAACATAGGTTGTGCCTTCAAATTTATTTAACAGTCCATTCATAGGGCCGTTTGAACAAAGTGTGATGTACAAGTTTACCTCACCTATCATTAGTCTGACAATACACATATAATACAACAGAATTTTTTTTTAAAGTACTACAATCATATCTAATAGTCCATTCATAATTAACAGAAGCCGGGCTGCAAGTAAAATGTATTTATTGCACATGGAATTTGAACACATTTCAGGTAAAACGATAAAAAGGATAAGAGAGATAAACGAATAGATATTATGAGCCTTATGGCAATAGGTAAAAGAAAAAGAAAAAGGTATGGGTGGGTGGGTAGTGAAAAATTCCCGTGCATTAGCAGTGAATGCAGTAGCAGGAATGACGCTAGTAGAGGGGTTACGTGATCATGTGACCAGTTGGATAAATTAGTAGAATGTTCGACTAACCACCACAGTGTTACCCAGTTATGACAGTATGTTCGATTACTACATAAAAGTTGGTACAGCCCAGCAGTAAATTATAGGCAATTTACAATTACTGTACAATTAACAAAAGCCGGGCTGCAAGTAAAATGTATTTATTGCACATGGAATTTGATAAAACATTGCATGGTAAAAGCAGATAAACACATTTCAGGTAAAACGATAAAAAGGATAAGAGAGATAAACGATTAGACATTATGAGGCAAAGAGGAGGCTAAGGCGGTTAAAGTATGTGGGGGGACCGGCTTGGGAACATAAGCTCGGAAACCCCCGACCGAGGTCCAGGCCCCGTTGGCCATGATTTTGCCCTCAGGCACGCCAGAAGCTGCTGCCTGTTGGGCTCCCATCTTCCTGAGGGCATGGAGAGTGAAGGAATGCCATTGTGGATAACCGGCCGCCCAGACTGCTGAGCGCACGACCGGAAGTATGGCGTCGTAAGGGGGCGCCGTTCTTGGCAATGAAAGCCGTGGCAAAAGGAAGCGCCGGGGCGGAGTAGAGGTATTTTTCCTAGGCCTTGACCGGGCAGAACGGGCCACGGGTGCGTGAGACGGGGATAGAGAAGTAGTTCGCCGGTCCAGCCGATGTTTTTGTAGAGCGGACAGTGAGAGTGAGGCCCTCGTCCGAGACGATAATGTCCCTCCGGCGGAGGGTGTGGAGAGAGGCGCCAATGGGGCCCGTCGTGAGAAGATTTGACCGGGCCGCCAGCAGGACCGGTCCGGGGATGTCCAAGGCTGATACCACGGTTTTGAAAATATCCAGCGTGACCGGCGCGGCCGGAGATGTCTGGTGAGAAGACAAACGCTGCGCGCCCTTGATAGCACGAGTCACTAGTATAGAGTTGCAGACTCCGGACAGAGGCCGGACTTTTAAAACTGTTCACCAAAAACTGTATGAAGAGGGCGAGTTAAGTCGGGGACGGGTCGAGGTAGTCGAATTTGTGAACGATCATGAACGATATGTAGGCTTGCATCTGGCAATGTAGATTCTCTGCGGTGCCAATGGAAGCTGCAGCCGTCCATGAACTCCGGAGGGAAGAAATGAGGCGGGGATTCGCATCATCTGGAATTATATAAAGAACTACGAGACAACACATACGAGACAACACATACGATAAGGGTGCTGGATCACGGCGAGACAAATTTCGATCCTTAACTAATTTGAGAGTGAGTTTAGCCTTGTCCTCGCACAGGACAGAGCGTCCGCCAGAACGAGTTGGTAGCCCAGTTTGTGAAGGACGCGAATAATAACATCGTACAACGCCTCGACCAGTGCGATTTCTTGCACGCAGGCGGCTAGAACGGGTCTCGCGTTCTTCCGGAATTAAGGGCATACATGGCCGCTGAGTTGTCAATGGTAACACGGATGATATGACCTCCCGTTCCGGGTGGTCTTAGCGACTTAACCGAGAGTAGGCAGTTGATTGCCTCGATATGGCTGATGTGGTATGCCTCCCGATACGCCTCCGGGAGGGGAATACTGTAGTAAGTTTTTGCTGTCTCGCAGAAGGCTCAGAGGCCCCTCGGGCAGGCATCGCATTCGATTTCGACCGAGGGCCGGTCCATGACAATGAGCTTTTTCCCATTAGATTGTTTCGCAATGTCAGCAAACCATGCGAGGTCCTTCTTGCATTCGCTATCCAGCTCGACCGAGGTATCGTCCTGAGATCTTCGTAGGGTGTCCAATAACCGAGACATATACCGCCGCGCCGGAGGTATGCATTGCGATATATGGTTCAGTTTACCGCAGATTGATTGAAGTTGTTGTTTGGTGGCGTGCGTCCTCAACTCCCAAGCCCGGCATTCATCTACGACGGCTTGGAGCTTGGTTTGAGGGATGGTGATCTGCATATCAATGGTGTCAATTGTAAATCCCAACCATTCGATATGAGTTGTGGGAAAAAAGGATTTTTCTTGGGCCAGCTCCGCCCCCAACCGCTGGCAGACATCTTCAAAACCAGCAAACGACCGGACTGCTGACACAAAGTCATCCACGTAGGCGAGAAGTTGAGCCCCACACCTCCGGTTCATCACCCAGCATAAAGGTCTAACAGAGCCTTTGCTTTAAAATCGCTTGGTCTCTATATCAAGGTCATTCCATATTTTATAGCCCCGATATTTTTGTGACTTTTTTGAAGACCCGAGGCCATTTTGGAAAGGTCCTTTTTTAAAATAAGTAACATAAATGCACTTCCCTGCCCTTCCTTTCATGGGAACATCAATGTAATTATTAGCCCTTTCAGATATCTACACATGTCCTAACTTTGAGGTTGGATGAGTTTGGGCCCAGGCATGGTTTTGCAATATACATTGGGCAAGGAATTTTGGTCTACACTAGAATACCTGTTTATGAAATCTACAGGAGGATGCTATTCATCATTATCAATAGCAGTACTAAAAGTTGTGAGCTACCCAACCAATGTCCAATGAAGGGAATACAGAAAATCTCTCCTGAAACAGATGTGGAATGGTCCTCTTAACATTTTGTGTTTGATGGTGTGTCCATTCCAACGGGGTCCCATGTGTTGGGTGTTGCATTCAGGGAAATGTTTCCTGAGTGTGACATGCAGCATATGGGACACCCATCGAAATGGGACACCATTATAGGACAGTCACATCAAATTGTCCACTTTGCCATTAAAATCCCCACTGAGACGTCCCTATATATATAAAAAAAAGGTATTGTTACAAAAAATAGTATTTTTTGGTCAGTGAGCCTCATGAAAAGCATTAAGATTCAAAACCTTATTGTATAGAATTGACTGCTCCTCCGAGAGTACTAATGGCCAATCTCTCAAGTGAGAGGAACTACCCACCAGTAATAAAGTTCTTTTTCCCCAACCAGTTTAAAGATGGATATAAGGCCCAACTTCTTAGGCCTACTCAAGAGAGGAGAGTATTCTACAAGGATTAAAAATAACAATGGTCCCCCCCCCCCCTCCATATCAATAATCTTTCACCTGTATGAAGTGAAATTTATGTTGGCATGATCTGAACCCTGTCTGTAATTAGGCTAGAAATGTAGTAAAGGCAAGGCTTAATGAGAGTAATTCGTGGAAACTGCTGTATAAGGATTGTCTAACGTTAAGGTTGTCTGACATTTTATCACTACGTTGTCCATAGTCTTAGCTGTTCTGCCCTTAGTTCTCATATGGTATACTCACACAAGAAAAAAAAATCTGGTATGCTGAGGGATTTAGATTTAGATTAAGATTTTATTAATAGAGATTGAACTGATTTTATAAGGAAACTAAAAGAATATCTATCTTTTATGAGAAATACACACTAGATAGGGGTGTTGCTCAACATGCAATTTTATACATAATTTTCAAAACACTCTAAAATCTAAACCATTCATCTGGTTTTGTTGGAAGAATGTATTTCTGGAAGGTACTTAGTCAGAGAGTAATATAGACTATAAAAAGAAGCATTGTTCTCCAGATTTTCTTTTGGTGTCTGAACCCAGGATGAAAGGGTAATCTAACATCCTCTGAAAATCCCACCCATAAAGGGCACCTTGTTCTACCATCATCCGTCAGGAAATTTTAAGATAGTGCTACTGTAGTTGGGGTGGGGCAACCGCTGTTATCACTTGTTATATTCTATAGATAATATTGAGACGAGGCTGACATTCCTCCATGGCAAGTCCAACAAAATATTTCTGATCCATTGAAAATTAGTCCCACCACCTGGTGTTTTAGATAGTGTCGGGGACAAGATGGCCGTCCCCATAGCACAGTGGCTATGTGCCCTATATCTCTATAGGGAGCCAAAGTGAACCCGCTCCAACCACAGATAGCCGGTCGCAAAATAGTATTTCCGGATATAGGCGCACAGTACTTAGACTATGTAGGTTCGAGATTATACGTCTCATTCTCCAATCATTTAGATCCAAATTTTTAATAAACTTAACAACTGTCATCGTAGTTTCAAAACAGAGACGATAGTAGTAAACCTCACTTCGAAAGTAACAAAAGAGACCAAAAACGAAAGTCTAGCCTCAAACCTCCATAGCTTTAGCACTAAGCCTCGTTCTTACTGGCCACCGGAAACGTTATTTTGTAGGTGGGTATCTGTGGTTTCAGCGGGTTTACTTTGGCTCCCTATGTTGCTTAATTTCACAGAAAGTAGGGGTGTTAAGGGTAAAAATTGTAGAGATAACCTATTTAAGTGTTAAATTTTCATAACCAAATTTGGCAAAATAAAAAGGGATTCTCTATGCACTGAAAATGACATGTTTATGGAAAAATTAAATATAAAGAAAGTTCTGCCTTTGAAACCTATGCCCATAGAAAATAACTTTGAGAAGGATAATATTGATGTATTCAAGACAGAAATTGGTGGCTCCCTTGATGGAGATATATAGATGTTCAAAGAGGTAATCAACTACTCACTGAAATCAGGGTTTCCATGCGGTTAAGTCGTCCCATCACAGCTTCCTGATTCTCTGAAATATGCTTTTTGAGGGTGTTGAATTCTTGTGTAAGGTTGGTTGTTTGTCCACTGTTTTCTGTTGAGATATCTGACATCGCTCTGCCTATACAGACAAGGAGGAGCCCAGAGAAGAAAATAAAAAAAAGGATATTTCCTGACATGATTGAATCATGTATCAATGCTGAATTATTTTGAAGTTGATGTTTGCAAAAATATGGAGATCAGGCATCCATCGGTCCAGTTCTCATCCCAGATGTGATGTGGTGAGTGCCAATCACACTGCTATATATATATGATGTAGAGTCATGCATGTCCTGACTGGTTTCCGTCATCTGGTTTCAAATTCTGTTTGATATCCTGCATCAGCATGAAGCTACTTTGAAAGTAGGTTAAGTTTCATACTTTCTATTTCTTCACGGAACATCTGTGGCTATCATAACAGGAAAATGGACCCTCCGGAGTACTTTTGGGCAGAGACTGTCATGCATAGTCAGGATAAAGTACTCAATGTGAGTTTACTATGACAACTTCATATATAGTGAGTTCTCATATATATGGTGAGTTCTCAACTGTCATCATCCTGTTCCAGCATCTAATGTTTGTAATTCAAGTAAAATCACTTTCATTTTACTTGAGACAGAAGTGTCTCAGTCAGTTTGTCAGCAGGATATATGGTTTCATGAAGAGAGTCCTAGATTCTCTGCTCAAAAACTGGTATTTTTTATTAGTATTTAAGCAGAAAGGCCTGAATAAAAATCAAATATGCTTTGTATCATTTTTCCTATGCCTTTAATAAAGAGTGCAAACCTTTTAAAAGAGAGTGAAAAAATGACTCATACATAAAATCTAAGTAATGATGCCAATAGAAATAGCATATATATATTTATGCTTTATACATATGTGGCATGTAGATTTAAGGCAGGTGAGAGGTATAGGGATTTGTGGGCATAAGATCAGGAGAACAAATTTTAGACTGTAAGAATCAATGTTAGAAGGGGAAAACATTCTATATAAGCTGTTTATATGAAAAAAAAATACTTAGATTTATTATATATCAAAGAAACAGAATCTAAATTATCAGGTCTTTGTGATCTGAAGGCAGCAGTTATGACAACATGCTGGGAACTCAATCTACATCCTGGCCGGTACAAGAGTAACATAAACAGGACATATGCTCCCCTCTCATCTAACTGCCTCTGACAACTCTTCTTTTTGTGATTTTTTTATCACCAAGAAGTGATTATTTACGTTTAGACATAAAAGGGGCCTGCCCACCTACTACAATTTTGCTCCTGACGGGCTGCAAATAACTCATCGGTGAGCTCTGTGACAAATTGAAAATACTCGTGGAGCTATTGTATAGCTCAGCGTCTATTAGCTGGGTTTTGTGGCTGAGCTCTATGATGCGTGCCAATGCACTATGTTGCGCTACAACTAAAAAAGTGTTAATCGTAGGGAGTCTAAGAAATTTAAACATGTTTGAATTTTATAACCCATCATAGTTGGTCTGAGGCATTAGAGCACTGAGTATATAAGCTTAATACAGCTATGATACCTGTTCGGATTATCTCCAGACAAAATATATAGTTATTGAATCGTATTCTATGATATTCCAGCTACAATCGGTGGGTTTAACACACATGTTGTCTCACTAATACAAATTCAAGAACACATACCATCACCCTTGAATGTACTATCCATCCATTATATCTGACTTGTGATACCCTTAGAAATATTAAAACCACTCATATATATACCCCAGTATATAAAATTATTAGCCAAAGATTAATATAAATACAATTAGGTATAAAGAGAAATATAACAGGAAAGGCAAGTTTGGCGGAAATATCAACAAAACAGGGTTTATTCAATAATACATTGGGACTTACCCCTGCCTAAACATCAAGATATAGATAACTAAGATCAGATAAATAATTATATATATTGAAGTAAAATTAAAACATGTGTAGATTGTGCAAGGTTTAACAGCAGAATGGCTGTTATCCAGGTGTTTCTTACCATGTATCCTTTAGTTACTGCACACCTGTAGAAAAAAAACCTCCTAACACACAACAACGGACAAAGAAACGCTATAATTAGCCTCCTTATGGGCTACGATTTTGGCGAAAACAACAGCCAATGTCGCCGACATTGTAGCCCATACAGAGGTTAATTATAGGACTTCAAAGTAGGTAGGAGGGCCCCCTTAGTGAGAGGCTTTCTTACATTTAAGCATCTTCATAAGTACATTGGAACCTCGAGGCTTTGGTTTCTCCACTGCGCGAAAACCACCATTTTATTCATATATAAACGCCATAGCGGAAGTGCATGTATCAGCTAATAAATTGACTTGTTATCATATAAATATATACGCCCGTATTTCACTCCAGCATATGAGGCGTATACAAAACTGTTTCCTTTTAGATACAGATGCGTCTTGGCTGTATTTCACACATGGCATATACGAGAGGAAATAACCTTTGCGTAAAAAAAAGGACAAGGGAATGCTGGGTTTATCATATGTAATTAATGAAATGATACTTATTAGGGTTTTAAAAAGATTTTATAATCAAAATCGATAATATAACATTGGATTTTCCATATGCCAAGGACTTAATGAGTAATGGCAAATGAAATATGCTAGAGTGGTGTCCTCAGGTGGCTGAGATTGGAACTATTGGATAGTGGTTTACGCCTACAGGTGAGGCGTATACACACGAAGAATAGGACGATCTTGTATACGCAAAAGCATACCTATATACGCCGGGCGCATTCATATGTAAAACGGTGGTTCTGGTGCAGTGCTCTTATAAAACCTGCCCCCTTATTTCAACTATAACGTAACTAATTTAGATAATATAATAGAACCCAGCAACATGTAAGCAGACACCCCACATAAGCAGACACTTTTGCTCAGAATGGACATTTTCCCTCTATTAGATGTTTAATTTAACCCCGCATTATCATAAGCAGATACTTCACATAAGCAGGCACCCCTCCTCCAAGGAACCACCCACCTTTCCAATATTTGATAAAATTTTAGGATCAGATTATCCTCCAATCTACCACACGACTCTCCGAGTTCCTCTGCAAATACTTAACATTAGCTACATTTGCATATTACTAATAGGAGAAACTTAACACCTCGTTTCTTGTGCTGGTGTTTATCTTTCTTGTTGGCTCATTAGTCCTAGGTTATTTGTGTTGACACATTCTTTCAATAGGCCTTTTTCCACAGGCCGGTGTCGCACTTTATCTGGCTGGTTACGCAATGTCTGCAGCCAAACATAGACATGGCAACGTATTCTTTACCATTGGATCACTCAGTATATGTGTGTAATACATTCATAATACCAGTGTATATCATTTGCAGAGAAATAACAGTGATTTCATCGTATTCTATGGTATTCCAGCTCCGATTTGATGTATCATACATGTATATCACTCCAATGATACTTTAAATATGGCTCAGATAACACAGGTATACCCAAGTTGTGTACACAATAATACATTGGCAGGCCTAGCTATGATATGCTTAGCTTTCTCCAAGTTAAAACCAAGATAATTATCAACTATAAAGTTTAGACAGCTCAGACTCGTTGATACAATACCCTAGCCTGTTCCAGCAATTTAATCTTTCAAAAAACAACAAACCTCCAATCACACCCACCATTCACACTCTAGGTGTGATTGCTGTTTGTCTCTATATGAATACCGCCAGACTCGCTGTGTTTGTCCGAGCGGCCGCGTAACGAGTCAGTGGGGTGCTGAACGGCAACACCTGTATTGTTTCATATTATGCCAGTCAATAATTACTTGAAGCTATTTCTGCTTTTTGATATAGGTATTACTATTTAAATGACTATAAAGTGACTCATTTCAGCTTTGTCCTGACCCTCCATATCAAGTATTAAATATGTTTTTCTTCTCTTTTAGCAGCTTTTATTACAGAAACTTGTACATCAAAATATCCTCTGTGATGAATGTTAAATATCCATACACTTCTTAAAAGTATAAATGAGTAAAGATTCTCTCATAATTCATAAAACAATATTTCCTTTATGATAGATACAGATTTGTGGAAGATATCCTGTAAAGTATTCTATAATGTAGGGCCTGATCAGTGAGTTATCCTAGTAGAGTCTCCAGAATAAAGAACAACTTAAAAAAAAAAAATTGAAAGAAATCTTGGTTCATTGAGTGGCCCTGTATGCATTTCTAAAGATGCTAACCCTGACAGTTTAAAAATAATGGGTAGTGGTTTACTGACTGCCATACATTCTCAATGGATACTTTGTATACCATGGATAATAAATATTTATCCTACCCCTAATATAAAATCCCATAGGCTTTGCATTGAGATTCCGTATGCCACGCTGACCGGCATACGGACGTTTGTATAGGATAAAATCAAAACCTGATTCGTTTTAATCTTGGCTCCACATGCCACTCCTGGAGTTTTGGTTCCGGATTTCACTCGGCTCTGCCTCTTGATATCACTACGGCAAACTCCAGTCTTGGCATACGGGAGCCAAGATCATCCGGTTATACGATAATGTCTTACATCAAAACTATATGCCTTTTCAATAGAATGTCCGGCTTTCTGCCTGTTTACACGTCTGACATAATGAAACTGGATTGTGGTCGGAGATGTCAGAGGTAAGCTGTCATGATGAGACAGGATTGGGATTGGGGATGACCCGAGGTTAGCTGAAATCATCCTCCTGCATCCTGCAGCTGACCCACTTGTAGTCTATACAGGGGGACGTATAATATAGAACGGATCTCTCCTTGTCCTCTCCTGGAGAGTCTGACACTTTATCCTACCCCTAATAAAAAACGCCATAGGTTTAACATTGACTCAGTGTATTTGACATAGCGTTGGATAAAATGTTATTTATGCACCAAGGTGAATAAAAAAACGGACCAATCAGGGACGAGATAACGAAAGTAGATCCGGCAGAATTGATAACTACTAACATGGATAATTACAAATATTCTCTGTTTATCGGTGAGATGGGGTAGGATAAATACGAAACCGAACTCAAGTTAGCCTTGTCAATGTTTATACCACTCTGGTCAGGTCTGCTACTCACTAAACTGGGCTAACGCCGACATAACGTGGCATAAACATTGACAAGGCTAACTCTCGTTTGGTTTCTACTAATTATTAACCCTTTAAGAACGGGTGACAGAGCTACTCCCATAAGGACGGGTGCTGGTGGCACTGTTTACTGCTCGGCGACAGGCACATTTTGTCAGAACTCATACTTTGAGTGTTTAATCATGTGATATGATACATAATCATAAATATTTTATTTCATACTAAATACGATGATACACTTAGATTCTGTAAAAATTTAATTAATATTACTTTATTAATTATTTGTCAAAAGCATATTCTAATTATTGGAGAAATGATGCCTCAAGGCATAATGTATTCTTATTGCAGTGATGCCTCTATGTAGGTAGATGGGTAGATGGGTGGGCAGGTAGATGGGTAGGTAGGTTGATGGTAGGTTAGTTGATGGGTTGGCAGGTAGATGGGTTGGCAGGTAGATGGGTGGGAAGCTAGATGGGTAAGTAGGTAGATGGGTGAACAGGTAGATGGGTAGGCAGGTAGATGGGTAGGCAGGTAGATGGGTAAACAGGTAGATGGGTAAACAGGTAGATGGGTAAACAGGTAGATGGGTAGGCAGGTAGATGGGTGGGCAGGTAGATGGGTAAACAGGTAGATGGGTAAACAGGTAGATGGGTAAACAGGTAGATGGGTAGGCAGGTAGATGGGTAAACAGGTAGATGGGTAGGCAGGTAGATGGGTAAACAGGTAGATGGGTAAACAGGTAGATGGGTAAACAGGTAGATGGGTAAACAGGTAGATGGGTAAACAGGTAGATGGGTAGGCAGGTAGATGGGTAAACAGGTAGATGGGTAGGCAGGTAGATGGGTAAACAGGTAGATGGGTAAACAGGTAGATGGGTAAACAGGTAGATGGGTAGGCAGGTAGATGGGTAAACAGGTAGATGGGTAAACAGGTAGATGGGTAAACAGGTAGATGGGTAGGCAGGTAGATGGGTAAACAGGTAGATGGGTAGGCAGGTAGATGGGTGGGCCAGTTGATTGTTTGGCAGGTTGATGGGTAATTTTGTTGATGGGTAGGCAGGTAGATGGGTGGGAAGCTAGATGGGCAGGCAGGTAGATGGGTGGGCAGGTAGATTGTTTTGCAGGTTGATGGGTAGGTTAGTTGATGGGTAATTGTGTAGATGGGTAGGCAGGTAGATGGGTGGGCAGATTCCTTCCTACCCATCTACTTTATTGAATCATACTGGACACAGCTGGCCTCATTGTTCTTAGTATCATTCCGCGCTCAGTGAGGACATTGTCTCTGCAATCACCCCTCCACTGGTAGGTGGTGTGTACGATAAATTCAGATAAACAACATATTATAGAGAAACAGGCTTACTGTCTCCGTACGGATAAAATACGCGGTAAAATCGGCGATCAGATCAACCGATGCCGGAGGCAGAGGTTCATCTGATCGCCGATTTTACCAAGTATTTTATCCGTACGGAGACAGTCAGCCTGTTTCTCTATTATTATATACCTTAAAATATAGAATTTTTAACTTTGCTACTGGGGGAATATTTGGATTTTGCCCCCGTACATGCCCCGTACGCCACATACATACCCCGTACGTCACCTAGGTGTCGTACGGATATAAATATGACATGGGTAGGAGCGGGCAGTATGTGTAGGATATACTACCGGCATCGGTTGATCTGATCGCCGATTTTACCGCGTATTTTATCCGTACGGAGACAGTAAGCCTGTTTCTCTATATTATTATATACCTATGCACAAACTCACAATGAATACCAGCTGCTCCTCGGGGTATAATAATAAAACCATACACCAGTGGTCCGTACAGTATTTTTACGTTATATGTCAAAACGGTACGTATTTACAGTAAATACGGCATGGGTATATAGTAATGATGGTTACATATAAGACTTCAAATAAGTGGAAAGCATGGTATTCAGTGAAACAACCGTCTACTGTTAAAATGTTACTGCTTTTGCACTCGATGTCATTCATAGCTTCTGTATTTTGTGCTAAGCAAAATATGGGTTAGAGTAGTGCATGTAAATTTCCAGCCTGGAGCACTGTGGAAATAGGCACTACTTGAGCCTACATTACCTCCAGAATAAAGATGAATTTTAAAAAAATAAAAAATTGTATTATGGGAGTCTCCATAGTAACAGATCCAGCATGTATCTCAATGGGTACCACAAGGATCGATCTCCGAGCACATGTTAGGTTCATACTAGCTTTTCGAATGCGGGAGCGGAGAACAGAGGATGTGTCTGGAGAGCGAGCAAAGCAATCGCCTTGGTAACAGATCCAGCAAGTAACACAACGTATACAACGTCTTAGACGGCATTGTTTTGTAGAGTGAGTGGTGTTCTAAGGGCGATTAACCCTTTCACTACACCACACAACACCAACTACACGCCCTGAAATACGCTGCGGCAGTGCCATTTTCACCTCTGTAGAATGACTACATTATATCACACCTCCATGGCAATCCCAAATAATTAGGATGTGATATAATAGTAATGGTATTAACTATGATACAGTTTTACATAAGTCAGACAAATATTATACAAATATTTGCATTATTTCATTAAAAGAAATAGCAGTTACTCGAATTTCAGAAATGATGCCTCAAGGCATCATAGCGTACTATGCCTGGGAATGCCTCCAGGCATCATAGTGTAGCTAAAGGGTTAAGGTAAATTCTGAACATTGTAACACATTGTAAGGTATATAATAATAGAATTACAACGTTAGCGCTCGAATATTGGAGCCGTACAGCTCGGTTAGGCTCACGGCTTCGGTGAGTAATATCATAAAACTGGATGAGTTTTAATCTTGGCCATCGTATGCCACAACTGGAGTTTGGCATATTGACTTCATGAGGTGAAGCTGAGTGAAGTCTGGAGCCAAAACTTCAGGAGTGGAATGCGGTGGCCAAGATTAAAACGAATCAGGTTTTGATTTTATCCTACCCTATCTCTTCTATTTTGGAATATTACGTGATAACAATGCTGTATGCCACTAGTGGCATAAAAAAAACCTGTATGCCAGACAGCTTGGCATATGGAAACCCAATGTTAAGCCTATGGGATTTTATATTAGGGGTAGGATAATACCGTGAGCCTAACCTCGCATATTTGAGCGCTAACATAGTAATTCTATATTACTATACACCTATGGCCGAGGATGTATGAAATACTGCCCGCTGCTAGGGGTGCAGTATAAATAATGTTCACACCTGCTGTGACAGCGGGCCATAGTGAATGGCAGTGGCTTTCGTGGAGTAGATAGTTTGATAAAACAGGTTTTCAAATGAGTAAGAGGTATATAGTAATAAGAAAACGTAGTGACTGAGCCCGTACGGTGTCGCTTCTCAGTCATTTGATGAAAAAATATGGCCCTCCCGCCACCCTCATTCCCAAATTGAGCTATATTTTTTCATCAAATGACCTTGAACAGCCACCCGTATGAGCTCAGTAACCATGTTTTCTCATAGTATTCACCCTTCTGTGTGTTTTGATATTTTATGCGAAAACTCCCATAACTCTAGGGGGAAGAAAACAAACAGGAAACACAAACCCTCAACCCTACTCGTATCCCTAACCCTTTATCCCAATCCCTGACCCTATATTCCTATCCCCACCCCTACTTCCCTACCCCCAACCCTATATCCCTATCCTAACCCTACTTCCCTACCCCCAACCCTATATCCCTATCCTAACCCTATATCCCTATCCCTAACCCTATAACCCTATCTCTAACCCTATACTCCTATCCCCTACCCTATATCCCTATCCTTACCCTATACTCTTATCCCTAACCCTATACCCCTATCCCTAACCATATATCTCTATCCCTAACCCTATAACCCTATCCCTAACCATATACTCCTATCCCTAACCCTATATCCCTATTCCCTACCCTATATCCCTATTCCCAACCCCATATCCCCATCCTAACCCTATTTCCCTATCCCTAAACCTATATCCTATCTCTTACCCTATATCCCTATCCCTAACCCTATATCCCTATCCCAACACTATATCCTATCTCTAACCCTATATCCTTATGCCCAATCCTTTATCCCTGACCTTACCCCTTCCCCTAATACCCTAACCCTAACCCTAAACCGAAGTGGAATTATTTTCCAAATGTGATCTTTCTAAAAGTTAACCAGTCAGAACTTTTTTTATGAAACTGTCTTATCCTCATAAGTATCTAAAACGGGTCAACTTCATGGGTCGTTTTGGGTCAGGTTCCCTCTCTGTTTCTGTCGAATATATTTCAGGGATGCCAGTTTGGGTCAGATAAAAACATTGAGATTTTTTCCATTGCATACAGAGTTTATGCATTACATACACATTACAGTGGGGAATCAAGGGATCAAGGGAAAGCTCAAGTTTTTACTTGGGTCGGTGGGGAGGTTCAGAGAAGGATCATGGGCTGTGGCTGAAATGGTTTATTTAACAGTTGGTATGTCAATATTACACGAGAAAAAATATGTTTATATTCTGAAAATAAAAACAAGAATTTCAATCGAAATATTGAAAACTGGCATCCCTGAAATTACAGAGATAAAGTAACCCTGTTTCTGTATATTACACACCAGAGGGCAGCACCAGACAGTCCGAAGGGGCGTAAGTCCCACACACACTTCACTCACCTCCACTCATTAAAGGCATATCCTACAATTCACAATGGCGCCACCTGGTGATTTTCAAATAATGTCAATTATTAGTCAATACTGGTTTTTTTTGGATTCGCTCTAATTCTACATGAGTAAATTTAATGTTTTGTAATGTTTATCAAATCTTAAAAGGTAACATAGGCCAATCTACATTTGCATGATTTACATAGGAAATGTACTGAAAAATATGTTTTTTTCAATTCTTTCAAAAACAAGGACGGAGACCTATAGTTTTTAATAGCTGAATGGGTAGTACTATATATGTACTATATTCTGTGAATGTTTGAGAAAAATGAGATGGGTTTTATTATGTGTATACATACTATTTAGAATTTTTATATATTCTAATATAAAATGATCATAATATTGATCTATATAGATCAAAAACTAGCACGGTGACCCCCAATTTTTAAGTCAGATATGTGCTCCATAACACTTGAAGATCATCATATTAATTTTTTAGGAAAATTACATGGGTTTTAATTTTCAAGCAACATTTTGTGATATGCCTTTACTCACACTTCACCCACCTCCCCTCACTAAGACTCATGTCACACACACTCCACCCACCCCCTCTCACTAAAGACGGGCCCCCACCTACCACGACGGTCTTTGACATACTTCCGAATGGCTACGATTTGAAATCGTGGCCTTTCGGGAGGTCCCCGATAGCTCCAAATCGTAGACATGGTTTGAAATCGGAGAGCTGTGAATCATACTCGCTGACCACGATATCTTCCCTATAGGCTACGATACCCTACGACAGGCTACGAAATTTCCAACATGTTGGAAGTTATCGTGACCTCTACGATTGGCGTTTTCAATCGCAGCCTATCGTGAACTGTCATAGACGGAATCGCAGAAACCTGTTCCACCTACCACCTCACGATAGAATCGGAATGGTGTCGGGAAGGCCGTCGTAAGGCCAATCGAGACCAGAATCGTGGTAGGTGGGGGCCCGTCTTAAGACTCATGTCACACACACTTCACCCACCTCCCCTCACTAAGGCTCATGTCATGCACACATTCTCCCCTCACCAAGCAGGAAACAAAGAATGGCGGGAGAGAACTGGTGTCAGAATGGGGGGGGGGGGAGCAGGGTGTCACCCCCCCCCCCCCTGGCACCTTTACTGCTGGGCCAAAAAGTCAGGTCTTTTTGCATTTGAAAATGTCAGAAAAAAAATGACAAAGTCTGAGTATTTCGCATGTAACTAGCGACTTCGTCACGCCATAGTGGCTCCCCCCTTTTCCACACACACACACGCCTCCGTATTAGCAGAAACATACCAAAGTACCTGTGTCTCCACTCTGTTCAGACTAATGTAGTTTAGCTCTGACGGCCAGTGTAGGTGCAGAGCTGCCTGAGACTTCCTGACGGTGGCTCCCTCTCTCGGGTGCAGTTCCCACTAAATATACCATCTTGAGACTTTAAAAAAATAAAAAATTTATTGGACACAATTCAACAGTACAGCGTTGGTTTTAAATTGCGACCACCTCTTGAATAATGCTTGGTATCTCAATCCGTGGATTGCTAAATATATACACAGTTTGGATGAAATGAGTATAACATATGATTGAAGATGGGAGGTACATATAATAACAATAGTTGTAGTATGCTATGCCTACTGAGTGTCATTCTTACGCAATTTTTAGAGATTATGCAATTATGCTATATAGATTTCTCTTTGATCAGAACTTACATAACCTGTCAGATTTGAGTCTTTGACGGTATGTCAGGGAGTGACTTCAAATGTCGTTTGAAAGATAATTTTGATTGACAAGTTTTTAACTCCTCTGATTGTTTATTCCATAATACTTTTCCTCTGTAGCATAGTGATTTTCTATCAAATTCTGTGTTGGGCCTTTTTAACTTGAACAGTAGCTTGTTTGAGGATCGCAGTATTTTCACCATTTAAGTTTTCACCGTCTAAATTCAGATTATTCTCACCAAGACTTATGTCTATGTCTCCGGTAGGCTCAATAGGACTCCTCTCACGTGTATAGACCCTCCTCATATAGGTTAATGTCAGTTCAGACCTTCTCCTTTCAAGCATCGGAATATTAGTCTTAGTGTGTAGCTCTTCGACAGTGTGCACCATGGCACGATCACCTACTTCAATCCTCAGGGCTCGGTTCTGGAGCCTTTGTAACTTAGCCAGCCAGGTCTTACTGCCACCCCCCAGCAAAATACAAGCGTAGTCTAAATTCGGCAGTACAGCCATTCTGTATACTTTCGATGCTACTTTCGCCGTCATAAGGTAACGATTTTTACTTAACAGGAATAGTTTGTGTGACACTTTTTTGTAGATATGTCTGCACTGCTTATCCAGATTGAGACACAAATCTAATTGCACTGAGACTTTACACTGAGCTACAAAATATTAGCCTGGTAGCCTGGCCTAGTTAGACTATAGGCCAGGTAACGGGTTGCAGTTTCGTGGTGCATTATTGGTAACGCCTCCATTTTTCTGTTGCATTGTGGGATTGGCAGACCACCAGATACACTGGATTTAATTTAGATTCTGGTAGACAATTCGACACACTGCTGAGCGTTGCTTTACCTCCCCACGTTAATTGGTTAATGAACATTAACTAATTAACCCAATAGATTTATATTAATATTTATGATTATGATTCCTACGAAATACCTTACTTGGTGAATTGAAGATCTACGAATATTCCTATTCTATTGAATAGTTAAAAAAATATCCGCAAGTAGTCGACTCTGTCTGAATTTAGAATATTCTGGATAGGGTTCAATGATTCAAGCCTAATCCGCCGCACTCTGCACCATAGCAGAACGGTCGGTTAGTTCCCCTACTGTCCACCAGACGTCTTTGACGACTGGCATGTAGTCAACTATAATCCGTATTCTCCTTGAGATCCCCACAGTTCCATACTTTAGAGTTCCTCAGTCTATAATCTATCTTTCTACCTAAATTACATTACCACTTCCATTATCATATCATAACTATATTAAATAACAAGCATTACTACCAGAACAATAGATTTACACCATTTTTTCACAATAAATAGAAACTAGGAGCAAATGTTATTTCCATTTTAATGGAAGAGCGCGGTATATCTAAATCATTTCATCAAATAGAAATAAGAATATTTCAATAAACCCAGAGAATGGATTTAATAGTTGTTCTCAAGTATCACCAATAGGAATATTTATCATGTTATAGAAATCTACATGTGTCAACAGATGGATCTAATTATCCCATTCAACTTGTCACCCTGACTCGTCACGGTTGTGACTGAATTTTTCAATGAGGATCTTGATCAACTGCCCTACTTCTCTGGCTAATAGGTCAGCTATGCCACTCAGCTTGCTCTCTGATAGCCCGTTGGTGCTTGATGCACTCATGTTTGTTTGGCTTGAGGGTACTTCTTTTGGAGTACAACTAGTGCTCTTAGTCCTCCTACAAATGTTTGTTTTCCCTTTCCTTCTATGAATTCTTTTGACATCCATATATTAGGCACTATCATCATGGTCCATTGAGATGATTTCTCCAGGTTGACAATCAGCCATACTGTTAGATACAGTCAATCAAATCAATATTCACCATTGGTACTCACACCTGATTGTTCACAGGTCAGTGTTTCAGCGTTTCAGGGTTTTTCGACTGAAGTACTGATCGTTTTTTTTACAATTATCGCACTCAAAATGCCATAATTTTCCTTTTTCTGTGATCTTGAACCATTTATAGAATCCTGGTTTTCATCTTGGGTATTTTATACATTGTAAATATGTGATTTCTGTTGATTTGCTACCCTGCAGCATACACGCGATCACAAGGTTACTCAGCCATGAAAGTTCTATTAAAAGGAACCAAGTCAGTAGTGGGACAGGGCGTATGGTAAGGATTGATACTGGACCCCTGCTCATCTAACTAGGCCTTTATAGTTGGAACATTGATAGTAAAGTGTTAGATTCTTTACAGTAAGCTGAAACCCTGTGTGAGCTTTCTAACCTCTAGATGACATATATGAGCGCATTTTCCCGCGCTCAAAAACTATGTTTTTCATTATACTCTGTGGGGATTCGATAAGGAACTCTAGTAACTTGTATCTAAAGGTTACCAAGTGACACCCATACAACAAACAGACGCCATTGTGGCAATAGTCTCGTCCCCTTGGGCTTTATAGTGGTATTATACCTCGTCCTATAGCGCGCACACTCCCCACTCAGGCTCGGACAGAAAGAGTTAATCTGACCAACCCCTATATCGTAGAAGGGGTCGGTTGCCAAACTACTTGAGACTTGTACTACGCGAAGCCAAGACTCGTACCAGAGTAAATGCTTGGAGGTGGTGGCCTAAAACCACTTAGAGGACTCGATGATGAAATCCAGCGTGATTTAGGGACTAGCAAACCATGCGCCATCTTTGAATTGCGGAGGCTGTCAGAGGCTTGTCTCAGGCCAAGGAGATTGGAAAACTACAGCATTGAATTTAGATGTCAACATGGCTAGAAATATATCATAAGAGAAAAAGTGTATCTAGGTATCATAGCTAGAAAAAGAACAGCAAGTTTGATTTTTATGCACACGAGAATCTCACTCTCGTGACGTTTCACTCTCCATGGACATTTCTGGTTCTGTCTTTCATTATGTGGGAGAGCAACTCCAAGCTGATCCTGTGGAAATCGTGCCTTTTTATATATGTCCAAGTGTATGTGCGAGGCGGTCACATTTTCATTTCATACAAAAAATAAAGATTATTCCATTTTGTACACGAAATGAAGATATGTACCTGTGAACTGTTCATTTGGTAATGTTTCCTTTTCGTACATGAAATGAGATGTAAATTTCGTTTGAAATGCTCTCTATAATGATGTGTATTTAGTGGAGAGAATGGATGAAATATTATATAGAACTGCATCGAGAATCGTATAAATAGACATACTCCACGAGTTTGGATGGGCCGCGATCGTCATCGAGGCGAAGCCGAGTGACAATTATGGCACAGCCAAATGAGTGGAGTATTGTCTATGTTATGATTCAAGTGCGGTTCTGGATTTATCCTACCCCTTTATATGACATTAAATATCATCACAACTTCAGAATAATCAAAATATACTTAGCAAATTCACTACGCCACAGCCGTGGCGTAGTATTGTCACTTTACCAGGGTGATCGTTGAGTATATTTTTGTAATGTTATTCCTATGGCTAAACTTGTACCAGGGGTGAGATAAGTATGAAGGGCAAACTTTGTTTCCATGTATGCTGTGTACTATCAATGATCGTTATGACTGACACAACAACTCTAAGAAGAAGTCAACATGCGGAAATATCTTTAATGATTTATGACATACAGTGTACAATAAGAAGACTTGGCTCGTCACTTTTGGACAACATTCATAGTTTTATAACTGTGGGTAAGATACAGCCTCATTGGCATTCAGGGAGCTGTTTCAAAAGTCAGGAGGGTGCTAAACGAGAGTACTCACCGCCAATGCGAGAGGCCAACAATGGAACTTGAGGCGTCGCTGTAGAGGTGGAGGTGCCGCTCTCTATGGGATATTGGTAGTAGTTTTGCTGCAACTTTGATTTAAGGTGCTGCTCGCTGTTGCTGGCCTCTCGCTTACAAAATGTGACGTGCCGCTGGCGAGACCTCACTTGACTTTTGAAACAGCTCCCAGATATAAACTCACACAATCAGTGTATCGTAGTTCACATAGACTTCACAATGGACCAGCACTGTCTGTGCATGTGTCAAGAGAGGAATGTGCCACAGGGACCTGTTTCACTAGTTTTGTGACATGTCTAAAAGGTGTCTCTAACACCATACAGACAGATTGGGGTTCACTAGTTTCGGGACAACACATGTTGGTGTTACTTCTGCTTGTCGCGAACGGTAAGTTGCCAACTGTGACACTATCATAAAACCGGATGAGTTTTAATCTTGGCTCCCGTATGCCACGACTGGCGTTTGGCGTAGTGATATCACGAGGTGGAGCCGAGTGGTATCCGGAACCAAACTCCAGGAGTGGCGTACGGAAGCCAAGATTAAAACGAATCAGGTTTTGATTTTATCCTGCCCCTCTCTACAATATTTCAATATCAAAATCATGAATGAAAATCATCAAAATTCCGTATGCCACTAGTAGCATACAAACGTCCGTATGCCAGTCAGCGTGGCATACGGAATCTCAATGTTAAGCCTATGGGATTTTATATTAGGGGTAGGATAAAACATGCGACATTATATGTGACATGCGTTATGAAAGGTGACTTCATTTTGTCCGTTCTTGCTTGCACTGTTGGTGCCGCTTCTCATGTGTGTCTAGCGCTTTTGTCACGAAACTATTGAACCAGGTCCCTGGTGTCTCCTCCATGAAGTTCACCAAAATAAACTTGGGCTGATTTCTTTTGCCGCTACAGTGTCTCCTCAACTACCAATTAACAAAAATACACCTGGGCTGATTTCTTTGGACACTTCATCATCTCCTCCTCCTCTCACAGCTCACCAAAATACACATAAATAGAAAACTATTTCTTTTTTGAAATATAATGATTTTGCTGTGGCATAATCATGAAAACTTTAAAAATAATTTGGGGTTTCAAGGAGTTCATTTAGACCCACAGCTGTCCATTTATCTTGGGTCTATCGAGAAAAAAATAATTTAATGTATCCGTGTGGAATTTTGCTACCATCATAACACACTGATCCGGCTTTAGGTATAAAAATAGCGGACTATCACTTGACGACTCTTTGTTCTAAGCTCTCTGACCAGGCATTTGGGATGAGGCTTCACGAAGTTCTGTTTTCAGAGACAGACACATGTGGTAGAGAGTGAGGGTAACAGACAACAGAGACATGTGGTAGAGAGTGCGAGTACAGGCAGACACGTGCAATACACAGTGAAGAACAAGTTTGATAAAGATCCGAAATGAAGAAGGCCAGAAACCTACATCTACAATAAGAACCATCAACAGTGACAGTGTGGACTGGAGCTGTCAGCAGTCATGATGTCAACACTTGTTACATCAATAAGAACTGTGAACAGTCATGACATCAACATGACCTTTCAACACTCAGGTTGTACAAGAACTGTCAACAATTGTGACATCAATATAAGCTGTCAACAGTTATGTCACCAATAGGAGCTGTCAACACTCAGGTTGTACAAGAACTGTCAGTAGTTGTCACATCAATGAGAGCTGTCAACAGTCATGTCATCAATAGGAGCTGTCAACAGTCGTGTCATCAATAGGAGCTGTCAACAGTTGTGTCATCAATAGGAGCTGTCAACATTAATGACATCAATAACAGCTGTCAGCACTCATGTCACCAATAGGAGCTGTCAACAGTCATGTCATCAATAGGAGCTGTCAACAGTCATGTCATCAAAAGGAGCTGTCAACAGTTGTGTCATCAATAGAAGCTGTCAACAATCATGTCACCAATAGGAGCTGTCAACACTTATGTCACCAATAGGATCTGTCAACAGTTGTGTCATCAATAGGAGCTGTCAACAGTTGTGACATCAATTGGAGCTGTCAACAGTCATGTCACCAATAGGAGCTGTCAACAGTCATGATGGTAATAGGAGCTGTCAACAGTTGTGACATCAATAGGAGCTGTCAACACTCATGACATCAATAGGAGCTGTCAACACTCACATAATCCATATGAGATCTCAACAGTCATCTCTGACTGGAAGTACATTTGTTACAGTGCTCTGCAGTCTGTGGTCTAAAGGGCTGATTCCACCAACACAATGGATTTTGTCGTGACATATCTTGGTATATGTGTCGCGATGTATTGTACCTCCGTTGTCCCAAAACGTAGCCATGCGGTGTTGGGTCTATGTTTTGGTGCTCCACCACCGCGACACCTCAAGACACATAGGTATGCAATCATTCAAACCTAGCCCGATGTAGCAAGACAACCAAATCGTGACCAATCTCGCTATACCTTGTGTGTCTATGGAACCAGACACTGCTTATCGGTTGGACACGAAGGATACACAAACTGATGATACTTCGGTCTCGCCATTGTCTAGCTCCTGTCTGACCTCCATCTCGTAACAAGTGCCGCACACCACCAACCTCCTGACCTCCATATTGTAACAAGCGCCGCACACTGCCAACCTCCTGACCTCCATATTGTAACAAGTGCCGAACACTGCCAACCTCCTGACCTCCATATTGTAACAAGTGCCGCACACTGCCAACCTCCTGACCTCCATATTGTAACAAGTGCCGCACACCACCAACCTCCTGACCTCCATATTGTAACAAGTGCTGCATACCGTTAAGCTCCTGTCCTCCAAATTGGTACAAGTGCCGCGCACCACCAACCTCCTGACCTCCATATTGGTACAAGTGCCGCGCACCACCAACCTCCTGACCTCCATATTGGTACAAGTACCGCACACCGCCAACCTCCTGACCTCCATATCGGTACAAGTACCGCACACCACCAACCTCCTGACCTCCATATTGGTACAAGTACCGCACACCGCCAACCTCCTGACCTCCATATTGGTACAAACCCCGCACACCACCTTCAAGCTTCATGGTGCCGCATGTTACTTTTTACGGCCACATTTCCTGAATGTACGCCTACGCTGTGATGGAGACCCGTTGTCCTGGTGAGTGGTGGTGCCGGGCAGGTTGAAGGTCAGAGTTCGTTGTAGGCTCGGTGAGTCGCGGGGTTTGGAGTGGGACGGCCGGGGTGGCTCCCCGGCGGGGCTCACCGACCCGCCCCGAGTCCACGACGGGCATCGCTCCAGGGCAGTCGGCGGAGGTCCCGTCTCCGTGGAGCTGTACCCGGAACTGGAGCTCCGACCCGAGTCTCCAAGAAGTGCCAGTGTCGGGGGCCCAGCCATCATTGACCTCTGCTTGGTGAGTTTATGCTTCTTCTTCTGCTGACATTTACTGCGGGCCTGGGTCTCGTCCCCACGAGACTTGAAGCAAATGCTCAGCAAAGCTCCCATGATGCAATGCAGACCTGTTGAGGACAGAAAAAGATGGATTAGTTTGGTACATGGGAGGAGATCAGTTTGGTACATTATCCATTGTCATACGATTGTCGCACAATTGACCTATTTCCAATTTTATGTTTTTAATCTTTCAGATGTCTTGTTGTAGATAAAGATCTGCTTCCAGATTATCTAAATAAATAATTTTATTTCCGATTTTATTATCCATCTAATACAAAGTGTCCATAGAAAACACATAGGGAGGTTGTATGGACATACCCGGCGCATACGGATATATTGCATGCTTACCAAAAAATAGTGCGTACGGAAAAATAGTGCATAGCTAAAATGAACTAATATCGACATATCACTTGCCCAGATAAGGTGGATAATAAATACAATATAGACTGATTTCAGATAAAAGCGTTTGTAGCTCCTCGGAATTGACTCTGCGCAATATCCTCGCATACGCTCGGATATTAGTACGCATCAACTCGTCGGAGCATACGGCCGCTTGTATCTGAAACCAATCAATATTGTGTATGTATCTGCATTTCCCTTTTAGACATTGATACACACCGATACACATCGAGCAATGCAGTGGTATGGAGAGTCGACACCCTGCATGCTGTGTGGAGAGTGGACACCCTGTATGCTGTATGGAGAGTGGACAACCTGTATGCTGTATGGAGAGTGGACACCCTGTATGCTGTATTGTTAGTGGACACCCTGTATGCTGTATGGAGAGTGGACACCCTTTATGCTGTGTGGAGAGTGGACACCCTGTATGCTGTATTGAGAGTGGACACCCTGTATGCTGTGTGGTGAGTGGACACCCTGTATGCTGTATTGTTAGTGGACACCCTGCATGCTGCATGGAGAGTTGACACCCTGTATGCTATTTGGAGAGTGGACACCTTGTATGCTGTATTGTTAGTGGACACCCTGTATGCTGCATGGAGAGTGGACACCCTGCATGCTGTATGGAGAGTGGACACCTTGTATGCTGTGTGGAGGTTGGACACCTTGTATGCTGTATGGTGAGTGGACACCGTGTATGGTGTGTTGAGAGTAGACACCCTGTATGCCATTTACTAATTGTAGACTATATGTTGTTTAGTGAGTGGACACCCTGTATGCTGTCTGTGATATTTAGCAGTTGTCATTGAGGTCACGAGGATTGAACCCCAGCTCTCCCAGGGCTGTAGCTGTGTATTCTAAATAAAGTCCCTTATTTAAGCTCTGTTCGAGTAGGAACTTCAGAAATATCATGAATTTTTAAGGTGAGTAGTAGTTTCTGATACCACATTGCCACTTCAGATCTCAGATATGTAAACAGCCCCCACTGGAAGCAGTCAAGCATGAAGGCCATAACAAATTGTCGCCAAGTCCATCTATCTTTGATGTAAGCCTTGTGTAAAATATGGCGACCAACGGGCCATCCTAAAATGCACTGCACAGAGGAAAGCTATCCCCACCATTAGACCACAGCCATCAATATAGACTCTACTCAGCTGCTTTCATAGATTCTGCTCAGCTGCTTTCATAGATTCTGCTCAGCCACTGTCACAGATTTTGCTCTGTCACTCTCACATAATCTACTCTGTCACTGTTACAGATTGTACTCAGCTGCTGTCACAGATTCTACTTGTCACTGTCACAGATTCTACTCTGTCACTGTTACAGATTTTGCTCAGCTGCTGTCACAGATTCTACTCTGTCACTGTCACAGATTCTACTCTGTCACTGTCACAGAATCTACTCTGTCACTGTCACAGATTCTACTCTGTCACTGTCACAGATTCTACTCTGTCACAGATTCTACTCTGTCACTGTCACATATTCTACTCTGTCACTGTCACAGATTCTACTCTGTCACTGTCACATATTCTACTCTGTCACTGTCACAGATTCTACTCTGTCACTGTCACAGATTCTACTCTGTCACTGTCACAGATTCTACTCTGTCACTGTCAAAGATTCTACTCTGTCACTGTCACATATTCTACTCTGTCACTGTCACATATTCTACTCTGTCACTGTCAAAGATTCTACTCTGTCACTGTCACATATTCTACTACCCTACAAACATATATTATAACACTATACCAACCTGACTAAGTGCTAACACACTGTGTCTGTCACTATTAGACCCGAAAAGTGGCATCCAATACTCACATGTATTATGATGCTACACCAGGGAGCTGTTTAATAAGTCGAGTGAAGTCGAGTGAGCGGCACGTCGCATTTCAAAACTAGAGGCTGGCAACAGCGAGCAGCACTTTGAATCAAAGCGGCATCAAAACCGGTACCAATACCCTCTCGCATGCGGTCAGTCACGTGTGTCACGTCGTTGTGGCAGCATGGTGGACAACCTTGTCGGGATACCAAGGAAGGTGAAGAAGCCCCTCTTAGCCAATCAACCTCATCCACAAAATCCAGAAAGTAACTGGACAACTCTGTGACGTTCCGCCCATCAGAATACCCAAATCAGGTAAAAATGACGGAGCAACAACCCGTACATACCTTAAGACACCTGTTGAGAATTCAGTATAGATTCGAAACCACAATCGCAAAGCCTCAGCGGTAGGCGAATGCAAAGAAAAAAGGTCTTCACGAATAAAAAGATTAATTTCTTGCCCACCGCCCCCCGTTAATGACCGGGCCCTCCAAAGCCCAAATGACTGCTCCGCACGGCACCCGCCGAACATCGCCGAACACGCCGACAGCGGTCGGGTTGTGAGGCATGCGGAGAAAAGTGTCATTAGCAACCAATGGGAGAGCCCGCCCACAGCGGCGCTCGACCAATCAAATTGAGGCACCAGGAATAAAGCCAGAGCGGACAGAGACTGCGATCGGCGTCATTGTGGTAGTGTTATCGTTAGGTTCAACTGGACTCCAGCCTTGTCTCCCACATACTCCTCTTACCAATACTTCGATAACGATCATTTCTGGCGCTACCGATAATAAGCGAGCAGCACCTCCACCTCGACAGCGACCATTGTTCAAGTGCCATTGTTTGCTCTCGCTTTGGCGGTGACTACTCTCGTTTAGCACCCTCCCGACTTTTAAAACAGCTCCCAACCTGACTTAGTGCTAACACCGTGCATCTGTCTGTCACTATTGATCCCTTCTGACATCACTAGAGTTGCAATTATTTTACATTCCTAATGATGGAGACTTAATTAGAACTAAGATATAATTAGTTCACGATCCTGCAGGGGAACTGCAACATTTAATATCACGGTCTATAGCTTTACCATTTACCTTCTTCTTCCAATTGCTTCTATATTATAGGCTGTAACAAAAACTTTCCTTCAGAATATGAATGTGTGAATGTGTGTTTCACTGCACGAAAACCACAATTCTATTCATATATACGCCATCGCGGAAGTGCATGTATTGGCTGAATAGGAAAGTCTATGGTGGTTTTCGTGCACTGTTTATATGCCTGTAAATGAGAAGGCATGGGTATGTATGTATGTTTGTTAGTATGTTTGTGTGTATGTGTTTATGTTTGTGTATATTTATATGTATCTATTTAAGTATGCATATGTACACAATGTTATCATGATTTCGATCTGAGTGGCCGTATTCTCCGCGTAGTTGATGCGTAGTAAAGTCCAAGCGATAGGAGAATACGGCCACACAGATCGAAATCATAGTAATGTTGTATTTACTACTCACCTTTCATGTAATTATCAGGGGAAAAATCTATCATATTATTAGAAATTCGACTCTAGCGCCGTGCTTTGTTTATATGAATTAGTTCCTAAAAAGCCCGTCAGGTGGCCGAAAAAGCTGTATTCTACTAGGAAATTTGGGAGGTCCGTATTCTACTCAGTAGCGATCTGTAAGCTCCATAAGCTTAGCATGGAGACTCCTTACTAGGTGGGTAATAAATGTTTGGATGTGTATGTTTGTGTTTATATGTGCATACATGTAAGTCAGGCAGCTATACGAGCATCCGTCTGCATACTCATATAGAACGACCTGACCTTTGATGATTCCATGAGATGACTTTCTGGGGTACACAGAACTCACAGCAGTTCTAAAAGATCTATCAGCAGGTTTATAAGATGGCAGATGGGTGTGGATCTATCAGTGGGTTTATAAGATGGCGGGTGGGTGTGGATCTATCAGTGGGTTTATAAGATGGCGGGTGGCATGGATCTATCAGCGGGTTTATAAGATGGCAGATGGGCGTGGATCTATCAGCGGGTTTATAAGATGGCAGGTGGGCGTGGATCTATCAGCGGAATTATAAGATGGCGGGTGGAGGCAGGTGGGCGTGGATCTATCAGCGGGTTTATAAGATGGCGGGTGGGCGTGGATCTATCAGCGGGTTTATAAGATGGCAAGTGGAGGCAGGTGGGCGTGGATCTATCAGCGGGTTTATAAGATGGCAGGTGGACGTGGATCTATCAGCGGGTTTATAAGATGGCAGGTGGGCGTTGATCTATCAGCGGGTTTATAAGATGGAACATGGATGCAGGTGGGCGTGGATCTATCAGCGGGTTTATAAGATGGCAGGTGGAGGCAGGTGGGCGTGGATCTATCAGCGGGTTTATAAGATGGCGGATGGGCATGGATCTATCAGCTGGTTTATAAGATGGCAGGTGGGCGTGGATCTATCAGCAGTACTATAAGATGGCAGGTGGGCGTGGATCTATCAGCGGGTCTATAAGATGGCAGGTGGGCGTGGATCTATCAGCGGGTTTATAAGATGGCAGGTGGACGTGGATCTATCAGCGGGTTTATAAGATGGAACATGGATGCAGGTGGGCGTGGATCTATCAGCGGGTTTATAAGATGGCGGGTGGGCGTGGATCTATCAGCGGGTTTATAAGATGGCAGGTGGAGGCAGGTGGGCGTGGATCTATCAGCGGGTTTATAAAATGGCAGGTGGGCGTGGATCTAACAGCGGGTTTATAAGATGGAACATGGATGCAGGTGGGCGTGGATCTATCAGCGGGTTTATAAGATGGCAGGTGGAGGCAGGTGGGAGTGGATCTATCAGCGGGTTTATAAGATGGCAGATGGGCATGGATCTATCAGCTGGTTTATAAGATGGCAGGTGGGCGTGGATCTATCAGCAGTACTATAAGATGGCAGGTGGGCGTGGATCTATCAGCGGGTTTATAAGATGGCAGGTGGACGTGGATCTATCAGCGGGTTTATAAGATGGAACATGGATGCAGGTGGGCGTGGATCTATCAGCGGGTTTATAAGATGGCAGGTGGAGGCAGGTGGGCGTGGATCTATCAGCGGGTTTATAAAATGGCAGGTGGGCGTGGATCTAACAGCGGGTTTATAAGATGGAACATGGATGCAGGTGGGCGTGGATCTATCAGCGGGTTTATAAGATGGCAGGTGGAGGCAGGTGGGCGTGGATCTATCAGCGGGTTTATAAGATGGCAGGTGGGGATGGATCTATCAGCAGGTTTATAAGATGGCGGGTGGGCGTGGATCTATCAGCTGGTTTATAAGATGGCAGGTGGGTGTGGATCTATCTGCGGGTTTATAAGATGGCAGGTGGCCAGGATCTATCGGCGGGTTTATAAGATGGCGGGTGGCATGGATCTATCAGCGGGTTTATAAGATGGCCAGTGGGCGTGGATCTATCAGCGGGTTTATAAGATGGCGGGTGGGCGTGGATCTATCAGCGGGTTTATAAGATGGCGGGTGGCATGGATCTATCAGCGGGTTTATAAGATGGCAGGTGGGCGTTGATCTATCAGCGGGTTTATAAAATGGCAGGTGGGTGTGGATCTATCAGCGGGTCTATTAATAAGATGGAACATGGATGCAGGTGGGCGGGGAGCTATCAGTGGAGCTATTCCAATTCTAGGCAAGCTGGATGTCTCCCAGAGGAGGGTTTGTGTTGCCGCCAGGCTAATAGAAGACAGAGGCAGAGTTAAAGGGAATTGACAACGTGTTTGTGGCAGCGTGTAAAACCATTGCCTGCCTTCCAGCAGTAAAACCAGGAGACTTGCCTCAGTCCCTGCAGACTACTTCCCCTCCCCAGTCCTGAATATTCTGCTCTTGTCCCACAGGCCAGGCGTGAGACCAAATGGAGTTTGTATCAGCCCTTATTGTTAACCCTGTTAGATGTGTGGTAGTGAATATACAATGATGTCTGCTATATGTAGTGGTGCAGCAGTCTCTGTACCCCTATTGTTAACCCTGTTAGATGTGTGGTAGTGAATATACAATGATGTCTGCTATATGTAGTGGTGCGGCAGTCTGTATATATCCCTATTGTTAACCCTGTTAGATGTGTGGTAGTGAATATACAATGATGTCTGCTATATGTAGTGGTGCGGCATTCTGTATATCCCTATTGTTAACCCTCTTTGATGTGAGGTAGTGAATGTACAATGATGTCTGCTATATGTAGTGGTGCGGCAGTCTCTGTACTCCTATTGTTAACCCTGTTAGATGTGTGGTAGTGAATATACAATGATGTCTGCTATATGGAGAGGTACGGTAGTCTGTATATCCCTATTGTTAACCCTGTTAGATGTGTAGTAGTGAATATATAATGATGTCTGCTATATGTAGTGGCACGGCAGTCTGTATATACCCCTATAGTTAACCCTGCTAGATGTGTGGTAGTGAATATACAATGATGTCTGCTATATGTAGTGGTGTGGCAGTCTGTATATCCCTATTGTTAACCCTGTCAGATGTGTGGTAGTGAATGTACAATGATGTCTGCTATATGTAGTGGTGCGGCAGTCTGTATATACCCCTATAGTTAACCCTGTTAGATGTGTGGTAGTGAATATACAATAATGTCTGCTATATGTAGTGGTGCGGCAGTCTCTGTACCCCTATTGTTAACCCTGTTAGATGTGTGGTAGTGAATGTACAATGATGTCTGCTATATGTAGTGGTGCGGCAGTCTCTGTACCCCTATTGTTAACCCTGTTAGATGTGTGGTAGTGAATATACAATAGTGAAATCAGGTTTTGATTTTATCCTACCCCCTCTCCTCGATTTTGGAATATTACGTGATAACAATTCTGTATGCCACTAGTGGCATATAAAACTCTGTATGCCAGTCAGCGTGGCATACGGAAACTCAATATTAAGCCTATGGGATTTTATATTAGGGGTAGGATAAACAATGATGTCTGCTATATGTAGTGGTGCAACAGTCTGTATATACCCCTATAGTTAACCCTGTTAGATGTGTGGTAGTGAATAGACAATAATGTCTGCTATATGTAGTGGTACAGCATTCTCTGTACCCCTATTGTTAACCCTGTTAGATGTGTAGTAGTGAATATACAATGATGTCTGCTATATGTAGTGGTGCGGCAGTCTGTATATATCCCTATCGTTAACCCTGTTAGATGTGTGGTAGTGAATACACAATGATGTCTGCTATATGTAGTGGTGCGGCAGTCTGTATATACCCCTATTGTTAACCCTGTTAGATGTGTGGTAGTGAATATACAATGATGTCTGCTATATGTAGTGGTGCGGCAGTCTGTATATCCCTATTGTTAACCCTCTTTGATGTGAAGTAGTGAATATACAATGATGTCTGCTATATGTAGTGGTGTGGCAGTCTCTGTACCCCTATTGTTAAACCTGTTAGATGTTTAGTAGTAAATATACAATGATTTATCTTAACCTGATATAAATGACCATAGGCTTAACCCTTTCCTTACAGGACCTGGGACCTGTTTCAGTGGTTTCGTGACATGTCTAGATGGCGTCTGTGACACCATACGGACAGATCGCAAGATTGCAATCGATGACACATGGAGTTTCACTCACTTCTCGTAAGAATAAAGCAATGACACTTTAACATGAGTAGGGGATACATATAACCTATAATCATTCCAAATATGAAGAAGATTGGGCACTCCGATTTTCTGATATTTGCTAGTCTTTTTCCACTGTTGCTTGCACTGTTGGTGCCGCTGTTGATGTCTGTCTAGGCCTAATGTCACGGGCCTACTGAAACAGGTCCCTGGTTGCAGGTACATGTCTTTAGCTGCCACATGCCTGACACTGGACACATTTTGTAGGGAAAGCCTATGTTACAATTGTTGAGAAGATGTATTCTTTCCCATCATATTTAAAGTAGTCAGTCAATGTTTCCATGGTGATAACTATAAAACTATTTATTAACTATCACTATGAAAGCAATTTACATAATCTCTGAAAAAATCATAAAGATCCATTTTGAATTACCTGAGATAAATGATATTTTAAGAAAAATGGAAAATGATGCCTCAAGGCATCATTTGTGCTGGCTACGGGAGTGCCTTGAGGCATCATTGGTAAGGAAAGGGTTAACATAAGGAACTCATTCTCAACAGGCAAGTGAGTATGGTAACACATACTCAATGGGTGATAAACTATATCTAGGCTAAGATAAAATCAGAAACATGTTCGTGTTTGACCTGTGACACCAATAGCCATCTTATTTGAAGCGTTTCAGAATATTCACTTGGCTATCACCTCGTTCATATCTCTGAGCGCTCCAAACTTGATGGCATACAGGGGCAGAGACTAAACGCTGATCAAGTTCTTTCATAGTCTGCTATATATAGTGGTGCAGCAATCTCTGTACCCCATATTCTTAACCCTTTCCCTGCAGCACCCAGTTCCCCTGCTTCCCATTACACGGCAGGCATTACCTGCAGAAACGACCCTGCTATGGCAGGCACCTTTTTTTTGGAAATAGCAATGTCATGTGATGTGTCATGTGATTTAAGTAATTTACCTTGGTGACTGATCATATTTTGTTATACTAAATCAACAGTTAATATGCCTCTTATACATTGTCAAAATTTCTTTTAAATCAAACGATTATCTTTTTATCTATTGTATATAAGTACCAATGATGCCTCTAAGATGCCTGGAGGCATCTCCCTGCTGTAGCCAGGGGAATGTCTGGAGGCATCTTCCTGCCGTAGCCAGGGGAATGCCTGGAGGCATCTTCCTGCCATAGCCAGGGGAATGCCTTAAGGCATCTTCCTGCCGTAGCCAGGGGAATGCATGGAGGCATCTTCCTGCCATAGCCAGGGGAATGCCTGAAGGCATCTTCCTTCCATAGCCAGGGGAATGCCTGGAGGCATCTTCCTGCCGTAGCCAGGGGAATGCCTTAAGGCATCTTCCTGCCGTAGCCAGGGGACTGTCTGGAGGCATCTTCCTGCCATAGCCAGGGGAATGCCTGGAGGCATCTTCCTGCCGTAGCCAGGGGAATACCTGGAGGCATCTTCCTGCCGTAGCCAGGGGAATGACTCGATGCATCTTCCTGCCATAGCCAGGGGAATGCCTGGAGGCATCTTCCTGCCGTAGCCAGGGGAATGCCTGGAGGCATCTTCCTGCCGTAGCCAGGGGAATACCTGGAGGCATCAGGCATCTGCAGTTAAAGGGTTAATGCTGTTTCTGTGACCACTGACTGTAGAGGGTGGTTGCTGCAGTCCATTGAGGTCAGTGCAGATGTGAAGAGTATGCACCTGCCCTGAAGCGGTCTGAATAGGTCACAGATTGGAGGCCGGCACGTATTGTAAGTGGATCTTTCTCTATCAGGAAGTCGGCGAGGAAGTCAGCGGATGAAAGGAAGAATGCAGGCAGAGGCTAATGCCTCATTTCCATTCTTATTTCAACCTTCCTGCTCTTTTCATTGACCTTACTGATGTGACTGTATTATCTTAGTTTAATATGACTCTGTATCACCATAGTTTAACATGACTCAGTATCACCATAGATTAACATGACTTTGTATCACCATAGATTAATGTGACTTTGTATCACCATAGATTAACATGACTTTGTATCACCATAGATTAACATGACTTTGTATTATCATAGATTAACAACAATAAATGGCTAATGGTGCTACCTTCCTACATCACCAGATGAGTTCAATAGTGATACCTTCCGGCATCAATAGATGCTGAACGCTTTGCTGTGTGATAGTGTCAAGACAAATGCTTCTGAACAGTAATGATTTCTGGAGTTTGATAGACGAGGTGACACAAAACTGGCAGTTCACATCGTTAAAGTGGTCGGCCATAAACCTAGCCTGTACCTGACTACATTACTTATTGAAACAAGTCTCAGACTGGTGTGATGCGAGAATCGGTTACCCTGCGAAATGCATGTTTTATCGCCCACTCCATCCGCGCATGCGTCTGGATACGCTCTTCCGGTCAGATATCATGGACTATTGGACGTACTAGTTTTACACTATAGAAGTTAGTTAGAAATATGATTTATTTCTCCTATAAATGTCTTAAATGTCGTAAAATTATGTTATTA
Organism: Alentia gelatinosa; assembly: GCA_950022655.1. Lineage (NCBI taxonomy): Eukaryota > Metazoa > Annelida > Polychaeta > Phyllodocida > Polynoidae > Alentia > Alentia gelatinosa. The sequence continues at coordinate 5,409,106 of OX465581.1, read as the reverse complement.
CGTTCATTATATATGACGCTCTTAATTTTGGCAAATTGCACTACAACTCCCGACAGAGATTACACTAAAACCTGACAATCTAGGGAATCGAGCACCGATGAATTTCTCACTCTCCACTCGTAAACTTCAACACTGCGCATGTTGGCGCATGCACACCAGATACTAGTGGGCGATAAAACATGAATTTCACAAGGTAACACTGCACGAACATCATTATTTTACATATGGATGCGCCCGGCGTATATAAGTAGGTATTTTGCGTATACAAGGTCGTCCACTTCCCCATGTGTATACACCTCATCTGTAGGCGTATACAAGCACCCAGTGAAGAGGGCTTCACTGAGAGCGGGCGGGGGGAGGTGAGGGAGGGGGGGCGGGGGGGGGGAGGGCTTCCAACTGAGGACACCTGTACTTCTACCAACACTAATGGGCGGGAGGCGGTGGGGGGAGAGGATATTTCCTCTCAAATACGCCGGGTGTGAAATACAGCCAAGACGCGTCTGTATATAAGGCCTGGGCATATATACATATATATGAAAACAAGTTAATATTCAGCCAATACGTGTACTTCCGCGATGGCGTATATATGAATGAAATAGTGGTTTTCGTGCAGTGTAACCAATTCTCGCATCACACCGGCAGTGTCTACAGTGAAAGGTCATCATTATTACACAGTGTGTCTCAGTCAGGCGGGGTTTACTTCATTCCTGAATTCTTTCAAATCAAACTACAGCTAAATTGTAAGACATCTATGTCACAACTTCACTATATTACATGCATATGTATCTGTATATTATACCAGAGCAGTATAGAATAAATTAAGTTGAAGTCAAATCCACAAAAAACAATAAAATAATGTAAATGAGGTTTTATTTGGAGGTTGATTGAACATCATAGTAAGGGGGAGGGAGGCAAATTAACTTTCTTGTTTGCAACGTTTCGTCACAATTGATGTGACTTCTTCAGGCAGTATCAGTAAAAAATAAATTACAGGAGTAGAAATACAGATTTGGCTAAAGTCTCCAAACACAGGCTGTGCTATGATACAGTGTCTGTGATAGGCAGAGCTCGGGGGGAGAGGGCACGATTAGGTTTTCAGCTCAGCTCTCAGAGATGATTGGTTTACACGGCAGCACACACCCTCGTCCGTTCACGCACCACGCGAGATTGGCAACCAGCCCTTTGTACACTGAGCTACGACATAGGGGTTGGTCGGGTTAAATCCCACACAGTATCCCTCTGTGTTCGCCTCAAACCAAGAAGGTTTGTTCTATGTAGGCTCTAAAAGCAGAAATACGTAATATACGGAAACTGGCTTACTGTCAAAGATTTTTGGTAAACTTATTGATCACATACATCCCTTTGCCTACGGCATCGGGATGTATGTGATCAATTAGTTCACCGCGTATTTTTGACGTACGAAGACACTCAGCCTGTTTTCGTATTATTATTTACCTAAAAATGGCGACATTTTACCTAGTCACGTGATCACACACCCCATACGTCACAGTGTGGCGTACGGATGTCAATACGCCATGGGTAGGAGCGGGCAGTATGCGTAGTTCATAGAGCTACAGGTATATAATAATAGGTAGAATTCACAGCTTAACAAATTGATAAATTGGCTTCGAGGTTATGATTTAACACACTCTCAAAGCAGTACGAACATTCTGGTAGGAGAGTAACAAACAGGTCCCACTACTGGGTCAAGGAGGCCGCTTATTTAACCCTACAAGAGCTAACTGTGTGTAGCTCTGGTTACCAGTGTAGCACCACGCCGTCTTTGGGTTACGGTTCGTGAAAGTCTGACAGAGCATGGCTCCCATTGGTCAACCACCTTCGGTAAGAGGAACTGCAGGGTTGGCTGTTCTATTTATAGCATCAGTTTGACAAGAGGGATACCGTATCATATTGCTGGTTTCTGGATCGCAATACACAAGAGGTTAGAACCAGCGATCCGCCATTATCCAGCTGCATGCTGGGATGGAGGCAGGAATACATAGACACAGAGTTTGCCATATAAGGTCATATGCAAAGTGGTTTGGCTCTTGAAAAGGGAGCGTAAACAAACTTTGAAAGTATATTTCTTTAAAAATTGGCAAACCCACAATATAGCCATTACATACCATTTTATGCAGAGCAGTACAGACTTGCACATCCAAGTCTATGAGCTCGGCATTTGCATCCCGTTTGATGAGATACACATGCTGCATCCTGTGGAGTGGCGTTAAATGCAGCGCAGCCTTGGTGGAGTCTTTTCAGGGGCGTCAGAACGTTTTGAAAGTGGGGGGGCAAAGTAAAAATTGCTGACTCTTTTTTGGTATGGAGTCAGACATTGAGATTGACCTGTCCCATTGGATTTACCATAAATCATCAAAATCTGAGAAAAGTTAGGTCGTTACCTTCATTACACGCGAAAAAGTCAGATTTTGACATTTTTCCTCGGTGAAAAGTCAGGGCTTAGCCATCATTCCACCGTAAAAGGTCAGACTTTGATACTTTCCCATGGTAAAAAGTCAGGGTTTAGCCATTATTTTGCAAGCTAAAGAGTCACACTTTGATGTCTTACTACTGGGAAAAGTCGGGGCTTAGCTATCATTGCACGCTAATAAGTCAGACTTTGACATTTCCTACTGTGATTAGTGAGGGCTTAGCCATTATTGCATGGTAAAAGGTCACACTTTGACACTTTTCCATGGTAAAAAGTCAGGGCTTAGCCATCTTTGCATGCTAAAGAGTCAGACTTTGATATTTTACCATGGTGAAAAGTCAGGGCTTAGCCATCATTGCATGGTAAAAGGTCAGACTTTAATATTTTTCCTCGGTGAAAGGTCAGGGCTTAGCCATCATTGCATGCTAAAGAGTTGGACTTCAACACTTTTCCATGGTGAAAAGTCAAGGCTTAGCCATTATTGCACAGTAAAAGGTCAGACTTTGACACTTTTGCTCGGTATAAAGTCATGTCTTAGCTATCATTGCATGGGGAAAGGTCAGACTGACATTTTTCCATGGTGAAAAGTTAGAGTTTAGCCATCATTGCACGCTAAAGAGTCAGACTTGGACATTCTTCTGTGTTGGAAAGCCAAGGCCTAGTCATTGATACACGCTAAAGACTTTGACACTTTTCCATAGTGAAAAGTCAAGGCTTAGACAGTTTTATGCTAAAAAGTCAGACTTTGACATTTTTCGATGTTGAAAAATCAAGACAGTTTTACACTTGATTGAGTTAATTTGAAGGTGCTGACTTTTTTTGGGCTGGCAAAAAAGTGGGGGGGCGGCCGCCCCCCCTGCCCCCCCCCCTATTCTGACGCCACTGCTTTTGCAATGATATACATGTACTTCCATAATCTGTTTGTTTACACTGCCTAAAGCCAAACCCTGTTTTCGTGTATCCCCGTTTCAAAATAGCAGCACTTAACAGTCTCAGTATGGAGCATATGCGCTCTGGCCCTGGCGACAACGAGCTGTACTAGAGTCTGCACCCCCCCCCCTGCCCGCTCCACCTCCCACACCCACCTTTACTACCTCCCACCATCTCTAATCCAATATACGCCGCCGGCCCTCAATGAATCTCCTCCCTGTCTGTTAATCCACAGAGACTGGGCGCCTGTGTCGGGGGTGACTTGGGGAGGTAGGGTCTGATGAAAGCAGGCTGTAAGAGGGTGCGTCCACCAACCACAACAAGGCTGCGACAACGGCTTTCCGACAAGGTCCACGACAGCTCTACGATTGGAAGGCGTGTCGTAGCCTTGTCGTGGTTGGTGGACCCTAGTTCCCGACAAGAGGCTACGACAAGGCCCTGACAGGCTGCGACACAAAGCTTGTCGGGAGGTTGTCGGAGGCCCTCCAACAAGGCCACGACAATATCGAACATGTTTGATTTTTGCTACGACTGGACCTTTGTCGTGGAGTGTTGTGGTTTCCTCAATATCACTGTCGTAGTGTGTTGGAACCATGGGTGCCTTTTCTACGGAAACCGGCAACGTCTACGACACGCCCCGACACCGCTGTCCCGACAATGCTCTTCTCACGACAAGGCTGCGACAAGGCTGCAATTGGAACTTTCATGTCGGCACTTGTCGTAGCCTTGTCGTGGTTGGTGGACGCACCCTCTAATAGTGTGAGGTGGACCTGTGAGGAAGGATCAACTGTAGGCAGGTTCCTGCTCGGCACCTGGGACCTGTTTCAGTAGTTTCGTGACATGTCTAGATGGCGTCTGTGACACCATACGGACAAATCACAAGATTGCAGTCGATGACACACAGAATTTCACTCACTTTTCATAGGAATTAAGCAATGACACTTAAACATGAGTAGGGGATACATATAATCTATAATCGTTCCAAATATGAAGAAGATTGGCCACTTCGATCTTCTGATATTTGCTAGTCTTTTTCCGCTGTTGCTTGCACTGTTGGTGCCGCTGTTGATGTCTGTCTAGGCCTAATGTCACGAGACTGCTGAAACAGGTCCCAGCATGTGTATCCTCAGTAAGTAGCTGTTACTGGAAGATCAAGAGGACCTGGGACCTGTTTCACTAGTTTCGTGACAAAAGTGTTAAGTCAGACATGAGCAGCGGCAGCAACAGTGCAAGCAAGAACGGACAAAACAAAGTCACGTTTCATAACGAAGAGTATTTGTCGATCCGTGTAAATGGAAAGTAAAAGTTAATCTCAATTCCTCAAAAAAAAACTGTAGACATAATGTGACAATATCATAAACCCAAAATGATGTGTGAATCCTGTGATGTGTAGATTTGTCTATGTAGGCGTTACCCATAATGTACCAAAAAAATGGAACCCTTTTCCTGGCCTATGATGTGATTAGGCCAGACTTTCAGGCTAGGATTCTGCACGGAAAGCGAGTTGAGCGATAATAGGCAATTCACAGTCCCCTTTATGCTTTAGCTGGTATCCCGCAGGAAGGTCCATATATAAGGCCTCCCACCTACTACGACGGGCTACGATTAAGGCGCTGTCGCAGACTTAGGGGGTGCGTCCACCAACCACGACAAGGCTGCGACACGCGCCGACAAGAAAGTTCCTATCGGCTCCTTGTCGCAGCCTTGTCGTGAGAAGAGCAGTGTCGGGACAGCGCTATCGGGCCGTGTCGTAGAGGTCGGTGGTTGCCGAAAAAAAGGCGTCCATGGTCCCGACACACTACGACAGTGATATCGAGGAAACCACAACACTCCACGACAAAGGTCTAGTCGTAGCAAAAATCGAACATGTTCGATATTGTCGTAGCCTTGTCGGAAGGCCCTCGACAGGCCCCCGACAAGCTTCATGTCGCAGCCTGTCGTGGCCTTGTCGTAGCCTCTTGTCGGGAACTGTGGTCCACCAACCACGACAAGGCTACGACAGGCTTCCAATCGTAGAGCTGTCGTGGACCTTGTCGGAAAGCCGTTGTCGCAGCCTTGTCGTGGTTGGTGGACGCACCCCCTTAATCTCCCAAATGGTCTCCCAATCGCCCTCTGATCTCAGCGGACCTCAGCTAGCAATCATCACTACTGAAAAACACCCCCAGGAGTATTCTGAGAGAACGTCGTTACCGAGCCTGTACGGACGAAAAAATACGGCCCGGGCTCAGTCACTACGTTTTCTTATTACTATTTACTTTATACCCATGCCGTATATACTGTAAATACGCATCGTTTCGGCATATGATATACCTCCTACTAATTTAAAAACTTGTATTAACTTTTCTGGTCCACAAAGAGCAGCTGCCATTCACTACGGCCTGCTGTCACAGCGGCCACGAACGTTATCTATACTACACCCCTATAGGCCTCGCAACCATATTGGGGACTGAAAACTAGTTATTTTTGACTTGCTATACACAAGTTCTCATAACTTAGGCTGTAAAAAGGATACAGATTTACAAATGGTACCATATTAAACCAGAGATTATGGGCTTTATTTTCATACATATTTTGAATTTATTGAGGTAATTTATCTGTTTTCATTTTTGACACATTTTCTATGAAATCATGCTAAAAGTTAGGCAAAATGTTGACCTTCTAGAATATGAGTGAAGATTCCATAGAATTCCATATGGAAGCAAATCCAAAGCCCAGTTTAATCAAGTAGAGATTTGTTTGAGGATCATTTTGATACCTTAACTTTTATTGTACTCATAGTAGAAGTCAAAATGGACTGTTTTGTTATCAAATTAGAAAAGTAGCAAAAAGCCCCTTTTTGTAATATGCGCCATATGTTATAGCATTGTTGTGGTAGGCAGAAAATAGAGAACTAAGGCTTGGTTGGAGAGGATGCAATATTTTTATATTATAATTTCAGACAATGCTTCTCCTTTAGTTATTATTTACAAACAAATGCTTCCTTAAACTAATTAGATATGCAGCACATGTCAATCTATAAGAATTTTTAGGGAAACACTATTTGAATCCGGATCCCACCATAGTCCCTAATATACCTACCTGACCTATAGTAGCGGGCAGTATTTTTAGACATGTTCGGCCGTAGGTGTATAGTAATAATAATGTATATATATACATAGGTGTATAGTGATACAAGAGAAATAAGAACTGAAATCATCCCTACCTTTAGAAGCAGGCCAAACCATTCAGCGGAGGTGTGGGAGCTGACTGGCCGCCATGTTGAAGGTGAAGGGCGGTCTGCATTCTCTCCGGCTCCCCATGATAGCCCAGTCTGTATCTCTGTAACAAAATAATCTCTGTGTTACTGTAAGTTACGGTAGCTGATACTGTGTAGCGCTCCGCCTGTTCTCTATTCTGCTCGGCACTTCCCAAGAACTAGATTAGTCTGCAGGGATGCCAGTGGGGGAGACACACCAAGCGAGAAACGTTGGCGATAATTCTACTCGCCTACATAGTCATGGCGATTATATGAGCGATAAAGTTTATCGCTTGGTGTGTCCTCTACTCGCTGAGATATGAGAGCGACTTGGATGTAGGCATGTACAAAAATCGCCAGCACATCCCATGAGCGATAATATCAAACATGTTTGATATTCTCGCCAAGAGAAGGCCAAATTCGCCCACATAATCGCCAAGACAGAATCGCTAGAATGGTTCTAAAAATACAGACACACCAGGTTTTTGGTACATGTAAGCGATTTCTGAGCAAGTACTGCCATCGACAAATAGTCGACCAATCAGATTGAGTTTTATAGTCACATGATCACTCACTCTTCTCACTTTACTCGCCCATACGGTAATCGCCAAATATCAAACATTGCTCAGACATGGCGAGTTTTGTCTTGCTTGCTCAGTGCAGTTTATCGCTGCCGTTTTCTTGCTGCCTTGTATCGCTTGGTGTGTCAAGAGTCGCCAGCAAGTGAGCAAAACTCCCTCCCACCTTGGAAGCAAGAAATGTTCAGCGATTCCATTTCTCGCTGGTCTATAATCGCCGAAGGTTCCACTCGCTTGGTGTGTCCCCGGTATTAGGAAAGGTTCCTACATGGGGACTGAGGCCAGTCTATGTATTCCTTAAAACTGCCCATCACTCTCCTAGCAGATCCTTGGGTATGGACCGGTGGTATAGGATATCTGCTATGAGAGTGGTTATGTGTAGTTCTGCACTAAATGGGGCACTCTTCAAAGAAATTCATTTACGAAAGATTTCTACACATTATTGGTTCTATATTCTGCAGAACACCTTAACAAGTTCATTAGGCATTACTCTGATATTTTATTTTAGACCTGGTAAGGCTTTAATAACTCTATTCTAAAATAACATATTTTAAGCCAATCAAATAGCAGTATTAAAGTTTGCTCTTATCCCTTGGAGAAATTTCCCACAGGACTCATACCATCCTACAGCTGTAGGTTGGAGCACTGAGTGTGCTGTGGGTAGCTCAATTCAGAATTTTTGAAAGATTACAGAGCAAGTTGATCTAAGGTTTGTTCTCAAAACATACAAATTCTTGAAATTTTCAACTCTTTGAGAGTAAAATGAAAACCCTACATGTGGGCAAAATCCTACACACTGGCATCCCTGCACTCTGTTCCGGTGACGGGAGACAGTGCTACCCTATGTGTTTACCGCATAGGTTGGTTGGGACTATTTTTCGGTAAGTATGAAGAGATGCAAGATCTACTACTTAACAGGCCTACTAACACAAAACCAGACTCTGAGCTCTTAGGTATATGATCTTTATTATACATCTTCGTTCAGTGCGTACAGTATTTTAACACGGAATGTGTTGAGTAATGCCAGGTGAGTGAGTCTGTTCACTCAACTGCTGAAAGGCTCCGGAGAAACCTTACCAGTCTGCGAGGCTCCAAGATATATCGCTCGACGCGGAGGAACGCACAAGTAACCCGTCGACCTGCTGCAGACTCAGCCTATAGGGGACAGAGCCACTGTTAGTTCATGAAGCAGCCACTGGGTGGTCGGGGGACAGAACCTGTATTCTGGCTCTTTGTTCTTACCAAATTCAACTGCCTTTCAATATTTTACCATGGTTCCCTTGACTCTCTACACCAATCCCAAAGCAGGATCACATAATGATTAGACCCAAGCCATGATATTTTCCATATGGAACACTTTATATAAATATGTGAGCAAGGCTAAAGTTGTGACATTTCCCAATTATCACTCACTTCTTTTCCACCTCCATTAGTGAAGAACACCTTCTCGGGGGGCGTCATGGCGGCGCCCATGGATCATAGGCTATATGCCGTATATATACTGATTGAGTTACGTAATCCAGGCGAACCCATAGCATTTGCATGCACAGGCTCACCGGGCTTACTGCACAGAAGGGATCAGCACTCGCGACCCCTAGCATAAACCACTGCTCGACTAACCCAACCCCTACAACTGTAATGTGTTACTGTAGGTTACTGTAGTTGCATGTGTTAGGGGGGGGGGTTGTCCACCAACCACAACAAGGCTACGACAATGGCTTTCCGACAAGGTCCACGACAGCTCTACAATTGGAAGCCTTGTCGTAGCCTTGTCGTGGTTGGTGGACCCCAGTTCCCGACAAGAGGCTACGACAAGGCCACGACAGGCTGCGACATTAAGCTTGTCGGGGGCCTTCCGACAAGGTTACGACAATATTGAACATGTTCGATTTTTGCTACGACTGGACCTTTGTCGTGGAGTGTTGTGGTTTCCTCGATATCACTGTCGTAGTGTGTCGGAACCATGGGTGCCTTTTTTATGGCAACCAGCAACGTCTATGACACGCCGCGACACCGCTGTCCCAACAATGCTCTTCTCACGACAAGGCTGCGACAAGCCTGCGATTGGAACTTTCATGTCGGCACTTGTCGTAGCCTTGTTGTGGTTGGTGGATGCCCCCTTAAATGGGGGTGTCCACTGTGCTCCCTGCACACTACAAAACACTCCGACAAGCCTTCCAACACAGAATCAAACGTTTTGAGTTTTAATCGTAGCAGTGGACACCCCGTTCCGACACAGCCTTCCGACACACTCCGACACACTCCGAAATGGCTACGACACGGTACCCTTGCAGTAACCGTGTCGTAGCCCTTCTGACAAATTCAAACTTGTTTGAAAAATAGTGGAGGTCAGCTTGTGTTGTTGTGCGTCGGGAGATTTCTGTTCTATGTATAAGCTATGCACCCCCCTCCACACACACAAGTGCATCTTTATGATATCATATATACAATATTTTCTCCTCTGATAAACGATTTTGATAATCATATAGTTTTAAAATTATAATCCGGGTCTAAGATACACAATTATAGACATTTGTTCGGATTTCTAAAATTATTGATAAAAGATATCAATTCACTAAGTTTTTCTTTCAGAAAATTGAAGAAAATCATATTTTTCAGTATATTTCATATATAAATGAAGTCCCCTTGTTTGTGTCGGAGGATGTCGGTACAGGTGCAACTTTTCTTTTCCCGCCAAACGTACTCAGACAGAGCCCTTCCAACAGGGATTTTCTTTGTATTCGGGGGTGCGTCCACCAACCACGACAGGGCTGTGACACGCGCCGACAAGAAAGTTCCAATCGGTGCCTTGTCGCAGCCTTGTCGTGAGAAGGGGGGCTGTCGTGACCCCTTGTCGCAGCCTGTCGGGACGTCCACGCTCCACCTAAATATTCTATCGTAGACCTCTGCGACAACCTCCCGACACGCCACGACACGCCACGACACGGCTCCAAAATCGAACATGTTCGATTTTGTCGTAACCTTGTCGGAAGGCCCCCGACAGGCCCCCGACAAGCTTCATGTCGCAGCCTGTTGTGGCCTTGTCGTAGCCTCTTGTCGGGAACTGTGGTCCACCAACCACGACAAGGCTACGACAAGGCTTCCAATCGTAGAGCTGTCGTGGACCCTGTCGGAAAGCCGTTGTCACAGCCTTGTCGTGGTTGGTGGACGCACCCCCTTCGTGTGTCATAAGCCTTGTCGGAGTGTATCGGAAGCAGTGGGTACCACCCTTTACTGTAAGTTACTGTAGCTGATACTGTAATGTGTTATTGTAAGCTACTGCTGATACTGTAACATATTACTGTGTAGGTTACTGTAGCCCACATCTATGAGTGCTGAAGACATCAGCATGTAATCTCACACACACTCGAGACAAAAAGCTTATAGCTGGAGCCCTCAACTTCATCATCTCACAACCTGTAATCAGCATCAATTATTCATGTAGATCATATCACAGCGAACTGCGACCACATAAATACACTCTGCATTGTGTCTATAAATATACCCCTTCAGCCATGGATCATGTGACTTCATCTAATAAAAAGGCACCATACGCATGCGCAGGTCTGTTAAAAACCCTCAACACCACTTCTATATATCTATGAAAATACCTCACTAACGTACCACTTCTATATATCTGTTAAAATCCCTCATTAACACATCACTTCTATATATCTGTGAAAATCCTTCAATAATACACCACTTCTATATATCTGTGAAAATCCCACATTACCGCACCACTTCTATATATCTGTGAAAATCCCTCATTACCGCATCACTTCTATATATCTGTGAAAATCCCTCATTACCGCACCACTTCTATATATCTGTAAAAATCCCTCATTACCGCACCACTTCTATATATCTGTAAAAATCCCACATTACCGCACCACTTCTATATATCTGTAAAAATCCCTCATTACCGCATCACTTCTATATATCTGTGAAAATCCCTCATTACCGCACCACTTCTATATATCTGTAAAAATCCCTCATTACCGCACCACTTCTATATATCTGTGAAAATCCCTCATTACCGCACCACTTCTATATATATATGTGAAAATAACCCAATTAATGCACCACTTCTATATAATTGTCAAAATACCTTATTACCGCACCACTTCTATATATCAGTGAATATCCCTCATTACCGCACCACTTCTATATATCTGTGAAAATTCCTCATTACCGCACCACTTCTATATATCTGTGAAAATCCCTCATTACCGCACCACTTCTAAATATCTGTGAAAATTCCTCACTACCGCACCACTTCTATATATCTGTGAAAATTCCTCATTACCGCACCACTTCTATATATCTGTAAAAATCCCTCATTACCGCACCACTTCTATATATCTGTTCGAAAAGAGTATTACCACACCACTTCTTTATATCTGTCAAAACACATCATTAATGCACTAGTTCTATATATCTGTTAAAATCCCTCATTACCACATCACTTCTATACACTACGTGAAAACTATCAATTTATTTCTACATACACCATCCCGTAAGTACATGTATCGGCTGTATATTGACATGCATCCTCTTCTATACATCAGCGTAATGGCTGTATTTGCCGCAAAGCGTAAATGAAGAGAAATATTGTGTACGGGACATGTATATGCAGGTTGTATACATTTTACACGTCTATAGATGAGGTGTTTTCACAACGGAAAATAGGACTACCTTGTATACGCAAAATCATACCTACATATATAAACTGGTGGTTTTCACGCAGTAATATATCTGTTAAAATACCTCATTAACGCACCAGTTCTATGTATCTCTGAAAATCCCTCATTACCACACCACTTCTATATATCTGTAAATACCCTCATTACCGCACCACTTCTATATATATATATATGTGAAAATCCCTCATTACCTCACCACTTTTATATATCTGTGAAAATGCCTCATTACCTCACCACTTCTATATATAAGTTAAAATCCCTCATTAATACACCACTTCTATACATGTATCTGCTTAAGGCCGTTATTACCGCACCACTTCTATATATCTGTAAATACCCTCATTACCGCATCACTTCTATATATCTATGAAAAATAACTCATAACCACAGCACTTCTATATATATATATCTGTGAAAATCCCTCATTAATGCACCACTTCTATATATCTGCTAAAGACCCTCATTACCAAAAACAAACCCCTTTTCCTCAAATAAAAAAGTCAGTAAAGAGACAGGACCACTCTGATAAAGCCTGCCCCCACCTACCACGATTCTGGTCCCGATTGGCCTTACGACGGCCTTTCCGACACCATTCCGATTCTAACGTGAGGTCTGGCAAAATCGTGGTAGGTGGAACAGGTTTCTGCGATTCCGTTTACGACAGCTCACGATAGGCTGCGATGAAAATGCCAATCGTAGAGGTCCCGATAATTTCCAACATGTTGGAAATTTCGTAGCCTGTCGTTGGGTATCATAGCCTATCGGGAAGGTATCGTGGTCAGCGCGTATGATTCACCGATTGGATCACGACAGAGGTCTACGAGTCGGGGACCTCCTGATAGGTCACGATTTCGCCATTTCAAATCGTAGCGATCGGGAAGCATGTCGTGGCCTATCGTGGTAGGTGGGGGTCCCCTCTTAGTCTAAGCCCTGTATAGAGAGGACCTTCACCGTACACTGTCTTAGTGGAACCCCTGTGTTGATAAAGCGCCTTTTAATCCTGGTCACATTGAGAGTTGCTCTGAGCCGATGACGCGTTATCACGGCTTCTGTTCAAAGCGCGTTATCTAATTTCTGGCCGCGTCTGGACGTTTTTTGTGGTAAAGTGGTTGTGTGCCGCCTTGGGAAACACTGATGGTGGATATTACTGGAAGCAGACAGAGAGGGCCGTTTGTTAACGCTGGTGATGCGTGAGGTGTGTGTGTGCGTGTTTGTATGTGTGTCGGGTGTGAGGTGTGGTGTGTGTGGTGTGTGTGTGTGTGTGTGTGTGTGTGAGGTGTGTGTGTGCGTGTTTGTATGTGTGTGGGGTGTGAGGTGTGGTGTGTGTGGTGTGTGTGTGTGTGGTGTGTTGTGTGTGTTTGTATGTGTGTGGGGTGTGAAGTGTGGTGTGTGAGGTGTGTGTGTGTGGTGTGTGTGGTGTGTGAGGTGTGGTGTGTGGGGTGTGTGGGGTGTGTGGTATGTGTATGTGTGGTGTGTGTGGTGTGTGGTGAGTGGTGTACATGTGTGGTGTGTGGTGTGTGTCGTGTGGGAGGTGTGGGAGGTGTGGGAGGTGTGTGTGAGGTGTGAGGTGTGTGTGGTATGTAAGGTGTGTGAGGTGTGGGAGGTGTGTGTGAGGTGTGAGGTGTGTGTGGTATGTAAGGTGTGTGAGGTGTGGGAGGTGTGTGTGAGGTGTGAGGTGTGTGTGGTATGTAAGGTGTGTGAGGTGTGTGAGGTGTGGGAGGTGTGGGAGGTGTGGGAGGTGTGTTATTGGTTATGTGTGGTGCTTGTGTTATGTACTGTTGGAGGCACACAGAACGGCATTCAGGGTGTTGTGTACTGTCGGAGCACAGAGCAGACTCTGGTAATGTCCTGTCAGATGAGCGTCATGCCGCTCACACTGGACGCAGGTGACCAGGAGGAGACAGCGCCATGACGATCGCATTATACGCCAACACCTAACACCGGCTCCACGTAGATCAGTGAGATTTACTGAGGCTTAGCGTGGTTTAGTGAGGTTTAGTGTGGCGCTGTCTCCACTCTGTGACGTGTGGTGTGTGGGGTATGTGTGGTGTGGGTGGTGTGGGTGGTGTGTGTGTGATGTGTGGTGTGTGTGAGTGGTGGGTGTGTGGTGTGTGGTGTGGTGTGTGGTGTGTGAGGTGTGGTGTGTGGGGTATGTGTGGTGTGTGTGGTGTGCGGTATGTGTGTGGTGTGTGGTGTGTGTGTGGTGTGTGTGTGTGGGTGGTGTGGGTGGTGTGTGGTGTGTGGTGTGTGGTGTGTGGTGTGTGGTGTGTGAGGTGTGGTTTGTGGGGTGTGTGTGGTGTGTGGTATGTGTGTGGTGTGTGGTGTGTGTGTGGTGTGTGTGGTATGGGTGGTGTGTGTGTGGTGTGAGGTATGATGTGTGGGTGGTGTGGGTGGTGTGTGTGTGGTGTGTGGTGTGTGAGGTGTGGTGTGTTTGTGGTGTGTGTGGTGTGGGTGGTGTGTGTGTTATGTGAGGTGTGTGGTGTGTGTGTGTGGTGTGTGTGGTGTGAGGTGTGGTGTGTGGGTGGTGAGGGTGGTGTGTGGTATGTGAGGTGTGGTGTGTGGGGTGTGTGTGGTGTGTGTTATGTGTGTGGTGTGTGGTGTGTGTGGTGTGTGTGGTATGTGTGTGGTGTGAGGTGTGGTGTGTGGGTGGTGTGGGTGGTGTGTGGTGTGTGGTGTGTGAGGTGTGGGGAGTGTGTGGTGTGAGGTATGTCTGTGGTATGTGTCTGTAACACAGGACAGACAGAGAGATGTCACTGCTGTATTTAGAAACAACAATATGATATGTGTTTCCACTCCCTGTACATTTATGTACAACACTACTTTGTGATTTTTCATTGTATGTACAGTTATATACAGACATTCAGCTATATGGAGAAATCCATCGGCTTTTTTTCATTTCAAGGACAACCAGTCACAGAATACCTTATAAATCGATTTGTTATTACAGCAATAGAAGAGTACTCTTTACTACATAAGAAGACTAAATCAAGGTCTAGTATTTTATTCATATAGACATCTTTCTAGGCTTACTGTTAAAATTCATTTAAATGCACGACAATATTTGTAAAATAATCTTACATTAAAAAGGCATCCACATTTGCAGGTTATTGAGCTCCCTCATGGCAGTTAAGAAGATTACACTTCGTTTGTTCAATTTCATTGAATATGCAATCTCTAAAATTGTCTCCCGTAATTTGACAAATTAAATGAAAATCTTGCAAAGAGGAAAAACAACAAAGAACTTGGAGGAGCTTCATTCTAGGAGGAAATCCACTGCCTCCTATTCTTCAATTGTTGCTACTATTTGCTCGGCGGATTTCCTTTGTTGCTGAGAAGAGCTGATTGGAATGCTTAATCAGGAGAATTTTTCAGGGTAAGCGATGGGCAGATAGAGGCCCCATGAGGCAGACAGAGGTCACTGCTGTATCACAGGTCAGACAGAGGTCACTGCTGTATCACAGGTCAGACAGAGGTCACTGCTGTATCACAGGTCAGACAGAGGTCACTGCTGTATTACAGGTCAGACAGAGGTCACTGCTGTATCACAGGTCAGACAGTGGTCACTGCTGTATCACAGGTCAGACAGAGGTCTCTGCTGAATTACAGGTCAGACAGAGGTCACTGCTGTGTCACAGGTCAGACAGAGGTCACTGCTGTATTACAGGTCAGACAGAGGTCACTGCTGTATCACAGGTCAGACAGAGGTCACTGCTGTATTACAGGGCAGACAGAGGTCATAGCTGTATCACAGGGCAGACAGAGGTCATAGCTGTATCACAGGGCAGACAGAGGTCACTGCTGTGTCACAGGTCAGACAGAGGTCACTGCTGTATCACAGGTCACAAAGAGGTCACTGTATCACAGGTCAGACAGAGGTCACTGCTGTATCACAGGGCAGAGGGAGGTCACTACTGTATCACAGGGCAGACAGAGGTCACTGCTGTATTACAGGGCAGACAGAGGTCACTGTGTCACAGGGCAGACAGATGTCACTGTATCACAGGTCAGACAGAGGTCACTGCTGTATCACAGGTCAGACAGAGGTCACTGCTGTATCACAGGTCAGACAGAGGTCACTGTATCACAGGTCAAACAGAGGTCACTGCTGTATCACAGGTCAGACAGAGGTCACTGTGTCAAAGGGCAGACAGAGGTCACTGCAGTATTACAGGCCAGACAGAGGTCACTGCTGTATCACAGGTCAAACAGAGGTCACTGTATCACAGGTCAAACAGATGTCACTGCTGTACCACAGGTCAGACAGAGGTCGCTGTGTCACAGGTCAGACAGAGGTCACTGCTGTATTACAGGTCAGACAGAGGTCACTGCTGTATCACAGGACAGACAGAGGTCGCTGTATCACAGGGCAGACAGAGGTCACAGCTGTATTACAGGGCAGACAGAGGTCACTGTATCACAGGTCAGACAGAGGTCACTGTATCACAGGTCAAACAGAGGTCACTGTATCACAGGGCAGACAGAGGTCACTGCTGTGTCACAGGTCAGACAGAGGTCACTGCTGTATCACAGGTCACAAAGAGGTCACTGTATCACAGGTCAGACAGAGGTCACTGCTGTATCACAGGGCAGAGGGAGGTCACTACTGTATCACAGGGCAGACAGAGGTCACTGCTGTATTACAGGGCAGACAGAGGTCACTGTGTCACAGGGCAGACAGATGTCACTGTATCACAGGTCAGACAGAGGTCACTGCTGTATCACAGGTCAGACAGAGGTCACTGCTGTATCACAGGTCAGACAGAGGTCACTGTATCACAGGTCAAACAGAGGTCACTGCTGTATCACAGGTCAGACAGAGGTCACTGTGTCAAAGGGCAGACAGAGGTCACTGCAGTATTACAGGCCAGACAGAGGTCACTGCTGTATCACAGGTCAAACAGAGGTCACTGTATCACAGGTCAAACAGATGTCACTGCTGTACCACAGGTCAGACAGAGGTCGCTGTGTCACAGGTCAGACAGAGGTCACTGCTGTATTACAGGTCAGACAGAGGTCACTGCTGTATCACAGGACAGACAGAGGTCGCTGTATCACAGGGCAGACAGAGGTCACAGCTGTATTACAGGGCAGACAGAGGTCACTGTATCACAGGTCAGACAGAGGTCACTGTATCACAGGTCAAACAGAGGTCACTGTGTTACAGGTCAGACAGAGGTCACTGTGTTACAGGTCAGACAGAGGTCACTGCTGTATCACAGGGCAGACAGAGGTCACTACTGTATCACAGGTCAGACAGAGGTCAATGCTGTATCACAGGGCAGACAGAGGTCATAGCTGTATCACAGGTCAGACAGAGGTCACTGTGTCACAGGTCAGACAGAGGTCACTGTGTCACAGGTCAGACAGAGGTCACTGCTGTATCACAGGTCAGACAGAGGTCACTGCTGTATCACAGGTCAGACAGAGGTCACTGCTGTATCACAGGTCAGACAGAGGTCACTGCTGCATCACAGGTCAGACAGAGGTCACTGCTGTATCACAGGTCAGACAGAGGTCACTGCTGTCACGTACGGCCCTGCCAATGTCGCGTACGACGATGCCAATGTCGCGTACGACGATGCCAATGTCGCGTACGACGATGCCAATGTCGCGTACGACGATGCCAATGTCGCGTACGACGATGCCAATGTCGCGTACGACGATGCCAATGTCCCGTACGACGATGCCAATGTCGCGTACGACGATGCCAATGTCGCGTACGACGATGCCAATGTCGCGTACGACGATGCCAATGTCGCGTACGACGATGCCAATGTCGCGTGCGGCCATAAATAGCCAATATCACAGAAAAACTCGGGAAAACTAATATTTAGCGAATCACTGAAGTTAGCTATAGATGGTATGTTACATTAAGATTGAGCGGCACCCTTACAGGAGAATTTCTTTTCTTTCTAGGAAATACCCAGTGAAACTGGTCACTTTAACCAGTCTTTTATTTTCTTATTCTTTTATTATTTCTCCTGGGCATGTGGCCAAAAGTATTAATATATATACATATATATTTCCTATTATTTATTCTCTGCCTATATGTTTCCCCTTTATAGATACGACTTAAACATGGTCAGACAGGGAAAATATATATTATATGGAAGAGAGAGGCGAAAGTCGCCGGTGGGAAAGTTCCTGTCTCCGCGTGGCTGTGTCTATGTGCACATCCGTGTTGTGTCCGCCTCTAGTCTCAACAAGTCGTTACTCATGACGAGCTCATGACAACTTGTTTGTGAGAACCCTTGCTCGCATGTCCGGCTTTCTCACGCTCTCAAGGGGAACATGTGCGCATGCTTCTATATGTTAAAGGAAAACCGTAATCCTTCTTATGTGAGAAATAAGATTTCAGTGGTAGTAAATAATTAGGGATGAATACCTGTGGTGCATGAGAAGGGAGAAATACTAAAGTTATTATTTTCCCTCACAAATATTATCCTCCCTAACAATTGTTATCTATTCCAAGCTAATATATTTTCCAAGCTAATATATATCCTTATGTGTATACTATGCATGTGGAGGTTTTACCTCAAGACGTTGCACGTGGCAGGACATGTCAGGATCCTCCCGGAGGGACGCGCAAACATCTTTGTGGTTCTCTTCATATTATGGGATGGAGGCCCCCTGACGGAAATGACGTCTCCATATTTGGGGGAGCGTCTTGTCTCTGCATGTGTGACGGAAACGACATCTCTATATTAGGGAGAGCGTCTTGTCTTTACACGTGACTATTTGTAACCAATAAAATAACTGTAACCATATTTGTAACCAACTACCACGCCTGGTATAATCTGTAAAAGGAATGGTATGTGAAGGTGTGACGTACTCACCCGTAGTGACGTCTAAATGTATTCCAATATATAATAAAGCGACTGCCGGCATACGGCAGATCCATCCTCTCCTCAGCTTCAGCCACACGTTGTCACTAGAGTTGTTTTGTTACGGAGCCTCACCCCACTGTGTGACCATAGCGGTTTCAGTGGGGGAAGCAACTCAGCACGCAGGAGGTGTGGACGAGCTTACAGCGGCCCCATCTGACAAATGGTGACCCCGACGTGATAACATATAGTATGAAGTGACGAACGTGATGGGCCCTGAGGAGGCAGCCACCACGGGGATCTCTGGTATATACCCACTTTACCGTGCATCCGACACTGACTGTTATATCCTCATAGTCTAGTTCAGCTCAGGAGAGCTGAACTGACAGCTGGTGTTTTATCTGAAGTGGTGTGTAGAGACAGACACGGGACGATGGAACGAGACAACTCATCACGGTTCTGCCCACGGGAGAGTGTCGACAGTGATAGAGGGAACACCTGTCAACCTAGGCTGTGGAGACCTCGGAACCTCGGGAGGCTGGCTGCGACAACCCTGTGTCTGGTTTGGTGAGTAGGAGTACATCTGTTTTGCATGGTAGTAATGGGTTCGGGCATTGTATTTGGAATGTGGCATGAAAATTTAATTCAGTACCTTTAAAACCCTCTTTTTGAACGGGAGACCCTATACCTAGATGGTTGATACACCAAGGCATAAATATGATACCAGACAAAATACCCCCCTACCACGTTCCGCCCCCTCTAGGGTCACCTCTACCCCTTCCATCTCCGATTCCTCCACCACCACCTCCCCATGTAGTAAGGTTTTACGGAATGTAGGTTTGCAGACAGATACTGTACAAGCTTACAGCTTCTGATCCTTTGGGGGCTAGCCTGAGACGACTAATAACCAACCCTGAGAACACCTGGCCTATAATAAAGAACACCCTGGCCCATGCGTATGTATCAGCAGATTTCCAACAGGCCCAGAGAGATAAGTTAAGAAATTTAGCTCAGAGATCAGGGGAATCTATCCGTGCATATGTCTCTGCCTTTGAGACTCTCTTTAATGAGGGATACGCAAGCCTGCCACAAGATCAATCTGACCTAATAAGGGATCTCCTTAGCGGGATGGAGGACAGGACAGCAGCATGTAGGATTGCGTCCCGCAGACCTATCTCCCTCCGGGTAGCCATAAAACAGATTATCTCATATAGCCAAAGAGAAGACTATCTTAAACCTAGAGATAGTGGGAAAGTAAATTCACTCGAACAAGAAGTCAGTGAAACCGCCCTCTTGCGGGGTGTAGTAGAAGAACTGAGGCAGGAGGTGGCTTCTGCCAATAGGTCCCATCAGGAAATGAGAGATAAAATGAAACAAGTTTTAGCAGTGCAAGGCACTCAGAAGAAAGCCGAACCCAATACAAATCCAAGAAAAAAGAAACCACGTACAGCCACCCCACAGGATAAATGTTTCCGGTGTAATAGGTTGGGTCATTTTGCAAATGATTGCAGGGATGGGCCCGGGCCTACAGATTCTTCTAGTGGGGCTGGATCGCAAGAAGTGGCAGAAGATGCCTGCAAGAGGTGTCGCCAGAGCGGCCATGTAGTAGAAGGGTGTCGGGCCCGACCCCCGACTCGTCCTTGCTATTGTGGAGAACAACACTGGAGGTATGATTGCAAAAATAAGGGTAGTTTTCCTACGCCTGTGGCTCCTCCAGCCAACCAGGGAAACTAGCTAAGCCCTCAGCCCTCACCCCTTGGCCAGGGGATGGGCGCTGTTGCGGCGCGACAGGAGCCGTACGACCTAGGGTACGACTCGATGTAGAAGGAATACAGGTAACAGCCCTGATAGACACTGGTAGTACACATACTCTTATAACCGCTCAACTGTATACTCGCTTGCCAAAGTTTATTCCTTTAGAAGAACCGCCCATGGTGCGGAGTATAACCGGACACACCCTGACTGTAAGGGGTACCTGTACTGTCAATATAGGGGGATTCCCTACAGAGGTTTTAGTGTGCGATAATGCAGGGGGAGTCGATTTGTTAATCGGGTCCAATCTATGCCGCCGGGCATGTGTAATCGATTTTGTACAAAATATAATGAAGTTAGGAGAGAAAGTATATCCGCTAGTAACTAATCCATCACAGTATTGTGGTCCTGTAATGTCTGTATCCCAAGTCCCAATGTCGAGTAGTTCCCTCATTAATGACGTCTTAACGAGGTATCGGGATGTGTTTAGTGAAAAGGAGACGCTAGTCCGAGTTGCTCGATCACTGCCGCCAGCAGTGATTGACACAGGTGACAGCGGCCCTATTCATCAGAACCCCTATAGAATGCCATTGGACAAAAGAGGAAAGGTAGAACAATGCGTACAAGAAATGCTAGCTGATGGGGTGGTAAGGCCGAGCACGTCCCCCTGGGCGTCTCCCATAACCCTGGTCCCGAAAAAGGACGGTGGTACTCGGTTTTGTGTAGATTACCGTAAAATCAATGCAATGACAAAAGGTGATGCTTATCCGCTGCCTTATATTCAAGATATCTTTGACACACTAGAGGGGGCCAAGGTTTTCTCCACCCTAGACCTTAAGTCCGGGTACTGGCAGATGCCTATGGACCCCGCCTCTATCGAAAAGACGGCCTTTACCTGTCATCTCGGACTTTTTGAGTTCACCAGAATGGCCTTTGGTTTAAAGAATGCCCCGGCTCAGTTCCAACGAGCCATGACCAAAGTGTTGACAGGGCTCATCGGGCGCTGCTGCATGGTGTTCATAGATGATATTGTTATCTATAGCAAGAACGAGAAAGAGCATGTAGAACATCTGGGGAAGGTCCTTGACAGATTGAGAGAGGCAGGTCTGCAGGTAAAACCATCAAAGTGTAGCTTCTACAAGACCCTAATAGAATTGCTAGGGTATGTGGTCGATGCTGAGGGCATCCGCCCCCATGAGTCGAAAACTGAGGCCATAAGGGATATGGAACCGCCAAAAATAGATCGGCAGTAAGAAGTTTCCTTGGTATGGCAGGATACTATCGTCAGTGCATTCCAGGATTCGCGACCCTGGCGGTGCCACTGACGGAGTTGACGAAACCAAAGAACGAGTTTATCTGGGGTGAAGAACATCAAAAATCCTTCGACCAGCTGAAGGCTGCTTTGACCAAAGCACCTGTCTTAGCGCACCCCGATGTTAACAAGCCCTACATCTTATACACCGATGCATCTGATCGATGCATTGGTGCTATCCTTGTCCAAAAAGATGATAAAGGGGTAGAACGGGTCATACATTATGTCTCGCACAAACTGTCTGATCGTCAACGATTATGGCCTATCATAGAAAAAGAAGCCTATGCTATTGTGTATGCCCTTAAGAAGTTACACCCGTACCTGGGAGGGGGTGCCTCCTTTGAAATCCATACGGACCACAAGCCCTTAAGGTGTCTTTTCCAATCAGAAATCAGGAATACCAAGCTCCAAAGGTGGTCGATCCAGATATCCGAGTATGCCGCCCCGATTTTGTATCACAAGGGAAAGTTAAATGTCCGAGCAGATATGCTGTCTAGGATAGCAAGTGTAGCCCCAGATAGTGACCAAGGCGGGGAGGAGACCTGGGCGTCAGAAACCCCAGACGTCTGGAACACTGACAGCATTGATCCTCTGGCTTTGAAGAAGCTCCAGAAAGAACAGTTCAAAGATGGGTTCATTGAGGCTGAGCAGGGGACAGACGAAACCCGTTATGTGGTATATCAGGGAATTCTGTATAGCATAGCAGAACCATTTAAAAACGGAGGTACCTATCCTCGGTTGATGTTACCCCAGCAGTATAGGAAGAAAGTAGTAGATCGTTGTCATGGGGAAGTGGGGCATTCGGCTCCAGAAAAGACCCTAAAGAGGGTACAGGAAAATTACCTTTGGCCCGGAATGCGGAGAACCATTAGGGAGTACATAGGTAGCTGTGTGTTGTGTAACACCCTCACACCGGCGAATGCTGCTGCCCCAAGGGGACAGATGCCTACGCCCCCGTGTTCGTTCCACACCTGGGGAATGGACCTGGTGGGACCTTTCCCTAGAGATCAAAGAGGTCGACAGTACCTGTTAACGTGTATAGATCATCTAACTGGCTGGGTAGAAGCAATACCAATAGCATCAAAGAAATCTGCTACTGTGTGGGAAGCCTTCTCACGTGAGATAGTGGCCAGATATGGGCTCCCCACAGCCGTAGTGACTGATAATGGTGGGGAATTCACAGAGTCCCATTTTGAGGAATGGCTGAGAAATAATGGTGTTCAACACCGTAAGACCTCGCCGTATCATCCCCAGTCCAATGGGATGGTAGAGCGATTCAATGGAACCATCCAGAAGTTGCTATTGAAACTAACAGGGGGAGACCCGCGAAAATGGACAAGGTACCTGTCCGAGGCGCTATATGCGTATAGAATTACGGCTGGTCCCGCCGGCATCAGTCCGTACCAATCAGTGTATGGTAGGAAAGCGCGCCTGCCTCGAACCACTACAGGAAACCCTGACGAAGGTGAAAGGTTACAGGCAATACGGCTAGCCCAGAGCCTATTGCGTGAATTCCGCCTGGAAACGAGAGCCGCCTATAAGACAAAAGAGCCGGGTCGGGCTAAACGCTTACCCGTTGGGGCCTTTGTCACGGTGCGCGCTCTCTTTCCCCGGAAGGGGCAGCCTAAGTGGCAGCCCGGCTACCGGGTGATCTCCAATCATGACGGAGGTCTCCGTGTAGAGGAACTCGAAACGGGACGCGTCGTTAGAGTTAACCAAAGGAATGCTCGGGTCATTCCTGAAGCCAAGTCGTATGAGGAGGTAGATCCAGTGCCTGCCCCAACGAGTAAGGAATCAAGGCTTCCACCCGCCGAAGCTACCCCGATTCCCTTAATCCCAAACCCCCATCTGTCCACAGTCCTTACGCCAGCAGCAGCTGCTGTTAACACTTCCTCAAGTAAGAGCAGGGGGTGTCCTAATTCTTTTGAAATTAATTGGAATTCCTGGCTGGAAACGGTGAGACTCTGTACTAACTGAGTCCTCATCTTGTTTCAGGTGCCTGGCGCTATCCAGCGGACAGGAGATAAGCAAGATAGAAACTGGGGCCATTATATCTCACGAAGAGGAGGTGAGAGAGATACGCTCTTATGCCCAAGTTTACGTATACCTAACGGCCGACCATTCACTGGATGTGAAATGGCTGCAGATGTGTGACAGTATAGAGAATCGCATAAGAGAAAAACAAATGCGATATAATTTTAACCACCCTAACACAGATGCACTGGCTTTCACCGAAAATTTGTTGAGAAGACTTGCTGTCATTCGGACGTGGATAAGGCATGTCAGTCGACGAAAAAGGGGACTTTTGAATATAGTTGGCAAAATTTCTTCATTTTTATTTGGAACAGCCACTGAAGCCGATATTGAAGCCCTGCAGGCGGCAGATTTGGCATTGGCGGAAGAAATTGAGGGTGTGGTAGACACACAAATAGGACTAGTTGCCAAGGTAAACCTGTTGGGAGTGCAGGAAGAGAAGTTGACCCATACTGTAAACTCAATAATACAGAGGCAAAACGCGCAAGAAGGAAACATAATACGCCTGAGTCATATGGAACCTATTGTTGAGTATAATGGGGTAGTACTGGGATTCACGGTGGTGATGGATTTAATAGATGAACATCTAACTAGTTACGAAGCAGCGGTGGCTGAGGCCTCTAGCGTACGGGTCGCCTGTGAAGCACGAGTTGTTTCTGATCAAGTAGTGCCTGTGCCATTAATGGAGAAAATACTCTCTTCAAAAGATAACGGCCTACAAGTTAATACCCTAGCTTACTATGCCTATGTCCGGGTGGAGAAGATAATAGTTGTCGACTCCCAGGCCATTTGTGTCCTGCAAGCACCTTTATTCGGGTCCCATGAGCAGCGTTTATACACTATAAACACCATGGCAGTATGTGAAGGGAAGAAATGTATAAAAATCCGCCAGCCACAACCGTTTGTTCTAGATTTGACAACTGAGGATCTGTATTTCCCGTATGAATGTTATGGTCCAGACCCGCGAGCGTGTAAATCAGGGGTGAAGTATGATAGACGGCAACAACCGTGTTTGCATGGGTTAATAAATGGAGACGCGGAACAACAAGCCAAGTGTCCGGTGACACTTTACACTGGGCGACCGCCACCATCTAGAATAGTCTCAACTCCCCTAAATAGATTCATTGTAGAAACAGAAGACACAACTTACCACTATGCATGTCCTCATAAAAGCCCAGTTACTGGAAAATTAACTGCCGGAAGTTATGTTATCCAAGTAGATCAGCGATGTGGACTTGACACCGATTTCTGGAATCTTAGAGGCTTGCCCCTTACTCGGTTTTTCCACAACATAACCATCCCACCTCCACAGCCCGTAGATTTGTCTTGGTTGAATTTTTCCCAGTACCCAATAAGAACGCATAAAGTTTGGCAGACTAGCGGCATATCTGAGTTAAATTTTCCCTCCTTTAATGCCCTTGAAGTCCCTCCTCGTAGTAGAATTGTCTCAAGAATAAAAACTATACAAGCTAGCGTATCAAGTAGAGCCTGGTGGTTTTGGTTTATAGTAGCCCTAGCAATAGTAGTGGGATCTGTAGTATTTTTGTATCTTACAAAAACAGGTTATAAGATTCGAGAAAAGATTGGGAAGCAAGGGTTTTCACTATGCTGTAAGAATAAGAAATGCTATGGTATAGAGAGGAGTAAGAGGAAAAAGGTTCTTCCTAATGTGGGGTACAGTGCTCGAACCTGTGAGGCTATGATTCAGGTGGACGTGCCAGACGAGGGAGATGAGGATGACGTAATTAGTCGTTCCCGCAGTCCTAGCCCACCGAGATAGAGGGAAAGAAAAAGAAGAAAGAGGAAGAAAGGGGGAATGAGGGCATGATCAAAAATCTCAAAAATTAACACCTGTTTCTGCGATCCTTCCTGACTGTTGTCCTGATGACCTGTGCAAAGACCGAAATGACTGTTTCTCACACCCTTGGTGTTCTACTTTGAGGTGCTGAACCATGCTGCACCTGGTGGATGAGGTGCTGAACCATGCTGCGTCTGACAGAGACGAGCTCGGACGGGGTGTGTGAGAACGAGGGCGTCTGACAGAGACGAGCTCGGACGGGGTGTGTGAGAACGAGGGCGTCTGACAGAGACGAGCTTGGACGGGGTGTGTGAGAACGAGGGCGTCTGACGGAACCATGCTCGGACGGAGTGTGTGATAACGAGGGCGTCTGACGGAACCATGCTCGGACGGAGTGTGTGATAACGAGGGCGTCTGACGGAACCATGCTCGGACGGGGTGTTTGAAAAACACGGACGACACGATAAAGACATTCCTCTCTTCAGTCCACACAATAAGAACAAACTCTGATACAACTGGTGATGCAACTGGTGGTACAACTTGTGGTACAACTGTCACAGGGTTGACAGGATGAGAGTGGTACTGTTTCTTTTCTTTGTTTTTGTTTTCACTTATGTTCTTTTTGTTTTATTTTTAATCGGCTATTCTGCGTCTTTTAACTGGTTTTCTTCCCAGGTCACATCGACCACGCCCATCTTGTATGACGATTACCTCCTGTGACCATTCCCCTCTTTTACGCCGGAAAGTGGTTACAACCGGTGTTACTGCTAAGTGTTGTAAATGACCTTGAAAGTAGTTGCTTTGAGCTCATTTGATGCGTGAAAATCAGTAATTGAAACAATTCCAATTTCTTGAGGGATAGCCTTACCCTCCTTCCAATTTCTTGAGGGATAGTTTTTTGGCTTAAACTTGCCCTCATCATCTAGATCAGAGGCACTCGATCTAATGTTTAACGGTTCCGACGAAGAAAGTGATGGAGTGGAGAATGTTTTGCCTGATGGTAACGCAGAGAACCCTTCTTCCAATTTCTTGAGGGATAGCCTTACCCTCCTTCCAATTTCTTGAGGGATAGCCTTACCCTCCTTCCAATTTCTTGAGGGATAGCCTTACCCTCCTTCCAATTTCTTGAGGGATAGCCTTACCCTCCTTCCAATTTCACGAGTGATTTACCCTTACTCTCGTTTAACAAAATAAAAAGGCCACGAGTGATTTACCCTTACTCTCGTTTAACAAAATAAAAAGGCCACGAGTGATTTACCCTTACTCTCGTTTAACAAAATAAAAAGGCCCACGAGTGATTTACCCTTACTCTCGTTTAACAAAATAAAAAGGCCCACGAGTGATTTACCCTTACTCTCGTTTAACAAAACAAAAAGGCCACGAGTGATTTACCCTTACTCTCGTTTAACAAAACAAAAAGGCCACGACTGATTTACCCTTACTCTCGTTTAACAAAACAAAAAGGCCACGAGTGATTTGCCCTTGCTCTCGTTTAATGAAATAGAAAGGCCCACGAGTGATGTCCCTTTTTATTTTGAAATGAGAGTAGGATTACCTTATTTTTGCTGCCAACATAAAAGGTCGATGTAATGTAACCTTATTCTAGCATGATGCCACTTGGCGCTTATTCTAACACAATGATCTTGATGTCTAAGTCTTGGAGCTGGACCTGCCCATGACCACTGGGTGACGACCTCCAAAACCAGAACCGTGAAATCCTTTTTGCAACGGACTATGGTAGCGTCTCATATGGTCTGTCAGGCTGTGCGGCCTCCCGTCATAAATCAGAATTATGCTATCTGACTGAAGGAAATGTTTGGACCTCTTCGAATGCAGGTGACATTCATTGTTAGGAAAAGCACAGCACAATCAAATCTCAATGAGAACTTCTTCCAGGACTTTGAGGAGTGCTCTAGGAGAAAAGGAACAATGACAACTTTTTCATGGACCTGAAAACAATGGTTACAGAACGTCTAATAGGTAGACGATTCTAGTGGTGCTATCTCACAGCTCTGGTGTTTCAGTCTAATCTAAAGGTCGATGATCCTATGAACAATACTGAATGTAATAGTCTATAAGGTGATGTGGTGTGTCGTCAAAAGACGAAAGGTTGTTGTAATATGTTGTGGTGAACAGTTCGCGTTCCTGTCGCTGAAACAAGTAGAGTAGAAGGAAAATTGGAGAACCTAGGTAACATAGAAAAACGGCACCCAACGATTCCTTATGGAGTGTTTGTTAACCGAGTCAAAGCTCCTAAGGTGGGGACGTGTGTTTCGTGTGCCTAAGGCCACCATCAGCGACATAAGAACAGTGGTACCCAACGATGCCTTCTCCTTACGGAGCGTTTGTTAACTGAGTCAAAGCTCCTGAGGTGGGGACGTTGCGGAAACTACTCGACTTCGTGCCTCTGAGGCCACTATCCATAAGCACAGGACGGGACAGGTGTGAGTGAGAAAGAGTAACGTTCAGTGAAGGGTGATTCAAAATGGCTGTCTCCGCTGAGTTTGTTTTCCACGAGCTGGAATATGAGAAACTAAGTCGGTATAGCAGGTATTTTCGTGCTTTGTGGAAGTATGATGGTGAGATGGGTGTAACGACCATAACTCTGCCACCTATATTTTCAGATACTGAATATATCCAGGTATTTAAAGCTTTCACTAATCATAATAATATATATGCTTTGGCGCGCGCACTATGGCCGTTAGTGAAGAAAAGCTCCGGTAACGCATACGTGGAGTTTTGTAATTTCTTTGGGTGCGATGAGCTCTACCACTTGATAGTCGAAATCGCATTTACTCTAGAGCCTGAGAAGGCGCACCATTTCTTGGGTGAGGTATTAAACTATTATCCCCCAAGGATAGCGGGTCGAGGGGAGCTAGTCATGGAAGCCCTGACTAACTGGACAGGTACTAACCGGCAAGACCTTTTCCCGAGAATCTATGATGAGAGGCGTGGGGAATTCTCTAAGGCGGGAATTAGAAGAGTGATACGGCACGGTGCTAGGAGAAAAGCTTTCCTTCGACAACATAAAACCGGACTGTGTTGTATATGTTTGCAGACTCTTACCTATATTGAATGTAGGGATAGGTGGGATGTCAGAATGGCGGCGCGAATGACCTGCTGCGGCACTCTCGTGCACCAAAAGTGTTTCTGGATGATTCTCAACCAGATGGTGCGACGATGGGAAACGTGCACGTTTTGTGGGACGGTACTGCAGGGTAACGGAAGGGTTGAGACGGACCTGGTGAATTGGGGAATGGCCATGAGGCAATACAGGTGCCGTGACCTTTTGGGGATTCCTTCCCATGCGGTAATAAGATTACCACCCATCCCCTCCGATCACACAGAGAATTGGGGTTAAAAAGTCGTTTTCAAGAAACAGATAGAGCCGTATGAACTAAGCATATTACCCTGTTTAAAGGTGACTCTGGTCATCAGGTATATTGGAGAGTTAGCGAGAGGTCTGCAAGACGCTGTGGTATGCTTTCAGCGTTTGCCCTCTAAACCCCCGGACTAGTCTCTTTCGAATTGAAAGGCTGTTGAAAGGAGGTCTGAAACTCCACCTTGTACTGATAGATTCCGTCTTTGGACCTCGCTTGGGTGGGCAAGTGATTGGTGCGAATGGATACTTGCCGTCCAGCAATAGCACGTTCCTTAAGGTCGCTAGGACCTATTCCTCCTAGTTTTAAGTTTTCCCCAAACAATTTAGTTTTAAGTTCTTCCCAACCAATTTAGTTTTAAGTTCTTCCCAAACAATTTCTCCAATTTTCCTTCTTGTCCAGTCTTCCTTCCTAAATAATTTGTAGGAAGAGGAGATCGAGTGCGTGTGTATGATACAACCCTCGGCAAAATGCTCGTGAAAATATAATGTGAGTAGCATAAGAACTTGTGGCGCGACCGGTTGCGCCTTCCTCCTTCTTAGACAATTTGTTAAGTTTCCTCTTTCTTAGACAATTTGTTAAGTTCCTTCCTTTCTAGACAATTTAAGTTCCTTCTTAGACAAATCGTAAGTTTAAAAAAAAAAAGAATTTCCTTATCCTTCCATGAAGTAGTCCTTCGATATTTCCTTTGGGGGCTGAAACCCTGACCTCAGTGGGTTGCCGAACTAATCATGTTCGGGGGAAGGAAAATAGATTCCAAGGAGTTGTCCTTCAATATCTTCTTCGGGGGCAATAGAATGGTCGACCAAATCACTTGGCTAGCTACTGCTGTCAAGAGGTCCGGCCCTATTTCCTGATGCCTACCTCCATCCGGAGGTATTATGCCCATTCTTACTCCCAGTCAGGGCACAGGGAGTGTTCCTTGCTGCACCAAGTAGCCATAATTAGGGAGTGTTCCTCACTGCACATGGCAGCCGTGACTGAAGTCCCGAAATTATCTTCTTTTGTCTTAAATCATCAGCAACCTGGGGAAGATTGCGGATTATTTTAAGGTGGGGGGGCAGATGTCACGTACGGCCCTGCCAATGTCGCGTACGACGATGCCAATGTCGCGTACGACGATGCCAATGTCGCGTACGACGATGCCAATGTCGCGTACGACGATGCCAATGTCGCGTACGACGATGCCAATGTCGCGTAAGACGATGCCAATGTCGCGTACGACGATGCCAATGTCGCGTACGACGATGCCAATGTCGCGTACGACGATGCCAATGTCGCGTACGACGATGCCAATGTCGCGTACGACGATGCCAATGTCGCGTACGACGATGCCAATGTCCCGTACGACGATGCCAATGTCCCGTACGACGATGCCAATGTCCCGTACGACGATGCCAATGTCCCGTACGACGATGCCAATGTCCCGTACGACGATGCCAATGTCCCATACGACGATGCCAATGTCGCGTGCGGCCATAAATAGCCAATATCACAGAAAAAACTCGGGAAAACTAATATTTAGCGAATCACTGAAGTTAGCTATAGATGGTATGTTACATTAAGATTGAGCGGCACCCTTACAGGAGAATTTCTTTTCTTTCTAGGAAATACCCAGTGAAACTGGTCACTTTAACCAGTCTTTTATTTTCTTATTCTTTTATTATTTCTCCTGGGCATGTGGCCAAAAGTATTAATATATATACATATATATTTCCTATTATTTATTCTCTGCCTATATGTTTCCCCTTTATAGATACGACTTAAACATGGTCAGACAGGGAAAATATATATTATATGGAAGAGAGAGGCGAAAGTCGCCGGTGGGAAAGTTCCTGTCTCCGCGTGGCTGTGTCTATGTGCACATCCGTGTTGTGTCCGCCTCTAGTCTCAACAAGTCGTTACTCATGACGAGCTCATGACAACTTGTTTGTGAGAACCCTTGCTCGCATGTCCGGCTTTCTCACGCTCTCAAGGGGAACATGTGCGCATGCTTCTATATGTTAAAGGAAAACCGTAATCCTTCTTATGTGAGAAATAAGATTTCAGTGGTAGTAAATAATTAGGGATGAATACCTGTGGTGCATGAGAAGGGAGAAATACTAAAGTTATTATTTTCCCTCACAAATATTATCCTCCCTAACAATTGTTATCTATTCCAAGCTAATATATTTTCCAAGCTAATATATATCCTTATGTGTATACTATGCATGTGGAGGTTTTACCTCAAGACGTTGCACGTGGCAGGACATGTCAGGATCCTCCCGGAGGGACGCGCAAACATCTTTGTGGTTCTCTTCATATTATGGGATGGAGGCCCCCTGACGGAAATGACGTCTCCATATTTGGGGGAGCGTCTTGTCTCTGCATGTGTGACGGAAACGACGTCTCTATATTAGGGAGAGCGTCTTGTCTTTACACGTGACTATTTGTAACCAATAAAATAACTGTAACCATATTTGTAACCAACTACCACGCCTGGTATAATCTGTAAAAGGAATGGTATGTGAAGGTGTGACGTACTCACCCGTAGTGACGTCTAAATGTATTCCAATATATAATAAAGCGACTGCCGGCATACGGCAGATCCATCCTCTCCTCAGCTTCAGCCACAAGTTGTCACTAGAGTTGTTTTGTTACGGAGCCTCACCCCACTGTGTGACCATAGCGGTTTCAGTGGGGGAAGCAACTCAGCACGCAGGAGGTGTGGACGAGCTTACAGCGGCCCCATCTGACAACTGCTGTATCACAGGTCAGACAGAGGTCACTGCTGTACCACAGGTCAAACAGAGTTCACTGCTGTATCACAGGTCAGACAGAGGTCACTGCTGTATCACAGGGCAGACAGAGGTCACTACTGTATCACAGGTCAGACCGAGGTCACTGCTGTATCACAGGGCAGACAGAGGTCATAGCTGTATCACAGGTCAGACAGAGGTCACTGTGTCACAGGTCAGACAGAGGTCACTGTGTCACAGGTCAGACAGAGGTCACTGCTGTATCACAGGTCAGACAGAGGTCACTGCTGTATCACAGGTCAGACAGAGGTCACTGCTGTATCACAGGTCAGACAGAGGTCATAGCTGTATCACAGGTCAGACAGAGGTCACTGCTGTATCACAGGTCAGACAGAGGTCACTGTGTCACAGGTCAGACAGAGGTCACTGCTGTATCACAGGTCAGACAGAGGTCACTGCTGTATCACAGGTCAGACAGAGGTCACTGCTGTATCACAGGTCAGACAGAGGTCATAGCTGTATCACAGGTCAGACAGAGGTCACTGCTGTATCACAGGTCAGACAGAGGTCACTGTGTCACAGGTCAGACAGAGGTCACTGCTGTATCACAGGTCAGACAGAGGTCACTGCTGTATCACAGGTCAGACAGAGGTCACTGCTGTATCACAGGGTAGACAGAGGTCACTGCTGTATCACAAGTCAGACAGAGGTCACTGCTGTATCACAGGTCAGACAGAGGTCACTGCTGTATCACAGGGCAGACAGAGGTCATAGCTGTATCACAGGTCAGACAGAGGTCACTGTGTCACAGGTCAGACAGAGGTCACTGCTGTATCACAGGTCAGACAGAGGTCACTGCTGTATCACAGGTCAGACAGAGGTCACTGCTGTATCACAGGTCAGACAGAGGTCACTGCTGTATCACAGGTCAGACAGAGGTCACTGCTGTATCACAGGTCAGACAGAGGTCACTGTATCACAGGTCAGACAGAAGTCCTGTCCTGTGAACAGGGTGAATTATGGAGGGTACTCGACAAGAAAGGAGAACTCGACAAGAAAGGAGCTCGACCCGTACTTTTCAAGAGAACTCGACCCGTTCTGGCGAAATTGATTGGAGAACTCGACCTGTTTCAGATACTTATGAATAAGACATTACCTTATTGATGGAAAGGTCTGAGTAGTTAGAATTTAGACAAATAAACCAGCCTATTTAGGTGTAGGGTTAAGGTCAAGGTTAGGGCAAGGGGTAGGGGTAGGGTTAGGCGTAGGAGAAGGGTTTCCTGTTTGTCCAAAGAAGATCAAATTTGAAGCCAAGATAAATTACTTATTACTCAGGGTTCCGTTTAATAATGTAGGATCGTACATAAAGACCCCTTTCTGTATGCAATAGAGACCCAGAGACAATATTGGGGAATTGCATTCAACACCTATGGATGACCTTATGGTCGGCTAATACTGTCTTTGCAAACATACTATAATATTATTAAATGATAACCCTTGTATGTGATACAGAAAAAGGGCTTCATGTACGATCCTAGATTATTAAACGGGCCCCTGTATAGTATTTATCTACAGTTGAGACACTTGAGTCGGGAAGATTTGTTACGGGTCATGTTTGTTACGGGTCGAGTTCTTAAAACGGGTCGAGTTCGTTACGGGACTTGGGACCTGTTTTTCAGTCACGACAATCGTTATGGGCGACGTGTTTTTGAGGTCAGTGTTCGATAGACACAACATTTTAGTGAATAGGCGATATGTCGTGAGTCTAAGAGGCGTAGGGCAGCCAAACGTGTTTTTCAGTCACGACAATCGTGGGGTCACGTGATTGAAAATGTCGCCCAAAGTGTCGTCTGTTCATGACACCTATGGACATGTCGTACAGAATGCGCAACTTAACTTCCCGTTCGAATTAAGCGATGAAATTTTAACACGAGTAAGGTATACATATGACTTATAATCGTCCCAAAAAATTCAGAAGTTATAAGCGTTTGAATTTCGTCATAGCAATCGTCTGCTCTGGTGGCCAGTGTATATTTCCCGACGCCTCCGCTAATTTATGCAGTGACCTTGACATTAACTGCGGATCGGGAGGTGGGAGGGTGACTGGCCACCAGAGAAGACGATTGCTATGACGAAATTCAAACGCCTATAACTTCGGAACGGTCCGGCCGTTTTTCTTCATATTTGGTATGATTATAGGTTATATGTATCCCTTGCTCGTAAAAAATTTCATGGCCTAATTCCGTCGGGAAGTGTAAAATCCTCTATATATATACGCACAGTGATGTGTTATAGAACCTAAGACAGTTCTATACTTGTCGTAGCGGCCGACATTTTTCGCGGCGATCGTGAGTGGCGCACTACGATCGTGTCTATAGAACAACGGCCATTTTGTGTCTTCAAGAATGTCGTGGAATCGCTGGACGATCGTATGGTATCGTTGGCCGACGATGTTGTTACTGAAAAACAGGGCCCAGTTCTCCAATATTCCTTCATGATGAGTGTACTGGTACCCTTCATGTGCACAATAGTCCATTACTCTCCATGTGATTAATAGTCCATTGTACTATACACCCATGCCCAAAAATACTCCAGTATGGTATGGCACCGTACCACCATACTTTGAAAACGTGCAATAACAGAAATACGAAAATAAATCATAAATAATCAATATCGGACAAAAAAACAAACAGAAAATTAACAAATAATATCATTTGCAAAGAAAATACTTTTCTAAGAGTTTTAATTCTATTTACGAAATCGTGGCTATGAATATTGCGGTAAAGCACGCTAGGAAACACACTGCATAACTCGAGCAAACTATGCGGTGCGATAAACTGGAGTGGTGCAGTGTGGCTAGCGAATGACCGGGGAACCAGCTTAAGTTAGTAGCAGAAAGTTACTTCCACACTACAAGTCTAGTTAGATTTTTTTTTCGCTTCGACTCCGACTTATTTTGGTAGGTTATTGAATATTTACAAATATTTAGAGGTGTATAGTACAAGTGAAAATTATGGCATTCGCTCTGCCAGCTCATGCGATAATTTTACCAATAGTAACAAGGTACGATAAGCCGTCCCAATTAGGTTAACTAGTTTCACTGATAGACTCCATGTGAACAATGTTTCACTTCATGCTAACAGTAGTCTACCGTTATACATAATGCAAACACAGGATATCGATTCACCGAGGCCGTGTTCAGAGTCCTAAATACGACAATATTTACGATGAGTGTTATATTATTATATACCTATGCTCAAACTCAGTGTAATTACGTACTACCCCTAGGGGTATAGTTATTGTACACAGATTTATATAGAACTGCATCGAGAATCGTATAAATACACAATACTCCACGAGTTTGGATGGGCCGCAAACCAACAGCTCCTTCTCAATTTGAGCATAGTTTCGCTCCGCACTTGTAAGTGACCGTGACACATAAGCAATCGGGCGTCCTTCCTGTAGTAAGCATGCACCTAAACCATATGAACTGGCATCGCACTGAACTGTCACTGGTTTGTTGGCACAATAAAAAGTCATCACCGGCTTTCATACAAGATGTCCTTCAGTTGTTTCAAGGCTTCTTCGTGTTTTGGACACCACAACCATTCCATGTCTTTCTTCAAAAGTTCACCTAATGGAGCCGTGATAGCAGACAAATGTGGTATGAACTGAGCGAGATAATTGATCATACCGAGAATGCGCCTCAGATCTTCCTTGTTTTCCGGTGTAGGCATCTCATTGATCGCTTTGATTTTCTCCATATCTGGTTTCAGTCCATCTTCACTCACAATGTTTCCCATGTACACTACTTCCTTCACCTTGAATCTCATTTTGTCTTTGTTAAAACGGATGTTGTTAGCCTTGGCTTTTTCCATGACCTTCTTTAAGATCATGTCATGTTCTTGCTCGGTTTCAGTCGCAATAATCATGTCATCTGCAATAATATGCATTTTGGGTATATCCCCAAAAACATGATAGTTCCTCTTTTGCAGCACCTCGCTTGCACTACAAATACCAAATGGCATCCTTTGGAAACTGTACCGCCCAAATGGTGTGTTAAAGGTAAATAGCTTTGCTGTCTCAGGTGTGAGTGGTACCTGCCAGTAACTGTACTTCTGATCCAGTACTGTAAATAAGGTTTTTCCACCTAACTGACTAATCACATCCTGTGCAGTTGGTATCATGAAATGTTCACGCTTTATAGCCTTATTGAGATCACAAGGATCAAGACAGACATGCAATGATCCATCCTTCTTTTCAACTACCACAAGACTACTGACCAAATCTGTCGGTTCATCTGTCTTGCTGATGACACTTTGGGATTCCATCAGATCCAACTTCCTGTTAAGTTTTTCCTGTAGGCTGATCGGCACATGCCTTAGTGGATGTGTAGTGGGACGGGAATCCAGCAGTGTTCGTTTGTTTCACGGAAGGTGGCGCGATATGCCGATCCTTACTGTGCAGTGATTCCGGACAACGCCGCACACGAGAGTGGCGCGGTGGAGACCGGGATTACGTAACGCTTAGTATATATACTCAGCGTTCACAGTAGGTCGACAGGCTGTCCTCGCGCGTCCCTTCTACGGAACGGATCCTTGGGCCCTCACTTTGCAGGCGGGTTCTTGTAACCCTGTTGGTTAGGCTGATCTTCCGGATTGGCCTATCCAGCGTTACCTAGCACCTATGTGCTAGGGTACTGTACTTGTAGGGAAGATCTTCCAGATCTTTCCGGGAAGTAAGTGATTAATAAACATCCTTGTTTATTAAGTGACGTTGTTGTGTTATGTGTGAATAGGTCTGTGCAAACTAACCGAAAACCGAACCAACCTACGTAAGTGCGTAGGGTGGGATCCTGCCTGGAACTAGCGTTCCGGATTGGGGTCATCCAACCTGCTAGACAGGCAACGACCACCACAGATGTATGACTGGCTTTGCATCTGGATCTATCTGTGCATCATATGGCTCACTGAAACAACCAAGTCCACTGAACTGCTCACTGTCCTGTTCCACGAGACTTTCCTTGGTGATGGGGCTGGTAAGGGCATGAACCCTTGCCTGTTCAAGCCCAAATTCCTCGCTGGCCTGAACTCCAAGTAGCGGTGGGTCCTTCACATCAACCATGTGGAACTTGTAATAAACTTTTCCAGCTACTTGACATCTCAGGGTGACACATCCTAGATTTTCCAATGGCTTGTGTCTGTACCCGAATAAGTTTGCCCTGCACTTGACAATTTTCCTCTTGTTGGTAGGACGTGGTGGGTGTACTGTTCCGCAGTACTGACATTGACCAGCCGCTTCCTATCCACTGTCTCCATACTGACTGTGACCTCCATGCTGGCTTCCTCTGCCACGCTGGCCTCGACTGGGTCCAGACTGGCCTCAAGCATATAGTCAACCAGACTGTCCCTGACCACGTTGTCCATGACCTTGACCTCTGCTGTGTTGTCTACTCCCATGCTGTCTGGAGCTGTACATGGCTTCAACAGATTTGTCTCCCTGTTCTTCAGAGTGTACCACATGAACTGATTTAGCCTTGGCCGCCATCTGTAACTCAGTTTTCGCACTCTCATAGATCCTCATCCTATGAATAACAGAGCTTAGACTCGCATTTCCGTCATCACCCATAACCTCCATCTTCATCATTGGATCTTTTATTGAAAAGAACAGTTTATCCCTCAGAGTTCCTTCAAACTCGACAAATTTACAATTAGTCGCCATTGTCCTGAGGTCATTTATGTACTCGTCCAGACCCTGACCTTCTGGTCTCTCATAACACCAGAACTGTGCTGTCAGTGCCATCCCTGGGTCCCTCTTGTTATAGTAGTTATCAAATTTGCCAAGACCGTCTCATAATTTTCATTATCTTCTGCCAGTACATAATCATTGTCACCTTGTGCACAATGCGCTTGCGCAAATGTGAAGTTGTGAAATGTGTAAATATCCACACCCCTTTCACCGAGCACTGTTAGTAGTATAGCTACTTTCACATCATCTGCCTTTGCTGCTGACTCTGTAGCTTTCATGAATAAACTAAACCTTTGCTTCCAAGTTTTCCAAGCAGCAGAAATATTGGCCCTATCAAAGTCAAACTGTTCAGGTGGCTTGTATGTGAGTTTCTCCATTTTGATGTTACTTTGGCACTAATCACTAATTCAGTAGCTCTACTAACTTTCCAAGTGACCCAGTCTTAGTCACTCAATATACTATCAATGTCATTCACAAATATCTGCCCTTCAATGTGTTATTTAGCAAATATCGAGGCATCTAAAATAGGGCGTTCACTTGATACGTTTAAATAGCTTAGATATGCAAAACCGATCAATACCAACTCTTGTGAGTCGCCCGCTTTGGGAGTGTCCATGTTGGTTTCGCATATCTAAGTTATCTAAGGTGTATCATGTGAGTCCTACACGTTTGCTACCTCAATGTTTGATATATTTTCACACTAACTCGTTCCATGGGTTCTGTACGACGCTTCAGAACTTGCGAAGTGAAGGGATCCGCCATTTATAAATCTTCCGCCCAGATCTGTGTTGTCAGCCTCTTGGCCCATCAGATTATGTTATCCACTTCCGGCATGTCTGCTAATGTACGCATTGTCTTTGAATGGTTTGTCAAGTCAGTTTGACGCCAAATTACGGTCAGTTTTAGCTATTTAAGACCAAATTTAGGTATATAATAATATGAAACCATAGTGATGGTGACAATACGGTTTAGATTTATTTGTTGTCTCCGATAAATTTGTTCGGAACTCGCTATAAAAAGCTCGTTCCAAACAAATTTTTCAGAGACAACTTATAGATCTATCCCGTAAAGCGAAAGTTGAGATCTCATTGGTTTCTCACGAGAAAGGTAGATTAGAGAACTACAATATTAAACATTGATTTCGGCATGGCTCGAAATGAATCATAAGAGAGGAAGTTTGTCTGAGTATAGTCCTACAAAAAATAAGAACAGATTCGAGTTTTTCCCTACACGAGAATCTCACTCCCGTGGGTCTTCAATCTCCAAGCCTAGATCGGGTCCACTCTGTCTCTATGTGCGGGACCAACTCCAGGCGGATATGTCGGAAATTCTAACGTTTTAGATATAGTAGGTAACAACTCATAGATCTATCCCGTATTGCCATCATAACCATGGTTTCATATATTACTAAATAAACCTTGTAGGACAGGCAGATTTACGTGCACTACTATAGTCTAAGTGCCCAGAGGGTTGTGATTAATTATCTACGGGCTTTTAGATTCCTTCGGGTAAATGCTTTGAATTCCTCCATAGTCGTAAGTTGCCTTACACATGGATCTTTGACCTTTCCCTGACGACAGCCTCGTTACTATTTCACGGACGCTGTGACGCGGGACACGTGACCAGTGACGTCACATGACCTCAGCACATGGTCACGTGTCCACTTCTCAACTGGGTTTATTTTTGTTGTTGTTATATTTTGTGACAATTTTGTTTTGTAGAGTTGTTGTAACCAGGGACCTGTTTCACCAGTTTTGTGACATGTCTAGATGGCATTCAGATGGTTTGTCTAGACATTAGACTTCGTTTTGTCCGTTCTTGCTTGCACTGTTGGTGCCGTTTTTCATATCTGTCTAACACTTTTGTCACAAAACTAGTGAAATAGGTCCATAATGTGTAGATTTGTCTAATTTTTATGTTTGGGGTCTGTCTTTTCCTAAGGGCAGCTACTTGTGTTGTCACGAAACTAGACAACCCCAATGTATGTATGGT
Organism: Alentia gelatinosa; assembly: GCA_950022655.1. Classification (NCBI taxonomy): domain Eukaryota; kingdom Metazoa; phylum Annelida; class Polychaeta; order Phyllodocida; family Polynoidae; genus Alentia; species Alentia gelatinosa. The sequence continues at coordinate 5,369,651 of OX465581.1, read as the reverse complement.
GTCACAGACATGTCACAAAACTAGTGAAACAAGTCCATGGGTTGAGCCACCTGAACCCCTCCGCTTGAAATGGGCTTCGGGAACGTCTTGCTACATGCTTAAAGGGACACCCTCAATTCCGAGCATAGGTCACCTTAAGTGGAGTTTCCCCTTAAGCAGGGATTTCAGTCTATTGATGGTTAGGCAATGTAGTATAATATACCTTTAATCAGGTGATACTATGTCATATAGACACACAAACACATCATAGACGCCTACCTGACGCCTACAGGAGCCTACAGGAGCCTACACAGGCCGTTGTGTGGTGCCTGATCATCTAGACACAAGTCTATCCGCCTCACTTACACACAATAAACAAGGTCCTTAATCTATTATCAATATATTCACCTAACACAAAGTGTCCAAAGACATAGGGAGTGTGTATCACCATACCCGGAGCATACAGATATATCCACCTAATAGAAGTGTCCAAAGACATAGGGAGTGTGTATCACCATACCCGGAGCATACAGATATATCCACCTAACACAAAGTGTCCAAAGACATAGGGAGTGTGTATCACCATACCCGGAGCATACATATATATCCACCTAATAGAAGTGTCCATAGAAAACACATAGGGAGTGTGTATCACCATACCCGGAGCATACAGATATATCCACCTAATAGAAGTGTCCATAGAAAACACATAGGGAGTGTGTATCACCATACCCGGAGCGTACAGATATATCCACCTAATACAAAGTGTCCATAGAAAACACATAGGGAGTGTGTATCACCATACCCGGAGCATACAGATATATCCACCTAATAGAAAGTGTCCATAGAAAACACAGAGGGAGTGTGTATCAACATACCCAGAGCATATAAATAGTCCTACCTAATACAAAGTGTCCATAGAAAACACATAGGGAGTGTGTATCACCATACCCGGAGCATACAGATATGTTGTATGCTGCGGGCTGCAAAAACCAGCGCATACAGAAAAATAATGTATGAAAAAGTAGTTCGCACCTAAATGAACTAATATCAGTACACTACTTGTCAAGAAAAGGTGGATAATGAATGCAATGTAGGCTGGTTTCAGATAAAAGCTGTGGTATGCTCCTGAGAGTTGACTCTGCGAGATATTCTCACATATTACTCGGATATTACTACGCGTCAACTCCTCGGAGTATACGACTGCTTGTATCTGAAACCTGTCTGTATTGTGTCTGTATCCGGAGAGAGCACAGAGAAGGTTTCCTTTTAGACGCATGTCCCTCTTCATAGTCTTTCTATATATATATATATGTATATGTATTTATATATATGTATATATATTTATATATATGTATATATATTTATATTTATACACATATATATGTATACATATATATGTAGGGTTCAGGGTAGTTAAACAGTGGTTCTTTCACTTAACATTAGGTGCCACGAGTGCCGATCCCTGCTGTGCGGTAAAGCCGGCGGACCTGTGTATGTAAATACTATGGGTTCACCGCCATTACGTAACTTTGTCAGTATATATAAGCCGAGTCCAAAGCAGGTTGACAGGTTACTTTTAGTGTCTCTCAGTTGAGTGAACACTTGGAGCCTCAGAGAACTGCTAGGTTTCTCCGGAGACATTTCAGCATGGAGAGAACAGATCCTCTCCCCTTGCGCTACTTAGCACATTCTGTGCTAGAAGTGCAGGTTTCAATAAACTCTATTGAACCTGAAAGTGTCTGGTTTTGTGTACTAGGTTAAGCTAGGTTGTAAATTCTGCATCTCCCAGCTTTACCGAGGATTATCCGAACCAACCTGTGCGGAGAGTACAAGCATGGGGTAGCGACTCGTCTCACACCGCCGGATAGGTTGAACTAGGCCAGGTTGTGAGGACACATACCACGAACCGGCAGTCCACTACATATATATATATATAGCAGCATTTATTACATAAAGTATCATGTTACATACAGTATTTCACTACAGAATCCTCCTTAATATAAACATTCATAATCGGTATATTGGAGTATCCTATTCCTGTTTTAGTTAATAATTATCCTTCAATATTGGATTGGCAAATTCATGGCCGGATTTTTTTTTCCTTTTTGGAGGGCCAATGAATCATCTCTTTTTTTTATACATGATAATGGTGAAATCTTTTCACATGGTCACATTACTATGTCAATTGCAACTTTCCTACAAAGAATTTACGTTCTATGGTCGCCTGTGTCTTATCTATGGACATACAATATGCATTATTCAAGTATAGAAGAGAGAAGAAAAGAAAAACATAGATAACAATAGAAAGCCTCCTCAAAGTCTCTGTTCACAGACTACTCCATCTGCCCAACACGTGATCAGAATGCTGCTTTGTGATTGGCTCACAAAGCGGCACGTGATCAGAATCCCGCTTTGTGATTGGCTCACGCCTGTGACAGGGAGAAGGCTTTTTCCCACGGGCCAGTGTCACACCTGATCTGCTTAGTTACGCCACAGCTGAAACCAAATATTCACCTGGCAACCTATTCTTTAGCATTGGATCACTGAATGTATGAGCATAATATGTTCATAATACCCATGTACATTATTTACAGAGACACGCAAGCCATTGCATCGCATTCTATGGTATTCCAGCTCCAATTTGGTATGTCATACATGCATATCAACACAATGATACTTTAGATATAGCTTAGATGCCACAGGTATACCCAAACTGTATATACGATAATACATTGGCAGGCCTAGCTATCACATTCTTATCTTTTTCCAAGTTAAAACCAAGACAATTATCAACTTTGATGTTTAGACAGCTCAGACTCGTTAATACTATGTCCGAGATTGACCTAACAGTTTAATCTATAAAATAGACGACACTCCTATAATCACACCCACCGTTCACACTCTAAAGCCGGGCTCCCACTGTCCTGACACACTACGAATGGTTCTACGATTTGGCTACGATTAGGAATTTTCCAATCGTAGAGCTATTGGAAGGGCTTTGTCGGAGTGTGTCGCAGTGTGTCGGAACGGGTTTTGCGGGAGTGAAAAGAAGACCACGGTTACGTCAACGTAAATATGTACAAAAGACCACAGGAACAGGTATATATATATATATATATATATATATATATATATATAGGTTATCATAAATAGATAGTATAACAGACAACAAACAAGTGAATTGGTTAGACATTAATATATCCATCATTTGGCGTAAATAATTGAGTCCTATTTGTCATTGTGCATATGCTATTGAGTATCTTTTGATTGATTGCATATACTAAACCCAGCATTCCTTTGTTTATAACCGCTTTTTAATATTTTTCACTTTCAAAATTCCATTGGTCTGGATAGGTGAGGGTGAGGCGGAATGGGGAGAGGCGGAACGGGGGGTGCTCGGATTGAATTACTATTATACCAGTATGTTTCTCATTGTAAAACTCACGTTATTTTCTTCAATGAATGAGTGGCATGGCGAGCTAGGTGGACGTGTGCGAGTGTATGGTGTGCAGAAATGATTCAATCATCGGTGATAAAAAGTATCAAATAGGACTCATAGTGCGGAAACATGCACTATAAGATCATACGGATTACACACATATGAAAGGATTACAGATACAACAAGTATTCTAAGTGTAATTTAAGGATCGACTGTGTGCAGAACCCGGTGGACGATAATAGGTGGTGGTAACTACGGACGCCGACGCCAGCCGCACCAACAACAAACACGACAGCATGGGTACGAGAGGGAGAGCGGCCAGCGAAGCTGGATTGCAGGAAAGTGTCACTTCCATACTAAAATCTGTTAAGGAAATCGAAGGTAGAGCTAAAACGCTAGAACAAAAACTGGACAAACTCACAAAAGATCGTGAAAATGATAGCTCAAAACTTGATGAAACTAACAATGAAGTAAAAGAACTGAGCACTAAACTGGATGAGTTCATCGTAACTAGCCAACAGATAGAAGGGGACGTAGGGGACATAGCTACTAGGGTTATTGACTTAGAAGCAGATATGTATGAAGTAAAAAAGATCAATCGCCAAGTAGAGAAGGATAAACTCAACCTAAACGTTATCATCAGGGGCTTACATGAGAAACAAAATGAAAAAATGTATGAAACAATGGGGGAACTCTTTAGAGTGCTAGGCCTGTCATTCAATTTCACACTGACGCATGGGGCGTTCCGCCTGGGTAAGCAGAACGACGACAGAGCAGGTGTTCGACCAAGCAGACCAGTCAAGCTTGTCCTACTAACCAGGCAGCAAAAGTCTGAATTATTCGGATTGAAGTACAAACTTAAAGATCATGAAAAGTACGGGAAAATATCGTTCGCAAACGACCTATCGGAGGATGACCTGGTAAAACAAAAAGAGTTACAGCAAATCTTCACCGCTGCAAAAAGCCAGGGAATTCAGGAAACCAAACTAAGGGGACAGAAAATCGAAATCAAAGGAAAATCCTACAGTAGGCAAAACTTTGATGAATTACCCGAAAACCTCAGCCAGGAGGCATGCTCTACTATTCTCAAAGGCGAGGGAGTCTACTTCCAGGGGCACACAAGCCCACTAAGCAACCTGTATAAGTGCAAAGTGTACGACAAGGAGCTAGATTTCACAGGCACGTCAGTCGAACAAGTCTATGTTATGAAAATGGCAAAGGCGCACTCTGATGATATAACTGCAAGCCTCGCTAGGCGAGAGAAGAACCCGTATAAGCTAAAGACACTGTCCAGAAGGATAAAAAAATCTGACGAATGGAAGAATGAAGAGAAACTGATATTGAAGGAAATCGTCTGGTGTAAAATCGAACAGAACCCCGATATCGCAGAAAAAATAATCAAAACCAAAGCCAAACACTACTACGAGGCAACGAGAGACCCCGTATATGGCTGTGGTTACCAGCTCTCAGACGTGGCACGCAGTAAGGAGGCACCGGCAGCACGCCCTACCTGTGAGAACCGTATGGGGATCATCATTCGCGAAATTGCAGAGGAACTCAAGGCAAACCAGGAGGACACGACCGACAACGCAGAAAATACCACTGAAACTACAGATAATACCACCGAAACTGCAGATAAGTGATAGTTGAACTCATATGACTGTACTTTGCTATTTATAATGAGATTCCGTGTCCTATTGATTGGTGATTCCCGTGCCCGGGGAATGCGGACTATGGTACATAACGAACTAGTGAGCCGTGACATGACAGACATTCAATTCGATTTGTTGTTCTTTCCGGGAGCAACAATAGAAACGGCTACGACGCGTGCAATCGACTCAATCCAATACCGCAAAACCTATGATATTATTTATTTTATGGTAGGGATAAATGATATATCAACGTTGATAGGTTATCATAATGTCATGCCTAGATTCCATAACTCTGATCAAATAACATCGCATCTGACCCGCGAGCTCGCGCAAGCAAGGGAGACCCTCGAGACACACACCAAACTTGTAGTGATCTGTGAGATCATAGGTATGAACTATGCTATGTACAATACCCATGGACTTCCATACCCGAATATGCAAAAACGCGTAAACGAAGCTATGTATGATGTTGCAATAGCAATTAACTGTCTAAACACTATGAGGGAAGCAGTAACACCGCACATTATACAACATACCCACAAACCGAGGAAAGGGTACATGGCGCACCGCTACAAAACCACTACGACGGACGGCTTACACTTCACCCTAGAGACAAAGCTGAAACTAGCCCGAAACATAACTTATACCATATACGACAACATCCATGCGACATGCAACTAAAATGATTGACAATAGGATACCTGAAACTATATACCTTATTAAAGTAACTACCTAGTAAGTCAAGTATGACGATACTGTCTACGAAATAACATAGGAGGAAAATGGCATCACTGTGGAGATACACAATTATGACCACCCTCACACAAACGATCATATCTTACACTGTGGATAAACATAGTGCGGCTCATGTGGTAAACACCTAGCCTAAATAATTAGAATAATTAGTTGACATCACTAGTATTGTGATATACTATATTATGGCTTGTGTGGATATACACACAGTTAAACTAGTATCCTAAGCTAATACACTAATAAATATGTACTATGAAATTTTTCATGTGTATTGTGTAAAAGAAATGCACATCAAATGCTAAATAAAAAAGAATCTATATTAAAATATCACTATGACTATACTTCATATTCTTATAACTTTATCCTACTGTACTACATACACTTGCTCATTACCTATGGAGATGTTGATTAAGATATCATGTATCTGCTATACATATCAACTGTGGCAACACAGATCATCATTTATTCATGAATCAGACATAGCAAACCAGGATGGGGGACCGGCGGGTAGGGGGATCCACGAGATCAGATACACTAATAATGAACGATAATAATATCATCCCAGGCAAGGGGCTGCATATAATACACCAGAACGTATGCAGTATAAAAGGCAAAGTGGACCTAGTCAAGCTACAAATCGAATTATCAAAAGGTGACATATTTACCCTATCAGAAACTTGGCTAACAAAAGACTACCCTAAAGAGTTACTGCATATTAATGGCTATTCATTTACGGGCGTGGACAGGAGTTGGTTAAATGAAAAGGGGGAGGTAAAAATTGGGGGGGGAGTAGGAGCGTACATAAGGGATGGGATTACCAATAGCAGTGCAGACATTGCCCACCTAAACATTAGCACAGCTGATATAGAATGCCAATGGCTTAAACTCGAACAAAACATGCAGAAAACTATAATCGTAGGAATAGTATATAGACCACCAGACAATGACCTCCCAACAGCAATTGAATATCTGTCGGCTACTTATGAAGAGCTAAGAGAAAGTTATCCTAACCATGAATATCTATTGATAGGCGATTTTAATGTGAATTATCAAAATGCAAACGCACCTGAGACTAAACTACTGAAACAATTAGCCACAATCACAGATCTGAAACAACACATAACTCAACCAACAAGATTTGAAAATACCATAGATCTAGCCTTCAGCAATTTGAAACATATTCAAAATAGTGGCACTCTTAACTATAGTATAAGCGACCACCGGGCCATTTTCATAACAAAGAAAAAAACCAAAGAAGTTTATGTAACGAAAAACATCCTTGGCCGATCGTATAGGAATTATGATAAAGAAAAATTGCAACAAGAATTACTTGATAAGAACTGGGACGAGTTTTTTACAAATCGTGATCCAAATATCTGCTGGGACATAATACAGAACAGTATATTATCAGTACTAGACAAAATGTGTCCAATTAAGAAACTGCAATTTCGTAGCCAAGATAACCCTTGGATAACAAATGAACTTATCGAGAAGGTAATAGACAAGGACAAATCATGGAAAAAGGCCATGCGCACAAAAAACCAAGAAGATCTAGCACTAGCCAAAAGACTAAGAAATGAATGTAAGCAAGCTGTTATAACATCAAAAAGAGATTACATCGAGAGCAACATGCAGGATGACCCCAAAGTATTCTGGAGGAAAATAAAAAAACTGGTACCAACTCAAACTGAATCTGGAGATATTACCCTAGAACACAATGAAACACATCAAAAAATACCAGTTAATGAAACAGCAGGGTACATAAACAAATTCTTCTCAGAGATCGGACCAAATCTAGCGAAAAACTACACCGACGAGTGGATAAACACTCTGGAAAATCTAAACATCGAGACAAATGCTGAAAAAATCATAATTACAAGTGAGGAAGTCCAAAAACTAATTGGAAAAATTAACATCCATAAAGCATCTGCCATTGAGTTCCTATCTAGCCGTATATTGAAAGACAGCCTCAAGGTACTAACCGATCAACTAGTGTATATTTTTCAACTAACCATAGACACCTCAATTTACCCCAACCTCTGGAAAATAGGAAAAATAACACCGATTCCGAAAAAGAAAAATAGTACGAACGTGTCAGACCTAAGGCCAATCTCTGAATTACCCCTACCCGGAAAGATTTTTGAGAAGATAATACATAATCACATGCTTGAACATCTAACCAATAATAGATTACTAAATAAAGATCAGGGAGGTTTCTTACCAGGTAAATCCACGGTCGCCACTATAGCAAACTTTACTAATGACATTTTTATGAATATGAATAACCAGGAAATAACCACAGCAGTATATATCGATTATGCCAAAGCCTTTGACACTGTCGACCACAATATCCTCAACAAAAAAATTGACTTATATGGTTTTCACACCTTAACATGTAAATGGCTTAAGGAATACCTCACAAATAGAATGCAATACACAAGGGCTAATAACTACTCTTCGAACCACCAGAAAATAACACACGGAGTGCCCCAAGGCTCAACCCTTGGACCCCTACTCTTCCTCATCTACTTAAACGACATTAGTAATTCAATCAAACACAGCAATATAAAATTATATGCAGATGATGCAGTTGTATATCTCTCTGGTAAGGATGCTGTGGAAACACACAGGAAACTCCAAGAAGACATCACAAACTTACAGAGGTGGTGTGTGAATAACAAATTAACAGTAAATGTCCAAAAAACCAAATTAATGAATTTCGGCACCTATCAAAAGCTCTCAATGCATAATGCCCCAGCAATACTAATGAACAATAGGAACTTAGAGGAAGTAAAATGCTTTAACTATCTGGGGGTGAAACTGGACCAAAATTTAACATTCGAAGACCACATTAATAATCAAATATCGAAAGCAGGGCACAAAACATACTTATTAGGCCAAATCAGGAAATATCTAGGAAAAGAACAGGCAATCAAAATTTATAAAGCCAAAGTCCTACCCTTTCTGGAATATGGGGATATCTTCACACACCACTGTAAAGGAGACTTACTTCAAAAGATGCAAGTAATCCAAAACAAGGCACTTAAAACATGCCTTCGAGTACCACTCAGAACAAACACGAAGAGAATCCATAGTGAATGCAAAATCAATCTTCTATGTGAAAGAAGGGAAGCACATATTGCTAACTATGCCTACAAACTTAGCCAAGATGAGGAAAATCTAGATAAGACCGAAAGAATAACCAGAGGGGGCCAGGGGCCGAGACTAACTGAGAAGAGATTTAAACTAGAATCATATAGAAGAAGTGCTGACTACAAAACAACATATATATGGAACCAACTACCATCAGATAAGAGGGAAATAGATAACTATGATAATTTCAAGCAGTACACCAAAGAAGGTCTCCTTGCCTTAAGACTAACCTACTGAAATAAGCGTATCTGGTTTCTTTCTAGGGATCCCCAGCCAAAACCCCCCACCCACACTCATAGTATGGTGAATCATGGTAATGATATTGACATCTCACACATCATTGTATATATCTCATAACTGTTAATAATTATATCAATGTCCAGCTTACTGATATAATGTATGTAAGATTAAAACTATCTTATATTGTATATATGTTACTCTTGACCTTATAGCATACACAATGAGAGAAAGGAAAATGGCCCTGGAGCCTACTGAAAATAGGGTTGTACATGAACCCTAGTAGGATATCCAGAATAATAAACTTACTAAAAAAAAACAAAAAAAACACATACAACAGATAGCTATTGTGGAGTACTATAGAAAGACATGGTTAGTGTGGCCGAATGGAATCTGTTCAGAGATATATATCATTGAGGAACAGATGGAATTCGGCCACACTCACTATGCCTTTTTATTATCATATACCGATATTCGATTTAAATGCCATTTTTGTACTTACATTATCAACCTATTTCAACCTCCGAAATAGGTAGGTGGTACGTGGTACGTGTGTGGCGTTAAAATATTTTACGCCACAGTTCGGCCGAACGGAATCTTTTCTGCTATCGCGTAAAAGTGAGACATTCGTGCACCGGTATATAATAATATAGATTTAATTGTTAAAAACTATAAGTCATCGTCTTTGTTTTCGAAGGTGGAGGCTGGCCTTAAAGCCGGGCACCCACTGTCCCGACAAACTTCGAAAGGTGCTGCGATTTGGCTACGATAGGAAATTTTCCAATCGAAGAGCTATCGGGAGGGCTCTGTCGGAGTGTGTCGCAGTGTGTCGGAACGGGTTTAGCGGCAATAAAAAGAAGACCACGCTACCGACACAAGCTACGATTCTAGAGATGCGCCAATGCAAACCTCAGGCAAACAATCAATAATATTTGTCAAAGGTTCTTACTAAAAGAATAAAAATCATTCATATGAGATCTAAAATTGAAATAATTTCAATATGTCAGGCATTTCTCGTGGATCAGTTCCTGAATATGTACAAAATACCAATAGAAATATGAAAAATAAACGAGATATAACAAATACTCATATATATACATCTCTATAAATATGGAGATAGATGTAATATATGTATTTGTATTCAATTATTTAGGGATGCTCCCGGGGCAATTGCTATTTTGCAGGCCGAAACTCAACGAAGGGGGTTGTGCATAGCCTACACATTATAGAGGATGCTTCCGACACACTCCGACACACTCCGACAAATCGAACATGTTCGATTTTGTCAGAATGCCTACGATACGGCATTTCTATCGTAGCACTATCGGAGTGTGTCGGATTGTGTTGAAGTGTGACGTAGTACTCATCGGAACACAAAACCCACTTCCACGATAGTGCCATTCCTTCCGACAAAAATTCTATTTTCTCATCGGAACGCTTGTCGTAAGGCTATCGTAGTGTGTCGGAGGCGCAAATCGTGATAGTGGGATACCCCCCTAACTGTGAATGCTGCATATCACTATATCTGCATACCTCCGAACTCGGCCTTGTTTGTTCGAGCGGTAGCGTGACCATGGTTTATATTTCCAGTCCTCCCAAGGGGTGTCTACTCTCTACGATTTCAAATCATGTCCACGAATTTGAACTATCGGAGACCTCCCAATAGGCTACGATTTGGGCATTTCAAATCGTAGCCACCGGGAATTATCCTACCCCTAATAAAAAACGCCATTGGTTTAACATTGACTCAATGTATTTGACAGAGCGTTGAATAAAGTGTTATTTATGCACCGAGGTGAATAAAAAAACGGACCAATCAGGGACGAGAAAACGAAAGTAGATCCGGCAGCATTGATAACTACTAACATGGATAATTACAAATATTCTCTTTATATCGGTGAGATGGTGTAGGATAAATACGAAACCGAACTCGAGTTTGCCTTCTCAATGTTTATACCACTCGAGTCAGGTCTGCTACTCACTACACTCGGCTAACGCCTCGTGTAGTAATACACGACCTGCCCATCGTGGCATAAACATTGACAAGGCTAACTCTCGTTTGGTTTCTACTAAGTATGTCGTAGTACATCGTGGTAGGTGGGGGCTGGCCTTTAGGTGGCACTGAACGACAACAACTGTATACGATGTGGGGTTTGGTGTCGTCGAGACATGAATACAAAGCTCTGCAAGCCGCCGTGAGCAGGAGACCAGGTCGTAAAAAGATGGCGGATGAATATTTCACCAACCATGGCGGCGCGTATAGACCACGTGACCACACAGACAGGTTATTTATACTGCGGGCCTATTTCTCGTGGTGATTGAGAATTGAGAAGTACTCACTTTCTAATTCGTGGTGGTGCCATGTGGTGACAGTTGTATCGTGTTGTAAAGTCCCAGTCTATGTATCCCAATTATATTGGTTTCTATGCGAAGAGATTAAGTCATCTAAATTGCCCGTTTTTATTGGTACCAAAATGGCTGCATTAGGACAGGCGCCATCTTGTAGTAGCTCCCTCCCTGTTCTGATGTTGACCATATGGCAGCCATGTAGTGAATGGCAAAATTACCCTCATTATCACTCACTCTGGTTCCTAGTCTGGCCACATGGGGGCAGGGTGCTCTGGCATGACACTGACACCTGAGTTGTTGGTGACATGAGCGGCCCTCCTTGATATAAATGCGACAGACTGGAGCGAGACTGGTCAGTTCTGATTGGCTGTTGTTCCAACAGCCAATCCCAGCACAGAGTTGACAAGCTGACCCTGAACCCAGATGCCAGCTGCTGTTTGAATATAAGCTGCATGGACATGTTATTGTCATGTTGGAATTAGGAGGAAGTGTAAGTAGTCTTTAATAGATGTGGCATATTGCTGTTAGTAGGGAGTGTAAACAGTCTTTAAGAGATGTAACACGCTGATCTTAGGAGATTTTTTCGGTTTGTTGGTTTGATTTAACGTCCAGTTCACCACTACAGGTTCTCACCAGACTTTCTCATGGTTCTTTTACACCACAAGGTTGGTGATCGAATCTATGAGATCAATTCAGGTAGAAAGCGCACCCATAAACATATACCGAGGTGAGAGTTCTTTTACTTCCCACACCACATAAACATGGTATGAGAAGGATTGGCCTTTGATATAGCAGTTTTTGGAGGAAGTTTAAGCAGTCTTTAAGAGATGAAACATATTTGTGTTAGGAGCGAGTTTAAGCCTTTTTAAAAGATGTAAGATGAGGGAGTGTAAGCAGTCTTTAAGAAATGCAACATATTGGTGTTGGGGGGAGTGTGAGCCTTCCTTAAGAGATATCACATGATGGTGTTAGGAGGGAGTGAAGGTAGTCTTTAAGAGATTTTAATTGTTTGAGTTAAGAGGGAGATTTTTATATTGGTGTTAGGAGGGAGCCATGCCTTCTTTAGGAGATGTAACATACTGGTGTAAGGATTGAGTGTAAACAGTCTTTAAGAGATTAACATGTTTGTGTTAGGAGGGAGTGCAGGTAGTCTTTAAGAGATGTAACATATTGGTGCTAGGAGGGAGTTAAAACAGTCTTTAAGAGATGTACCATGAGGGAATGTAAACAGTCTTTAAGAGATGTAACATGTTTGTGTTAGGAGGGAGTGGAAACAGTCTTTAAGAGACTATTGGTGTTAAGAGGGAGTGTAAACAGTCTTTAAGGGATTAACATGATGGAGTGTGAACAGTCTTTAAGAGATGTAACATGATGTAGTGTAAACAGTCTTTAAGGGATTAACATGATGGTGCTAGGGGGGTGTGTAAACAGTCTTTAAGAGATGTAACATGATGTGGTGTAAACAGTGTTTTAGGAGACCAGGTTAAATGCTGGGGAGAGGTCTGAGAACTACTTGACATGTGTCCAGTAAATTATTCAACGCCCTCCACAAAACACCATGTCACTAGAGAATTAATCAACAGGTGTCTAGTAGAGCGCTACTGGCCGAGGTTACTGCACCCTCCGGACTCACATCTACTCCCGTCCAGGACACGGCGCACATTCTCCGCTGTCCTCCAGCAATTCCTGGAGGATTTCCTTGTGGAAATTCTTGTGAATTCCTCGAGGAATTCCTTCTAGGATTCTGGTGGACTTTCACTCAAAATGACTGGGATAACATGGGAGGTGGGAGCTGTGGGGAGGTGGGTGGGTGTGAGGAGGTGGGTGGCTGTTTGGAGGTGGCTATAGGGAGGTGGTTGGCTGTGGGGAGGTGGGTGGCTGTGGGGAGGTGTATGCTGTATTGTTGTTGGTAGGTGGGTGGCTGTATCGCTTCTCTATTGCTGTATGGGTTGGTGCTAGGTGGCTGTGGCTGCTGTATTGCCCGGTGGCTGTGGGGAAGTTTTTGCTGTATTGCTGGTTGCTGTGACTGCTGTATGGCTAGATGGCTGTGGGGAGGTGTATGCTGTATTGTTGTTGGTAGGTGGGTGGCTGTATGGCTTCTCTATTGCTGTATGGGTTGGTGCTAGGTGGCTGTGGCTGCTGTATCGCGCGGTGGCTGTGGGGAAGTTTTTGCTGTATTGCTGGTTGCTGTGACTGCTGTATGGCTAGGTGGCTGTGGGGAGGTGTATGCTGTATTGTTGTTGGTAGGTGGGTGGCTGTATGGCTTCTCTATTGCTGTATGGGTTGGTGCTAGGTGGCTGTGGCTGCTGTATCGCGCGGTGGCTGTGGGGAAGTTTTTGCTGTATTGCTGGTTGCTGTGACTGCTGTATGGCTAGGTGGCTGTGGGGAGGTGTATGCTGTATTGTTGTTGGTAGGTGGGTGGCTGTATGGCTTCTCTATTGCTGTATGGGTTGGTGCTAGGTGGGTGTGTCTGTGTATTGCTGTGGGGTGCTGTGTGGTTCTCTGGAGATAAATGCTGTATGGCTGTTGTATGGTAGGTGGCTGTGACTGCTGTATTGCTGCTATTGGGAGGTACGTGGCAGTGGCTGTGGGGAGGTGTGTGGTTGTGGGGAGGTGTGTGGCTGTATGGGTATGGCTGTGTGGGGAGGTGTGTGGTTGTGGGGAGGTGGGTGGTTGTGGGGAGGTGGGTGGTTGTGGGGAGGAGGGTGGCTGTATGGCTGTATGGGTATGGCTGTGTGGGGAGGTGGGTGGTTGTGGGGAGGAGGGTGGCTGTATGGCTGTATGGGTATGGCTGTGTGGGGAGGTGGGTGGCTGTGGGGAGGAGGGTGGTTGTATGGCTGTATGGGTATGGCTGTGTGGGGAGGTGTGTGGTTGTGGGGAGGTGTGTGGTTGTGGGGAGGTGTGTGGTTGTGGGGAGGTGGGTGGTTGTGGGGAGGTGTGTGGTTGTGGGGAGGTGTGTGGTTGTGGGGAGGTGTGTGTTTGTGGGGAGGTGTGTGGTTGTGGGGAGGTGGGTGGTTGTGGGGAGGAGGGTGGTTGTATGGCTGTATGGGTATGGCTGTGTGGGGAGGTGTGTGGCTGTGGGGAGGAGGGTGGTTGTGGGGAGGTGGGTGGTTGTGGGGAGGAGGGTGGCTGTGGGGAGGAGGGTGGCTGTATGGCTGTATGGGTATGGCTGTGTGGGGAGGTGGGTGGTTGTGGGGAGGTGGGTGGTTGTGGGGAGGTGTGTGCTGTATTGTTATGGTCGATGGTTGCGGGGAGGCGTGTGGTTGTGGGGAGGTAAATGCGGTATGGCTGTATTGTTATGGTCGGTGGCTGTGACTGCCGCATGGCTGGTGTTGGGAGATGTGTGGCGGTGGCTGTGGAGAGGCGTGTGCTGTATTGTTATGGTCGGTGGTTGTGGGGAGGTAAATGCGGTATGGCTGTATTGTTACGGACGGTGGCTGTGACTGCCGCATGGCTGGTGTTGGGAGGTGTGTGGCGGTGGTTGTGGGGAGGTAAATGCGGTATGGCTGCATTGTTATGGACGGTGGCTGTGACTGCCGCATGGCTGGTGTTGGGAGGTGTGTGGCGGTGGCTGTGACTGCCGCATGGCTGGTGTTGGGAGGTGTGTGGCGGTGGCGGTGGAGAAATGCTCACCGTTCAATATTCACCAATACGCGCACTGAGACATGCTGGAGGCCCTACCTGCGTGCTGCTCGCTGAAGGCTGTCAGAGGGTCCTGTGTGAGATATGACCGCGCTGTCAACATCCTCCTCCTCTCTTAATCTTCTAGTGTCTCTCTCTCTCTGTCTTCTCTCCTCTCACCTCTCTCTATCTCCACTCTCTGACTATCTATCTATCTCTCTCTGCCTCTCTCTCTGTTTGTCTCTGTCTCTGTCTCCCCTCTCTCCCTCCTCTCTCCCTCCTCTCTCTCTCCTCTCTCTCTCCTCTCTCTCTCCTCTCTCTCCCTCTCTCTCTCTCCCTCTCTCTCTCTCTCCTCTCTCCTCTCTCTCTCCTCCCTCTCCCTCCTCCCCCTCTCTCTCTCCTCTCTCTCTTGTCTCTCTCTCCCTCCTCTCTCTCTCCTGTCTCTCTCTCCCTCCTCTCTCCCTCTCTCCTCTCCCTCTCTCCTCTCCCTCTCCCTCCTCTCTCCCTCTCCCTCTTTCTCTCCTCTCTCTCCCTCGTCTCTGTCTCCCTCTCTCTCCTTTCTCTCCTCTCTCTCTCTCTCCTGTCTCTCTCCCTCCTCTCTCCCTCTCCCTCTCTCTCTCCCTCTCTCTCCCCTCCCTCTCTCCCTCCTCTCTCCCTCTCCCTCTCTCTCCCCTGTCTCTCTCTCCCTCCTCTCTCCCTCCTCTCTCCCTCTCCCTCTCCTGTCTCTCTCTCCCTCCTCTCTCCCTCTCCCTCTCTCTCCCCTCCCTCTCTCCCTCCTCTTTCCCTCTCCCTCTCTCTCCCCTGTCTCTCTCTCCCTCCTCTCTCCCTCCTCTCTCCCTCTCTCTCTCCTCTCTCTCCTCTCTCCCTCCTCTCTCTCTCTCCCTCTCTCACTCCTCTCTCCCCCCTCTCACTCAGACACAGTAGGAGGCGCGGCCTCACACGCTGTCCGCTCCCTCACACCGTGAACAGACTAGTCCGGGCTCTGAGGGGGCTCTGAGGGCACTGTGGAGCTGCCTGTGGCTGAATGTGGCTGAATGTGGCTGAATGTGGCTGAATGTGGCTGAATGTGGGTGACTGTAGGAGACTTGAGGATACTCTGCGGAGTCACTGTAGAGTCACTGTAGGAGACTGTGAGACTGTACACGTAAACCCTGTTTTGGTAAGAATTCTCTCGTTCTCATCAGGTTTCCCTCATTTTCTCTCGTTCTCATGTGGTTTCCCTCATTTTTCCCTCGTTCTCATGTGGTTTCCCTCATTTTTCTTCTCGTTCTCATGTGGTTTCCCTCATTTTTCTTCTCGTTCTCATGTGGTTTCCCTCATTTTCTCTCATTCTCATGTGGTTTCCCTCATTTTTCTCTCGTTCTCATGTGGTTTCCCTCATTCATTGTTCAATTGCCGCGTCTTGTACATTGTACGCGTAAACCCGTCTACAGAATGCGGTACACCTCTGACTGCTGCCTGTCGTGTATGTGGAGACTGTAGGAGACTGAAGAAGACTGAACACCATGGCGCCCGGCTGTGGCACACCTCTGTGTATGTGTGGAGACTGGAAGCTGACTATACACGTATGCCCGGCCCACCTCTCACTGTGTATGTGTGGAGACTGGAAGCTGACTGTACTCGTATGCCCGCCACACCTCTCACTGTGTATGTGTGGAGACTGGAAGCTGACTGTACTCGTATGCCCGCCACACCTCTCACTGCTCCAGCCGTGTGCCGCGTCTCGCTGCCCAGCGTCTTGTGAACTGCTGCGTCTCCACCAGGTGGCATGACACGCATGCTGTCTCCTACATCGTCTGTTCACGCACCGCGCCACCATCGTTATGGTACTAGACTCTAGTACAGTCTGTTATCACCAGGGCCAGAGACCAGTGATCTGGGACCTGTTTCAGTAGTTTCGTGACATGTCTAGATGGCGTCTGTGACACCATACGTACAGATCACAAGATTGCAGTCGATGACACACGGAGTTTCACTCACTTCTCGTAGGAATTAAGCAATGACACTATAACATGAGTAGAGGATAGATATAATCTATAATCATTCCAAATATGAAGAAGATTGGCTACTTCAATCTCCTGATATTTGCTAGTCTTTTTCCGCTGTTGCTTGCACTGTTGGTGCCGCTGTTGATGTCTGTCTAGGTCTAATGTCACGAGACTACTGAAACAGGTGCAGTTTCACTAGTTTGTGACAAAAGTGTTAGACAGACATGAAAAGCGGCACCAACAGTGCAAACAAGAATGGAGTACACAGGCGGAACCAAGCCTAACAGTGACACTACAGCGCCAGTAACAAGGCAATGTCGAATTCTTATGAAACCGGACACACCATATTTGGGGTCTGTTTTGTCCTAAGGGCAGCTTCTTGTGTTGTCACAAAACTAGCCAACCCTAATCTGTCTGTATGGTGTCACAGACATCATCTAGACATGTCACGAAACTAGTGAAACTGAGACCTGTTTCACTAGTTTCATGACATGTCTGTGACACCATACAGACATTGGGGTTGTCTAATTTCGTGACAACATAGGTAGCTGCCCTTAGGAAAAGACAGACCCCAAACTTAGGAATTAGATCTACACATCATGGACCTGTCTCACTAGTTTCATGACAAAAGTGTTAGACAAACATGAAAAGCGGCGCCAACAGTGCAAGCAAGAACGGACAAAATGAAGTCTAATGTCTAGTTCTTATGACACCGGACACACCATCTAGACGCCATCTAGACATGCAATGAACCTAGTGAAACAGGTCCCTGATCTACGAGTGATCCGAGGGTTCTGCTGAACAACATCACACAGGGTACAATCTCCCTGCAGAGTTCTGGTATTATTGACTCCTGCCAATCACAGCTAACAGGTGTGGTGTGAGTGTGTAGTTATTGGCCCAGTCAGTTAAGGTGTGCTGTAGTCAAATACAGTACAATATTGCAGTTATTTATATTTGAAAGTATTTTGATAAATTATATAGTTATTTTATATTTATGTTTTATTTGTTTGATACTCTAAGTATCAATGTATCCAAGTATCAATGTATCTGTTTATCAAGGTATCAAAAGGTGATACCATATTAAGTGTTATAATATCAAGTATTTATTATAGGTATTATGTTAAGTGTTACTTATATGTATCAATAAATACTGGTGTGTGTGTTGATAGGTATTTGGTCTATGAAGTAGATTGCCACATAAAAGGTGACATTTCCATCTACGATTGACTGTGTTTTTATTAGGGAACTACACCTAGCCCTAAGTATAGACCGTCTGACGTGTCTGTGACGTACACTGGAAGAACCTCCGGAGTTCCCTAAGGAGTTCCCTTATGGTGTTCCCGAGATTAGACGTGGCCATTAACATATTCTCGCGTTTTCTCGAACCTGTGTGATTTCAAGCGAGATTCGCGTTATTTTCCCGTGAGCCTCCACCGAATTCCCATTAGCGTTTCCCTCTGGATCTGGAAGTATCCTGGAAGTATACCATCTCCTCCTGGCAGGACGTGTATTGCACGGCTCCGGGTCCGACAAGTACGCGGAATGCAGTGTTAATTCTATACAGGTGTTGCCGTTCAGCGCCGCCTAACGGTCCACTGTCTTGTTACGCGGCCGCTCGGACAAACACCATGGGTCTGGCGGTATTCATATAGAGATATACAGCAATCACACCTAAAGTGTGAACAGTGGGTGTGATTGCAGGAATGTTGTTTTTGGACAATTTGGACTGCTAGAACAATTAAAGGCATTGTATCAACGAGTCTAAACTATCAAAACTTTATACTTGATAATTGTTTTGGTTTAAACTTGGAGAGAGATAAGCATGTTATAGCTAGGCCTGCCAATGTATTACTGTGTATCCAGTTTGGATATACCTGTGTTATCTAAGCTATATCTGAAGTATTATTGAGTTGATATGCATGTATGACACACCAAATTAGAGCTTGGATACCGTAGAATACAGTGCAATCATTTTTATCCCTATTGGAATGATGTACGTAGGTATTATAAATGTATTACTTTCGTAAATTCAGTAATCCAATGCTAAAGTATACGTTGCCAGGGGTCTGTTTGGCTGCATGCATTGCGTAACCACGCAGATAACGTGCGACACCAGCCTATGGAAAAAGGCCTATTGAGTAGCTTCATCTAATGCCCCAGTCACACTGGCGTCAATTTCGGCGTTTCTTCTACGTATTTAAATTGGTGAGAGTACGTATTAGCTACGGATTTGGAACGTATCTGTTTGGTTGCTTCAACGTTTTAGTACGCTTCTCAACGTTCATCAACGCTTCTTTACGCTTTTGTACGTATTGTGGCGTTTTTCGGCGCATTCCGACTTTCATTTACGTATCTCCGCGTTTTCCCGCGCATCGCCGCGCATTTGTAAATTTCAAAATGCGTAGAGACACGTAGAGGTGCGTACACGGAAAAACGCCGTTTTTTACGCCAGTGTGACTGGGGCATAAGGCAACTTGCCTTATGACTTGGAAGTGCATGAAGTGGCTTGGATTTTAGAGACTCTCCAAGTACACCTACTCTATACGGCTCATTTATGGAACTATGAGTACACACAGGATCATTTTCATTTTATCCTCACTCATGGAGAGTGAATGAACTGTATCAATTGACTTACTTCATCAAACTGGAATCTGATATTGTGTGATTTAGTGAAATGTTCACTGGATTTTGTGAGTTCACTTAGGACTATTCAATTATGTGGCGAGTTATTAGTTAATTATATCTATTACTTGATATTTATGCGAATTTATTATTATTGACTTTGGCTGAAGACTTTGATATACTTTCTGAAGTATTGAAGAACTGTACTATAACTTTTCATCATCTATTGTCAACTTATGAAAGTTTGGCAACTTGCCAACTTTGACATTTATGCTGTTAAACTTCTGTTCACACATAAGAAAAGTCAAGAACATTTATGACTTTGATATATCTGACGTAATTAACGAACTTTACTTGTGTCAGAAGTGACTTGGAACAATGCCAACACGTTTTAATAAAGTGTGAACCAATGACATGATGCCATTTTAGAACTATTATACAGTTATGTTATGTTGCTGTGAACAATTAAACATTTAAAGCCATATTTCACTCGTTGACCTCTTCCATGATGACTTGAGATACGTAGAATGAACGTAAATCAATTAGGTAACTGGACCGATGGCACCACGGACCGATGGCACCTCTTTTCAGTTTCACCTGGACTGATGGCACCCGTGCCTGGACTGATGGCACCACTTGCCTAGACTGATGGCACCACCTCATTTTTTACCTGGACATGGGAACCACTTGATAGATATAGTATCAATGTGCAATAGTCCTGTAATATCAGCGTGTCCAGTTTAGTTTTCAGGGTTTTTCTGGTTTCTAAAAAAGGAATCATTGATTTCAGGAGACCACTGCTGCTACCGCGACCGGTACCGAGGCGGCCGCGACCGGTACCGAGGCGGCCGCGACCGGTACCGAGGCGGCCGCGACCGGTACCGTGGCGGCCGCGACCGGTACCGAGGCGGGTGCCGCCGGCACCGAGGTGGCAACAGCCGGGGCTCTGGGGGACTCTTAATTAAGCGATATATACCATATAAACCTCTGTTCTTATAGGTATCTTCTTATAATACGATATCCACTCTGTTGATGCTATAGGTAAGGGGTAAGTTTTTTTGGGTTTTTTTTTTAAAATCATCATATAAATTCTTCTTTATGTTGATATAATATACTCGGCAGTTGAAAAATCTTCTACACTATATAATTTGGCAATAACCATTAGTCTAAGTGAGTGGTGCCATCAGTATAGGTAGTGGTGCCATCGGTCTAGGAAAAATGTTGCCATCGGTCCGAAGAGGTGCCATCAGTCCAGGTGCCATCGGTCCGTGGTGCCATCGGTCCAGTAATCTTTAATTATTGCTTAACTTCGAATATTATTTTATATCAATGGTTAATTATTAAGCATCTCTAAGATGTGCCTCGAGTAGATTCTACCTCCTCTATGTAATTATTATACTTTAAGATTATTAACTAAGCTCATTAGCATAATTTATGTACTTCTAATAAGTTACTATATTTCTTATTAAGGCTATACGTATAGAGTTCATTTCTTATTTAGCATACGTAATTATCAAAGACAATTAGATTAAATTGATGAAGCTGATTAATTAGCTATATATCAGGAGTGCGCCTCAGCCATTCCTATGTCTGTTTATATTATAATCCCCGCTAGGGGTCGACACTGACGCCTTAGTTTTTTTGTTTCTCACTGTTTGTATGTAGTAGCTGTTCTTAATTAGCCCATTTTTGCTACATTTTCGCATAGGAATCTGCATCAGCTGTCATTTGAGTCCAGGTCGATTTGCATAATTTTTAAATAATGACACTCCTAAAACGAGCAATAGAGCAATAAAACAAAGTATTATGGACCTTTTGGTGGCGTATCCTCATCTAGAAACACTCTAAAACGTCTGTATAACCGATTCTGTGTGGGTTACATAGCAGCCTGTCAGAGCAATCGTGGTGCTTTGTTTTTGTTCTGTATTATCGCTCAAAAATAAAGGGGACGCTGCGCTTCACACCTCCTCTGACGAATACGTATGTAGTTAAGCTGCTATTGTCTCCTTCTAGGAGTTAATCAATAACTAGTTAATCAAGCAATTACCCCTACCAGAACAAAGGTCGGAGTTACTGGAAACGATATAAGTAGAAACAAAAAAGTGGAATAGAAACTGATAATGTTAACTTTGTCAGAACAAATGAATTTTTGCCACAGCAGAGTTACTAGAAACACCAGGTTCTACTTTATCATCTCACCTCTGGTATTTGTCCTCCATAGACTTAACATTGAGAACTCGTATCCAATGCTCATTGAGTATTTAGAAATGATGCTCAATGGGGGATTGTGTCACAAAGGTTAGCCTCAAGTTTAGGGTCAGAGCTCGATCCCATCTTATTTGAAAGGCAAAGTAATTTACGCGGCTTCACCTTGTGAATTACTGCGCAATTCAAACTTGATGGGATACAAGCTCTGGACCTAAACTTTCATAGGTTTCCTCGATAGAAATTGCAATGGTGGCATCTGTTGTAATACTTTAGGGAAACTAGCTAACCTAATTGGGACGGGTCCTCGTACCGCGTTTCTTTTGCTAAATCTCTACGAGCTCATGCGGTAGATTTAGCAAAAGAAACAAGGTACGAGGACCCATCCCAATTAGGTTAACAAGTTTCACTTGTACTATACACCTCTAAATATTTGTAATTACCTGACAACTTACAAAAATAAGTCAATGTCGAAGCCGAAATCAAACTGTGCTGGTAGTGCGGAAGTTGTTTTATGCTACACACCACGCGCATGCATCATCATAACTCTCCACGCAGAGGTATTTAGCGAAACGTGTACCACAACATCTGGGTGGAGACTATTGTATGTTCAAAGTGTGGTGGTATGGCGCCATACCGGCACAGTATGGTGGTACGTCTCAAATACCAATTGGACAGCTTAGGTTGGTATTTGGAGTATTTCAGTGTATAGGTGTATAGTACAACTGCCTATTTCTTTTTCAGTCCTTTGTTCACTTGGTCACTTTTACTTTGACTGAAGGCTCAAGCAGGCTCTAGGGACTACCTGGCGCCTGAGGTTTGGTATTTCTTATTCATGTCTTTCTTTTCAAGGTCTACTAGTGACTTCGTCTCTGCCCTACATGCCTGCAAATTTATATGACAGGGCAGTTCCTTAGAGAATTTACACCGGTCCCATGGTCTGTCATGACGTGTTCATGAGTTGTTGTATTTATGTCGCTGGTAAGAAAATTACAGGCCTCCCATTAAAACCTTTAAAACCTATAAAACCTGTAAAAACCTATATTTCTATTCTTGAGCCTTTATTTCTTTTAAGTAACCTATATAACCTATAAAAACGTATGTTTTTCATTGCCATGCAGATTGATGTGTTCTGGAAATTTTAGAAGTTGGCTTAACACAAAGTCAGATCGTCTAATGAACAAGAAATCACATTATCGGTGTATTTAAGAGATCTTAAACGTGTTAAAGAATCCACAGTTTGTGTGACTTCTTCCCAGTCTTGCTTGCCTGTTGGATACTCCGCACGCACATGTGCTTGCTGCATATAACCTGATGAGCCTGACATCCTGACATCCTGCAAATTAGTACTAGGTATATTTATTTAGAAATCAAGAACTGACAATTAGCGATTCGCTATATATTGACCCCATCATGCTGAATATGTTAACCTAAAAAACCTATAAAAGCCATTGTTTTTGCCCTCGAAAAACCTGTAAAAGCCTATATTTTGATTCTCGAAATCTATTAAAAAACCTATATTGAGGAAGTAGGGTAGTGGGAAGCCTGAAATTAAAATAATTTAAAAATTTAAAATGCCATTGCCTGGGTATCAACTCCCAACCTTCAGACTGAGAATGCCTAACTGAAGGTTTATCCGACGGCTACTCTATATAAGTACATACCTATTTTTGGAGGACAACTGATGAAAACTAGCAACGAAAACCCCAAAGCTGAGATGATGTCCATTAGCCTTTTATTGGCTGACTATTATTCTATGTACACAATATACAACCTGTAAACATCAATGCCAATAGAAGATATTTACAAAAAGAAAATTCTACAGACAAACGTTACCTTCTGTTGTACCAGTCCTCTATTAACGATCTTCACTAACGACTATAAAACATGGCACTGGATGCTACAGACAGACATTAACTGAATGTCAACTCCTTAGTGACAGCGGCTCACACCACCTTCTGTTGTACCAGTCCTCTATTAACGATCTTCACTAACGACTATAAAACATGGCCCTGGATGTTACAGAGAGACGTTACCTGAATGTACCCACTCCTTAATGGCAGCGGCTCACACCACCTTCTGTTGTACCAGTCCTCTACTGACGATCTTCACTAACGACTATAAAACACTGGATGCTACAGACAGACATTAACTGAATGTCAACTCCTTAGTGACAGCGGCTCACACCACCTTCTGTTGTATCAGTCCTCTATTAACGATCTTTACTAACGACTATAAAACACTGGATGCTACAGACAGACGTTAACTGAATGTCAACTCCTTAGTGACAGCGGCTCACACCACCTTCTGTTGTACCAGTCCTCTATTAACGATCTTTACTAACGACTATAAAACACTGGATGCTACAGACAGACGTTAACTGAATGTACCCACTCCTTAGTGACAGCGGCTCACACCACCTTCTGTTGTATCAGTCCTCTATTAACGATCTTCACTAACGACTATAAAACACTGGATGCTACAGACAGACGTTAACTGAATGTCAACTCCTTAGTGGCAGCGGCTCACACCACCTTCTGTTGTACCAGTCCTCTACTAATGATCTTCACAACTATAAAACACTGGATGCTACAGACAGACGTTAACTGAACGTACCCACTCCTTAGTGGCAGCGGCTCACACCACCTTCTGTTGTACCAGTCCTCTACTAAAGATCTTCAGTAACGACTATAAAACACTGGATGCTACAGACAGACGTTAACTGAATGTCAACTCCTTAGTGACAGCGGCCCACACCACCTTCTGTTGTACCAGTCCTCTACTTACAATCTTCACTAACGACTATAAAACACTGGATGCTACAGAGAGACGTTACCTGAATGTACCCACTCCTTAGTGGCAGCGGCTCACACCACCTTCTGTTGTACCAGTCCTCTACTAACGATCTTCACTAACGACTATAAAACACTGGATGCTACAGACAGACGTTAACTGAATGTCAACTCCTTAGTGACAGCGGCTCACACCACCTTCTGTTGTATCAGTCCTCTATTAACGATCTTTACTAACGACTATAAAACACTCGATGCTACAGACAGACGTTAACTGAATGTCAACTCCTTAGTGGCAGCGGCTCACACCACCTTCTGTTGTACCAGTCCTCTACTAATGATCTTCACTAACGACTATAAAACACTGGATGCTACAGAGAGACGTTAACTGAATGTCAACTCCTTAGTGACAGCGGCTCACACCACCTTCTGTTGTACCAGTCCTCTACTAGCGATCTTCGCTAACGACTATAAAACACTGGATGCTACAGAGAGACGTTAACTGAATGTACCCACTCCTTAGTGGCAGCGGCTCACACCACCTTCTGTTGTACCAGTCCTCTACTAACGATCTTCACTAACGACTATAAAACACTGGATGCTACAGAGAGACGTTAACTGAATGTACCCACTCCTTAGTGGCAGCGGCTCACACCACCTTCTGTTGTACCAGTCCTCTACTAACGATCTTCACTAACGACTATAAAACACTGGATGCTACAGACGTTAACTGAATGTACCCACTCCTTTGTGACAGCGGCTCACACCACCTTCTGTTGTACCAGTCCTCTACTAACGATCTTCACTAACGACTATAAAACACTGGATGCTACAGAGAGACGTTAACTGAATGTCAACTCCTTAGTGACAGCGGCTCACACCACCTTCTGTTGTACCAGTCCTCTACTAATGATCTTCACTAACGACTATAAAACATGGCTCTGGATGCTACAGAGAGACGTTAACTGAATGTACCCACTCCTTAGTGGCAGCGGCTCACACCACCTTCTGTTGTACCAGTCCTCTACTAACGATCTTCACTAACGACTTTAAAACACTGGATGCTACAGAGAGACGTTAACTGAAGTACCCACTCCTTAGTGACAGCGGCTCACACCACCTTCTGTTGTACCAGTCCTCTACTAACGATCTTCACTAACGACTAAAAAACACTGGATGCTACAGACAGACGTTAACTGAATGTCAACTCCTTAGTGACAGCGGCCCACACCACCTTCTGTTGTACCAGTCCTCTACTAACGATCTTCACTAACGACTATAAAACACTGGATGCTACAGACAGACGTTAACTGAATGTACCCACTCCTTAGTGGCAGCGGCTCACACCACCTTCTGTTGTACCAGTCCTCTACTAAAGATCTTCACGACTATAAAACACTGGATGCTACAGACAGACAGAATGTGGCAGTGTCTCGTATTGCCTTTATTTGGAGGAGTCTGCCTCAACTCTCCAAAATGAGACCACAACTTTAATGTTTCCCTTATGAGCTTTTTTTTCATATTTCTGGAATTAAGTAATTTACTCATTCTGTGGAATTGATTTTAACAGACATAACACATCAGAAGATAATATTTCAAAATGGTGTTTATTTTATTTGTCTCATATTCATTTTATGGAAGTATTAAAGGCAGGTCTTCATTACAGCAGTTTCTTTAAGATGATAAAGACTGGCTAAATGGTTAAAACCAGCAAACACTGATAGTAAATAGTAAATGAATCATTTCCATCCTTAATGCATCGTCAATGTTGTAAATACTATGGCACGGTTTCACTTTAATTCTTGTGGTTTTGTTCCAGGTTCTTGTTGCTGAGTGTGGTCATCTGGAAGAAAAGTGAATTGATTTTACAAGAAGCAAAGACCAGGGACCTGTTTCAGTAGTTTCGTGACATGTCTAGATGGCGTCTGTGACACCATACGGACAGATCACAAGATTGCAGTCGATGACACACGGAGTTTCACTCACTTCTCGTAGGAATTAAGCAATGACACTATAACATGAGTAGAGGATAGATATAATCTATAATCTTTCCAAATATGAAGAAGATTGGCCTCTTCGATCTTCTGATATTTGCTAGTCTTTTTTGTTGCTTGCACTGTTGGTGCCACTGTTGATGTCTGTTTAGGCCTAATGTCAAGAGACTACTGAAACAGGTCCCAGGTCATGTATTCAAGTATGACATAGCATTTTCTAATTCATTCATTGAGTCTATACCAGCTTTAGGCCCCAGTCACACTGGCGTAAAAAAGTGTGTTTTCCCGTGTACACACGTCTACGTTCTTCTACGCATTTTAATATCTACAAATATGCTGCAAAATGCGGAGATACGTAAAGGAAAAAGTCGGAATGCACCGAAAAACACCACAATACGTACGGAAGTGTAAATAAGTGTTGATGAATGTTGAGAAGCGTACTAAAATGTTAAAGCAAAGCAAACAGATACGTTCCAAAGCCGTAACTAATACGTGGTCCCCACCCATTCAAATACATAGAAGAAGCGCCAAAATTTACGCCAGTGTGACTGGGGCATTAAAACCGGGCTCCCACTGTCCCGACACACCACGAAAAGGGCTGCGATTGGGCTACGATAAGAAATTTTCCGATCGTAGACCTATCGGAAGGGCTTTGTCGGAGTGTGTCGGAGTGTGTCGTAGTGCGTATGAACAGGATGAAAAGAAAACTACGGTTACGACACCGGCCACGATTAATGACGTGCGCCAACGTAAATCTCAGGCAAATAATTAACGATATATTGGTAAAAAGTTCATTGAAACGTTCACATTCCATACTGAAAATGCCTAGGGGACACCACTGAGGTTATAAAATATCAAATATACATATATAAATATATATATATATATATATATATATATATATATATATATATATATATATATATATGTATATGTATATGCTTCCGACACACTCCGACACACTCCGACAAATCGATCATGTTCGCTTTTGTCAGAAGACCTCCGACACAGTATTTCTATCGTAGTACTATCGGAGTGTGTTGGTGTGTGTCGGAGTGTGTCGTAGTACTAATCGGAACACAAAACCCACTTCCGCGATAGACCCGTTCTTCCCGACAAAAATTTCATTTTTTCATCGGAACATTTATCGTAAGGCTATCGTAGTGTGTCGGAGGCGCAAATCGTGATAGTGGGATACCCCTTTTAGGCTTACCCCCACCAATGCCGATTCTGGTCCCGATAGGCCTTACGATTGACTTCCCGACAGGAAAAATATTCTATCGTGAGGTCAGACAAAATCATGGCATTGGAATAGGTTTCTGTGATTGACTCTACAATAGTCCATGATTGGATACCAAATACAAGCTGTGTCATCAGTCGTCCAGGGAGCTGTTTCACTAGTAGTGGAGTGAAAGCGAGAGGTGAGACCGCAACAGCGGCCCCAACAGTGGCACCAACAGTGTCAAGCCCAAATTCGCGTTTCATCAGTAGTCTCGCTGTTGAGGTGAGACTAGCTCTCACTGTTGGCACAGGTCTCGCTATGCACACGCGTTTGACGTTCAAATTTATTCGTCGACGGGCCGCGATGACGTGGAATTACACCCTTTCCCATAGGAATTAAGCAATGAAACTTTAACACGAGTTAGATATATATATAATCTATAATCGTCTCAAATATAAAGACGAACGGCTGTATCGTTCTGAAGATATCGGGGTTTGAACTTTATCACTCTCTCCATGCGTTTGCGTTGGTTGGTGTTCTTTTTCACTCCCCCCGTATTGCGGCGGGCTTTCGGCTGTTCTTTCTGTCTCCCCCGGAGACACTGGCCACCAGAGCACTATTTGTTATGACAAACTTCAAACTGTGATATCTTCGAAACGCTCCGGCCGATATTCTTCATATTTGGTACGATTATAGGCCATATGTATACCTTACCCGTGTAAAAATTTCATCGCTTAATTCCCACGGGGAGTGGGTGAGACTATTCTATACACGTAGCAAACGAGAGGGTAGACCCTCTTGCTTACAGCAGCCCCACAGTGGCACTAACAGCGAGACCCAATTTACTAGTGAAACGGTCACTGCCACTGTTGGTGCCGCTCCTTTCCCGGGTGCCGTTCATGCTTGGTTGCACCTACTAATGAAACGCAAACTGCTGCTTTGCTGCCACTGTTACAAACAGCGAGACTTGTAGCTCCTAGTGAAACAGCCCCCTGGCTTACTGCCCAGGCATGAACCGATAGATTCTAGACCAGGGACCTGGGGGCTGTTTCACTACAAGTCTCGCTGTTTGTAACAGTGGCAGTAAAGCAGAAGTTTGCGTTTCATTAGTAGGTGCAACCAAGCGTGAACGGCACTCGGGAAAGGAGCGGCACCAACAGTGGCAGTGACCGTTTCACTAGTAAATTGGGTCTCGCTGTTAGTGCCACTGTGGAGCTGCTGTAAGCGAGAGGGTCTACCCTCTCGTTTGTTACGTGTATAGAATACTCTCACCCACTTCCCGATTATCTTCATATTTGGTACGATTATAGGTTATATATATGTCTTACTCGTGTTAAAATTTCATTGCTTAATTCCTATGGGAAGCGGTGAAATTCCATGTCATACCGGCCCGTTGACAAACAAATTCGAATGTCAAACGCATGTGCATAGCGAGAGCTGTGCCAACAGTGAGAGCTAGTCACACCTCAACAGCGAGAGCACTGATGAAACGCGAATTTGGGCTTCACACTGTTGGAGCCACTGTTGGTGCCACTGTTGGTGCCACTGTTGGAGCCTCTGTTCCAGTCCTACCTCTCGCTTTGACCCCCATACTAGTGAAACAGCCCCCTGTTTCACAAGTTTTGTGACATGTCTGTGACACCATACAGACAGATTGGGTTGTCTGGTTTCGTGACAACACAAGTAGCTGCCCTTAGGAAAAGACAGACCCCAAACATAAGAATTAGACAAATTTACACATCATGGACATGTTTCACTAGTTTGTGACAAAAGTGAAGACAGACATGAAAACAGTGCAAGCAAGAACGCACAAAATGAAGTTTAATGTCTAGCTCTTATGAAACCGGACACACCAGTGAAACAGGTCCCTGGTAAAAGTCCGATAGGCCATGAGGCTGTCTGGTGGATCCATTTCTCATAAAGCCAGGGACCAAAAGGAGGCTGGGCACCATTGACAGGGACAAAAAGGGAAAGTGTTATTTTTATTTTGCTCTTGGTGCCACCCTATGTGAGTACATCTTGTACAGTCCTTCAGGGACCTGTGTCACTAGTTTCGTGACATGGCTGTGACACCATACAGACATTGGGGTTGTCTAGTTTCGTGACAACACAAGTAGCTGCCCTTGGGAAAAGACAGACCCCAAACATAAGAATTAGACAAATTTACACATCATGGACCTGGGACCTGTTTCACTAGTTTCGTGACATGTCTAGATGGCGTCTAGATGTTGTGCCTGGTTTCATAAGAACTAGACATTAGACTTCGTTTTGTCCGTTCTTGCTTGCACTGTTGGTGCCGCTTTTCATATCTGTCGATCACTTTTGTCACAAAACTAGTGAAACAGATCCATGATGTGTCTAGATTTGTCTAATTCTTATTTTTGGGGTCTGTCTTTTCCTAAGGCCAGCTACTTGTGGTGTCATGAAACTAGACAAACCCAATGTCTGTATAGTGTCACCGACATGTCACAAGACTAGTGAAACAGGTCCCTGTTTCACTAGTTTCATGACATGTCTGTGGCACCATACAGACATTGGGGTTGTCTAGTTTTGTGACAACACAAGTAGCTACCCTTAGGAAAAGACAGACCCCAAACATAAGAATTAGACAAATTTACACATCATGGACCTGTTTCACTAGTTTTGTGACATGTCTGTGACACCATACAGACATTGGGGTTGTCTAGTTTTGTGACAACACAAGTAGCTGCCCTTAGGAAAAGACAGACCCCAAACATAAGAATTAGACAAATTTACACATCATGGACCTGGGACCTGTTTCACTAGTTTCGTGACATGTCTAGATGGCGTCTAGATGTTGTGCCTGGTTTCATAAGAACTAGACATTAGACTTTGTTTTGTCCGTTCTTGCTTGCACTGTTGGTGCCGCTTTTCATATCTGTCGATCACTTTTGTCACAAAACTAGTGAAACAGATCCATGATGTGTCTAGATTTGTCTAATTCTTATTTTTGGGGTCTGTCTTTTCCTAAGGCCAGCTACTTGTGGTGTCATGAAACTAGACAAACCCAATGTCTGTATAGTGTCACCGACATGTCACAAGACTAGTGAAACAGGTCCCTGTTTCACTAGTTTCATGACATGTCTGTGGCACCATACAGACATTGGGGTTGTCTAGTTTTGTGACAACACAAGTAGCTACCCTTAGGAAAAGACAGACCCCAAACATAAGAATTAGACAAATTTACACATCATGGACCTGTTTCACTAGTTTTGTGACATGTCTGTGACACCATACAGACATTGGGGTTGTCTAGTTTTGTGACAACACAAGTAGCTGCCCTTAGGAAAAGACAGACCCCAAACATAGGAATTAGACAAATTTACACACCATGGACCTGTTTCATTAGTTTCACGATAAAAGTGTTAGATAGACATGAAAAGCGGCACCAACAGTGCAAGCAAGAACGGACAAAACGAAGTCTAATGTCTAGTTCTTATGAAACCGGACACACCATCTAGACGCCATCTAGACATGTCACGAAACTAGTGAAACAGGTCCCTGGTCCTCTATCTATCACTTAATGTCCCATAAACATCCGGGTCTATAAGGTAACTCTGAACTTACCATGGCTGACACTGGCAGTCAGTTGGCTGGGGCCACAGCAAATTCTCACGGCGTTTGCCGTAGTAGCCACAGTCAAATTCCACAATCTTAATATGCGGTATTATTACGACCGGCTTACAGTACATGACCTGAAGTCTGTTGGGACAGATGTTCGGGGGACAGGAGCCTTCGCACACTTCATAGGTGATTTCCACGGTGCATGGCCTGATCACATCATTGACTTTCAGGGTCACTGTTTCCGTCGCGACTTTCTCTACAGCCTTGCATTGCGAAGTCTGGAACCACAAAGAATGGACATTACTCCAACATAGCGAACAACTCTCTACCCCAGCCACCTCTCTACTACGACCACCTCTCTACTACGACCACCTCTCAACTACAACCACCTCTCTACTACAGGCACCTCTCTACTACGACCACCTCTCTACTACGACCACCTCTCTACTACGACCACCTCTCTACTACAACCACCTCTCTACTACAACCACCTCTCTACTACGACCACCTCTCTACTACAACCACTTCTCTTCTACAAAAACCTCTCTAGTACAACCACCTCTCTAATACAACCACCTCTCTAATACAGCCACCTCTTTACTAAAACCACCTCTCTACTACGACGACCTCTCTACTACAACCACTTCTCTAATACAGCCACCTCTTAACTACAACCACCTCTCTACTACGACCACATCTCTACTACGACCACCTCTCTACTACAACCACCACTCTACTACAACCACCACTCTACTACAACCACCTCTCTACTACGACCACCTCTCTACTACGACCACCTCTCTAATACAGCCACCTCTCTACTTCAACCACCTCTCTACTACAGCCACCTCTCTACTACACCCACCTCTCTACTACAGCCACCTCTCTACTACAACCACCTCTCTACTACAACCACCTCTCTACTACAGCCACCTCTCTACTACAACCACCTCTCTACTACAGCTACCTCTCTACTACACCCACCTCTATAATACAACCACCTCTCTAATACAACCACCTCTCTACTACAACCACCTCTATAATACAACCACCTCTATACTACAGCCACCTCTCTACTACAACCACCTCTCTACTACACCCACCTCTCTACTACACCCACCTCTCTACTACAACCACCTCTCTACTACAACCACCTCTCTACTACAGCCACCTCTCTACTACAACCACCTCTCTACTACAACCACCTCTCTAATACAACAACCTCTTTACTACGACCACCTCTCTACTACGACCACCTCGCTACTACAGCCACCTCTCTAATACAGCCACCTCTCTACTACGACCAACTCACTACCACGACCACCTCTCTACTACGACCAACTCTCTTCTACGACCACCTCTCTACTACAACCACCTCTCTACTACGACCACATCTCTACTACGACCACCTCTCTACTACAACCACCACTCTACTACAACCACCACTCTACTACAACCACCTCTCTACTACGACCACCTCTCTACTACGACCACCTCTCTAATACAGCCACCTCTCTACTTCAACCACCTCTCTACTACAGCCACCTCTCTACTACACCCACCTCTCTACTACAGCCACCTCTCTACTACAACCACCTCTCTACTACAACCACCTCTCTACTACAACCACCTCTCTACTACAACCACCTCTCTACTACGACCACCTCTCTACTACAGCCACCTCTCTACTACAACCACCTCTCTACTACAACCACCTCTCTACTACAGCCACCTCTCTACTACAACCACCTCTCTACTACAGCTACCTCTCTACTACACCCACCTCTATAATACAACCACCTCTCTAATACAACCACCTCTCTAATACAACCACCTCTATAATACAACCACCTCTATACTACAGCCACCTCTATAATACAACCACCTCTATACTACAGCCACCTCTCTACTACAACCACCTCTCTACTACAGCCACCTCTCTACTACACCCACCTTTCTACTACAACCACCTCTCTACTACAACCACCGCTCTACTACAGCCACCTCTCTACTACAACCACCTCTCTACTACAGCCACCTCTCTACTACACCCACCTCTCTACTACAACCACCTCTCTACTACAACCACCTCTCTACTACAGCCACCTCTCTACTACACCCACCTCTCTAATACAACCACCTCTCTATTACGACCACCTCTCTACTACGACCACCTCTCTACTACAACCACCTCTCTACTACAACCACCTCTCTACTACAACCACCTCTTTATTCAAGCCATCTCTCACAGTGAATGTTAGTTTTGGTTTACACAATAAGATATGGCCCGATCATTGAGCATGGAGTCTCCTGAAATACTGAAGTTCACCACAGAAACCCGAGTTAAAGATGTAAAAACCACCATGCACGTGATTCACTGCAAGTTAGAAACAAGAGACGTAAAAAGGAACACTCATCTGATTCACCCCCAAATAAAAGACAAGAGACGTTAGAAAGGCCATGCACCGAGGGTGGTTGTGGCCCCTAAGATTCGAGGTCAACTCTCGACTGCAGAGCCGTCCCAAGGCGCTAGAAAACATTATGTAAGGAGGTCAGGGTGAAGGTTGGGTTTGCTGCGAATGCAGTCATTGGCTACTAGGTCTACTGTATTCCTTATATGGAATTAAGGTAATGGGACAACTCCATGTATTATGTAAGGAGGTCAGGGTGAAGGTCGGGTTTGCTGCGAATGCAGTCATTGGCTACTGGGTCTACTGTATTCCTTATATGGAATTAAGATAATGGGACAACTCCATCTATTATGTAAGGAGGTCAGGGTGAAGGTCGGGTTTGCTGCGAATGCAGTCATTGGCTACTGGGTCTACTGTATTCCTTATATGGAATTAAGGTAATGGTGGCCCTGAATCACCCCCAAGTGAAAGACAAGAGACGTAATATTAAGAGACGTCACAAGTTTGAGTCTGAGTTTATTCATGCCACGCATTTTGTTGGCTCCATAATTTCACGAGTTGAAGACGAGTGACATTACAGAGCCAACAAAATGTGTGGTCTAGATTTTATCCTACCCCGTTTCCATATTTTGTCAGTATCAGAAAGTAGTGGCATAAACAACACTTTATGTCACTACCCGTGACATAAACAAATCCCATGTTAAGCCTATGGCGTTTTTTAATAGGGGTAGGATAAAAAGGACCACTCACCTGATTCACCGCCACGCAATTCTCCATATAGGCCTCCGCTTCACCTGCAAAAACCACACTGACGCTGTATCTGTTATCACCATTTTTAGTTTTGTACTAGCGACTTCGTCGCGTCGTATCCCCCTCCCCCTCCCTTAGTCTGTTCAAGGTACGTTTCCTGCTAGTGCTGTCCCCCTAAAGATAGGGGGACAGCACCAAGTGGTGTCCCCTACTATTAATACGTGGAACTATCATTTAGTTCCCGACCATCATTTCATGTAACACCGATTTTACCGACTACCAGCGCAATACAGATGTTGCCGTTCAACGCCGCCTAACGGCCCACTGTCTAGTTACGCGGCCGCTCGGACAAGCGCGCCCGAGTCCAGCGGTATTCATATAGAGATATATAGCATTCACAGCTAAAGTGTGAACGGTGGGTGTGATTGCAGTAGTGTTGGTTTGGGACAGATTGGACTGCTAGAACAATTAAAGGCATTGTATCAGCATTGTCTGGACTATCAAAACTTGATAGCTGATAATTGTTTTGGTTTTAACTTGGAGTAAGATATAATAGCTAGGCCTGCCAATGTATTAATGTATATTCAATTTCGGTCATCCTATGTTATCTATGCTATATCTAGAGTATTATTGAGGCAATATGCATGTATGACATACTAGAGTTGAGCTGGAATACCATAGAATACAATGCAATTGTTATTATTTCTCTGGAAATAATCTACACAGGTATTATTAACGTATTACGCTCATACACTCAGTGTTCCAGTACTAAAGAATACGTTGCCAGGTGAATGTTTGGCTTCAGCTGTAGCGTAGCTAAGGAGATAAGTGTAATATTATGTATCAAGCCCTACTGTATTTTACCAATATAAGCTTGTTGAATGTTTAGAGTGTGATACACCTTTAAGAGATCTGATGTGTTGACCCTTTAAGAGATCCTGTTGGGTGCACTGGTCACAGTGTGTGACCAGCCAATAGGAGAGAGCCAGAGCAGCGCCCACCCTCCACTGGACAGGCTAAAACCCCTGTGCAGTGAGGAGAGCGGGCAGAGGGTTGCTGGCTGGTAACAGAGATACTAGGTGTTGGCCTGTATCCTGTATTTTCCTACCACTCTGTTAGAGGACTCAGAGGGCGGCTTGTTCCCCCACACCAAACCTGGACGCTGAGTCCCACTGTATACCACTTCTGATACTAATTGAATAAATGGTCACCAATATCTAGTCAGAGTTAGCCACAGTGCTTCCTTTGTTACATTGGTGCCGCGACCAGGATTCCATTGTATCAGGTATACAGAAAAACCCTCTTTGGACTTTGGGCATATTTCTCTCAGGACTCTTCAATATCTGGACTCAACATTGTCAGTGGAAAGCTCCCTAACTTCTGGGCAGTTTTCTCACAGGACCCATCACTCTCCAATATCAGCATTGATTGAGACCAGCCTACATTTCAGCAAGTGGACAGCATTGTCATTACGGGTGAGTGCCACATTCTTTCCTCAAGTTTGCCTTTTTGGGCCCTGTTTGTATGTCTTGCTGTGGGAGTGTGTGTTGCTAGTAAAACAACTCCCCTACTAAGAGAGCCACGGTAATTACCACAAGAGAATCACACCAGATTTACATAGAGACCTACCCCCCTGACAATTGAAATTTATCTACATATATATGTTATACATTTGGCTTGTTAGTCCCACTGGAAGAGGTTTGGGCCTGTGTTATGCCCGTTGTTGGTTTCAACAACCAAAATAGGAACCCCCTTATTGTTTTATGTATTTGGAGGTAGCCTCCCTTATTCTCCGTCTTATGACTCTCCTCTTACTCTATCTTTTTATGACTTATTACCTTCACCTCCTTCAGAGTTCCTGTCGGCACTGAGTTACACTTTTAGCTGAGTGGGAGCCCAATCATAAATAATTCTTTACTGCTGTTTGGTATAAAACTGTTTGGTTAGGAGCAACACCTAAAGTTCAAAATGGCTGAAGCTATTTTAGCACAGGGATTTGATTCCCTACGTTTAGACATGAGGCTTCAAGCCCTCATCACTCAGGTTAGACAATTTAATGGGGATGGCCACAAACAGTATAGGAATTGGTTAAAAGATTTAAGAAAAGTAAAACTGGCCATGGGGAATGACGAAGACCGGCTGAGGATAGTATCTCTAGCCACGGTCAAAGGGACAGCTGCGGAGTTCCTATCTAGGGAACTGCAGGCTGCCCCTGACATGACCCATGACACATTGCTAGAAAAGATGACCACCAGGTTCAGTGACCTCGCTGACGCAGCGTACTCGCTGCAGGCTTTAAAGCGGGTAAAACAGAAGGAGGGCGAAAATGTCCAAAGCTTTGCTGAAAGAATACTGGATCTGGCTGACGAGGCCTACACCCCGGCTCAGTTAACTAATGATTTAGTTAAGGGACAGCTGGCGGATATCTTTGTTGATGGCATTAAAGATAATGCCGTTGCCAAACGCCTCATTCGCATCCGGCCCACGACCCTACAGGATGCGTTAAGAATAGCGACGCAAGAACAGGTAACAGCACGACAGTTCAGTCTTAGGCGTCGTGAGGAGCCAATGGAGGTCGACGCTATCTCCAAGCAGGAGCCAAATCGGCTTGACCGCCTGGAGGCCTCTATCCTCACCTTAACCGAACAAATGACAGAAATTCTGTCAATATCCACAAGACCGGCAGCCCCCACCTCTGTTCCGGCAAAGGCCCCCATGTCCAGGCCCGAATTAAAGTGGACGACGGATGGGAAGCCCATCTGTCTGTACTGTGATATCCCCGGCCACAAGAAGGCTGAGTGTCGTAAGAGGAAAAGGGACATGGCAGCCCGGCAGCAGAAGGGAAACTAGACACTACTGGACCTAGTTGGGATATAGATCCAGTTAGCATACTTAGTTCCCGTCCCAGTCCCATGGTAGAGGTTAAGGTAGGTAGAGTGTTTCTGAGCGCGTTGGTAGACTCAGGTGCAGACACCTCGGTTTTGTCAGAAGATACCTATTCGAAATTGACTCCAAATTCAATTCTGGACTTTGAGGCACCCCCCGAGGGTAAAGTTGCTGGCATCAGTGGATGCGCTCTGAGAGTGCTGGGAGTAGCCACTGTCACTTTCCAAATTCAAAAGAAATCTTTTCGGCATGATTTTTATGTAATAAGCGGAATCACCAAACCCATGATTTTGGGGAGTGATTTCATAGGAAAAGAAGGTGGTACAATTGACCTGAAGAACTTTACTCTTAATTTGGCCGGTGTGGTCGCAGTTATGCGACAAAAAGGGGATGTCCAGTCCCACCGATCCCTGGCCAGGGTGGCAGTATCTACTGTCATTCCACCGTATGTAACTCAGACTATAGAAGTAGAAATAGATAGCATGGATAGAGGGGAGGTAGTTTTGGTTCCACTTGAGAACTCACCATGTCTGCTAGATCAACCAGGCTTGATTGTGGCCAGTAGCTTAGTAAAGGTGTCACCAGACGGTGTGTACCCCATGGCCATGATCAACCAAACGGGCAGAGATTTCTTCTTTAGGAAAGGGAGCCCCATTGCTATTGCAGAACCTATAGACAACCAGGAAGTTAATGAGATCGAGCTAGAAGAGAACGACGCAAAACCTAATCCGACTGGCCAGTTAGGGCATATCCCGCCCGCTTATCGGGCTAGACTCAGCAACTTTCTAAAGGGTAAGGGTAACATTTTTGCGGCAACCGACAATGATTTAGGACGGGCAAAGTGGGTGAAGATGACAATTGATACAGGGGACCATCCCCCAATACAGCAGAGACCATATAGGACTCCACTGACCCAAAAGACGGAGGTAGACAGGCAGGTGGAGGACATGCTGTCCTCCAACATAATCCGGCCATCGTCTAGCCCGTGGGCAAGTCCTGTGGTCCTGATACCCAAAAAGGATGGTTCTACTCGCTTTTGTATAGACTATAGACGGTTAAACGGTGTCTCCGTCAAGAATAGTTACCCGCTTCCAAACATAGATGACATTTTTACACATTTGGGGAAGGCAAAATATTTCTCTAGCCTCGATCTGAAATCTGGTTACTGGCAGATTGAAATTGCAGAGCCAGACAAACATAAAACGGCTTTTGTTTGTCACCGGGGGCTATTTGAATTTAATGTGATGCCTTTTGGCTTGACCACAGCCCCATCCATATTTCAGGAGCTAATGAATAAGGTTCTGGAAGGAGTGCAAAACAGGTATGCTATTGCATACCTAGATGACGTTATTGTATTTTCAGAAACGTTTGATGACCACCTGAAGCATCTTAATGATGTCTTCAGTCGGCTAGAGTCCGCTGGTTTGAAGCTGAAGAGAAGCAAATGTGAGTTTCTCCAGCCCAGGTTGCATTACCTGGGCCATGTTATCTCCTCGCAGGGTATAGAACCCGATCCTGAGAAGGTTGAGGTGATAAAGAAACTTACATCACCACAGTGTGTTAGGGACATTCGTGCCTTTGTGGGAATGGTAGGCTTCTACCGTAAGTTTATTCCAAACTTTGCGGACATAGCGCAACCGTTGACGGCCCTTACCCGGAAGAACGCTCGTTTTGAGTGGAGTCCCGAGGCTCAAGGGGCCTTTGAAATGCTCAAGGAAAAACTTGTTGAAGCGCCAATTTTGGCCTACCCTGATATTAGTCTCCCTTACAAGCTTTACACTGATGCTAGTGACCAGGCGATAGGGGCCATTCTGTCTCAGGACTTTCCTGAAGGGGAACGTGTAATCCAGTACCTGTCCCGACAGCTTGGCCCAGGACAAAAGAAGTGGCCGGTTATCGAGCGAGAGGCCTATGCTATTGTGTATGCTCTGGTCAAGTTGCATCATTATGTATGGGGGGCTAAGACGACCATATTTTGTGACCACAAGCCGCTCAAGTCTTTGTTTACTGCAGAGATGAAGAACACGCGTATAGAACGCTGGGCCATTTTGATAGATCAGTATGGCTGTGGAATCGAATACATTCCAGGGCGCAAAAATGTGGGAGCGGATATGATGTCACGCCTCTGGGATGAAACTCGACCGGGTACGTCACAAGAGATAGCGGTCATCAACACTGATAGAACTAGGGCCTTAGAGATAGTGGAGGACAGTGATCCGCAGATAGTACCTCCAGTGGCAGAAGAGCCGGATGTCATTGACTTCATCAGGGAGAAGGGTGTGGCTGCAGCACAGCGATACGACCCGAGCTGGTCAAGAACCATCTCTCGCCTGGAGACAGGCAAAGAGATAAAGGAAGATCAGGGGTTTGTTATGACGGAGGGAGTGCTCTATCATGTTTCGGCACCGGTCCGGCATGATGCTCAGCCCCGCCTCCAACTTGTCATACCTGAAACCCTAACAAAGGCAGTGCTGACAGCCCTACACAATCAGTCAGGACATTTTGGGATAGATAAAACATATGACAAGGTCAGAACTAGATTCTACTGGCCCGGGATGTATAAAGATGTGGTGCGCCATGTACAGATATGCGAACAGTGCACTATGCGGCGACTCAAGCGCCACCCTGCGCCCATGCAGGACATGCCCATGCCATCATTCCCTTTTGAAATGGTGGGCATTGACACCTGTGGGCCCTACAATGACACCTCCTCGGGAAACCGCTATATAATCACCATCGTTGACCATTTCAGTGGTTGGCCTGAGGCTGTAGCAACACCCGATAAATGCGCTGACACTGTAGCGCGGGTGTTGCTCACAGAGTTCATACCGAGGCATTGCTGCCCAAAACTGATTGTGTCAGACAGGGGCACCGAGTTCTGCAATGCCGTTATAAACAAGCTCACACGCGAACTCAACATAGCACGTGTGCGTACAGCACACTACCATCCCGAGTCAAACGGTAAAACTGAAAGGTTCCACCGAGTCCTTAATGATATCCTTGCTAAGACTGCCAATAGCAACAGGTCAGACTGGGATCTGTGTATCCCTGCGGCTCTTATGGCCTACCGCACCAGTGTCAATGAGTCGACGAGACACACCCCCTTCTTTCTGGTGCACGGTAGGGACCCTGTGCTCCCTCTCGACACCCTCCTTGCTCCAAAGTTAAAGTATTACGGGGAGGAGTACGTACCCCTCATGTTAGAGAGGCTTAATCAAGCATATACGACAGCTCGGGTGTGTTATACCAGCCGAACTGCCAGCCTCACCTGCTCCTCCAGCAGGTAGGTCTGACAGTCCTCGGGCCAGTGGATTGTTTCCGGCAAGGGATTGGCCGCCTGAGGACCGGACAATTCAAGGGTCTAACCCGAGGCTGCGGACAGTCTTTCCCCCACCGTCTCATTCTTATAATCTGAGACCGCGGGCTAGATGTCCCACAGACGAACCCAGTCAGCCCATGAAGAGACGCAAGGTCATTGAATTGGGTACTGCCGATGAGCATAGTCTGGATGAGCATTCGGGTATGGAATGCGAGGGATTGGACTGTTATTGGTAATAGTAATTGTCGGCACATGCCCCAGAATAGGGCTAGCTAAAGGGCTAGCAGGATGAATCACACTGCAGACGCAGTATCTGTAGGGGGTACATCCTTTCCTCCTGGGAGATTTCATCTCTTCCTGGGGATGGAAGGGGAAGTGAGAATCCTTGGGAATCTCACAGTTAATATGATAGATGTTAAAACAGTAGATAATTAGAGTAGGCATATTGGGTAATAATTATGTTGCTCTGTGACCGGTAGTGTTAAAACCTAGTACCAATATTTTAATCTTGCTCACCCCAGGCTGGGAGTGTGACTCTGTGCTGTATGGAACTACAGAAGCTATTCCATTTTTAAACTACCTCTGAATGACTTTCCTAGCTCCTATTATTCTACTTGCTGACTAGAACCTACCTTATCTCTATTCTCCTATTTTCCGTTCCATTCCAGCCATGTGGAAAGACAGGATGCTGTCAATCCAATTCCTTCTACTTGCCCTTCTATCACTCTATCTTTCGGATGCTACCCCTAGTACACACTTTGTACCTGAAGGCACGGTCTATGCTTCCTACAGTGGATGGGTTTTGGCCTTATCAGTGGATATAGAACCATACCAAACCCAACAGGAAACATTGAGAACAACAGTTCATAACTTGAACTCTCTACTAGGACCCGTAATTAATAATCAGCCACTGCAAAATTTATCATCCCAGGCAACTATTGCACTCAGCCATGTGATAGATGAGTGGAAACAGCCGATACTCCTACAAATTTCAAAATTTGAAAATGAAGTTAATC
The DNA here is from genome assembly GCA_950022655.1 of Alentia gelatinosa. Lineage (NCBI taxonomy): Eukaryota > Metazoa > Annelida > Polychaeta > Phyllodocida > Polynoidae > Alentia > Alentia gelatinosa. The sequence continues at coordinate 5,327,672 of OX465581.1, read as the reverse complement.
TGTTAGGAAATCTTTTAGGATCAATATCAGCCATCACCACTTCTAGTGTATCAAGGCGACAAAAGAGATCTTTTATCCCTATAATTGGTGATGTCCTTTCCTCCCTTTTTGGAACGGCTACAAATAATGATTTAGACAAATTAAAGGTAAATCTCCAAAGAGTAGAATCTAATCAAGCAAATATTGCCCATGTGGTCGAACAAAGTCTTACTCTAATAAACAAAACCAATTTAGAAGTAAAGAGAAATAGGCATGCAATTAACCACCTTGGTCATGGACTAGGTCTACTAGACAGCAGGGTTTCGGATGTAATTAATGATATTAAGACTAATATCCATCCCATGATTCTCTATCAGAAAATTATCCAAAGAATCTTAAACACCTTTAGGCTGGTTTCTGACTCAATGAGACAAAATTATGATGCCCTTTCGGCTTTATTAGCACAGGCCCATGAAGTAATCCAAGGAAAATTTCCAATTTCTTTACTTACACCAGATGAATTAAAACTGGTCCTAAATCATGTCAGAAAACAATCCCCAGTAGGATATACTCTCCCTGTAGACCCAAGCCTTGATCTGAATTGGTACTATAAATACTTAGTAACTTCCTTGATACCGGATGGCCTCAAATTTCATGTCATTACAATTATTCCCCTGGTGCAGACTGATGCACTATATACAATATATAAGTCAGTACAAGTACCTCTCCCTCACCCTACACAAGCGGTTGAGGCAGAATACAAACTAGAAACCCCCTATGTAGCAGTCTCTGCTAGTGGCAGCCACTATATTTTATTGAGGGAAATGGATGTTAGACAATGCCCAATTTCAGAGATAGGCCATTGTGCATTTTCAAACCCACTGTTCTCTTTTTCAAACTACCCGACATGTGCCTCTGCATTATTTTTAAGGAAATCCTCACAAGTAGCTAAATACTGTCAAAGTTCCTTTAAATCCAAATCTAAATTCCCCACAGTGAAACATCTAGAAGCAGACAAATGGCTGTTTTCTACAGCTACCCCACTTACTATAAGAAAGCAGTGTACAACAACCCTGAAATCAACAACCATGACCAGCTTTTCAATAACAGGTCCCGTTTCAATTTTAACCCTTGGCCCTGGTTGTACCGGTTTTACTGATGATTTAATTCTATTACCCTATCTGTTGAAAAGTTCTTCTCATTTGGTTAACCACTCTGCCTATTTACAGAACCTCCAATTGAATCCCCTACCAGATATTTATGTCCTGACACAACAATCCGAAAAGCATCCAGACATTCACCCTTCTGTAGCTAATCTAATTCCTGCAGTCCTGCCTAATATATCTCAGGCCCCATTCAATTCTAGAGCTTTAAGGGGTATTGTGTTGAAAACTGCAAATGACAACGTTTATGGCACCCCCCAAACCTCTCTCATTCATATCCTATCCCCAGTAGTAGGGATAATTGCCCTGGTGATTGTGGTACTTATTGTGTGGCGTTTCTGTGTGAGGAGGAAGGTGTACAAGCTTGGCAATTCATGCATTCCTATGGTGAGGTATCCTATTCGGGGTGCAGAAGGTGCAGATGAGAGAATTGAAGTGGTACAAACATCTGGCGACATGATGGCTATTGCTGGAAGCAGTGAGGCTCCACAGGGAGACCAGATGGACACAATAGAGACTCTAGGTGAAGTCAAAACGGACACAAAAGCTTTTATGTCACTGCTGAGGAAATGACACTGTAATTACACCTGTCACCTGTGTGCAGTAAAGCCAACAGGCTAAACGTCTCTATCCTTTGTCAGACTCTGTCAATGCACACCTATTGTACTAAGCTGACAGCCCAACAATAGAGGCTGTAAACAAGGTGCGCTGAGGCTGTGAAAAGAGATGACCACCCATCAACATTCCTGCAACTGAGAGATATATGCCTTGATTCAATTCTGGTGTGAAGCAGAGACTTGTAAACACTCATCAAGCCCACACTGGAAACACAATGAATAAAGACCCTCTAAACGTTTCTGGTACACACAGTTATACTAAATTGATCTGAGCTTTTAAGGTGATACTTCTGGAAGGGAAGCCCCTAATTGCTATGTGTGCCTATACTGATTTCACGAGTTCTGTTGCTTTTGGTACTAGTGAAATAAAATGCGGAAGGTAGCCCAGCTGACATATCATGGATGAAAAAAAGAAGAAAGTTTCCAGAAGACCTGTATTCAGTTATTATGACTTAACTTGAAGGTTATTCATGGAAAATGAACCAGGATCCTTTCTTGACATGTTGTTTATTATCACTGTGAAGAGACACTCTACATCAATATGTTTTGCTGCCAACCAGAAAAATGAACACTCAATGATATTCATTTGGACTGCAACATAACTCTTGACTCTTCCTTTAAACTTTATGAGTGACTTATTGAACATTACGTGTTGTTTTGACAAACTGTCGTATGAGAAGTTTATTGATCAGAAACAAAACAAAAGGGACACTCAAACTATGGACACTCTTGCATTCTGTTTTGAACTGCCACATAATTATTGACACTTCTTAAATGTTTTCTATAAGTGGCTTGTCAAATATTTACCTTGTAATTTTGTTGATAAACTTTTATAAGGAAAAGTTTATAGATTAGAGGGGGGCGTATGTAATATTATGTATCAAGCCCTACTGTATTTTACCAATATAAGCTTGTTGAATGTTTAGAGTGTGATACACCTTTAAGAGATCTGATGTGTTGACCCTTTAAGAGATCCTGTTGGGTGCACTGGTCACAGTGTGTGACCAGCCAATAGGAGAGAGCCAGAGCAGCGCCCACCCTCCACTGGACAGGCTAAAACCCCTGTGCAGTGAGGAGAGCGGGCAGAGGGTTGCTGGCTGGTAACAGAGATACTAGGTGTTGGCCTGTATCCTGTATTTTCCTACCACTCTGTTAGAGGACTCAGAGGGCGGCTTGTTCCCCCACACCAAACCTGGACGCTGAGTCCCACTGTATACCACTTCTGATACTAATTGAATAAATGGTCACCAATATCTAGTCAGAGTTAGCCACAGTGCTTCCTTTGTTACATAAGGTGCAACACCGGCCTATGGAAAAAGGCCTATTCAATCTCATCGGCTGATTTCAGAGCAAAGAGATCGGAAAACTAGTTCTAAATTATGTTTTCAGTACAGCTAGAAACAAATCTTAAAGATAGAAGTACATCTGTGTACCGATCTGGAAAAAAGAAGGGCAGGTTTCAGTTTGACACTGCACAAGATTCTCACTCTCGTGGCTCCTCAGTCTCCAGCCCTAGGTCTGGTTCACTATGTCTCTATGTGCGGGAGCAACTTCAAGCGGATTCGACGAAATTCTACCGTTTTAGATATAGTAGGTAACAAATATAGTCCCTGGGCCAAAACTCCAAATTTTCATTTCGGCTGTCCCCCTCCTGGAAACATTTGTTTTATCTTGTAGATCCATACTTCTAGTTAACATTTCCACTTGTTGTCGCTCTGGCAAGTGGTCGGATTACCATGACAACAGTTGTTGAAGAGACCTACCGTGAAAATGCCTGAACGCCTGTATTTGTGAGTGCTGAAAATCATTACTTGTTCTGTGCTCTTTAAAGAATTAAAATGGCTCATTAGATTGAATTTTGGTATTGGACTTCATATTCTCATACATCTTTTAGACACAAAACATCAAACAGAATCAAAAAGTCTTCTCAGTGGCCTACAGCAGCCTTTTTCATGTGTGTACTATTAAAGTCCCTTTACGCATCTGCAAATTTCCACATATTTGTATGATGTTCCATAGATTCTATTAGAGGTAATTTTAGCTGTTGATGACTTTTTTATTAAAAAGATAACATGATCGTCACTTATAGCTTCTTGAAGTACTCCTGTTTTATATTCTTCTATTTTAGTGGTGAAAATGAGATCTTTAATTGAACTTTTATTGCAGTAACGCGTTATATCCTTTACATTTTGCACCAAGCCAAGTTGTTCTAAATTTGTTAATAGTACTCAAGTGTCAGGGTCTCAGAATTCTGTACATTAATATTAAACACTGCACGAAAACCACCATTTTATTCATATATACGCCATCGCGGAAGTGCATGTATTGGTTGAATATTGACTTGTTTTCATATATATGTATATATATATGCCCAGGCCTCATATACGGACGCGTTTTGGCTGTATTTCACACCCGGCGTATATGAGAGGAAATATCCTCTCCCCCCACCACCTCCCACCCGTTTGTGTTGGTAGAAGTACAGGTGTCCTCAGTAGGAAACCGTCCCCCGCCCCCCTCCCCCACCTCCCCCCGCCCGCTCTCAGTGAAGCCCTCTTCACTGAATGCTTATATACGCCTACAGATGAGGTGTATACACACGGGGAATAGGACGACCTTGTATACGCAAAATATCTACTTATATACACCGGGCACATCCATATGTAAAATAATGATGTTCGCGCAGTGAAAGACTCCTAGGACAACAATGTCAACCTGCGAATCTTCTTGAAGTTCCTGGATAACGTAAGACAGATATTCAACAAAGTTTCCAACATTACCACCTTGATGATCTACTGGTCTCAAGATTTGAAGGAAAAATACTTCACAGAATTTACTATTTTTAGATGAATCATGGGAACTTAAAAGATCTGTGCACATCTCAGGAGAAGACAAACATAACGATTTTTGGGAAGACAGAGGAAACTGGAAAAGGTATTCAAGGCACAATTATTCTCAAGTCTCCTGGCACAGATTCTGCATTCTATTACCCTGGGAATATAGCCAAAAACTGCTTCATTGTACCAGCACAAGAATTTCAATACTACACTGTAAACAATTTCAGTAAAATATATGGGATACTACCGTAAACATGGACGGTATATTGCCATAATCTTATCTACAGTTTCATACCGTACAGTTGGTATCAGAAAACGGTTTTGTACTGTAAATGCATCCAGTACTGTTAACCATCCAATCTACAGTCAGTCTACAGTATGAAACAGTAAATAGGGATACATTAGATACACTTAGAATAATTCTAGCATCAGCAAAAATTCTAAGAAGTGAAGAAAATCCAGAATTTAACCTCATGAAAATGTGTAATATATATTCATTTATCTTTTATAAAGTGTCTGCCATTCAAAACATATTAGTTCTCAAGATTAAATGACATTATTGCATTCAAAGTATTAAACACCACTTTCATGGGACATTTCTAAAATATAACTAGAATTGACTTTATCCTACAATATAAAATGGAACCTTGGCAAGATTCTAACCACTAATCCTATTATACAGTCTGCACTGACAACATCAGAGTTTAAAAAACTCAGGTGTTGAAATAACATTGATCAGACTAATTGCAATGATCAATGATATTGATAAGCAAATTACTACTATAATAAGATACTAGACAAATCTTACATAAAACGGTTCTAGAGACCCATGGTAAGAAGGTTTATGGAGTATGCTTATTAATGGGCCATTTTTACAATAAATATATTGTGTTTGCAATTTTACGGGCTACAACCGTAGTTAAAATACGGTTTATTTCAGTTAGGAAATACGGTCAGAAAAATATTACGGTCACCCGTAAAATTTACGGTATTTCCCTGGCACCCCAGTTGCCTGGGGAAAACCGTAAAATTCACGGTAAATTTTTTACAGTGTATATGAAATGACTGAAATAGCTAGGTATTTAGAAGAGGATACTTTAATAGCACTAGCTGGCCGAGACTCACTCGCAGTGGATTCAGTGATTGCTTTAATTGCCCTGACAACATCAGAAATCAGACACATTTTACCCAATCCTCTAATGACAGATGACTCCCGGTAGGCATCATTTCCCAAATATTTATGAAATCATTTTTAACAAGGACATAATGACTCAATAAACATAACTTTCTACTGAGTATAGGTATGAAATAGTATTTGAAGTCTGGATTTGGAGAAAACAAAACAAATATCATGGATAACATATATCACAAGATTGAAACCCTCAAATTCTAGGTTCTGTGCTGTCCCTCACATTACACACTGACACAACCCATCTTTATGAGAGCAGCTCTGCTGCAGTTGTCTATCACTAAAGGTTTAACTAACAATGTAAAATATGATAATGTGAAATATGTGTGTGCTCTGTGTATATGCTATAATGTACAAGTTCTTATACGGCATATAGCCTATGATCCATGGGCGCCGCCATGACGCCCCCCGAGTAGGTGTTCTTCACTAAAGGAGGGGAAAAAGTAAGTGTTCTTCACTAATGGAGGTGCAGAAGAAGTGAGTGATAATTGGGAAATGTCACTTTCCTTGCCTTGCTCACATATGTAAATAAAGTGTTCCATGTAAAAAAAATTGTGTCATGGGTTAAATCATAATGTCATCCTGCTCTGTGATCGGTGTAGAGTGTCAAAGGAACCTTGGTAAAATATTGAAAGGCAGCTGAATTTCATAAGAACAAAGAGCCAGAATACAGGTTTGTCCTCCGACCACCTAGTGACTGCTTCATGAACTAACAATGGCTCTGTCCCCTATAAGAGTAAAGCTGAAGGCTGTCAACTACTACCAAACAATGGGATACTCTGTATAGACATGTATAGACATTATATTCTAAAAGCATAAGGTTTGGTCCACATTTTATGTATCTTATATAAGATTTACCATATACGCATGCCATATATACTGTAAATACACACCGTTTTGCCTTATATGTAATGTAAACATACTGTACAGAACAGTGTTCCGTATGGCAAAAAACGGAACACTTCCCCATATGCGTTGACAAAAATATCAATTGTTTGGCTAAATTAAATTCATAATTTTATCAAGTTCGAGTATATAGTAAATATAGAACGACCTATAGAACGAGATGACAATTTATTGTTTATAAATAACGAGGCGTTTATCACCTATCGAGTTTTGTAGCTTGTACAGCATGGTCAGGACGTTCTATATAATTATTACAATATCTCAGAGGTCTCATATGGTTTCTACATCTTGAATATCTTTAAAAAAAAATAAAGCTAATAAAAGATGTTTGTTTTCAAAGGCATAGTAAATCTTTAGAACTGGCTGAGGAAAACGTCCAATGACAGTGGTGCTAGTGGTGGCATAATAGGCCTTTTTCCGTAGGGCGGTGTCGCACCTTCTGTGCTTAGTTACCCCACGGCTGAAGCCAAACATTCACCTGACAACGTATTCTTTACCATTGGATTACTCAATGTATGAGCGTGATACGTTCATAATACCCTTGTACATTATTTCCAGAGATATAATAATGATTTCATCGCATTCTATGGTATTCCAGCTCAAATTTGGTGTCTCATACATGCATATCGCCTCAATAATACTTTAGATATAGCTTGGATAACACAGGATCACTGAAATTGAATATACATTAATATATTGGCAGGCCTAGCTATTATGTGCTTATCTTTCTCCAAATTAAAACCAAAACAATTATCAACTATAAAATTTTGATAGTCTAGACTGGTTGATACAATGCCTTTAATTGTTCTAGCAGTCCAATCTGTCCAAAAACAACGCTCCTGTAATCACACTCACCGTTCACACTTTAGGTGTGATTGCTGTGTTCTCTATACACATATAGCCAGACTCGGCCAGGTTTGTCCGAGCGGCTGCGTAACTAGGCAGTGGGCCATTAGGCGGCGCTGAACGGTAACACCTGTATTGGCCATGTACCTTAATCATGGGATCACAGATCGCAAGATTAGCCCCAAATGTTCCTCAGGGATGCCACCATATGGACAAATTGCAAAATACTGCATATAAAAACATCAGATACTATATATCATTGCAAATGACAGTGGTGGTAGTGATCAATAATTCCGAAAAAGTTGGCATGGAATGCCGTCTAGCTCATAAATACAGGAGCAGTCCCCCTTCGCACAAGCGTTAAATACTGCTAAGTGGTGATTAGAATATACTTCAACCGAAAACATGTAGGATGAATCATTATGACAGTAACTTATACACTGGCAAGCAGCATCACAACTTATAAAGCTCACTACATTGTTCTCCTTTTCGTAATCCTTAGGAGTATACATAGAAATGACATGGTTGCTTGGAAGTTGGGCGACGTGTGACAACGTTGACACACTGACCAACTGACTATCAAGGGCCTCTGACAAGGACCCTTCACGGTCCACTTCTGACAAAGTGCACTCAGCTGAACCGTCAGAACAAGCAGCATTGAGATGTGTAGTGTCGCACTTAGTTGTTGTAGCAGCGGAGACCTCAGTGTCACTACTACCATCAATGATTGGATCCTGTTTGGATCGTAACTCCCGGGGAGCAACATCATCCCTCAGTGTAGACGATGGGTTATCAAGATGGCCATCTCAGTGGCCATTATTCACAATAGGAAACACAGATAAATCAGCTACCTCGTTGTCCTAAATGGTTGCATTGATTACCTGGGGTGCCTGGGCCGGCACCCGGCACGTGTGTTGTGAGTGGCTGTTAGAGCAGCACTTTGCGCAGATGTGTGGGTAACGGCAGTTCTGGAAGGCACATCCGTCAGTGTTCCACGCAATGCAGTGAGGGCGGCTTCCTGGCGGACGATTCTCCCTATTTGTTGGGTACAACAGGTGTCCTTTTCTCCACATCATAACGGGCAAACTCGGGGCATAGAAAGCGCATTGAGATTGCCAGATCACCTCCTGTACGCTTTCAATCCGTGATCGACAGCTTTTTCCCGAACAGCCGCATCGTACTTGCATAAACCATTTGTCAAGTAAGCCCTAGTAGAGGCCTTTTCAGCTATGAGTTATGGGCAAGCATACCTTTGATGTTTTTACCTTTTGCATATAGCTCTTCCATGAGTTTACTATGGCAGAACCACAATTTTTCTCTTTATCATGCTCATCTTTCGACAAAAACCGCTTTAAACTATACATAAGTTTCTTTTGTTGTCTTTTGTGTTTGCCATGATGCTTAGATCCTTTATGGTGGCGGCGATGACGACTCAGAGAACAGGATTCTGAGGAAGAAGAAGAAGATTGTTTGTGTTTACGATGTTTCCTCCTCCTACTTCTGGTAGAATGACGGGTTGCCTCAGAATCCGAGTCAGAGGAATATGTCTTGGACGGCGATCGGTGGCTCGGCTTGACATGTAGTCTCGAGGACGACGAGGCATCCTTCCTGCGGCCGTCTGACTTGTGTCTTGGACGTGCGACATCTTCAGTTGGACCCTGGATCACCTCCAATAGTAAAGCTTCGATGCGTTCTAGTTTGGTCTCGGTATGTCCAACTTTGTTTGCCAGGCCTTGCATGGAGGACTGCATGTCCGCCATGTTGTGACACATTTTCCCTATCTCTGGATGATTCTGGCTGGGTGGGGTGTAATTTCCTGCTCGCTGCTTTGATCGTGATTTCCCTCGCTTTTTCCTCGTGAAGAGCCAGGGATTATCATCAATGCTGTATGGGTCGTCTAAGTCTGAGTAGGCGACAGCAGGATGTTTCTTCTCTCGAATATCTTCCTGCATGCCAGACGTCCCCTGCAACGCACTAAACTCCGCCATGTTTTCAAATCCGGAGACTGAAGCGGGTGCAGACCGTGTAGTCCCTGTCCTTCACTTTTTCACACTTTCTCCCGGTCGGGGCCTCGTGCTTCGAGTATGAACATGTAGCACAGAAGCGAATCTGACCCATAATCATGGAATAACATGGGTCCAGAAAACCAGAAAATAAAAATTGTGTGTGAAAATGTCTCTGGTCTGGTAGCTGACCGGTAGCTGTGTAGTCTAGATATGTTTGTGAGTAACCTGGCAACCAACCCTAGTGTGATCAGGCAGGTGGCAGCACAGGACCAGAGCTAGGCGGCCTCTATTGGCCTCGTAAATATAAGTGCATCTGACCGGTTCCGACAGAGTCCACTAGAACAATCGGTTATATAACTGGATCCTGAGATCACAGAACACTGAGTAATAGCTTGATATGTGTCTAAGGGATGCCAGAACATGGCAACATAGCACAAAACTGCATATAAAAAAAAGTTCTGTAGTCTTTAGATACTATATGTCTTTAGTACTGACTGTCAGATATGTCAAACGACATGGGCGGCAAGTTGGAAAAGTCTTTGTTCCCATTTTAGTTCAGAATCGAGATGTGCCCTCAAGTAATTGAATAATGTATAAGTAGGTCTAAAATTTTTGTCAACCATTAAAGAATTACTAACATTATCTTGATCAAGTCGAGACAATTTCCTATATGAGCCAAACATGCATAGCGTGGTTTTTTTCCCCATTTATGACCATCTCATTTTGGTCATACCAGGGGCCTGTTTTTCAGACAGCGACCTCTTTATTTGTAGTGATCACAAAAGAGTGACCAGTTGGGCGACCAAACCAGTGATTTTGGGAATTAGATACAAATTTGGGAATTTGGGAATTAGATAAAACAGATATAGATAATTCATCGCAGTAAATATTATTTCATTTGATACAGTGGAAGTGTATAAAATGAAATATGCCACCATTTGGGCTAAATGGGTTACTCATGGCCTTTGGTCAGGAGTGGTCATTGCCCCCCCCCCCCCCCTGGTGAAGTACCCCTACACTACTGCACTTCTGCGACACCTACCTCCTCTCGGACACACTAAACATCCACTTGCGCCCGCTCAACAGTCTCCTCTGTCTCACACTTCACTCAGGTCTCATACACTACGCACATACTTTTTCTACCACCCACCCACACCTTTCTTTCCCTACTCGCTACACTCCTAGGGCTGTTTTTATTATTACACGTATTCCATACTTATGTAACAATTCATAATAACTTCATTTATTATGTAATACTATTCATAATTGACATATCAATACCTCTGTCAATTATACATATCTTATTATTATTGATATTCATTGTATACATACTTATTCATCTTAATAAGACCTTATAAAATTCAATAAAATCGTATAAGCCCACTCCGGCTTTCATCTTCCTTCATTCAGGGATATGGGTAATGGTCACCAACTGGTCACAACTCTGGAACCCAAAACAGTGACCACGACAGTTTACCCCTCTAAATGGTTGCACATGTTATGACGACTTATCTCTGGAACCCAAAGGTCTCCAAACGGTCACTAACTGGTCACTATAGGAAATGGTCACAACTAAAAAACAGGCCCCAGGATTCCAATATCAGCAAGTCATGTTTCATCCTCTTGTTTTGAGCGTCATATGTAATTGCCATCATTTAGCAATTATATATGACGCTCTGATTAAAAAAGTACTTCAGTGTTAGACCACTGCGAGGGAAAATGGGACATTCAGATATTTTTCATCTGGTTTGCAAGAGCTATCAAGCCAACTTTGAGAACCGCAATACTTATTCCCTAGACTCCACTCGATTTATGGTTTTTGTATGTCAATGGCACATCGATATAGATTATCTAGAGTTATCTCAATATCTATTATAGGATTCCACAATTCTTAATATCATTTGCATTATTCTCTATCACCGTAGGATCTACCAACTGGGACCTGTTTCACTAGTCTCGTGACATGTCTATATGGTGTCTAGATGGTGTGTCTGGTTTCATAAGAACTAGACATTAGACTTCGTTTTGTCTGTTCTTGCTTGTTCTGTTGGTGCCGCGTTTCATATCTGTCTAACGCTAGACAAAGAAACTAGTGAAACAGGTCCCATGATGTGTAGATTTGTCTAATTCTTATTTTTGGGGTCTGTCTTTTCCTAAGGGCAGCTACTTGTGTTGTCACGAAAACTAGACAACCCCAATGTCTGTATGGTGTCACAGACATGTCACGAAACTAGTGAAACAGGTCCATGATGTGTAGATTTGTCTAATTCTTATGTTTGGGGTCTGTCTTTTCCTAAGGGCAGCTACTTGTGTTGTCACGAAAACTAGACAACCCCAATGTTTGTATGGTGTCACAGACATGTCACAAAACTAGTGAAACAGGTCCATGATGTGTAGATTTGTCTAATTCTTATGTTTGGGGTCTGTCTTTTCCTAAGGGCAGCTACTTGTGTTGTCACGAAAACTAGACAACCCCAATGTCTGTATGGTGTCACAAACATGTCACAAACTAGTGAAACAGGTCCCAGATTCACAAGGTTCCCTTCTTTTTCCTCGAAAAAAGGTCACGTAGCACTTACCGCTAAGTGATCAGGTTCTCCTCGTCAACATTACAGCAGTTTGTTAGCATGCAATCGATACAAGTTTTACTGATGTCGATAACCTCAGTCAACATTACAGCCGTTAGTTACTGATCAATAAATGTTTTACTGACTGGTCTAATGATGTCAATAACCTCAGTCAATATAACAGCATTTAATCAGTGATCAATACAAGTTTTACTGACTGGTCTAGTGATGTTGATAACCTCAGCTAACATTACAGAGATGGGGTAGGATAAAATCAAAACCTGATTCATTTATAATCGTGGCCACCGCATATGCAGCAAACATATGCAGCAAATTAAAAGGCAATTTAGATTTAGATTTAGATTTCCTACAACTACAGCAGAGTAAAAAGGTAATTTAGATTTTCCTATAACTACAGCAAACTACAGAAAAGTAAATGGTAATTTACAGTAAATTTGACCTCCTTATAAAGCATGAGTAAAATATAAGTTGTTTTTACAACTACAATAATCTAAAACGTAAAATTCAGTAAGTGTTTTTAATAGGAGAGTATGATGAGAATATAAACCTTTCCTGCAACTACAAGAAAACTAAAAGCCAATTTACAGTAACGTTCTTCCTTGAATAAAGTATGGTGAAAACATAATAGAGGGAAACTATGTTCCGGTGAGCAAAAGTTCAAAGTTACGAGGTAAGGCTTGGAAAAATTATTCCCCAAGGCGTCAGCCGCGGGCAGTAATTTTTCCAAGCCTTACCGAGTAACTTTGACTTTTGCTTACCGGTACTTGGTTTCCCTATTCCTATACACCTTCAAATATCGTTAAAAATGATTAATTTTTTAGCTGTAACACTTCCGAAGCAAATGGCCACCCTTATCGAGTAACCACAACAGCTATTGTTTCGTCCCGCTGCTGTATTGTATCACGTGATCAGAGCGGGACGAAAACGTCAGAGCCTGACGAAAACATAAGAGCGGGACAAAAACGTCAACGTCGACACATAGATTATTTTGAATGCACCCCCCAGCAGCGGTACGTAACTCTAGTTAGTTCAATAATGGGTATATAGGAATTCTGATTACCTTCACCTGTGGTAGCAGGACTTGTGCTGTTGAATTGAGCAGGACTTGTGCTGTTGAATTGAGGATATGAGAGGACACCGTCCAACACAATGACCGACAGAACGGTGAGTACCATCAGAACAAACATTCTGTGAGCCATCTTCTCGGTCGTGGCGGCTGGGATCTGAGTGTACTGAGTCAGATGGCGGCAGGCTCGTTGTCGTGGCGGCTGGGATCTGAGTGTATTGAGTCAGATGGCGGCAGGCTCGTTGTCGTGGCGGCTGGGATCTGAGTGTACTGAGTCAGATGGCGGCAGGCTCGTTGTCGTGGCGGCTGGGATCTGAGTGTACTGAGTCAGATGGCGGCAGGCTCGTGGTGGCGGCTGGGATCTGAGTGTACTGAGTCAGATGGCGGCAGGCTCGTGGTGGCGGCTGGGATCTGAGTGTACTGAGTCAGATGGCGGCAGGCTCGTCGTCGTGGCGGCTGGGATCTGAGTGTACTGAGTCAGATGGCGGCAGGCTCGTTGTCGTGGCGGCTGGGATCTGAGTGTACTGAGTCAGATGGCGGCAGGCTCGTTGTCGTGGCGGCTGGGATCTGAGTGTACTGAGTCAGATGGCGGCAGGCTCGTCGTCGTAGCGGCTGGGATCTGAGTGTACTGAGTCAGATGGCGGCAGGCTCGTTGTCGTGGCGGCTGGGATCTGAGTGTACTGAGTCAGATGGCGGCAGGCTCGTTGTCGTGGCGGCTGGGATCTGAGTGTATTGAGTCAGATGGCGGCAGGCTCGTTGTCGTGGCGGCTGGGATCTGAGTGTATTGAGTCAGATGGCGGCAGGCTCGTTGTCGTGGCGGCTGGGATCTGAGTGTATTGAGTCAGATGGCGGCAGGCTCGTGGTGGCGGCTGGGATCTGAGTGTACTGAGTCAGATGGCGGCAGGCTCGTCGTGGCGGCTGGGATCTGAGTGTATTGAGTCAGATGGCGGCAGGCTCGTTGTCGTGGCGGCTGGGATCTGAGTGTACTGAGTCAGATGGCGGCAGGCTCGTTGTCGTGGTGGCTGGGATCTGAGTGTACTGAGTCAGATGTCGTCGTGTCTGTGAACGTGTTGAGTGTTGTTGTGTTCTGCCTGCCTGCTTTTATAGAGTCTATAGCAGCGGGTGATCTCAGAAGTAATTAAAGTTTCACATCACCATGTTACATGTACCATTATACACCCTGCAGCAGGTCGTTACAGGAAGGTCCCCTCCCATTGCCCCTGGGACAAATTACACCCTCATATATATTCTTCCTGGTATCACCTGACAGTGACAGATATAAGATTCCTGAGGAGTGGCCCATCACTGTTGATAGAGATGTATTATAAGTGCAGGCTCTGACAGACACACCTTATTAATGCACAGTATTTAAAGTGAAGACACATAAATCACACATCTCACCGTAAACAAGTTTCATGATGTCAGCTTCCATGCTTGGAGTCGAGCCAAGATAATTCCATTAATCATTTCTTGTATATCCTTGGGAAAGTGAACCAAAGGCCGTATCGGTTAACTCAGTCATTTCATAATGGTTGGATTCACTCTTGTTGTTATTCTCACCCGTCACAAAATGGTGTTTCTCAATGTAGGAGTGACTAGTGACATCCACTACAGACTTAAATGGGTTTATTTAACGGTACAGCATGGTATAATATTTATACTGGTAACTTATGATATTTGCATGCCTGTACAGTAGGGATGTATAGCTTTGTGAAGAAGTATTTATTTTCCAAATTAGATCTCTTACGGCTAGTGAAAACTAATTTTTAAAAAGTTAATTATTTTGTTATGCTTAATTTCAACTTTTCCAAAATGTGAGTAAAAGTTTTTTATATGATAGACATGGTAATATTCATAGGAGCTTATTGAAATTTGGTATAGCACAAGTTCAGTATTAATTCTATTTTCTTTGTGAATCTGGTCTTTGTATCCTGAATAGGAGGAACTAGACAGTATTTCAACTCATAGCATGTTGAAAATATTTCAGACGTTCCATAAGAAAAATCAACTTTCACTGTAACAAGTGTAAAAACTGAACCGCTTGGAAAAGTCAGTATAATTGGTATCCACAAACAGCTGAGATGTTGCTCTAAAAGAAATAAAGGTTTTTTAATTGATTACTTGAATTTTTTTAAATTTTGTTTGTGTTGCCCCAAAAGTCTGAATTGTACATTTTGAGAAAATCTGACCCATATAGAACTGCATCGAGAATCGCATAAATACACAATACTCCACGAGTTTGGATAGGCCGCAATCGTCATCAAGGCGAAGCCGAGTGACGATTATGGCCCATTCAAACGAGTGGAGTTTTGTGTATTTTACGATTTGAGTGCAGTTCTGGATTTATCTTACCCCTTTTTATCAAATTAGATATCATCAAACTTTCACAATAACTAGAATAGACTTAGTAAATCCATATGACATCATCTCAAATTCACTACGCCACAGCCGTGGCATAATATTGTCACTTTACGGGGGTGATTGTTGAGTATTTTTTTCCAATGTTATTCCTATGGCTAAACTTGTACCAGGGGTGAGATAAAGGATATTATCTCAACCCTGGTATTCTTTCTGCATAGACTTAAAATAAGGCCCGGCGTCCACCTACTACGATAGAATCGTAGACCTCCCGATATGGCACCGATACAAAATGTCAAAATCGGTGCCATATCGGTGCCATATCGACATATGTCTAGACAAGCCAATCCACCCTGCCTTGTATGGGTTTTTTATCGGTGTCTAATCGCAGAAACGTGGTCAACTGCCTCGATATCAAGTGACCTTCCAACACGATCTTGACTTTTTTATCGGGAGGTGCATCGTAGACCATATCGGAGCCATATCGTAGGTGGACGCCGGACCTTAGGAACTTATATCCGACGCCCATTAGATATTTAGGAAAAATATCCAATGGGGGATTATGTCACAAAGGTTAGCCCATTAGTCAATGTGAAGGGTGAGATCAATTCAGAAACCTATTCAAATCTATGGTTAGAGCTCGATCCCATCTCATTCGAAACACTATGTAATTCACACAGCTTCGCCTTGTGAATAACTATGTGGTTGAGACTCGATGGGATACAAGCTCTGGCTCTAAACTTTCATAGGTTTCCTCTATAGTCTAAGCCTCCAATCATAAGCATGGCGCTGTTGGCTAACTTCATGTATGTACAGTGTAAGGGGCCCCTCCCACCTACTACGATATGGCACCGATATGGTCTACGATGCACCTCCCGATAAAAAATCAAAATCGCGTCGGAAGGTCACCTAATATCGGGGCAGTTGACCACGTTTCTACGATTAGGCACAGAAAAAAAACCCATTAAGATGCATAGTGGATTGGCAAGTCTAGACATATGTCTACGATTTTGCACCTACCCGATATGTCTCCGATATTTGCTTTTTGCATCGGTGCCATATCGGGAGGTCTGCGATTCTATCTTAGTAGGTGGACGCCGGGCCTTAGGGGCCCCTCCCACCTACTACAATTAAGTTTCGATTAACCCTTTGGCCGTGTCGGCGACAAACTGAAAAAATCGTGGAGGTGTCGCCGACGAACTCGTCAAGTAGTCAAGTTTTGTCGCCGACGAACTCGCTGCGCTCTGGAGGGCTATGATACGCTACAACAAAAAAACGTTAGTCTACAAAATTCAAACATGTTTGAATTTCATAGCCCGTCGTAGCCCGTCGTAGCCCGTCGTAGCCCGTCGTAGCCCGTCGTAGCCCGTCGTAGCCCGTCGTAGCCCGTCGTAGCCCGTCGTAGCCCGTCGTAGCCCGTCGTAGCCCGTCGGAAGGTTAATCGCAAAGCGCGGCAGGTTGTCACCGCAATAAGGCCTCCCACCTACTACGACGGCCTACGATTAAGTCTGCGACACCGTCAGCGACACGTAGCGCTGTCGCAGACTTAATCGTAGCCCGTCGTGGTAGGTGGGAGGGTTCCCGGATGTTTCGACCCCTTTGGCATCTCGGACCCTACGGCACCTCGGACCCCCTTGGCACCTCGCCCCCCCCCCCCCCCCCCCGCTTTCACAGCTTTCACACTTTCATGCGTGAAAACGGTGAATGTCATCCAATGTGATTACTTACCAAAAATTCGGATTCCGGCTTTGCTGTATTATATCATTTGTCTATAATCCACAATAAAGAATCTTACAAAACGAAAGCATATCTTACAATACATGTGTGATAACCCTATCCCAAACCTTAAGCCTAACCCTAACCCTATCCCTATCCCTAACCTTAACCCTATCCCTAACCCTAACCCTATCCCTATCCCAAACCTTAACCCTATCCCTAACCCTATCCCTATCCCTATCCCTATCCCTATCCCTATCCCTATCCCAAACCTTAACGCTAATGCTAACCCTAACCCTAACCCTAACCCTAACCCTAACGCTAACCCTATCCCTATCCCTAACTCTAATCCTTTCCCTAACATTAACCCTATCCTTAACCCACGAAAGCGGGAGTGCGAAACGCGGCCGCGAGGGGGCCGAGATGACCGCACAAAAAGGGGTCCGAGATGCCGATGGGGCCGAGATGACCGTGTACCGGTGGGAGGGACCCCTAACATGACCTGGGAGCTCCTCACAAGTGTCATATCAAATACCCAGTCAATCTTACACACGCACACGCACACACACACTGAACAGGGCAGCAAGAAGTTAGTTGTTTTTTTTAACCCTTTAGGGACGGCTGCCTGGGGCCTAGTTACTCCCATAAGGACGAGTGCTGGTGGCAATTTGTCTGACTAGAGGACGGCCACATAATAGTTAAAACTGTTATCCAAGTTTCTAATCATGCAGTATGATACATAATCATAAATCTTTTATTTCTTTTTGATAGAAATACTAAATATGAGGTTATATCTACATATTCTGAAAATTTCATGAATATTGTTCTATTATTTCTTTGTTAAAACATGTTTGTTAATATTGGGACAATGATGCCTCAAGGCATCATGCATCTTTAATGCGGTGATGCCTCCAGGCATCATGCATCTTTAGTGTGGTGATGCCTCCAGGCATCATGCGTTCTTAAAGGGTTAAAGTTGAGTCCAGGGTCCGAGGCTAGAAGGCTAAACTTGGGTTTGAGAGCAAAGCACCTCCCCGCCTAGAGCACCCTGCACGCTGTGACCTACGGCCACCTTGGGTGAAGAGAAAGAGCCCTCATAATCTGACCTTATCCTGGGACCTGGGACCTGTTTCAGTAGTCTTGTGACATTAGGCCTAGACAGACATCAACAGCGGCACCAACAGTGCAAGCAACAGCGGAAAAAGACTAGCAAATATCAGAAGATTGAAGTGGCCAATCTTCTTCATATTTGGAACGATTATAGATGATATGTATCTCCTACTCAAGTTAAAGTTTCATTGCTTAATTCCTAGGAGAAGTGAGTGAAACTCTGTGTGTCATCTACTGCATTCTTGTGATCTGTCCGTATGGTGTCACAGACGCCATCTAGACATGTCACGAAACTACTGAAACAGGTCCCTGTTTCACTAGTTTTTGTGATATGATGTCTAGATGGCGTGTGTGACACCATACAGACAGATTGGGGTTGACTAGTTTCGTGACAACACAAGAAGACCAAAATATCGAGGAACAGATGGAATTCAGTCACACTCAATGTGTCTCTTTATTATTATATACCTAGAAATCATTAAAGATGCCATTCAAAAACTCACTAAATAGTAGAATGAGTGATCATATGGTACGGAGGGACGTATGGATATTCTTTCGTCACTCAGTGACGAACGGAATTTGTACTGCTGGTAAGTAAAGGTGAGACATTTGCCCAGAGGTATATAGTAATATACACAATGCCACATCAAGCATTCACTATACTAATTACTTTACACAATGCCACATCGAGCATTCACTATACTAATCAGATTTTGGATTTTAACCCATATAAGGGACATCCTGTTTAAAGGGATACTTTAGCTCAGAATCACCCAAAGAAGAGTATCATAGGTAGACATAATTAGTATTGCTGAATGGAAATCATTCCATATTGCGTTGTGTGTGAAATATTCATGGCGTTCAAAGAACAATGTGAAGAT
This sequence comes from Alentia gelatinosa, assembly GCA_950022655.1. NCBI lineage: Eukaryota > Metazoa > Annelida > Polychaeta > Phyllodocida > Polynoidae > Alentia > Alentia gelatinosa. The sequence goes on along the minus strand of OX465581.1, from coordinate 5,308,413 downwards.
TTCTGACCAAAACAACAGGGAACAGATTTTTTTCAGTCACACTCACAAGGCTTACTTAGTCTAAGTCACGTGGTATGGAGTGCACGAACTGATAATTTATGCACAGTAGGCATGAATGATGATATTCCTACTTCATATCTTTTACTCACAACTTTCATCAATCCTTGGCTCACGATTAAAACCTTAATTAGCACTGCTGAAGCAAAATAAGTCAAAGGAAACAGACTTTATCCTACCCCTAAAAACGCCATAGGTTTAACATTGACCCAATGTATTTGACACAGCGTTGGATAAAGCGTTATTTATGCACCGAGGTGAATAAAAAAACGGACCAATCAGGGACGAGATAACGAAAGTAGATCCGGCAGCATTGATAACTACTAACGTGGATAATTACAAACATTCTCTGTATATCGGTGAGATGGGGTAGGATAAATACGAAACTGAACTCAAGTTAGCCTTGTCAATGTTTATGCCACGATGGGCAGGTTGTGTATTACTACACGAGGCGTTAGCCGAGTGTAGTGAGTAGCAGACCTGACCAGAGTGGTATAAACATTGACAAGGCTAACTCTCATTTGGTTTCCACTAATTATCTCGAATGTCTATATCTCGAATGTCTATATCTCGAATGTCTATACTATTAGTGGTCTTAACACCCTTACATCTTATCTCTTTTTGAGGCCAGTGGTATGTAGAACACCACAATGCGTATAGAACCGTATTATATTATGCCCCAGTCACACTGGCGTAAAAAATGGCGTTTCTTCTACGCATTTGAAAGGGCGCGAGTTCCGCGTATTTAGTACGCACATCGAACGCATTTATCTTCTAGTACGCAATCCAGTCACACTGGCGTAATTTCTGGCGTATTTACTACGTATTTTAGGCGTTGGGTACCACGTATTTGCTATGGATTGGGAACGTTTCTATTTCCATAGCTTGTAGTTCTTTTACGTTTCTCAACGCTTCTCAACGCTGATCTACGCATCTGTACGCATTGTGGCGTTTTACCGCGTTCATTTATGCATTTAAAATGCGTAGAGATAAGTTAAAAAATTTTAAAACTCATTCTGACACCGCGTTTTTTCTGCGTTTTGTTTATGTTCGTTTACGCATTTCGGCTTGTGTCTACGCATCTCCGCGTTTCCCCGCGCATCGCCGCGCATTTGTACATTTCAAAATGCGTAGAAGAACGTAGAAGTGCGTACATGGGAAAACGCCGTTTTCTACACCAGTGTGACTGGGGCATATTATATAAATAAGCGTTGATGAACGTTGAGAAACGTAATAGAACGTGAAGCAAAGTCAACAGATACGTTCCCAATCCGTAGCCGATACATGGTACCCACTATCTGAAAAACGTAGCAACAACGAAATAAAAACGCCAGAATTTATGCCAGTGTGACTGGAATGCGTAGTAAAATATAAATGCGTTGGATATGCGTACTAAATACGCGGAATTTTCGATCTTTCAAATACGGAGAAAAAACGCCGCTTTTTACGCCAGTGTGACTTGGGCATGAAGGACATTTTGATGTCAACAGATTCACAAAAAACTTGCTGCATGTGAGCGTACAATAAGAAGGACCTAAAAAGACTAATTGCATTTTGACCACACCCTTGCTCTTTTAGATAAGTTTCCTTATTGCACATAGTTATGTCTTCCTGTTTTATTGATATGGTCCATTTCCTGAGTCGTATTTTTCTTCTTACAAGAGTATCTATGTATTTCTGCTATGAGGGGAAATGTCCGCCATTTTATTTGTTTGTTTTTTTTGCTCCTAATGTCAACAAGTCACGTGGTATGGTTGGTACTATTAATATTTTTTACGCCACGGTGTGGCTGAACGGATTTTTTTTTCCTAGTGCGTAAAGGTGAGACATTCGTGAACCGGTATATATACACAATATTAACTGGTTTCAGATACAAGCGGCCTTATTCTCCGAGGACAAGACGCGTAGTAATCTCCGAACGATAGTGAGGTGATTACGTAGAGTCTAGTCCGAGGAGATTGCGGCAGCTTTTATCTGAAGCCGGTGTTTGAAAGTAAGATCTATTAGAAAAACAATTGAAAAAACAACATAATTCAAGGTTTACTATGTGCAATTAATCAATTTATACTTAATTAGGTTTTTATAAAATAAATTGGTAATATAAGATTGCAATTTTCATGTAATACAGACTTGGATGGTTAATGGCAAATGAAATATGCTACCAGTAGTGTCCCCAAGTTGCAAAGATAGAACTATTGGATGGTGGTATATATACAACGGAATCAGGCGTATATATGACGTATATAAGACCGCACCATGGACATGTATATACGCCACTAGATAAGGCGTCTACGAGACGGATAACAGGTCGAACTTCTGGACGCAAAATCCTACTGTTAGACGCGTTTCGCATACCAGCACTATACACCACTGGGGCGGTAGGGGGTGGTGTTGGCAGGTCGCGGGTGGCGGGTCAGTGTTGCATCCTCTACCAACACCCACAGGATGGGGCGGGCCGCGGGGCGCTTTTTTTTTTTTTGGTATCATATCTACGCCTGGCGTATATATATCGCACAGAGCAAGTTTTATCTTGGATACGCCAGGTGTGAAATACAGCCAAGTTGCGCGCGTCTACATATGGAAACCGTCTCGTAGATGCCCGAAACGCAGCGTGGATATGAGGCGTATACAAATATAAACAAGCCACTATACAGCCGATACATGCATTATCGCCATGGCATATATATATATGTAAAATGGTGGTTTTCGTGCAGTGTGGAATGCGGTGGCCAAGATTAAAACGAATCAGGTTTGATTTTAGCCTACCCTGTCTCCTTGATTTTGGAATATTACATGATAACAATTCTGTAATGCCACTTCTGAAGTTATGGCTCCGGACTTCCGGGCTTCGCCTCATGAAGTCACTATGCCAAACTCCAGTCATGGCAAACGGTGGCCAAGATTAAAACTCATCCAGTTTTACGATATTAAACTCTCCACCATGATGCGGTGCAAGCTACCTCTCGCCTGAGCCCGATTGGTCGGTCGGCGCTGACATTTTTGTTGACTGCTTCGCCCATTTGCCTACGGCTCCTCCGGATCTGTCAGTGCTGTTATTGTTAACTACTACGTCTCAACAGTTATGAGGATAGTAGACAGGATAGAGATTTCTATACGCCCTCCAGAGGTTACTAGCCTCCCTATTATCACCGAGCTGTAAACGGCCCGGGGCCCGAGTTCGGATCGAAATCTGTACGTTTACAGGCACATCGTTTTATTTTGAGTATATACCTTCAAAACATTAATATAGTTACCTTAATTAAGTTGTAGGAGCCATTTCAAATCCTATTTGGGCACAGAACGGTCGACATGAGCCCTAGCTTTCGCTTTGATCGTGGAATGTGGATGTGACATTGTCGCATAGCAACACACATAGCAACCTGCATAGCAACACTTGTTGTCACTTGCAAACCAGCGGGTGTCTATCAGAGACCATCAGAGCATGCCTCCGCTAATTTATGCGGCGACCTTGACACAAGAGTATCTGGCCACCAGAGCAGACGATTGCCATGACGAAATTCAAACGCAAATAACGGCGGAACGGGGCGGCCGATATTCTTCATATTTGGTACGATTATAGGTTATATATATGCCTTATTCGTGTTATAGTTTCATCGCTTAATTCATACGGGAAGTGAAGTTGCGCATTCGGTACATAGATGTCTTAGGTCTAAGACAGTTTGTAAGACATTTTAACCACGTCACCCTTAGATTGTCGTGACTATAGCACACCTGGCTGCAGCCTAAGTGTCGTCCAAGGACAATCGTTGGTTGATCCCCTAAGACGTCTTCTCTATAGAACACTAACAGCTGTAAGATGTCTTACATATATAGGATGACGTGACTAAAAAACAGGGCCCTGGGCTGTATCGGAGGTGGGGGGGGGGGGGGTACTATATACTCAGAGGGATATCCTCCGAAATTTTTGTTAATAACTAGCGACTTCGTCGATTCCTATTTGGCTACAGTTCTAAATTTTTGTATAAGTATGGAGAAAAACAAATCCCAAGGATAGAAATATATCTGTGTAAAGAAATACAAAAACGAGTAACAGGATTCAGTTAAGTACAACACGAGAATCTCACTCTCGTGGCCCTTCAGTCTCCATGCCTAGATCTGGTTCACTTTGTCTCTATGTACGGCAGCAACTCCAAGCGGATTCTACCAGAATCATAGTTTTTTAGATATAGTAGGTAAACATAACAGTAACGAAAAATGAAATAATTGTGAGAGGTAATCTGGTACTGTTGTGTGGTATTATGAAGTGTTCTAACGCTTGGGCAGCCTAGCGGTTCTCCCAGCGGCGTGGTGGTGAGGTGGCGCCATCTGGTGCCTTAGAGTAGAACTGCAACACGGTGTGTAGTCTGGCAACCAACAATATTTATAAGTGGTTGGTCGGGTTATATCACTCTTTATTATCCACCTAATACAAAGAGTCCATAGAAAACACATAGGGAGTTTGTATGGACATACCCGCAGCATACAGATATACTATATGCTCCGGGTGGCGCATACGGAAAAATAGTGCGTAGGGAAAAATAATGCATAACTAAAACGAACTGATATCAACATGCTACTTGCCCAGAAAAGGTAGATAATAAATACAATATAGACTGGTTTCAGATAAAAGCTGTTGTATACTCCTCGGAGTTGACTCTCCGTAATATCCTCGCATACGCTCGGATATTACTAGAGGGAAACTATGTTCCGGTGAAAGGAAGTCAAAGTTACGAGGTAAGGCTTGGAAAAATTACTGCCCAAGGCCCTGGCCGCGGGCAGTAATTTTTCCAAGCCTTACCGAGTAATTTTGACTTACTTTCACTGGTACTTGGTTTCCCTATTCCTATATACCTTCAAATGTGGTTTAATAAGAGACAATCTGATTGGTCTAAATGTCAACCTTGGGTAGTATACGGCAACCTTGGGTAGTATACCAACCTTGGGTAGTATCAGATAGTTACTCCACCCCCCAGAGCGTGGTGTAAGCATAGAGTGTACAGCCATAGGTATATAGGAATATGTGTTACTTCTCGGAGCATACGGTCGCTTGTATCTGAAACCAGTCAATATTGTGTATATCCCCCCCCCCCCCCAACGGTTAAGCGAAGATATGAGTAAGGTAGCTTGTGTTTCAACTGTTCGACTCATAAAAGTTATGATTGTGTTGCAAAACCTCAATCATGATATAATCACCCTAAGAACAATCTAGCATCCCAATAAGGGCAGAAACAATTGGGAACAATCGTCGATGAATTCTAGATGGTTTATAACCGTGAACATGTTACACATCCCATGTCATCTCACTATTATCTCTGCTAAAAGTCATGTTCATAAGGATGAACATGACAACTGGTCAAATAAGACCCTGTTATTCCTATTTTTCCTAATGGGACCGGGCGGAAGAGTATATCCGTGTTTATCCTACCCCTAATAAAAAAGCACCATAGACTTAACATAGGGACATTTTATGTGGCAGGCCGTGACATAAAGTGTGTTTTATGCCATATGTGGCATAAAAAAATGAACCAATCAGCGATCAGATCGTGAGCTACTATGAAACAGTTCCGGTTGCACTGAAGGCGCCCATTTAAGTGGTTGCTAACATGATAGAGAGTATTAGGAATGATTTATGAAACCAGCCCCACCCCATATGTGTTTTTTGATATATACATCAAAAACGAAATGGGTGCGTGTTGTAGATTTCCATGCTGCCGAAGCAATCTACTTCTAAAGTAGACGCAATCTACTTTATCACACAAACCTAAGTTTGACGTCATAATTTCCAGTCTATTGCCGGATGTTCCAAAATTGGTGAGCGTTCCCATATTTTCTAATCTTCTAAAATCCTGGAGACAGGGTAGGATGAATACGAAACCGAACTCGAGTTAGACTTGTCAGTGTCTATGCCACTCTGGTCAGGTCTGTTCCTCACTACGCTCAGCTATCGCTTCGCGTAGTAATACACGACCTTCCCGTCGTGGCATAAACACTGACAAGTCTAACTCTCGTTCAGTTTCTACTAAGTAACTGTAAGATATTGTGAACACTAATAAAAATGATTAAAATAAAAAGTAAAATCACATACGGTGATTTGTGTTCATTATATTTTGAAATGATACACAAGAAAGAAATAAGAAAACGGAAAATTGGCTTCGAGGTTACGACATAACACACTCTCATCACGCTTTCGCACAGTCTCAGTCACTTATATAAAACAATACCTGCACTTTGATTTATCCACCTCTGAGACTTTACTGTCTTTATAACGACTAGAGGTTAGTGAACTGAACAGGTATCCTCCTTATGTTGGCGTTCTTACAGCCTGGAAGTAAAGTGCTTTGGTATACACCGGTCTGCCGTAGAACCCCGCGGGAGGAGAGAGACAGAGAGGAGGGAGGAGGGACAGAGGGACAGAGACAGAGGGACAGGGAGAGAGAGACAGAGAGAGTGGGAGGAGGGACAGAGGGAGAGAGAGACAGATAGAGTGGGAGGAGGGACAGAGGGACAGAGACAGAGAGGAGGGAGGAGGGACAGAGGGACAGAGACAGAGGGACAGGGAGAGAGAGACAGATAGAGTGGGAGGAGGGACAGAGGGACAGAGACAGAGAGGAGGGAGGAGGGACAGAGGGACAGAGACAGAGGGACAGGGAGAGAGAGGCAGATAGAGTGGGAGGAGGGACAGAGGGACAGAGACAGAGGGACAGGGACAGAGAGACAGAGAGAGAGGGACACAGAGAGAGAGAGGGACAGGGAGAGAGAGAGAGAGGGAGAGAGAGAGGGAGAGGGAGACAGAGAGAGAGGGAGAGAGACAGAGAGAGAGGGAGACAGAGAGAGAGAGACGGAGAGAGGGAGAGAGAGAGAGACAGGAGGGAGGAGGGACAGAGGGACAGAGACAGATAGAGAGAGAGGGGCAGGGAGAGAGAGACAGAGAGAGTGAGAGAGAGGGACAGGGAGAGAGAGAGATACAGAGAGAGGGAGAGAGACAGAGGGAGGGAGGAGGGACAGAGGGACAGGGAGAGAGAGACGGAGAGAGGGGGAGAGAGACAGACAGACAGGAGGGAGGAGGGACAGAGGGACAGAGACAGATAGAGAGAGAGGGACAGGGAGAGAGAGACAGAGAGAGTGAGAGAGAGGGAGAGGGAGACAGAGACAGAGACAGAGAGAGGGAGAGAGAGAGGGAGAGAGAGAGGTAGAGCGTGTGGGAGAGGGAGAGACAGACAGAGAGAGAGGGAGGGAGAGAGGGAGTGGGAGAGACAGAGAGAGACAGACAGACGGAGAGAAACTGGGAGAGAGAGTGGGAGAGAGACAGAGACAGAGGGAGAGGGAGGAGGGAGAAGGCGAGAGACACAGAGGCAGAGAGAGGGAGAGGAGGGGAGGGAGATGGAGAGGGAGAGGGAGAGGTAGACTTGCTCAAGTCTCTGATTATGAACATTCATTAAATGATTAAACACAATCAGAATAAAGTTCATTATAGTACTATCCTTCTCTGACTGGCCCATGAATCCTGGGGCCAGTTTGATAATCTAGGATCGTAGTGCAGACCCTTGTCTGTACCTCATATAACGGTTATCATGTGATGATATTTAAATGTGTTCGTTAAGACAGTGCTAGCCGTCTATAACGTCATCCATATGTGTAAAATAAAGTTAAACCACATGGGTCTCTATGGCATAGAGAAAAGGGTCTACATGTAGGATCCTAGATTATCAAACTGGCCCCTGTATCCCAGCGAGGAGGGTAGTCATAGAATGCAGGGACTGGAGTCTGACTTACCCGGCGTTTACATTGGACGACTATAGGCGGCGATTCTTGAATCTAGCAGCAGCTGACGACTTTCAGCAGTAAAAAGCTACAAATTGTCGAGTGTAAACGCCAAGCACGTGGCAACTGTAGATCGCCTGATTATATCAGATTATCCAATTCAGCACCACTTCACGACTATTGGACACGTTCTGACGCCCACGACTATTTCATGCAGGCTTGAATTAGTCGTCTAGATAGGCAGCGATTCTGAGAAAACTCATAGTCGTCAGTGTAAACGCTCGGGTATATTCTGACGTCAACGACTTTTGCGGTGGACATTACCACTGCCTGGCGACTCTTGGCTGACGATCTACAGTCGCCACATATTTAGTCGTCTAGTGTAAACGCCAGGTGACGCGTCAGCTTATTTAGAAGCAGGCAGCTGTTTCAAAATTCGAGTGAAGTCTTGCCAACGGCACGTCGCATTTCAAAGCGAGAGGCTGCAACAGCGAGCGGCACTTTGAATCAAAGCGGCAGCAAAACCGTTACCAATACCTAATAGCGAGCGGCACCTCCACCTCGACAGCGACACTTCAAGTGCCATTGTTAGCTCTCGCTTTGGCGGTGAGTACTCTCGTTTAGCACCCTCCCGACTTTTGAAACAGCTCCCTGGTTTTCATTGCGCGGGCCTGAGATCAGCGTAGAAGTTAGTTTCTTAAACAATCATCTATAGCGCAAACCACAGCAAAATTACTGGTTTGAGACCTCCAAAAAGGTGGTTAAATAGATTTCATACCCTGTAATTGATACAAGTGCGATCCAAGGTACATAGGTACACCCAGTCTGAAGCCGGGCCCCCACCTACCACGGCTCTGGTCCCGATTGGCCTCACAATGGCCTTCCCGACACCATTCCGATTCTATCGTGAGGTCAGCCAAAATCGTGGTAGGTGGAACAGGTTTCTGCAATTTCGTCTACGACAGCTCACGATAGGCTGCGATTGAAAACACCAATCGTAGAGGTCCCGATAACTTCCAACATGTTGGAAATTTCGTAGCCTGTCGTAGGGTATCATAGCCTATAGGGAATATATCGTGGTCAGCGATTATGATTCACAGCTCTCCAATTTCAAACCATGTCTACGATTTGGAGCTATCGGGGACCTCCCGATAGGCCACGATTTGGGCATTTTAAATCGTAGCTATCGGGAAGTATGTCGGAGACCGTCGTGGTAGGTGGGGCCCGCCTTAAAGCACGTGATCCACCGAATCGACGCTCAGAGACGGCCAGAGAGGGAGTGGCGCGTCAACAATCAGTGAGTAGATTATTCCCGGCGTGGATGAGAGGAGTCTACAAAACACGCAGGGCAGCTGGCACTACAGGGCCGAGCTGAGGCCAGCTCTGTCCCAGGGGAGAATAACCTTTGCATGTGTCTGTATTCATTAAAGCACAGGCCATGCATAAATGAAGGGGCCTAGAGCCGCAGTAATCACAAGACCACCGCCAGTCCACCGCCAAAAGTACACCGAGCAACTCGCCGAGCAACTCGCCGAGCCGGAACCGGACTGAGCTGCTCATTTCAGGTGTAGGAACAACACGAGTGTGGTTCAGATTAATCCGGATTTGTTATCAGAACAACTTCTGAGATCATCACATCTGAGGGCAGGATCTATGCGACGATTACCATATCTGAGGGCAGGATCTACGCTGATGATTATCGGATCATCTTCTGAGGGCAGAATTTACGCCAATGATTATCAGATCTGAGGGCAGAATTTACGCAACGATTATCGGATCAACATCTGAGGAGTCTATGCTGACGATTATCAGATCTAAGGGTAAAAAACTTCTGAGGGAATGGTCTTTGCCAACGATTATCAAATCTGAGGGCAGGATCTCCGCCGATGATTATCGGATCTGAGGCCAGGATATATGCCGACGATTATCAGATCAACTTCTGAGGGCAGAATCTACACTGACGATTATGAGAACAACTTCTGAGGGCATGGTCTTTGCCAACGATTATCAAATCTGAGGGCAGGATCTATGCCACCGATTATCGGATCAACATCTGAGGGCAGGATCTACTCCAATGATTATCGGATCATCTTCTGAGGGCAGAATTTACGCCAATGATTATCAGATCTGAGGCCAGGATCTACGCCGACGATTATCAGAACAACTTCTGAGGGCAGGATCTATGCAGACGATTATCAGAACAACTTCTGAGGGCAGAATCTACTTCAACGATTATCAGATCTGAGGGCAGAATCTACGCCAACAATTATCAGATCTGAGGGCAGAATCTACGTGACGATTATCAGATCAACATCTGAGGGCAGGATCTACCCCGACGATTATCGGAACAACTTCTGAGGGCAGAATCTACGCCGCAGACAATGCCGAAAAAGAAGAAGAAGGAGAAGTCTGGAGGTCCACCGGAGGACGAGGCGAACGCGGCGTCTCAGGACTCCGTTCCGGCGTCCGGAGCAGCGTCCGGGGCAGCGTCTCCGGCGCCGACAGGAAGCCTGCTAACCGGAACTCCGGGGTCTCTTCTCGACAAGCCCCCCGCCGCCTCAGGCCAACTGCCTCCCATCATGAAGACCAGCACCCTGAAGGACAAGGACCCCAACATGAAGCTACTCGGAAACTCCGAAATGGATGAAATGGAGCAGTAAGTAGCATTCTATCATAATTATCATATTTGCTTTTCTTTGAACATATTTATTTTTGTTTTAAAATAGAAAAATTAATGTTTCAATTATAAAAAGATAGTTACACCGGGCACCCACCAACGCCGATACACCCCGATACACACGATAGAAAATGACCGAATCGTAGCCTATCGGGAGGCATATCGTAGTGTATCGGTGTGCGTCGTAACGTGGGAGGGTGCATGAAAAAAGTACCATGGTCCCAATACACCCCGATATAGCTCATGACGCAACCAGCGCAACCATATTTCCTTTATAATAACAGAAATAATGCATATTTATTCTATCATAATTATAGTATTTGCTTTTCTTTGAACATACTTATTTTTCTTTTAAAATAGAAAAACTAATATGATTTCATTGCATATTATTTCAACTCAGTAATACTTATATAGTATCTGAAAAATTAAGTATGCCTGAGAGATGCTTTTTCTAAATGACAAAAAAATAATAATAAAAGATACATGGCATTTATCTATTCCAGTATACGATTATTATATAATGCTGCTTTACATTAGGACTACATTTCAGTAGTTTATTACTTCTAGACTATTTTATAGGCTTACAAGTAATAAAACAACAAGATATATCATACCCCCTATGTATATTCGAAACCTAGAATGCTTGAATCGATATAGTTATAATGTGTCATTTTCTTCCCTACAAATCATTTAGTTTTGACATTGCTGACTGCTGAATACAATCAATGGTCAGGACACTTTAACATCTACATTCTGTACTTACCCTCACTCAGATGGTATGCGGAATACGGAGTACAGGGAGTTTGTATTTCACATTTCAATGTAGACTCATTCTAGTGGGCTCTCTCACACATCTGTCCCTCTAAGACTGTCGCTTCCTCATAGATAGAAAACGCTCTATTTATCATACACCTGTGTACGTCAGTCCTATGCTTACTGACCTATGCTCAGTCTGTAGTGAATAGTTCATATTTCACAGTGGTTAAAGATATGTGACATGTATGGCCCAGTCCGACATGTATGCCCCAGTCCAACATGTATGGCCCAGTCTAACATGTACGGCCCACTCTGACACGTACGGCCCAGTCTGACATGTACGGCCCAGTCCGACATGTACGGCCCAGTGTGACATGTACGGCCCAGTCTGACATGTACAGCCCAGTCTGACATGTACGGCCCAGTCTGACATGTACGGCCCAGTCTAACATGTATGGCCCAGTCTGACATGTACGACCCAGTCCGACATGTACGGCCCAGTCTGACATAGATGGCCCAGTCTGACATCGATGGCCCAGTCTGACACGTCCGGCCCAGTCTGACATGTACGGCCCGCTTTGCCGCTGCGCATCTGGACCAAACAAGGAAAAAATCACAGAAATTGAATAAATATGCAGAAAACAATTTTACAGGTTATGACGCAATATTTTTTTATGAATATATTTAGGGTATCAAAATTTTAAAAACAGGGAGAAAAAAATAAGAAACTGAAGGAAGAACTATTTGTCCACATCAACGTAGCAGGGCCGTATTAGCACGAATTTGCTTTCGAATGGTAATAAAATGTAAATTACTATGAAGATATTTCAAGGTGAATAATAAAGGGAAAATATATCAGCCACCTGGGACCTGTTTCACTAGTTTCATGACATGTCTAGATGGCGTCTAGATGGTGTGTCCGGTTTCATAAGAACTAGACATTAGACTTCGTTTTGTCCATTCTTGCTTTCACCGTTGGTGCCGCTTTTTATATCTGTCTAACACTTTTGTCACGAAACTAGTGAAACAGGACCATGTTGTGTAGATTGGTCTAATTCTTATGTTTGGGGTCTGTCTTTTCCTAAAGGGCAGCTACTTGTGTTGTCACGAAACTAGACAACCCTAATCTGTCTGTATGGTGTCACAGACATGTCGGGAAAATAGTGCAACAGGTCCCAGAATCTGTGAATGAATACTGACTGACGAACTCGAAAATACGGCTTTCTGCCGCAAGTATTTGATGAGTTCGTCTTGAGTCACAGTTTAGATGTCAGATCCATTTTCCCACTGTCCGTAGTTCCTCTTAGTGTCCTTTAGCTACCATCCCTACCTTAACCATCCTTCTAGCCTGCCATTACATGGAGTACTAGAATACCTCGACATATATTTAAATGTTGAAACCAGGTATATACTCTACATTCATGACATATAGCAGTTCTATGTACAGGCAATAACACATATTATATAACGGTGCATTCAGTGTTTAAAATAAAGTTGTATCATATTTTCATCTGAAGGGAAATGAGGAGGTAATCCCAATCAATTCTATTTCTGTAAATCAGAAATTCTATTCCTATGATTAAAACCGCCTTATCTGTAATGGATTTCGTTAGATTTTTATAAGATTTTGTGCATAATTTTCTTCCATGATGCACCTTTTATGAACTGCAAATGACAAAAGACAACAAACTGGAAAAAGGCTGATGGATTGAGATATGCATGATAAAGTATCGAATGTCAGTCGCTACCACTGCACGAAAACCATCATTTTACATATGAATGCGCCGGGCATATATGAGTAGGTATTTTGCGTCTACAAGGTCGTCTTAATCCCCATGTGCATACACCTCATCTGTGGGCGTATATATAAGCGTCCTGTGAACAGGGCTTCACTGAGAGCGGCGGAGGGAGGTGGCGGGGGTGGGGGAGGGGAGGGCTTCCTACTGAGGACACCTTTACTTCTACCAACACAAAGGGGCGGGAGGGGGCGGGGCAGAGGGTATTTTCTCTCATATACGCCGGGTGTGAAATACAGCCAAGACGCGTCTGTCGTATATAAGGCCTGGGCGTATATAAATGAAAACAAGTCAATATTCAGCCAATACATGCACTTCCGTGATGGCGTATATATGAATAAAACGGTGGTTTTTGTGCAGTGTACTATTTGGCTTCTCTCATTCAATCATACACAGGAACAGATTGACAACAGATTCTCAATGATTGTTATCATTTCAATACTTTACTAAATGAGGTGGGTCGACCAGGGATCTGTGAAACATATTCAATCTTTCACATCCCACAACGAAGGCCAAGACTGACTGGGACGCAAAAAGTTTTTGATCATTACTTAATTAAATTAGGTTGTTGTGTTAAATCAATTTTTACGGTAATTTAAGAATAGCCCTAACATACCTAATGCCATGTATCGGTAACACCCACGTATTGGCAAACACCGTCTACGACATTCCGATCTGTTATTAAAGCCTATTAGACAGTGACACGACCATTGTTCCCGATCACACCTTTGCCCGACAAATCTGTCAGGTCGGTCAGAATCGTGTCACGGTACGCACTTCATAGACCCAATTTTAATTGGGTCATGCATTACTTGCCTTGGGGTAATGACCGACTCTGCCCGTCCTTAATGGTGCCGCTGTACGCACTTCACCAACTGTTCCCGATTCTGAGAAGGCCGTTTGAACAGTGATGCTACCCACCCCCCAGTCCGATCTACAAGTGCCTTATATCGATTTGTAGGGGAGACAAAGGTGATGATGAATCTGAAAACTGTTTCCCAAAATCTTAATTGGATCTAAAGTTATTAACAATTTCTATACATTTTCTATGAATCCACACCAGCGGCCCGGGGCTCACCCCGGCTTGGCTCCCATCAGCTCTCTTTGATCTCAATCAGGTCGCTGTACAAGGTCATAAATTGGAGAGGTGTGATCGGCAAGTGTCGTTGAGGGTATGAGACAGCGACATTCTTGTTCCCAATTATAATCGGTTATCGGCTCGGTGAGAATCTGTGGAAAATGTCGCTGTCCTATGGGCTTAAAATAACTCATCAGTCTACATACGTACAAGGCACCATTCCCGGACCCAAGCACTGTGTCCATGCTCATATGATTCTCACCTGCATGCTATCCTGCTATCAATGACACTACAAGTCCACAAACTCCAGCATCGATCTCATTCACAATTAGACTTGAATTCTCCATCATGGAGTAACACTGGACCCTGTGCCGGTGATGTGCGCCTGTGGTACACCTGTGTAGTGTAGTGTTATATGTGGCATGTCTTCGCTGAATGCTTTCCATAGTTATCCACACCCATTAAAGGCATATTGGACAATTCACCTTGAAAATTAAAACCCTTGTCAGTTTCCTGGAGTTCTATTATGATGATCTCAAAGTGGTGTGGAACACATATCTAATCTAAAAATCGGGGGTTGGAGATATAATATCTTAATAGAATACATTTATATTTTACAAATTGAATTTGACACAGTAAAATCCATGTTATATGTTTTTCAAACCTTCATAGAATATTCTTAATGTATACTACCTCAAATTTCAGTCTTCAAAACTATAGGTCACCATTCTTTTCTTCATCTTTTTTAGGAAATGGAGAAAACTATAGTTTCCAGTATATTTCTTATATAAATGAAGCAAATGGAAATGGGCTTATTTTACCAATTAGTTCTGGTCAAACTAGAAAAAATTGTTATACTTTCCTCATTCGGCGTTAGAACGAATATCACAACGAAACGGATTGTACTGACAATTATTGATATTTCAAAACCACCAGGTGGCAGCATTGTGAATTGTAGGATATGCCTTTATCTTTTGATATGCATTCTTCAGATAACTTCCTTTTGGGCCTGACCCATGCTCTCCTTTGTCCATTGAGTACTTTTGCTCTAACAGTGTGAGACACATCACGATCATATAAGGAGCTCTCAGAGCCGTATCATGATCAATAAAATGTACAACGACAATGTAGAACGACACCTGGAATCATCCACTTATATACTAACAGAAAAACTGACGTATCACATGATCAACATGAACCAATCTAATGTGCTTATCACCCAACACGTAATGAAAACCATGACAAGCATGTGCGGCAACAAGTAAAAGCAGAACGTTTGAATTATCCTACATCAGTACAAGAGTGTGCCGGAATGCGTTTGTGATGAGATCCACAACTCAGAATCTTCTTACTGTGACTAAGTGACCTTTGACCTGTGTCTAAGTGACCTTTGACCCATGTCTAAGTGGCCTTTGACCTTGGACCTGTCTCTAAGTGACCTTGGACCCTTGTCTAAGTGACCTTGGACCCGTGTCTAAGTGACCTTGGACCCATGTCTAAGTGACCTTGGACCTGTGTCTACCTGACCTTTGACCCGTGTCTACTTGACCTTTGACCTGTGGCAGGGCCCTGAGCTCCCACACCGAGCCGCCCAGCTCGACTGGCGGGGGGATGAACATCTTCGCCATCAACAAGGACGGCATCTCGCGGGCGGTGGTCAAGTTCATCGACAAGCCGCGGCCGATGCCGCTCACCATCTCCTTCCACTTCCCGGGCACCTTCCTCACTCACCGCTACGTGGTGGCCATAATACGAGGCGCCGTGTCCAACATAGAGGGCGCTGATGTGACAGCCGTGCAGTACTGTGACCGCAATGTGCGACTGGGCACGCGCGGGCTGGAAAACCGCTGGTTAGTGACGGTGAGTAAATATAACGAGTATATAAAGGGAGAGTAAATAAATATAATAAGTATAAGGGAGTATAGAGGGCGCTGACGTGACGGCCGTGCAGTACTGTGACCGCAATGTGCGACTGGGCACGCGCGGGCTGGAAAACCGCTGGTTAGTGACGGTGAGTAAATATAACGAGTATATATGTGAGAGTAAGTATATATAACAAGTATAAGGGAGTATAGAGGGCGCCGACGTGACGGCCGTGCAGTACTGTGACCGCAATGTGCGACTGGGCACGCGCGGGCTCGAAAACCGCTGGTTAGTGACGGTGAGTAAATATAACGAGTATATAGAGTGAGAGTAAATAAATATAATAAGTGTAAGGGAGTATAGAGGGCGCTGACGTGACGGCCGTGCAGTACTGTGACCGCAATGTGCGACTGGGCACGCGCGGGCTGGAAAACCGCTGGTTAGTGACGGTGAGTAAATATAACGAGTATATAGAGTGAGAGTAAGTATATATAACAAGTATAAGCCAGTATAGAGGGCGCTGACGTGACGGCCGTGCAGTACTGTGACCGCAATGTGCGACTGGGCATGCCGGGTTGGAAAACCGCTGGTTAGTGACGGTGAGTAAATATAACGAGTATATAGAGTGAGAGTTAGTAAATATAACAAGTATAAGGGAGTAAAGAGGGCGCTGACGTGACAGCCGTGCAGTACTGTAACCGCAATGTGCGACTGGGCACGCGCGGGCGGGAGAACAGCTGGTTAGTGACGGTGAGTAAATATAACGAGTATATAGAGTGAGAGTTAGTAAATATAATAAGTATAAGTGAGAATAGAGGGCACTGACATGACGGCGGTGCAGTACTGTGACCGCAATGTGCGACTGGGCACGCGCGGGCTGGAAAACCGCTGGTTAGTGACAGTGAGTAAATATAACGAGTATATAGAGTGAGAGTAAATAAATAAACAAGTATAAGTGAGTATGGAGGGTTCTGACGTGACGGCCATGCAGTACTGTGACCGCAATGTGCGACTGGGCACGCGCGGGCTCGAAAACTGCTGGTTAGTGACGGTGAGTAAATATGACGAGTATATAGAGTGAGAGTAGGTAAATATAACAAGTATAAGTGAGTATAGAGGGCGCTGATGTGACGGCCGTGCAGTACTGTGACCGCAATGTACGACTGGGCACGCGCGGGCTCGAAAACTGCTGGTTAGTGACGGTGAGTAAATATAACGAGTATATAGAGTGAGAGTAGGTAAATATAATAAGTATAAGGGAGTATAGAGGGCGCTGACATGACAGCCATGCAGTACTGTAACCGCAATGTGCGACTGGGCACGCGCGGGCTGGAAAACCGCTGGTTAGTGACGGTGAGTAAATATGACGAGTATATAGAGTGAGAGTAAGTATATATAACAAGTATAAGTGAGTATAGAGGGCGCTGATGTGACGGCCGTGCAGTACTGTGACCGCAATGTGCGACTGGGCACGCGCGGGCTGGAGAACCGCTGGTTAGTGACGGTGAGTAAATATAACGAGTATATAGAGTGAGAGTAAATAAATATTATAAAAGTATAAGTGAGTATGGAGGGCGCTGATGTGACGGCCGTGCAGTACTGTGACCCCAATGTGCTACTGGGCACGCGCGGGCTGGAAAACCGCTGGTTAGTTACGGTGAGTAAATATAACGAGTATATGTGTGAGAGTTAGTAAATATAATAAGTGTAAGCCAGTATAGAGGGCGCTGACGTGACGGCCGTGCAGTACTGTGACTGCAATGTGCGACTGGGCACGCGCGGGCTGGAAAACCGCTGGTTAGTGACAGTGAGTAAATATAACGAGTATATAGAGTGAGAGTAAGTATATATAACAAGTATAAGCCAGTATAGAGGGCGCTGATGTGACGGCCATGCAGTACTGTGACCGCAATGTGCGACTGGGCACGCGCGGGCTGGAAAACCGCTGGTTAGTGACGGTGAGTAAATATGAGGAGAATATAGAGTGAGAGTAAGTATATATAACAAGTATAAGCCAGTATAGAGGGTTCTGACGTGACGGCCGTGCAGTACTGTGACCGCAATGTGCGACTGGGCACGCGCGGGCTGGAAAACCGCTGGTTAGTGACGGTGAGTAAATATAACGAGTATATAGAGTGAGAGTAAGTATATATAATAAGTATAAGGGAGTATAGAGGGCGCTGACATGAGGCCATGCAGTACTGTAACCGCAATGTGCGACTGGGCACGCGCGGGCGGGACAACAGCCGGTTAGTGACAGTGAGTAAATATAACGAGTATATATAGTGAGAGTAGGTAAATATAATAAGTATAAGCGAGTATAGAGGGCGCTGACGTGACGGCCCTGCAGTACTGTGACCGCAATGTGCGACTGGGCACGCGCGGGTTGGAGAACCGCTGGTTAGTGACGGTGAGTAAATATGACGAGTATATATAGAGTGAGAGCAAGTAAATATAACAAGTATTAGCCCGTATAGAGGGCGCTGACGTGACGGCCATGTAGTACTGTGACCGCAATGTACGACTGGGCACGCGCATGCTGGAAAACCGCTGGTTAGTGACGGTGAGTAAATATGACGAGTATATATAGAGTGAGAGTAAATAAATATAACAAGAATATAACGAGTTTAGAGTTAGTCATGGTGAGTGAATATAACGAGTATAAACAGAGTTAGTGACGTAGACTGGCCTCAGTCCCTTGTCCTACCCCTCCAACCCCTTCTGAGTGACACAGGGACTGGTCTTATCCGTAATTGGCCGTGTAGACTGGCGCGGTTTTGCACCACACTCCCCAAGCAGAGGCTACTGGTCAGGATATCTGCTGGGAGATTGATACCCTCTCATTTTTATCTCAATCGAGACATAGTCAGGAGTAGGCGAAATATATTGCTATGACAACACAGGCGGCCAGGGAACTGGAGGAGAGGAGGGGGAGGGGTAGGAGGAAGTATAGGGTTACAGGGAGTGGGTTGGGGCCATAAACAGGAGATTCTGTCTATGGTAGACAAGTCTTTGATTCATGGGCTAGTCAGAGAAGGATACATACTTAAATGAACTTTATTCTGATTGTGATTAATCATTTAATGAATGTTCATAATCAAAGACTTGAGTAAGTCTATTAGTGACGGTGAGTGAAAATGATGAGTTTAGAGAGACACACACACAGCTCAGGGTGGCAGCATATCTGAGGGTTTCTGTGAGCCGTATCAGCAATAGGCCTTTTTCAATAGGCCAATGTCGCACGTTATCTACGTGGTTATGCAATGCCAAACATACCCCTGGTAACGTATACTTTAGCATTGGACCACTGAATGTATGAAAGTAATACATTTATAATACCCATGTACATCATTTCCATAGAGATAAAAGTGATTGTACTGTATTCTACGGTATTCCAGCTCCAATTTGGTATGTCATACATGTATATCAACTAAATGATACTTCAGATATAGCTTAGATAACACAGGTATACCCAAAGTGTATACACAATAATACATTGGCAGGCCTAGCTATGATGTGCTTATCTTTCTCCAAGTTAAAACCACGGCAATTTTCAGATATAAAGTTTAGACAGCTCAGACTCATTGATTCAATACCCTAGATTGTTCGAGCAATTTAATGTCACACTTTAGGTGTGATTGCTATGTGTCTCTATATGAATACCGGTAGACTCACGGTGTTTGTCCGAGCGGCCGCGTAACTAGCCAGTGGGCCGTTAGGCGGCGCTGAACGGCAACACCTGTATTAGCAGCCCCACAACCCCTACCACTACAGAGAGAACTACCCCAGGGCCGCCTGCTTATATGGGCAGCATCCCCTTTGGTCACCATGCAGGATTAATAAGAAAATTGATGAGTGTTTCGTCTGTGTCCCTATACACCATCGAGTTTGACATGTGCAGTAATATGAACGAGGTGACGAGGCGATAGCTGAGTGAGTATTCCGAAGCGCTCCAAATGAGATGGCGAATGGGAACTCAGACCAAGCAGAAATATGTTTCAGCTTTTATCATAGACTGGAAATATTTATCTGTTTATGATGTTCTTCTCAGTCATTTGTCCTGGAAATTATGTAGTGTGTATCAATAGGGTTGATGATTTTAAGACAAATTGAGGCTTTTATCTGAAACCAGTCTATATTGTAATCATGATTCAGCATTTCCTGACAAGTGGCACATTGTTATTAGTTCATTTAGGTACACACTATTTTTCATTCGCACTATTTTTTCTGTATGAGCCGGCTTTTGCAACCCAGAGCATAGAACATATCCGTATGCTCCAGGTATAGTGATACACGTTCCCAATGTGTTTTCAATGGACACTTTGTATTAGGTGGATATATCTGTATGCTCCGGGTATGGCAATACACACTCTATGTCTTTTCTATGGACACTTTGTATTAAATGGATATATCTGTATGCTCTGGGTATGGCAATACACACTCTATGTGTTTTCTGTGGACACTTTGTATTAGGTGGATATATCTGTATGCTCAGTGTATGTAGATACACACTCCCTATGTGTTTTCTATGGACACTTTGTATTAGGTGGATATATCTGTATTCTCAGTGTATGTAGATACGCACTGCCTATGTGTTTTCTATGTGTATTAGGTGGATATATCTGTATTGCTCAATGTATGTAGATACGCACTGCCCATGTGTCTTCTATGGACACCATATATATATATATATATATATCTATATATATATATATATATATATGTGAAATATAAAGAGACGTTTATATAAATATAACCAGCCAGGAGTACCAGAAGATACTACCAGATGGCGCACCAGTCCGCTACCAGGACCCACAGCGCCCCTCCCAGAGGGCATGGTAGTTGGTGGAGGACTAGGCATTGAGCCTCACAACTTCATTACCTGCCGCGCAGAACACTTCTCTCTACAAAAATTTTTTGAAGGAAGACACTTTGACTGGCGACTCGACACTTTTCAACATGAGAAAGTGTTTAAAGTGCATGAGAGAATTTGACGCTCGGTCACATAAGGAATGCCCGTTTTGTCAAATTGCGGCAGAGGTAAATGAATTGGCTAAAGAAGACGAAGAAATCGAACGCGAAGACATTGCTACTTCGCTGGGCCGACCACGACGAAATCAAGATGGCGGCAACACACAGGGCACCGAAAGGGCACCGGCACCATGGTTAGCTTCATTACATTTCGAAAACGCTACCATGCGGCAAGAAATGAGCGACTTAAAGCACCAAGTTCAATCATTAGTAGCAGCTATGGACCGTTTAGTTGTAAATGGTTCACAAAAACCCCGGACAGAAGATGACGAATTCTTCACCACACCACTACATTCCAGAGACGGTCAAGAAGCGGCAGTGAAAAGTCAAGGAGCGGCAATTGACTCGAGAGGGCCGGCAACACGTCTTCAAGAGCCCTTCAGAGCAACGATGCAAGACACCGGACGAGAAACGTCTACCCAACACGCACGACAGACTTATCCAACACCACGCTCACCATACTTCCCACCCGACGTGAAAGGAACAGGCACTACAGAATGCCCAGGGCACCACTGTGGAGAAACCAAAGCAAAACGTAAGTCGAAGTACTTTTCGCTCAATCCTTATTTACCACCACATGTCGACATACCAAACTATGACCAAATGTTATCTGCTAGCATGGGGTTACTGCGCAGTATGTCGCAGTCAGGTAAAGATACAACCGGCTATGCTGACCACATAGCATACCTGGTAGACAGGAAGGTAACTCACACAGGCAAATCACTTGTAGAGTACGACCAAGCTATGAGGGAGAAATGCGATAGATTAGGGGTTCAAGGTTTCGGATACGGAGACAGTTTTTTAACTGAGAAATATTTGAACTATGAAACCACCTTCTCTTTCGTAAATCTCAATAAGAAACTCAAAGAGTTAGAAGAAAAACCAAAGAGATTCGGGAGTAAGAAATGGCAAAATAGTCAGACTAATGAGAAAACACCAGGAGTCTGTTGGAAATTTAATTCTAAGGAAGGATGTAGCTGGGTAAATTGCATGTATAGACACGAGTGTTCCCAGTGTGCGTCAAGTCACTCCGTCTTGACTTGCCGCAAGACAAAGGTAGATCAAAAGGACAACAAATGAAAGGGAAGACCTCTAAACAGGGTTCTAACATGTTTGGAGGAAGAAACTCATAATCTTGATGTGTACATGAAACCAGAGAAATGTATCGATTCTAACCATTGTGCGGGCGTGGGGGAACTCACGTTGGGACCGCAAGATTCCTGCGCAGAGGTCGTTCGTTGCGAAAGCATCGATTCTTTTAGTTTTAAGAATAGTAAAAGTTCAGAAGAAGGTCTCACGAACAAGACTGGAAACTTTCATTCAGTTCCTCAAAGTGTAAATAGTGTAAAAGTTAGTGTTTCACAAGAGACCGAAATCAACAACTCAACCGCCGGTGTCTCGGGCGACTCAGGTACAACGCCGAGACAAAATGGCGGCGCCTTTATTGAAAAGGAATTATGTGACGGTAGTGGAATGGATGGTTCCGTTAATATGGAGATATTAACAGGTGGTGTAAATACCAAGGAGATTATTACGGATTATCAAAAGATTTCGGGTTCTTTTGTTAATAAAATAATTGGAAAAACTGACTTCACAGATTATCGCTCGTGCGAAGGTGAGTGCACAGGCACACACACTATAGGAGGTGAACCAAACCAGTTAAAATACTGTGGTTTCTATGACGAATGTTTTCAGAATGGTTTATGTGTGGATGATAATGCTAATTATATTTTATCAGGAGTAAAGTATGGTTTTCCTATTGTAGATAACAATTTTGATGGTTGTTATTACAGGAAAAACTATAGTAGCATTTACAATTCAGAATTTAAACCTCAAATGGACGAGACAATCGAGAGAGAGTTGAAAGAAGGAAAAGTAACAATAGTTGAGGAACCCCCTACTTGTATCCATGCAATGGGGGCTGTGAGAAAGAAAAGCGAAGGCAAGTTACGACCCATAACTGATTGCAAACAACCATATATGGAAAGTATCAACAATTCCATGGAATCTGTGTGTGAAAAATTTTCATATACAAAAATTGATGATATAACTGATATTGTGGAAGAAGGTGATTTTTTCGCAGTTGTAGACATAAAAGATGCATACCGTTCCATACCTGTCAAACCTGAACATAGAAAGTTCCAAGGTTTTAAATGGGATACTCAGGGGGGGGGTGATGCAGAAGTATATTTTGAATCTAATCGCCTGGTCTTTGGTTTGCGTTGTGCCCCGTTTATTTTTTCACAAGTTTCTGAATTTATCGTCAGATGTGCAAAAAGAAAAGGAGTTCACCGTATTTTTGGTTACTTGGACGATTTTTTGGTGGTTGGTAAAACAAAATTAGAATGTCAAGAAAATTTAGATATTTTAATTTCATTGCTAAAAGAATTAGGCTTTGAGATTTCTTGGCATAAATTAATTCTTCCTTCTCAAGTAGTCACTTACTTAGGAATAGAATTAAATAGTGTAAAAATGACAGTTAGTCTACCTAGAGATAAGTTAGATAAGGTACAAAAATCAGTTAATGATTTTTCAAACAAATCAACAGCGAGTTATCATGAAATAGCAGTGCTAACAGGGATATTAGCACATGCTAGCACGGTAGTACGAGGAGGCAGAACCTTCTCCAGGAGATTGATAAATTTCCAGAAATACATGAAAGATAAACTCAAACATTGTAGAATACCAGAATGGTTAAGAGACGATATTGTTTGGTGGAAATGTTTTCTAGAAATCTTCAATGGTTCAGAAAAAATCATTATTCCAAGACAAAAATGTGTTTTTGAAATGGAAACTGACTCATCAATGTCTGGATTCGGAGGTAGATGGGATACAGACTGGATTTTCGGAGTCTGGGGATCAAAATTGGATCTCGTTCCCGAAAATCACAAGTTATCCCACCACTGGGTTAGGCCTCCATCTGAAAAATTTGAACATATTATTAATATTCTAGAGTTATGGCCTATAGTGGTAGGATGTCAAAGATGGGGTCAATTATGGAAAAATTCTCACATCCATATATTATCAGATAACACTCAAGTAGTGCAAGCACTAAACACTGGCAGAAGTAGAAATGTAGATACAATGAAATGGCTAAGAGAAATTTTTTGGATCAGTGCAATAAACAATTTTCATTTATCAGCTAGTTATATAAAATCCGAAGATAATATAGTTCCAGATTTTCTTTCCAGACTATACGATAAAAAGGTTCAGGTCCAAATTCCACCTTGGTTAACAGACAGTCTTTGTTGTTTCTAGGTCTGGAAAAGAAGATGAAAGATTACCAGTCATCATGGATGTCTGCAAATACTAGTACAACTAGACATTGCCAATGGAATCATTTTATAAAGTTTTGTGATGAATTTAAAGTTATTCCCTTACCAGCCAGTCTTAACACAATTTGTTTATATTTAACTTTCATGGCTGAAAAATTTAAATATAGCTCTATATTAAATTATTTATCTGCAGTGTGGGTCTTACATAGAGTTAATAGTATTCCCCACATAGACATTAATGACTTTAAAATTAAACAAACACTTTTAGGAATAAAAAGGTCAATAGGATCTGAAGTTAAGAGAGCAAGACCTATCACAAAGGAAGAATTATTATTAATTTATGATAGCTTGGATATGTCTCTAACAGAAGACATTGCTTTTTGGTGTTGTTTAATTTTAGGATTCAGAGGTTTACTTAGAAAATCTAATTTAATTGAAGAAGGTTTCGCCATTACAATTGATAATGTTTCATTTAAAAATGATTGTATAATTATAAAAATTGTTAGGTCAAAAACCATTCAATTTGGTGACCGAGTTCTTTCTATTCCTTTCAAAAGGCTTAGGAATTCTCCTTTTTGTATTTATTATTATATATGTAGATTATTAGAATTGGTTGATTATACTACTCATAACGGTCAACTGATTTCATATATGAAAAATGGTTTACTAACTAAAGGTACTTATTATTGGTTGTCGACTAGATTACGTAATTGTTTGGTGGTAAATGGATTGAACGAAGCTACTTCGCATTCTTTGCGCAGGGGAGGTGCCACCGCTTTACACCACATCGGCATCCCCCTGGCAGACATCAAAGAACTAGGAGACTGGTCCTCATGGACAGTATTATTATATCTCCAACGTTCTCTACAGAGCAAAATGGAATTGGACAATATTATATCATCAAAACTTTTTGATTGAACTCTGTGTTGGCGGTTGGCGGTTATTATTATTTCATATTATTTCAATTATTCACATAAAGTGATTCATATATATATCATAATAAATATGATTAACGCCAACCACAGAGTCAATCATTTGTTCCTTTATATATTCCATGTTCATATTATACAGATCCAGATCGGAGGGCGCGGTTATGTGAAATATAAAGAGACGTTTATATAAATATAACCAGCCAGGAGTACCAGAAGATACTACCAGATGGCGCACCAGTCCGCTACCAGGACCCACAGCGCCCCTCCCAGAGGGCATGGTAGTTGGTGGAGGACTAGGCATTGAGCCTCACAACTTCATTACCTGCCGCGCAGAACACTTCTCTCTACAAAATTTTTTTTTTTCTATTTGGCGGTTATTATTATTTCATATTATTTCAATTATTCACATAAAGTGATTCATATATATATCATAATAAATATGATTAACGCCAACCACAGAGTCAATCATTTGTTCCTTTATATATTCCATGTTCATATTATACAGATCCAGATCGGAGGGCGCGGTTATATATATATATATATATATATATATGTATATATATATATATATATATATATATATATATATATATATATGTATATATATAATGTGGATAGTAAAACTAATACATGGCCATGTTTTCCTTCGCTAGGTGAACGATAAGAGGGCAAAGCAGATGCTGATGTTGAAGGGTATAAAAGTGGTGAACCGCACCATCTACGTGAAGTCTTACGACGAGGTGGTGGGAGAGGAGTACAGGGAGTACCAGCGCTGGTCGGACCTGCAGAACCGCATGAAGATGGGCTACGGCGCTAAGAACAAAAACAAACTGGAGACTCCCGCGGCCCCGGCCAGTACAACGTCCGTGACGCCAGCGGGTGAAGGCAGCGGCCAGGCGGGGGAGGGTGGGGACGACTGAGAATTAAAGACTGTTATAATATTATGATATTAAACCACGTAACAGCGGCCAGGTGGCAGAGAGTGGGGACGACTGAGAAGTAAAGACTGTTATAATATTATAATATTAAACCACGTAACAGCGGCCAGGTGGCAGAGAGTGGGGACGACTGAGAAGTAAAGACTGTTATAATATTATAATATTAAACCACGTAACAGCGGCCAGGTGACAGAGAGTGGGGACGACTGAGAATTAAAGACTGTTATAATATTATGATATTAAACCACGTAACAGTGGCCAGGTGGGAGAGAGTGGGGACGACTGAGAATTAAAGACTGTTATAATATTATAATATTAAACCACGTAACAGCGGCCAGGTGGGAGAGGGTGGGGACGACTGAAAATTAAAGACTGTTATAATATTATAATATTAAACCATGTAACAGCGGCCAGGTGGGAGAGAGTGGGGACGACTGAGAATTAAAGACTGTTATAATATTATGATATTAAACCACGTAACAGCGGCCAGGTGACAGAGAGTGGGGACGACTGAGAATTAAAGACTGTTATAATATTATGATATTAAACCACGTAACAGCGGCCAGGTGACAGAGAGTGGGGACAACTGAGAATTAAAGACTGTTATAATATTATGATATTAAACCACGTAACAGCGGCCAGGTGACAGAGAGTGGGGACAACTGAGAATTAAAGACTGTTATAATATTATAATATTAAACCACGTAACAGCGGCCAGGTGACAGAGAGTGGGGACGACTGAGAATTAAAGACTGTTATAATATTATAATATTAAACCACGTAACAGCGGCCAAGTGGCAGAGAGTGGGGACGACTGAGAATTAAAGACTATTATAATATTATGATATTAGACCACGTAACAGCGGCCAAGTGACAGAGAGTGGGGACGACTGAGAATTAAAGACTGTTATGATATTATGATATTAAACCACGTAACAGCGGCCAGGTGACAGAGAGTGGGGACGACTGAGAATTAAAGACTGTTATAATATTATGATATTAAACCACGTAACAGCGGCCAGGTGGGAGAGAGTGGGGACGACTGAGAATTAAAGACTGTTATAATATTATAATATTAAACCATGTAACATCAGACAGGTTACAGAAAGTGGAGACCTCACTCACCATCCAGGCTGTATTATGATATTAAATGTTGGGAAAATATCATCTTAACATTCGCATTATTATTTCATTAAAAATTAGCAATTACTTCAATTTTGGAAATGATGCCATCATAACATACTACACCTAGGAATGCCTCAATGCATAATAGTGTATTACGTTCTGGAATGCCTCAAGGCATCAAAGTGTGCTATTCTTGGGATTGCCTCCAGGTATCATCTTTTTCTTCTTTTTTTAAGGTTTTTATTGGAAATAATTCGCTTGTGTCAGTACAATGCAGTCAACCATCATCACCGTTGAGGATATGGCTTGAAACTGAAGAAATACATCGAAAATTGGATATATATATATATATATATATATATACATGTATATATATATATATATATATATATATATATATATATATATATATATATATCCAAATATATATAGTAAACATATGCATTTTTGGATATACATATATATAAGTTGGCGGCTACCGGCTATGAGTATAATAACAGTAATAACGAGAGACACAGGAAATTGGTTTGGCGGAATAACACATAGACAACCACACTTTATTCAATAACTTAAAATTAAAAATTTCCACAGAGTGAAAAACCCAGTGTGGTCAGTTAGACAGTTGAGGCGCAACTAGCGCAACCGTTTGGAACAGAGAGCAACTGTGACATAACCGGCACGCGACCGGTTACCACGCTACCAACATGTTACTAGTTACCTAAGCTACTACGCTAGCGACCTTCGCCTAGGCCCCAATTATATAGTTATATGAATATAACCGGACATATATATTGTAAAGATATGCTCCCGGGTATATCTGACAATAAACCCAGGTGGCGCTACTGACGGCCAACCCCGCTGCTGACGCTACAAGCGCCACCTACGGAGGTACAGATCCCAACAGTGGGTGAAGCGTCACTCACCACCCAGAATTATTTAATTATCATCTGTCCAAGACAACAAGTTTATATATATATATATATATATATATATATATATATATATGGGCGGGATAACTGCAGCGGTTAGCGGAAGTTATCCGGGTAAATTCACAAGACCCCACTGCGCAGGCCCCGTTTATCTTCTTCACCGGCGCTCTTCGAGAACGGACTGGGAAATTTTTTTTTCCAACTTTGGCCGAACTTTTTCAGCGCTTTTTCAACATGGGGAAGAAACTTATCGCTTGTTCGGCTTGCCAATTCTCCCACACACATCAATCGACGATGTTGTCAGTGCTAATTTATGTTTGCTTGAATCGTTGGTCTCCAAGGGCCAAGCTGACGCGATGAACTATGTGAAGCATATTCGCTTCTTAGTCGACAAGTCTAAGGTTCATACATCGGGTTCACTCGTGAAATATGATTTAGCCGTCAGGGACCGTGCAGAATGTCTAGGGTTGTCGTCGATCTGCTACGGGGTGCACGAGTACGTGCAACGCCACCTAGGGCCTGACACTCTGCGTGCCTCGACGGCCCAGCCAAAGTCAACGGATCGCAAACCTGCATCTTCAAAACCAAACCGCCCTTGGGGCTATTGTTGGTTATTCCACGAAGGTAGGGTCTGTCCGAAGGGTTCCTCCTGCCCAAATAAGCATGTTTGTACGTGCGGGGGTTCGCACAAGATTCCTGATTGCCCTAAGTTAACAAAATAGGAATTTGCTGGGGATCCGCGTACGCTCGACGGAAGCTTGGCGTCCATTGTGACAGGGCAGCAGCAAACGGATATTTCTGGCGACCCTTTTTTTGATGGTCTGGTGTGTTTCGAGATGAATGATTATTCCTTTCAGGATTATCTTGATGTGCCTGAGTCTGAATTATCGCATGATGTATGTTTTGAGGAACCAGCAGGTCTTTTGGACTCTGGAACTGACCAGGTACAAGCTACAGACTCATTCACTGCCGAATTCAAAGATGGCGGCGATCACTTCCGGTGGCACGGTTTTGAAGGCGAAGCAGCGGACATTTCGGCTGATCCTGAATTCCAGAGGAGTGTAACAGACTATTTCTCGCGTGATTGGTACGTGGATTGTGTAGACGTTTCCGCCGATACCATCTGTGTGGGCGATACTTGTCAAGGACACGATTTAGCGGGGGTTGTTAGTCAACTTAGGCCATGCAATGTGTACCGTGAGGCCTACTGCCACACTCGCGGAATCGATGTCAATGCGGTCTTCATTTTCAATGCTGTCTCACGAGGTGTGCAAATAGTGGACACAGGGTTTTCCGAGTCTTATTCTTGTGCGAATTACCCTTCTATTTTATCGGACAATGCCAAAAATCAGATGGACATTCTGGTAAATACAGAGCTGGCTGAGGGTAAGCTTAGTGTTGCAGATTCTCACCCTCAGTGTGTGAACTCTTTGGGTGCTGTGATAAAACCTACAGGGAAAATCAGGCCTATCACGGACTGTAGCAGGCCTGATTTATTTTCAGTGAACAATTTCATGCATGACACTTGTAAAACCTTTTCATATGTCAGCCTTGATGATGTAACCTCCCACTTGTGTACGGGGGATTTTATGTCTGTCATTGACATTAAGTCTGCATACCGGTCTATTAACATTTGCCCGGAAAACAGGAAAGTGCAAGGTCTCCTTTGGGATGTCAATGGCATGGGGACGTTTCTTACAGATAACTGTCTTTGTTTTGGTGCGAGATGTGCCCCATATATTTTCAAGCAATTCACAGAATTTCTTGTTAGATGTATGGCTCGCAGAGGTTTCAAAAGAATTTTCGGATATATTGACGATTTCATCGTCATTGGGTCTTCATTCAGGGACTGTTTGCTTGCCTCGTCAGTATTAATAGAGCTTTTAGAACATGTGGGGTTCAAGGTGGCAAAAGAAAAATTAATTTCCCCTTCAACTTCGGTGATATACTTAGGTATTGAAATTGACTCACTGTCCATGGAGCTCCGTCTTCCAGAACGTAAGCTTGTAAAAGTTAATGAATGCGTATGTGGTTTTTCAAAAAAGAAATCCTGTTCAAAACGTGACCTTCAAAGGCTGGCCGGGTCCCTTTCACATGCGAGTACAGTGGTCAGGGGGGGTCGAACTTTTACTCGTCGGATTATCAACCTCTGCAATTCCCTAGACAAATGGGATTCTACCTGCAAAATTCCACCTTGGTTGTTTGAAGACCTTAGGTGGTGGGAGAGTTTTCTACGTATTTTCAATGGTACAGCTAGGATGGTGACAGACCCCCATACATTTGAACCAGTTTGTACTGACTCTTCCCTATCAGGGTTTGGTTCCACCTGGGGTCAGGATTGGGTGGCCGGGGTTTGGGTCCCCGATCCCTCTACTCAAATTATTTTTCCTCCAGCTCATTTTTCGCTGGGTCCGACAGAATATTCAAATACTCTTGACATTAATGTACTTGAATTGTGGCCGGTCGTGTGTGCCTCCTTGCGCTGGGGGGATGCCTGGAGGAATCTTAAAATTCATTTATTGAGTGACAACACCCAGGTTGTGTGTATGATAAATACGGGCAGGTCCCGTAGTGTTCGAGCCATGTTCTGGCTTCGTGAATTATTTTGGTTGAGTTTTATTTTCAATTTTCAATTGTCTTGTTCTCACATTGCCTCTGAAGTTAATGTTTTACCTGATTACTTGTCACGCCTGTCGACTAACAAAGTGCCTGCACTAGGTAGTTTTTTACCTTCCGCGCCTCTGTGCTGTTTCAGCCCTTCAGGAGCTACGCGACAAAGTGAGGCACTACCAAAGCACCTGGATGGCCCCGAACACAATTAGGACCCGCAAATCACAGTGGCGACACTATCTACGTTTCTGTGAGACTTATGACTTTTCTCCGTTACCTGCTACTGTTGATGTTATTTGTGTTTATCTTGCGTATATGGCAGAAACGCTTTCGTACTCTTCTATTCAAAACTATTTGTCTGCTTTGTGGACCCTACATAAAATGAATGGGTTTGCTCATGTATCACCTTCGGATTTCCTAATTATATCAACCCTCAAGGGTATCAGGCACTGCCTGGGTGATGTTCGTGTTCAGGCTCCACCTATAACTGTTTCTCATTTAAATGTGATTTTTTCATTCTTAGATTTTTCTTCTAGTGAAGATTCCATTTTTTGGTTATCCCTTATTTTAGGTTTTAGGGGTTTATTACGCAAGTCAAATTTATTTGACAGGGACTCTAGTATTTTAGTGAACGATGTTTCGTTTTTTTATTGGGGCGTTTTAATATGTATTCGTAAATCTAAGACTATTCAGAATCGTGAACGGGTTCTGCAGATACCCTTTGCTAGAGCACCTCAGCTTAAATTTTGTGTATGCCACCATGTAGGGGTGAGACTAGTTGCCGGTCCCACGGCCCCTGATTCTTTTCTTCTATGTTACTTTAAATCTGGTTCTTGGAAACGGTGTACTTATAGCTGGTTTGCTAAAAAATTGTCTGATGTATGTGTACGATTATCTCTACCACGTTACACTTCCCACTCTCTGCGGCGTGGGGGGGCGACTGCGTTATTGGGAGCCGGGTTGCCGATATTTGATATCAAAGTTAGGGGTGACTGGGCAAGTGATTGTGTGTACCAATATTTATCCAGGTCACTCATGGATAGAGTTGAGTCTGACTCAAAGATTTCTGTAACCCTTTTTCTTTAGTCGTTTGGCGGTTTGGCGGTCTGTTTAATTATTTATCTGTACTTATCCAATCTGTTGTGTAAATTGGATATTAATAAAGATTATTTACCGCCACTCCTGCCTTGGTTGGGTTCAGATTTGGGCGGGATAACTCCAGCGGTTAGCGGAAGTTATCCGGGTAAATCCACAAGACCCCACTGCGCAGGCCCCGTTTATCTTCTTCACCGGCGCTCTTCGAGAACGGACTGGGAATTTTTTTTTTTTTTTCTTCTCTCGCTTCTCTCGGTCTGTTTAATTATTTATCTGTACTTATCCAATCTGTTGTGTAAATTGGATATTAATAAAGATTATTTACCGCCACTCCTGCCTTGGTTGGGTTCAGATTTATATATATATATATATATATATATATATATATATATATGTAAGGAGATACATACACAATATTAACTGGTTTTAGATACAAGCGGTGGTAATCTCCGAGGACAAGACGCGTAGTAATCTCCGAACAATAGTGAGGTGATTACGAAGAGTCTAGTCTGAGGAGATTACAGCCGGTTTTATCTGAAATAAGTTTATATTGTATTTATTAACCACCATTCCTTGCTAATGATTACGATGCTCTTCTGAAACTTGACCAATGCGCCCTCTAACTAAATTGCCCGTGAGGTGGCAGTTAGTTTGCATTGCTTCGCCATGTTGGTTTCATGATGCTGTCATCAGAGGATGGATTATACGCTGAAATATGGGACAAAACAAGGTAAGAACTCATTGACAACTGTAATCCGACATATTATGGAGTTTAGGAGGAACTGCCACAGATTAAACTCACTAAACTTGAATTATTCTGTATTTCACATTGATTGTTACGTTGTGTGATTGTCTGCTGCTGTCACTGCATGTATTAGTTTGTGTTTCGCCCGCTTGGGGCCTGATGCCATTTTGGGAACTATTTCCAGTAATCTCCTGCAGGAGGTTACGGGCCTCAATAATCTCCTGGTAGCAAAATACTCAATGCTATTCCCATGGAGACTCCGTATTAGGTGGTTAATAAAGACTGTATCTCTTTATAAATACTACAAGGACGTAGCGGAATGTCGCGGAACTAATTGTCCATTAGTGGCGCCACCCTCGGACAGGTAACGCATTCAATACCTTACCTGATCCCATTCGTCTCTGGAATTTTTTTTTTCTCATTTTAAATACCATGTTTTTGGTGTATTTAATAAATACACTTACACCCAAACAGACAGTCTTCTCATATGTATCATGTATGTCATTCTATTATCACCTATATATTTATCTAATATTATTATAGTTATATATCATGTAACAACTACTATCAATATCATTCTATACAACGAGTAAAGAATTTTGTATATAATATATATATATGTATATATATATTCATATTAGAAAAAAAAAATTTAATTCAAAGCAGACATACCTAATATGAAATATCTATAGGTAAAAACGATAAAGGAACCAAGATTTATGTGCATGATATTTTGAGAAAAAAAATACTCAGGAAAGAAAATAATAAAGGCATCACACTGTACTATGCCGGGGAATGCCTGCAGGCATCATGGCATACTATGCCCAGGAATGGCTCCAGGCATTATAGCGTACTATGCCCTGGAATGCCTCCAGGGATCACAGCGTACTATGCCTGGGAATGCTTCCAGGCATCATAACACAGCTAAAGGGTTAATGTATATCTATATTCAGAGAAACAATCAAAGTCCACTCATTTGAATTGTAATAATTTTGAGATTTTTGCCAATAGAGAAAACAAACTGATATCACGTCCAATAATCAATGAGATGGCGAACGGGGACTCAGACCAAACACGAATATGTTTCTGGTTTTATGTTTGAAAAAATTCTTTTCCTTTCAATTCACAAGGAAAATCTTATCAACTAGGACAAAACACAACTCCGTGATCATACTCTATTGCTATCTTCAACTAATTCTGGATTATGATAATTAGGAACATGTACAAATGAGAAATGCTAGAAAACCATGATAACTTCTATGGGAAGGCCATCTGAAGATGGTAAGTGCTTATCTGTTGGTGCCTGGGAAACTGCTATATTTTCATGAAACCAGATGGCGGCAGCAGTGTTACGCAGGGGGCACTGCGATACCTACCCGCATTTGTCTTTAAGCACCAATTACTGTGCAGAGAATGGCAGCTTTCTGTAGTGTCGCTGGTGAGTTCAGGGTTACTGTGAGTTTCCTTCAATTTATTACCCACCTAATAATGAGTCTCCATGCTAAGCCTATGGAGCTTACAGATCACTATTATTACCCACCTAGTACGGAGTCTCCATGCTAAGTCTATGGAGCTTACAGATCACTATTATTACCCACCTAGTACGGAGTCTCCATGCTAAGCCTATGGAGCTTACAGATCACTATTATTACCCACCTAGTACGGAGTCTCCATGCTAAGCCTATGGAGCTTACAGATCACTATTATTACCCACCTAGTACGGAGTCTCCATGCTAAGTCTATGGAGCTTACAGATCACTATTATTACCCACCTAGTACGGAGTCTCCATGCTAAGCCTATGGAGCTTACAGATCGCTATTATTACCCACCTAGTACGGAGTCTCCATGCTAAGCCTATGGAGCTTACAGATCACTATTATTACCCACCTAGTACGGAGTCTCCATGCTAAGCCTATGGAGCTTACAGATCACTATTATTACCCACCTAGTACGGAGTCTCCATGCTAAGCCTATGGAGCTTACAGATCGCTATTATTACCCACCTAGTACGGAGTCTCCATGCTAAGCCTATGGAGCTTACAGATCACTATTATTACCCACCTAGTACGGAGTCTCCATGCTAAGCCTATGGAGCTTACAGATCACTATTATTACCCACCTAGTACGGAGTCTCCATGCTAAGCCTATGGAACTTACAGATCGCTACTGAGTAGAATACGGACCTCCGGAATCTCCTAGGAGAATACGGCTTTTTAAGACACCTGACGGGCGTTATAGGAACTAATTCATATAAACAAAGCACGGCGCTTGGGTCGAATTTCTAATAATATACTAGATTTTTTCCCCTGATAATTACTCGAAAGGTGAGTAATAAATACAACATTACCATGATTTCGATCTGTGTGGCTATCGCTCGGAGTATTACAACGCGGAGTACTCAACTGCGCGGAGAATACGGCCACACAGATCGAAATCATGGTAATATTGTGTATGTCTCTGTGAGTAGCAGTAGGGTGATTACATAATAACTCCAGGCACTTTCAAAGTATCTCCAATTTTCCGCAGCCCAATACTTTTGTTCTATGTATACTCTCAACGCAGAAATACCTAATGAAATATTCATAGGTAAAAACATTAAAGAAACCAAGATTTATGTTCATGATATTTTGAAAAAATACACAGGAAAGGAAATAAGAAAATGGAAAATTGGCTACGAGGTTATGACATACCACACTCTCCAAGCAGTACGAAAGATCTGGTAGGAGAGTAACAAACAGGTCCTGCTACTAGGTCAAGGCGGTCGCTTATCTAACCCGACCAGAGCTTTGGTTGCCAGTGTAGTCATAACCAGGCGGTATGCTACACTGGCCACCAGAGCAAACGTTGTACACTGGGTGCACCCACAGCTAAGCACAGCACCATGGAGTTGTCCCATTACCTTAATTCCATATAAGGAATAAAGTAGACCGAGTAGCCAATGACTGCATTCGCAGCAAACCCCGACCTTCACCCTGACCTCCTTACATGATATTTTCTAGCGCCTTGGGACGGCTCTGCAGTCGAGAGTTGACCTACTATCTAATGGGCCACAACCACCCTCACAGACAGGAGTGGGTGGCCAATTTAGCATCCAGCATGTGTCTGTCTCTCTGTGTCTATGCCTGTGTGTGTGTCTATCAGTGTCTCTGTCTCTCTGTCTGCCTCTGTGTCTATGATTTATTTGTGTACCTCTCTGTTTCTCTTCCTCTCTCTCTCTCTCTCTCTCTCTCTCTCTCTCTCTGTCTTTCTATCTGTGTACCTCACTTTTTCTCAATATTATCTCTCTTCCTCTCTCTCTCTCTCTCTTTCTCTTTCTCTCTGTCTTTCTCTCTGTCTTTCTCTCTCTCTATGATTATCTGTGTACCTCACTTTTTCTCAATATTATCTCTCTTCCTCTCTCTCTGTCTTTCTCTTTCTCTCTGTCTTTCTCTTTCTCTCTGTCTTTCTCCCTCTGTCTTCCTCTTTCTCTCTGTCTTTCTCTCTCTATGATTATCTTTGTACCTCACTTTTTCTCAATATTATCTCTCTTCCTCTCTCTCTCTGTCTTTCTCTTTCTCTCTGTCTTTCTCCCTCTGTCTTTCTCTTTCTCTCTGTCTTTCCTTCTCTGTCTTTCTCTTTCTCTCTGTCTTTCTCTCTGTCTTTCTCTCTCTCTATGATTATCTGTGTACCTCACTTTTTCTCAATATTATTTCTCTTCCTCTCTCTCTGTCTTACTCTTTCTCTCTGTCTTTCTCCCTCTGTCTTCCTCTTTCTCTCTGTCTTTCTCTCTCTATGATTATCTTTGTACCTCACTTTTTCTCAATATTATCTCTCTTCCTCTCTCTCTCTCTTTCTCTCTGTCTTTCTCTCTGTCTTTCTCTCTCTCTATGATTATCTGTGTACCTCACTTTTTCTCAATATTATCTCTCTTCCTCTCTCTCTGTCTTTCTCTTTCTCTCTGTCTTTCTCTTTCTCTCTGTCTTTCTCCCTCTGTCTTCCTCTTTCTCTCTGTCTTTCTCTCTCTATGATTATCTTTGTACCTCACTTTTTCTCAATATTATCTCTCTTCCTCTCTCTCTGTCTTTCTCTTTCTCTCTGTCTTTCTCCCTCTGTCTTCCTCTTTCTCTCTGTCTTTCTTTCTCTGTCTTTCTCTTTCTCTCTGTCTTTCTCTCTGTCTTTCTCTCTCTCTATGATTATCTGTGTACCTCACTTTTTCCCAATATTATTTCTCTTCCTCTCTCTCTGTCTTACTCTTTCTCTCTGTCTTTCTCCCTCTGTCTTCCTCTTTCTCTCTGTCTTTCTCTCTCTATGATTATCTTTGTACCTCACTTTTTCTCAATATTATCTCTCTTCCTCTCTCTCTGTCTTTCTCTTTCTCTCTGTCTTTCTCCCTCTGTCTTTCTCTTTATCTCTGTCTTTCTTTCTCTGTCTTTCTCTTTCTCTCTGTCTTTCTCTCTGTCTTTCTCTCTCTCTATGATTATCTGTGTACCTCACTTTTTCTCAATGTTATTTCTCTTCCTCTCTCTCTGTCTTTCTCTTTCTCTCTGTCTTTCTCTCTGTCTTTCTCTCTCTATGATTATCTGTGTACCTCACTTTTTCTCAATATTATCTCTCTTCCTCTCTCTGTCTTTCTCTTTCTCTCTGTCTTTCTCTCTCTGTCTTTCTCTTTCTCTCTGTCTTTCTCTCTGTCTTTCTCTCTGTCTTTCTCTCTCTCTATGATTATCTGTGTATCTCACTTTTTCTCAATATTACTTCTCTTCCTCTCTCTCTGTCTTTCTCTTTCTCTCTGTCTTTCTCCCTCTGTCTTCCTCTTTCTCTCTGTCTCTCTCTATGATTATCTTTGTACCTCACTTTTTCTCAATATTATCTCTCTTCCTCTCTCTCTGTCTTTCTCTTTCTCTCTGTCTTTCTCTTTCTCTCTGTCTTTCTCTTTCTCTCTGTCTTTCTTTCTCTGTCTGTCTCTTTCTCTCTGTCTTTCTCTCTGTCTTTCTCTCTCTATGATTATCTGTGTACCTCACTTTTTCTCAATATTATTTCTCTTCCTCTCTCTCTGTCTTTCTCTTTCTCTCTGTCTTTCTCTTTCTCTCTGTCTTTCTCTCTCTCTATGATTATCTGTGTATCTAACTTTTTCTCAATATTACTTCTCTTCCTCTCTCTCGGTCATTCTCTCTCTCTCTCTCTCTCTCTCTCTCTCTCTTTTTCTCTCTCTCGATGATGATGATGATGATGATCTGTGTATCACTGTTTATCTTTAGCATTTTTCTACCTCTTTATTATCCATCGTATGCAAATACCCCATCGAAAATGTATGGGGACTCAGTAAACCACTACCCATTGTATAAAACCTGTCAGATACCTTAATTGTAGTATATGGATTCAAATCTGTGGTATACGGCCTCAAAACTATGGTATACCGGAAAAATAGTTCCTTTGTGCTATAGAGCAAAGAAATAGTCCCTATTTTCACACCCTTTAATATGGCAATTACTGGGTTTAATTCATTCGAAAAGATGGATGATAAATGCAACAAACGATTGTTATGTGGACAGGCGGCTTTGTAAACCACTCGAGGTTGACGTCGTAATGCTCTCGCTAGTGCTCGTGTATTACTACGTATCAAACTCTCGTGGTTTACCTCCACCTGTACACAAAATCATCGATTATTCTCTGTCTCACTCTTTCTCACTTTATCTGCCTATCTCTATCTGTTTATCTGCCTATATTTATTTCTATCTGAATCTTTTTGATCGACCATTTTGTAACATTAAAATGAACCTTGTCAATAAATGATTATAATCACAGAAGCCGTCAGGGTACTGGAATTATCAATTCTGTCTCACACCCGCGTCGCCCCACCCCGTCCATGGCTCGCCCGGGGGTACTGGAGGCACGTAGGGGTACTGGAGTGGTGGCTCGGGCCCATTTGTATCGATCTGCATTGATTTGTCAAACTATAGTTTGTTTGCATGTAGTCTCCTCATGAACCGGTCTGCCTATAGGCCTGTTTGCATGTAGTCTACACATTGACCGATCTGGCTATAGGCCTGTTTCCATGTAGTCCACTCATGGACCGATCTGGCTATAGGCCTGTTTCCATGTAGTCCACTCATGGACCGATCTGGCTATAGGCCTGTTTCCATGTAGTCCACTCATGGACCGATCTGCCTATAGGCCTGTTTGCATGTAGTCCACCCATTGACCGATCTGCCTATAGGCCTGTTTCCATGTAGTCCACCCATAGACCGATTTGCCTTTAGGCCTGATTCTATGTAGTCCACTCATTGACCGATCTGCCTTTAGGCCTGTTTGCATGTAGTCCACCCATGGACCGATCTGCCTATAGGCCTGTTTCCCTCAGTCCAGCCAATTACTGATCTGCCTATAGGCCTGTTTCCCTCAGTCCAGCCGATTACTGATCTGCCTATAGGCCTGTTTCCCTCAGTCCAGCCAATTACCGATCTGCCTATAGGCCTGTTTCCCTCAGTCCAGCCAATTACTGATCTGCCTATAGGCCTGTTTCCCTCAGTCCAGCCGATTACTGATCTGCCTATAGGCCTGTTTCCCTCAGTCCAGCC
The DNA here is from genome assembly GCA_950022655.1 of Alentia gelatinosa. Classification (NCBI taxonomy): domain Eukaryota; kingdom Metazoa; phylum Annelida; class Polychaeta; order Phyllodocida; family Polynoidae; genus Alentia; species Alentia gelatinosa. Next base: position 5,269,190 of record OX465581.1, on the reverse strand, counting down.
AATTACTGATCTGCCTTTAGGCCTGTTTCCCTCAGTCCAGCCAATTACTGATCTGCCTATAGGCCTGTTTCCCTCAGTCCAGCCAATTACTGATCTGCCTTTAGGCCTGTTTCCCTCAGTCCAGCCAATTACTGATCTGCCTATAGGCCTGTTTCCCTCAGTCCAGCCGATTACTGATCTGCCTTTAGGCCTGTTTCCCTCAGTCCAGCCAATTACTGATCTGCCTATAGGCCTGTTTCCCTCAGTCCAGCCAATTACTGATCTGCCTTTAGGCCTGTTTCCCTCAGTCCAGCCAATTACTGATCTGCCTATAGGCCTGTTTCCCTCAGTCCAGCCAATTACTGATCTGCCTTTAGGCCTGTTTCCCTCAGTCCAGCCAATTACTGATCTGCCTATAGGCCTGTTTCCCTCAGTCCAGCCAATTACTGATCTGCCTTTAGGCCTGTTTCCCTCAGTCCAGCCAATTACTGATCTGCCTTTAGGCCTGTTTCCATGTAGTCCACCCATGGACTGATCTGCCTTTAGGCCTGTTTGCATTCACCGACGAAAACGGCGATGATTATTTAAGTTTCACCTCATATGGTCTTTCTACCTGCTGACTATGACTACCTACCGACTATGGCATTTAGCACCGCCGACCGATTATCGGATTAGGTGGAAACAAAAAGGATCATCGGTTTTGTGGGCAAACCATCGCTGAACACTAGAGGTAAATAGGTATGATACATGTGGGCAAACCATCGCTGAACACTAGAGGTAAATCAGGTACGATACATGTGGGCAAACCATCGCTGAACACTAGAGGTAAATCAGGTACGATACATGTGGGCAAACCATCGCTGAACACTAGAGGTAAATAGGTACGACACATGTGGGAAAACCATCGCTGAACACTAGAGGTAAATAGGTACGATACATGTGGGCAAACCATCGCTAAACACTAGAGGTAAATCAGGTACGATACATGTGGGCATCGCTGAACACTAGAGGTAAATAGGTACGATACATGTGGGCAAACCATCGCTGAACACTAGAGGTAAATCAGGTACGATACATGTGGGCAAACCATCGCTGAACACTAGAAGTAAATAGGTACGATACATGTGGGCAAACCATCGCTGAACACTAGAGGTAAATAGGAACGATGCATGTGGACAATCCATTGCTGAACACTAGAGGTAAATCAGGTACGATACATGTGGGCAAACCATCGCTGAACACTAGAGGTAAATCAGGTACGATACATGTGGGCATCACTGAACACTAGAGGTAAATAGGTACGATACATGTGGGCAAACCATCGCTGAACACTAGAGGTAAATCAGGTATGATACATGTGGGCAAACCATCGCTGAACACTAGAGGTAAATCAGGTATGATACATGTGGGCAAACCATCGCTGAACACTAGAGGTAAATAGGTACGATACATGTGGACATTCCATTGCTGAACACTAGAGGTAAATCAGGTACGATACATGTGGGCAAACCATCGCTGAACACTAGAGGTAAATCAGGTACGATACATGTGGGCATCACTGAACACTAGAGGTAAATAGGTACGATACATGTGGGCAAACCATCGCTGAACACTAGAGGTAAATCAGGTATGATACATGTGGGCAAACCATCGCTGAACACTAGAGGTAAATCAGGTACGATACATGTGGGCAAACCATCGCTGAACACTAGAGGTAAATAGGTACGATACATGTGGACAATCCATTGCTGAACACTAGAGGTAAATCAGGTACGATACATGTGGACAATCCATTGCTGAACACTAGAGGTAAATCAGGTACGATACATGTGGGCAAACCATCGCTGAACACTAGAGGTAAATCAGGTACGATACATGTGGGCATCGCTGAACACTAGAGGTAAATAGGTACGATACATGTGGACAATCCATTGCTGAACACTAGAGGTAAATCAGGTACGATACATGTGGGCAAACCATCGCTGAACACTAGAGGTAAATCAGGTACGATACATGTGGACAATCCATTGCTGAACACTAGATGTAAATCAGGTACGATACATGTGGGCAAACCATCGCTGAACACTAGAGGTAAATCAGGTACGATACATGTGGGCATCGCTGAACACTAGAGGTAAATAGGTACGATACATGTGGGCAAACCATCGCTGAACACTAGAGGTAAATAGGTACGATACATGTGGACAATCCATCGCTGAACACTAGATGTAAATCAGGTACGATACATGTGGGCATCGCTGAACACTAGAGGTAAATCAGGTACGATACATGTGGGCAAACCATCGCTGAACACTAGAGGTAAATAGGTACGATACATGTGGACAATCCATTGCTGAACACTAGAGGTAAATCAGGTACGATACATGTGGGCAAACCATCGCTGAACACTAGAGGTAAATAGGTACGATACATGTGGACAATCCATTGCTGAACACTAGAGGTAAATCAGGTATGATACATGTGGGCAAACCATCGCTGAACACTAGAGGTAAATCAGGTAAGATACATGTGGGCATCGCTGAACACTAGAGGTAAATCAGGTACGATACATGTGGGCAAACCATCGCTGAACACTAGAGGTAAATCAGGTACGATACATGTGGGCATCGCTGAACACTAGAGGTAAATCAGGTACGATACATGTGGGCAAACCATCGCTGAACACTAGAGGTAAATCAGGTACGATACATGTGGGCATCACTTAACACTAGAGGTAAATAGGAACGATGCATGTGGGCAAACCATCGCTGAACACTAGAGGTTAATAGGTACGATACATGTGGACAATCCATCGCTGAACACTAGAGGTAAATCAGGTACGATACATGTGGACAAACCATCGCTGAACACTAGAGGTAAATCAGGTACGATACATGTGGGCATCGCTGAACACTAGAGGTAAATCAGGTACGGTACATGTGGGCATCGCTGAACACTAGAGGTAAATCAGGTACGATACATGTGGGCAAACCATCGCTGAACACTAGAGGTAAATAGGTACGATACATGTGGACAATCCATTGCTGAACACTAGAGGTAAATCAGGTATGATACATGTGGGCAAACCATCGCTGAACACTAGAGGTAAATCAGGTACGATACATGTGGGCATCGCTGAACACTAGAGGTAAATCAGGTACGATACATGTGGGCAAACCATCGCTGAACACTAGAGGTAAATCAGGTACGATACATGTGGGCATCGCTGAACACTAGAGGTAAATCAGGTACGATACATGTGGGCAAACCATCGCTGAACACTAGAGGTAAATCAGGTACGATACATGTGGGCATCACTTAACACTAGAGGTAAATAGGAACGATGCATGTGGGCAAACCATCGCTGAACACTAGAGGTAAATAGGTACGATACATGTGGACAATCCATCGCTGAACACTAGAGGTAAATCAGGTACGATACATGTGGGCAAACCATCGCTGAACACTAGAGGTAAATCAGGTACGATACATGTGGGCAAACCATCGCTGAACACTAGAGGTAAATAGGTACGATACATGTGGGCATCGCTGAACACTAGAGGTAAATAGGTACGATACATGTGGGCAAACCATCGCTGAATAAATGGCAGCTGAAAATGGTCTATAGCCTCCCCACATGCACCATGAGGCCTGTCAGGGGTTAGGGGTGGTGTGTGGGGTGGTGTGAGGGGTTAGGGGTGGTGTGTGGGGTGGTGTGTGGGGTGGTGTGAGGGGTTAGGGGTGGTATGAGGGGTTAGGGGTGGTGTGTGGGGTGGTGTGTGGGGTGGTGTGTGGGGTGGTGTGTGGGGTGGTGTGTGGGGTGGTGTGAGGGGTTAGGGGTGGTGTGTGGGGTTAGGGGTGGTGTGAGGGGTTAGGGGTGGTGTGTGGGGTTGGGGGTGGTGTGTGGGGTGGTGTGTGGGGTTAGGGGTGGTGTGTGGGGTTAGGGGTGGTGTGAGGGGTGGTGTGAGGGGTTAGGGGTGGTGTGTGGGGTTAGGGGTGGTGTGTGGGGTGGTGTGAGGGGTTAGGGGTGGTGTGTGGGGTTAGGGGTGGTGTGAGGGGTTAGGGGTGGTGTGTGGGGTGGTGTGAGGGGTTAGGGGTGGTGTGTGGGGTTAGGGGTGGTGTGTGGGGTGGTGTGAGGGGTTAGGGGTGGTGTGTGGGGTTAGGGGTGGTGTGAGGGGTTAGGGGTGGTGTGTGGGGTTGGGGGTGGTGTGTGGGGTGGTGTGTGGGGTTAGGGGTGGTGTGTGGGGTGGTGCGTGGGGTGGTGTGTAGGTGGTGTGTGGGGTGGAAGGATGTCGGGGTGTGAATTACCTACGTATGGAAAATTAGTAAATACCTAAAATGAACTAATATAGGTGCGCCACTTGTCATTAAACGGTGGATGATAAATACTATCAAGAGACGTCACGAATTTGAATATGAGCTTTTTATGCCACGCATTTTGTTGGCTCCGTAATCTCACGAGTCGAATACAAGTGAGATTATGCGTGGCATAAATAAACTCAAACTAGGGTCTAGATTTTATCCTACCCCGTTTCCATGAATTTTGAACGGTAGAAAATAGTGACATAAACAACACTTTATGTCACACCCGTGACATAAACAAATCCAATGTTAAGCCTTTGGAGTTTCTTATTAGGGGCAGGATAAAATATAGGCTGGTTTCAGATAAAAGCGGTTGTGTGCTCCTCGGAGTTGACTCTGCGCAATATCCTCACATACCCTCGGATATTACTACGCGTCAACTCCTTGGAGCATACATACACAATATTGACTGGTTTCAGATACAAGCGGCCGTATGCTCCGAGGAGTTGACGCGTAGTAATATCCGAGCGAATGTGAGGATATTGCGTAGAGTCAACTCCGAGGAGCATACAACCGCTTTCCGTATTTCGTACGCACTATTTTTCCGTACGCGCCACCCGGAGCATACAACATATCCGTATGCACCGGGTATGTCCATACAAACTCCCTATGTGTTTTCTATGGACACTTTGTATTAGATGGGTGATAAAACCTATTCTGACTGAAACCAGTCAGAATTGTGTATATATGTGTGTCCGCTGATGGCAGCTGGAAACGGTCTATAGCCGTCCCGACATGCACCAGTGAGGACAGTGAGGGGTGGGGGTGGTGTGTGGGGGTGTCTGAGGGGGGGGGGTGTGGGGGTGTCTGAGGGCGGGGGGTGTGAATTGCCTGGTTACCGGCCTGATGGCTGTTTTGCAGCCCGTTGCCAACCAGCAGTACTTGTCACTACGATCCTACCCGGACCCAGCAGCAATACCATCACCACCACAGCACTCTCACCCCCATGAGCAACACCACACGACGAGAACGATGATGACACCACTTGATGAAGCCGCCATGTTTGATACAGGACGACATGTGTATCACTGGATCCCAGGAATTTGTAAGATTCAGGGATTTTACCAGTAAAATATCACCATCGTTCTAGGAGTGGGCTTTGTAATGGTACCACAGATGGCCCGTTCATAGGGAACCAGGCTTAGAGGATCTATGGATTAACAGGGAGCAGATAATCACAGCGGATTAAAAGATTAGTGGAAACGCATGAACATTGAATGTTCTACACTGAATGGTGGACGTTTGGACAAATAACCGAGGATCTGATTTGTTACACATACAGGGTATAAAGCCTATGATCCATGGGGGCCGCCATGACACCCCCCGAGTAGGTGTTCTTCACTAATGGAGGTGAAAAAGTAGGTGTTCTTCACTAATGGAGGTGAAAAAGTAGGTGTTCTTCACTAATTGAGGCGAGAAAGTAGGTGTTCTTCACTAATGGAGGTGCAAAAGAAGTGAGTGATAATTGGGAAGTCTCACAACTCTAGCCTTGCTCACATATGTTTATAAAGTGTTCCATGTGGAAAACATCACGTCCTGGGTTTTATCACTATCTTCCTACTCTGGGATGGGTATAGAGAGTGAACGGAACCATGGTAAAACATTGAAAGGCAGTTGAATTTGGTAAGAACAAAGAGCCAGAATACAGGTTTAGGGTTAAGGTTTGGGATAGGGTTATCACAAATGTTTTGTCAGATATGCTTTTGTTTTGTAAGATTCTTTATTGTGGAAAATAGACAAATAATATAACACAGCAAAGCTGGGAATCTGTATTTTGGGAAAGTAATGACATTGGAAGACATTTCCCGTTTTCGCGCATGAAGGCGTGAAAGCTGTGAAAGCGAGGGGCGGAGGTGCCGATGGGTCCGAGATGCCAAAGGGGCCGAGACATCCGGGAACCCTGACCCTTCCCATCATGGAATATTTTATATTGTAATTTGAGCTACATTTACTAAACTGAGATATTATCAAAGATCTAGTATGATATAAATGGCAAGGATCTTCCCTTCATGGAATACCTTTATCGTAATTTGAGCTACATTGACTGCGATATTACCGATTTTGTACATGATATGATATCATGATTGATAGTTATTAATCATTTCAGGATCTGTGTGTTTGTGGAAGATAGGATTGTGAGATTTGAGACGGTTGTGTATTGATATTGTGGTGATAGGAGTTCAACACATTTATGATACTAGTAAAAGAGCCATTTTACTGGTGAGACAAGTAAGTGGGTTTGCAGGGACAGAGTCACTGGAGTTAGGTAGGCATAGGAATCATCCAAACTGCCACTTGACACTATTGAATTACTTGCCAATCCAGTTGCCTTGCTACCAACCTTTGGAGTCTCTATTTTCATTTAAAACGGTGACACTGGCATTCTGTGCTATCCGTTATAAACCATCGTAAAGGTGAGCACAGGATTACCTTGTGGAGGCACGACTATGCACCGTATATAGGGTGTGGCAGCACGCTCTATTTGATATCTATTCATGATATTAAAGAAATAATGCGCACTTAAAAATATCCTGTTAATATCACAAAATCACACCTTCAACCAATGGAATCTACTTCAACGTCCCGCAAGATCTAGGTCACTGGAACGCTGTCAGCCATGAGCGCGCCGCAAAAAACGGAATCGGGTCAGACCCAGAATGCACCGGAAACCAAGACGACCGGAAGTGGTGCGCCGCCGGCGACTGCGCCTGCGCCGGCCGCCAAGCAGGTTCCGGAACTGGCGAAAGGGTCCAAGTGGAAGGCACTGGCGGGGAACGGGGCGGTGAAGCGGCCCAGCCGGTCGCTCGCCGTGCCCGGGGATGACGGCGGGTCCGAGAGGTCTGGCTCCGTCGGCTCCGAAAGGCGTGAGTCCAAGCTCTCACTCGGCTCTCAGATATCGGGGATTGATCTGAGTAAAATACAGGTAGGCGGACATGTGAAAATATCCTATAAGACTTGTTTATATTAACCCAAATTATGTCCCGATCCGGCTTAGGCCATGTTCGGTCCTTATTCAGATCAGGGCTAAAGTAGCGCCCCGATTACTGCTCAAGTGGTGATCGGCAATAAATTTGGTTGAGTTGAATAAAACCTTTGATGTCAACTCTATAGTGAGTCAGAGTGAGTAGATGTTCAAAACATCATTTCCAGATAAAGTCGCCCAGGCCTTTGACTCTATGTGGTTCAGGATTAAATGTCTCATTCTCCAATGTTATAAAAAAGTAAACTTATTGACAAACTTATTCAGAGACGATTGTATTCAAGTAGACTTCACTGGTAGTAAATAAGACCAAAAAACGAAATCATAGCCTGAAACCCCATAGCTGAAGCACTAAGCCTCTTTGTTAGTAGTATCCGGAAATGGTGTTTTTAGCACGGGTATCTATGGTTTCAGCGGGTTCACTTTGGCTCCCTATTTTGTTTGATAGTCTTTGAGGTGTCCTGCCACAGCCACAGGAATGCCATATGGCATTTCCTGCCATGCCCACAGGAATGCCATATGGCATTGCCTGTGACAGCCATGGGAATGCCATATGGCATTGTCCTATCACAGCCACAGGAATGCCATATGGAATTGCCTTGCCACAGGAATGCCATTTGGCCTTTTCATGCCATGGCCATATGGCATTGTTCTATCACGGCCACAGGAATGCCATATGGCATTGACCATCTATAGCCATGGGAATGCCACATGGTATTGTCCTGCCACGGCCATGAGAATGCCATATGGAATAACCCTGCCATAGGAATGCCAATAGTGACTTCACTTCACTACAGTCATATAAGCACCAAATAAGACCATACTGTGACTACGGAGATATCATATATAGTGCAGGCCCGAAACTACTATTGGACAAACTACAGGTATGTTAGAACAAATGCCTACGCTTATCAACAACGAAACACCCAAAACCAAGTACTCAGCAATTACATGAGATGTATGAAATACCAACATTACATGACAGATGCACCGGGAACCTCCTGAGAGAACCAAACTACATGCAAATGTAGATTGGCGGAATCTACCAACTCGAGCGCATGATAAAACGTTATTACTAATAGAAAAACCTAACTGTACCTTGTACACGCACAGTGTCAAGTATCAGACCGCAAGAGTGTGGAATAGCCTCCCGGTGGATCCCAATGCCTACGACACCCCTAGTAGACTAAAAAACTACATACGTACAAATCCAAAAATCATCGCAAAACTACGCCCAAAAGTAACACTAAAGCAGCAATAGGCCCAGTGGAGCTGGCTGGTATAGGGGCAAACATAAGCACAACCAACAACTTGCAGAATTTAATATAAAGGCTGCCTTAAAATAAATTGACAACAAGAGATAATATATACATAAAACACTCACCTCTGCAATGTGCATAAGCTGTGACTTCTGTACACAGGGGACTAGTTTAAATTCAAGAATTGCAGTAAGCAAACAAGTCAGCCATAAGAGCTGCGGATATAGATGTAAGACACCTTCCATATGTATATATATTAAACTGGCCGAAAGGAAGACAGGCCTGTGAGCCTAAGACGGACCCAGTATAAATAAAAGAATGAAAAAAAAAGAATGCCATATGGCATTGCCTTGCCATGCCCACTTGAATGCCATGTGACATTGTCCTGCCACTGACACGGGAATGCCATATTGTAACATGTTGCCCTGTAGATCGCTGAACCCAGAATTTAATGCCGCTGTGCTTCCTGCTTGTCTGTCCTACTCGTAGGCCCAGCAGGTGCAGCAGGCGGGCGGAGACCTGGACACGGACAAGAGTAAGAACAACCAGGTGTCGAACGACTCCTACCTGCGGTCCTCCATTCCCTACCTACCACAGTGGGTGGCCGTCATTTGTCTAATCATGAACATCATCATACCGGGCTCAGGTATGTATACAAACTATCAATCTGTGGGTGGCTTGCTCAAGTCTTTTTTTCTTTTTTTTTTTAAACATTTATTTATCCTGGGTGGTGCTCAATCTTACGATTGGTTTCAAGGCACCCCCAGCAACAAAATTTACAGCATTTCGTAGTCATTCTTGTTTTTATATAGGCTAGTCAGCAACATATGCACAATAAAAAAATAGTAACAATGATAATAATACTGTACAATAATACAGAAATACAAGTAGAGAAAAGAGGCCTTCTGGTCCAGGCTCTGCTTGCAGTAGGTCTTGTATAAAAGGATACATAACAATTTAGTAGATGACAGTTTTTTAAGAGTTTTAGATTTTACAGAATAGCGGTGTAAAAGCGCAGTGAAGCAAGTCTCTACAGGTTTTTTAATGTTCCGCATCATAGACAGAAAAGTGTCATGGGATTTTTGAAATAAGATATGTCCAAATTGTCTATGTTCCGTATTTGCGGTGGTAGGCTGTTCCAAGCAGTGGCTCCAAAGTACATTAGTGAGCGTTTATACAAGTTTAGCCGAGGTAAGTTGGTCTTTGATTATGAACATTTAGTAAATGATTAAACACAATCAGAAAAAAAGTTCATTATAGTTTGTAGCCTTCTCTGATTGAACCATGAATCAAAGACCTGTCCACTATGAAGAGACTGCTATTTTCCAATGGCCAGCGAAAAATTGAGTTCCCCTAAAATCCTATCATTGTGGCCAAGGACTACAAAGGTTGGCCATTGAGGTAGGGGTTGTAGGAAAGTCAGTACGGAAATGCTGAAACAGTCAGTACAGATATTCTTAATAAACAAGTCAGTAAGGATGATATTAGACAAGTTAGTAAGTACATGTATATGCTTAGACAAGTCAGTAAGGAAATACTTAGACAAGTTAGTAAGGATATGCTTAGACAAGTTAGTAAGGATATGTCTAGACAAGTTAGTAAGGATATGCTTAGACAAGTCAGTAAAGAAATGCTGAGACAAGTTAGTAAGGATATGCCTAGACAAGTCAGTAAGGATATGCCTAGACAAGTCAGTAAGGATATGGCTAGACAAATCAGTAAGGATATGGCTAGACAAGCTTAGTCTCATGTATCATTCTATGCCTAAGGCCAAACATCCATGAAATACTACCCTGCTAGGGGTGCAGTATAAATAATGTTCAGGCTCACTGTGACCTGATGAATCGTTCATGAAGCGGTGACTTTGTGAGTAAATAAAATGGTTTATTTCATAAATTTTACATATATAATGATAAGAAAACCTAGAGACTGAGTCCATAGGAATGCCATTTTTGGTCTCTTGTACCATGAATATGTCCCTCTGCCTCTGGCTTATCTAAAATGGTACAAAAGACCTCTAAGGCCCGGCGTCCACCTACTACGATATGGCTCGGATATGGTCTATGATGCACCTCCCGATAAAAGATCAAAATCGCGTCGGAAGGTCACCTAATATCGGGGCAGTTGACCACGTTTCTGCGATTAGACACCGATAAAAACCCCATACAATGCGTGGTGGATCAGCATATCTAGACATATGTCTACGATTTTGCACCTTCCCGATAGTCTCCGATATTTGCTTTTTGTATCAGAGCCACATCAATAGCTATAAATTTCTATTGTAGTAGGTGGACGCCAGGCCTAACGGCCATCCTTACAGGCTCAGTAATCATGTTTTCTTTTTTTTACTCAACAAGAAAGATGTAGCCTGAATAAATATGTCCACACTGTTACTGGAATCGCTGTATATTTTGCTGTATGATACTCAGTAATATTCTATTTGTTCCCCAGGCACGATACTGAGCGGTTTCAGTATATTCTGTTGTGGCAAGCCTCGAGTGGTGACCAAGGGAGACCAAGTAAGTAATCCTTCTTCCATCAGCCAATCAGAGAGCACTGTGCAAGACTCTGCAAAACTAGTGTTTGCCAAACTCATAATCAATTCTTATTCCATCAGCCAATCAGAGAGCACTGTGCAAGACTCTGCAAAACTAGTGTTTGCCAAACTCATAATCAATTCTTATTCCATCAGCCAATCAGAGAGTACTGTGCAAGACTCTGCAAAACTAGTGTTTGCCAAACTCATAATCAATTCTTATTCCATCAGCCAATCAGAGAGTACTGTGCAAGACTCTGCAAAACTAGTGTTTGCCAAACTCATAATCGATTCTTCTTCCATCAGCCAATCAGAGAGCACTGTGCAAGACTCTGCAAAACTAGTGTTTGCCAAACTCATAATCGATTCTTCTTCCATCAGCCAATCAGAGAGCACTGTGCTAGACTCTGCAAAACTAGTGTTTGCCAAACTCATAATCGATTCTTCTTCCATCAGCCAATCAGAGAGCACTGTGCAAGACCCTGCAGAACTAGTGTTTGCCAAACTCATAAGTAATCCTTTCATCAGCCAATCAGAGAGAACTGTGCAGGTTTGTCAAATTCATTGGAAAATGTTGTGTAGCGGTCACCGGCTCTGGCCTCCTTGGGTCTAGTTGGCGACCTTCGGATAGATCACATCTAATCTGGCGATGTTTAATGCTACCCTATGAGAGCTCACATAGGTTGGTTCGATTAGTTCTCAGTATATAAGATGGATGACTTTATATCCTAACAAAACAAACCCAGACTCCGTAAAACAAGGTTTTATTGAATTACCTTCCTAACAATAGAGAAAGCTAGGCTTCCATTTACAGTTGTTACAACAGTACCCTGACACCGGGATGTCAGGTAAAGCCGGGGAATAAGTCCGCAAGTCGGGGCAAGCTACCTTATTTAACCACCGAGAGGGTTCGGAAAGACATACGACCACTTTAGTGAGGCTTCAAGGGGTCTGCTCTCTACAGAGAAACATACAGAGTAACCTGTCAACCTGCTGCGGACCTGGCCTTATATACAGACTAAAGTGACATAATGCGGGGGGCACCAGTGGCACTTGCATGCATGGCCTCACCCGAATCACCACACAGCAGGGATCAGCACTTGTGTCCTCTGGTGAAGAGTATACGTACCACCACTCAACTGACCCTACAGTTGTAATGTGACGTATTTTTACTTTCAGGTGATGGAGACTTTCTGTGTGAACGTGTGGGTGGGAATCATTCAGTTCTGTACCGTTACCTTCATACTCGTTGTAATGTGGCATATTGTTTTTCCAGGTGATGGAGACTTTCTGTGTAAACGTGTGGGTGTGGATCATTCAAGTCTGTACCGTTACCTTCATACTCGTTGTGATGTGGCGTATTGTTACTTTAAGGTGATGGAGACTTTCTGTGTAAACGTGTGGGTGGGAATCATTCAGCTCTGTACAGTTACCTTCATACTCGTTGTAATGTGGCGTATTGTTTTTACGGGTGATAGAGACTTTCTGTGTGAACGTGTAGGTGTGGATCATTCAACTCTGTACCGTTACCTTCATACTCGTTGTAATGTGGCGTATTGTTTTTACGGGTGATAGAGACTTTCTGTGTGAACGTGTGGGTGTGGATCATTCAACTCTGTACCGTTACCTTTATACTCATTGTAATGTGGCGTATTATTTTTACGGGTGATAGAGACTTTCTGTGTAAACGTGTGGGTGGGAATCATTTAACTCTGTACCGTTACCTTCATGCTCGTTGTAATGTGGCGTATTGTTACTTTCAGGTGATGGAGACTTTCTGTGTGAACGTGTGGGTGTGGATCATTCAACTCTGTACCGTTACCTTCATACTCGTTGTAATGTGGCGTATTGTTTTTACAGGTGATAGAGACTTTCTGTGTAAACGTGTGGGTGGGAATCATTCAGTTCTGTACCGTTACCTTCATACTCGTTGTAATGTAGCGTATTGTTACTTTAAGGTGATGGAGACTTTCTGTGTGAACGTGTGGGTGGGAATCATTCAACTCTGTACCGTTACCTTCATACTCGTTGTAATGTGGCGTATTGTTACTTTAAGGTGATGGAAACTTTCTGTGTGAACGTGTGGGTGTGGATCATTCAACTCTGTACCGTTACCTTCATGCTCGTCGTAATATGGCGTATTGTTTTTATAGGTGATGGAGACTTTCTGTGTAAACGTGTGGGTGGGAATCATTCAGTTCTGTACCGTTACCTTCATGCTCGTCTTAATGTGGCGTATTGTTACTTTCAGGTGATGGAGACTTTCTGCGTGAACGTGTGGGTGTGAATCATTCAGTTCTGTACCGTTACCTTCATGCTCGTCTTAATGTGGCGTATTGTTACTTTCAGGTGATGGAGACTTTCTGCGTGAACGTGTGGGTGGGGATCATTCAACTCTGTGCCATTACCTTCATGCTCGTTCTAATGTGGCGTATTGTTTTTACGGGTGATAGAGACTTTCTGTGTGAACGTGTGGGTGGGAATCATTCAGCTTTGTACCGTTACCTTCATACTCGTTGTAATGTGGCGTATTGTTTTTACGGGTGATGGAGACTTTCTGTGTAAACGTGTGGGTGGGGATCATTCAGCTCTGTACCGTTACCTTCATGCTCATCGTAATGTGGCGTATTGTTTTTACAGGTGATGGAGACTTTCTGTGTAAACGTGTGGGTGGGAATCATTCAGCTCTGTACCGTTACCTTCATGCTCGTCGGCTGGTTCTGGAGCTTCGTCTGGGGCATCTATATGATCATACTAGCAGGTAAAGACATCTATACCTAATGCCAAACATCTATTAAATATTACCCGCTGCAAGGGGTGAAGAATGAATAATGTTCTGGCACACTGTGATGTAACGAATGACCACCAACTTTCAGTTAACAAGATGTGACTCGATGAATAAAATGATGTTTTCTCGTCAATTTGACATGTATGATAAGAGAAAAACTTAGCGGGTTAATCTGTAGCAATGCAGGTCGGGTCCTTTGTCCAATTGTAAAGTTCCAGTGTATACATCCCTATTGTGACCATTTATATTGACTTCTATGTGGAGAGATTAGTCATCTAAATTGTCCATATTTATTAGTACCAAAAAGACTGCATTAAGATAGTTGACATTTTGTAGCAGCTCCTCCCTGTCTTGATGTTGACCAAATGGCAGCCATGAAGTGAATGGCAAATTTACCCTCATTTTCGCTCGCTCTAATTCCCAGTCTGGCCACATGGGGGCAAGGTGCGCTGACATGACACCTGAGTTGTTAATGACATGAGTGGCCCTCTTGGCATGTGTGACAGACTGGAACGAGACTGGTCAATCCTGATTGGTTGTTGCTTGAACAGCCAATCCCAGCACACTGCTTACAAGCTTACCCTGTAGCAAGATGCCACCTGCTGACTGTATATAAGCTGATGAACCTGTCTTTGAAATCAGTTAAGTTCTTTACTCATAGCAGTACCTGGTACATCTGTGTTTGAGTTCTTACTCCCTTCTTCTTTTAGCGGCTGTTCCATATAGCCGATTTCTCAGCAGAAGTATGATTTTGACAGTGTCTTATTTACAATTTGTGTACCATAAATGTAATGGAACGCCATTACCGGGTGAGATCAGCGCCGTCGGCCACCATTGGCGACCATCGGCCACTTTGGGGTGCCTTGTTCCATATGTCCGATGCAAACTGATACTAGTACACCCGTATTCCGCTAGGTTTCTTTTATCGGTGGTGGCTTCTGGTGTCCAAACTAGGAACCAAGAGCTGCGACCTTGACCCCTGGAATGTTTACTGAGAGAGTCCGTTTGGAAAATCTTTGAAGTGAATAGACGTTGTGAATAGTGATTATTTTGAGAAATAATGGAATTCTAACTGTAAACATGTCATATTACAGTCTGCAGGACCAGAACTGTCGATCTGGGATGGGATTGTGATCGGGGGACGTCAGAAATTTCTAACATTTTCAGGTACTATCGGCGAGTGTCAGAATTGAAACAGACGATACCAGATGTAGCAAGGGTGAAGTTTTTATGTATAGTTTCACCATGATTTAACAATGATCAACAGAAGATTGTTGCCGATTCTGCAAGACCCTGGCTGACAAACATAAAAGGGCTGTCGTCTAGATGGAACAGGGAGCTGTTTCAAAAGTCGAGTGAAGTCTCGCCAGCAGCACGTCGCATTTCAGAGCGAGAGGCCGCAACAGCGAGCGGCACTTTGAATCAAAGCGCCAGCAAAACCGCTGCCAATACCCAATAGCAAGCAGCGCCTCCACCTCGACAGCGACGCTTCAAGTCCCATTGTTAGCTCTCGCTTTGGCGGTGAGTACTCTCGTTTAGCATCCCCCCCCCCCCCCGACTTTTGAAACAGCTCCCAGGCCCTTATGCTCTACACCTAGCTGGTCTAGGCCTCTGGGCTGTATACAACGTTATAGGACAAAAGAGCTCGAAGGGCTAGCACTACGGGCTCACTAACTACGTTTTCTCTTACTATACACCAGGGAGCTGTTTCATTAGTTGAAAAAACTCTCATAGTTGCTCTCACTAACCAAATAGTGGCACCTCGCTAACAGCGAGCGGCACTTTGGACCAAAGCGGCAGCAACAGTGGTAGTACCCGTTTCAATAGTTAGGCTCTGTAACTCCGCTAAGAATTCATATAGAAGCGTCAAATAAAAACTGAAATGTGGGGAAAAATACGAGGAATAATTTGGAATTATTAAATCATTCGATATATAGTGATTTATTAAATGTCTTGTTTGTTATGGTGGCATAGCTAACGGCACTGGGATCTTAACAGCGACGCCAGTTCTGAAACGAGACCTTAGAACTCTTGCTTTTAATGCCGTTGATTACTCTTGCTTTGGAGGTGGCCATTCCTGTTTACTCCCCCCGGCTTTTGAAACAGCTCCCTGGAAGATTACCATACACTATGGCAAGGAACAGTGTCTTGCTGACTGAACTTTATTTTGGGTGGATCAGACTCCCTCTATGATTGTTATGATTCTTTTAAAAACATGAGATGGATGAGGTGATGAAGTCCCGTAAAATGTTCACTCAGAAATAGATCTCAAAGTGCTCTTCAAATTGATCAGAAATTAGGATTTATGAAATATTATTGTAAAACTGGATGAGTTTTAGTCTTGGCCACCGTATGCCATGACTGGAGTTTGGCATAGTGACTTTATGAGGCGAAGCCGAGTGAAGTCCGGAGCCAAAACTCCAGGAGTGGCATACAATGGCCAAGATTAAAACGAATCAGGTTTTGATTTTATCCTACCCCGTCTCCTAGATTTGGGAAAATTACGTGATAACAATCCTGTATGCCACTAGTGGCATATAACACTCTGTATGCCAGTCAGCGAGGCATACAGATACTCAATGTTTAGCCTATGAGATTTTATATTAGGGGTAGGATAAGTAGATATCTTTGCGGAGAGATACAGGCTGGGCGCGGGATATATGCTTGGAGAGTGGAATACACCCTGGTGAATGTTCACGAAGTGGCAAGATGACCTGAATTCCCTGGTAATTGAATATCACATTAACGGATTCTTCACTCATTTACGACACTATCTCCATCATGTACGATTTACTATCAAGAAACGTCACGAAATGTCATAAGATTGTTTGTATGGTGTGAGTTGTCTTTGCAGAATGATTTCATGAAGCAGAGCTGAGTGATATCTGTAGCGGAAGACAACAAACGTCATGTAAACAATCATATGAAATTGAGTGGCATTCCTACCCTGTCATGTGTTTTTAACTTCATATGTCACCCGTGGCATATAAACATTTTATAGTATACCCATGGCATACAGTCACACCATGTTAAGACTATGGAGATTTATGTGAGGGGTAGGATAATAACCGTGGCATACAGTCACACCATGTTAAGTGTATGGAGATTGATATGAGGAGTAGGATAATAACCGTGGCATACAGTCACACCGTGTTAAGTCTATGGAGATTTATATGAGGGGTAGGATAATAACCGTGGCATACAGTCACACCATGTTAAGACTATGGAGATTTATATGAGGGGTAGGATAATAACCGTGGCATACAGTCACACCATGGTAAGTCTATGGAGATTTATATGAGGGGTAGGATAATAACCGTGGCATAAAGTCACACCATGTGAAGTCTATGGAGATTTATATGAGGGGTAGGATAATTCTAGTTACAAGGGGTCAAGCAATCCTTACTGATGTAACTGTCCGTTTATGCGGGGTGTCCCCCTTCGCAGGGTGTTCTTTTTCACAAGGTTAAGATAAACTCTCGATCAGGGGAAAAATATCATTTTCAGGCAAATTGTTCCCTAACGCAGGATCACCCCTTACACGGGGTGTCCTATCAGCAGGACTGTATGCAGATAATTTTTTTTTTTTTTCATTCATGTAACATATATAGATACAACTGTCGTCCGAGGACGTTCTTCCCAGGTTGATCCAGGTAACGAAACAAGACAGGACAATCATTCAAACGGACACACATTCAAACAAAAACCAAAAAAAAAAAAAAAAAAATTGTGTTTCTTTTGACAATAGATTCCAATAATTAACTCCTATATAGAATGGACTATTTTTGTATTTTTCCCGTTTGGGTCTTTTCTGTAGTAGTGTAATTTTATCAGAGACTCTAGTTCTGTATGGGTGCTCATTCACTGTATGCGTGGCATACAGTCACATCATGGGTGTATTTGGGTAATACTAATGTAACTAGGAGCAAATAGTATGTTATCACTGAATGAGCGTGCAATTATAAATGAATAACAATTAAAAGATTTGGGTTATATCTAGTCTATGGATAGTTTTCTATAACCCACTTGCACAGTCAACTTGTCCTTTCTGCAACTGCATATCTTGGATCAAACCATATTAAGCAGCTGTAGGTTTTGAGGTATTTCGGTCTTGAGTGATTGGTCATGCTCAGCTGGGCACACCTCTAAGTCCCTGAGACACTGGCTCCCTGCTCTGTTCTCACTAGCACAGTGAATATCACACAGATAGTAAAGGGATAGTTTTCTGGAAGCATGTTGGAAGTTCAATGTGACCACTCTAACCTCTAGGCGATGTATATAGGGCGTGCAAGCATACTCTCATTCTCCCCCCAGATCTTTCGCGGCGCTAGCGCTGGCTTAGTGTCTGCCCCAACCCAGAGCCTGTTCCCTGGGTATCCACTAAGGACAGGGGAGACCAGCGAAGATCTCAGATTCAAAACAAGGCAACTGTCAGAAGTTATACAAGTCAAACCACTCACATATCATGAGTCATAGACTGTTTCCTTTTCAGACTTAAACCATTTTATAAGGTGAATCCACAGTTAATTAGACTGCCCCCTCAAGTGAGCACATATGTTATGTTTACAAACAAAACCCTGCAACACATGAGGTGCTTTCCATTGTAGAAAGTAATCCCAGAGTCTCTGTCTGGTCTGGAATGATAACAGAAACGAGAGTATTTTATTTACCATAGAAATATGTTCTTCTCTATTTACAAGTAGAACAAAAAATACCCCAAAAATACCCCAGAATTTGGGATCTTTCAAAAACTGGCGTATGGGCCAGATTTGGGCCCAAACAGGTAGTTTGGGGCAGAGATACAAGTGACCACAGGAAGTAGAGTGCAGGATCTCTGCTGGGAGAGTGGCATGCTCTACCAAACTGAATTACAGTGTGAGTACTGCAGTAAAACTGGTGCGTGGTGTTGATGTGTGTGTGGTATTGATTTGTGTGTGGTGATTGAGAACCCTGGTCGAGTCTGATGGTGGAGTGGGGCACCGTGTTCCACATGCACACACTGCAGCCATGTGGAGTGGGAGAGAGATGGCGGATCGATCTGGTGCCAAACCCTGCCCTCACCCACCTCTCAATCTACAGTACAGCTATGGCGAATCCATTATGTCGCATTGGAGGGAATGTGTATCGTATGGGAACGTGTAGGTGTGGGAGGGTGTGAGGGAGGGAATGTGTGTGGATGTGGGGAGGTGTGGGTGTTTTAAGGGGTGGCTGTGGGGAGGTGTGGGTGTGGGGAGGTGTGGGTGTGGGGAGGTATGGGTGTGGGAAGGGGTGGGTGTGGGAAGGGGTGGGTGTGGGAAGGTGTGGGTGTGGGAAGGGGTGGGTGTGGGAAGGTGTGGGTGTGGGGAGGTATGGGTGTGGGGAGGTGTGACTGTGGGAAGGTGTGGGTGTGGGAAGGTGTGGGTGTGGGAAGGTGTGGGTGTGGGAAGGTGTGACTGTGGGAAGGGGTGGGTGTGGGTAGGTGTGGGTGTGGGGAGGTGTGGGTGTGGGGAGGTGTGGGTGTGGGGAGGTGTGAGTGTAGGAAGGTGACTGTGGGAAGGTGTGGGTGTGGGAAGGTGTGACTGTGGGAAGGGGTGGGTGTGGGGAGGTGTGGGTGTGGGAGGTGTGGGTGTGGGGAGGTGTGACTGTGGGAAGGTGTGGGTGTGGGAAGGGGTGGGTGTTGGGAGGTATGGGTGTGGGGAGGTGTGGGTGTGGGAAGGTGTGGGTGTGGGAAGGTGTGGGTGTGGGGTGGTGTGGGTGTGGGAAGGTGTGACTGTGGGAAGGTGTGGGTGTGGGAAGGGGTGGGTGTTGGGAGGTGTGGGTGTGGGAAGGTGTGGGTGTGGGAAGGTGTGACTGTGGGAAGGTGTGGATGTGGGGAGGGGTGGGTGTGGGGAGGTGTGGGTGTGGGAAGGTGTGGGTGTGGGAAGGTGTGACTGTGGGAAGGTGTGGGTGTGGGAAGGGGTGGGTGTTGGGAGGTATGGGTGTGGGGAGGTGTGGGTGTGGGAAGGTGTGGGTGTGGGAAGGTGTGGGTGTGGGGTGGTGTGGGTGTGGGAAGGTGTGGGTGTAGGAAGGTGTGGGTGTGGGGAGGTATGGGTGTGGGGAGGTGTGACTGTGGGAAGGTGTGGGTGTAGGAAGGTGTGGGTGTGGGGAGGTGTGGGTGTGGGGAGGTGTGACTGTGGGAAGGTGTGGGTGTAGGAAGGTGTGGGTGTGGGGAGATGTGAGTGTAGGAAGGTGTGGGTGTGGGAAGGTGTGACTGTGGGAAGGTGTGGGTGTGGGGAGGTATGGGTGTGGGAAGGTGTGGGTGTAGGAAGGTGTGGGTGTGGGAAGGTGTGACTGTGGGAAGGTGTGGGTGTTGGAAGGTGTGGGTGTGGGGAGGTGTGAGTGTAGGAAGGTATGGGTGTGGGGAGGTGTGACTGTGGGAAGGTGTGGGTGTAGGAAGGTGTGGGTGTGGGGAGGTGTGAGTGTAGGAAGGTGTGGGTGTGGGAAGGTGTGACTGTGGGAAGGTGTGGGTGTTGGAAGGTGTGGGTGTGGGGAGGTGTGGGTGTGCGGAGGTGTGGGTGTGGGGAGGTGTGGGTGTGGGAAGGTGTGGGTGTAGGAAGGTGTGGGTGTGGGGAGGTATGGGTTTGGGGAGGTGTGACTGTGGGAAGGTGTGGGTGTGGGAAGGTGTGGGTGTGGGGAGGTGTAAGTGTAGGAAGGTGTGGGTATGGGAAGGTGTGGGTGTGGGAAGGTGTAGGTGTGGGAAGGTGTGGGTGTGGGGAGGTGTGGGTGTGGGGAGGTGTGGGTATGGGAAGGTGTGGGTGTTGGGAGGTGTGAGTGTAGGAAGGTGTGAGTGTGGGGAGGTGTGGGTGTGGGGAGGTGTGGGTGTGGGAAGGTGTGGGTGTGGGAAGGTGTGGGTGTGGGGAGGTGTGACTATGGGAAGGTGTGGGGAGGTGTGAAGGTGTCAGGAACATCACACATCCACTCTGCACATTTACCTCACAGATACAGCTCCTTAATGGCTGAACCTTGTCGGTATTGTTTGACCAAGTTGCCATGGTAACTGCAGATGTTCCCAGGGAGGTAGTTCGGTTGACGGCCGTCTTATGCGCTGTGATATGCCGCCAGTTTTCCGCCCAATGGGTTCAAATTTTTGCAGATACCAGAACTAAAATTCCTGCACCACTGACAACTATTTTGCAGCTACTATAGGTCTTTGTCTTTGATGATATTCTAGCTGATAGCAGTGGGAATAATTATTGAAATGAATTAGTTGTTGTTTTCATCTACACCCCAGATAAATCACTGAAACTTCAAATAAAGAGGAAATCCCATATACAGTAAAACCCCGTTTCCGGGACACCCCTCTTGGGAGCAGTTTGCTTGGAACAGAAATTTTTATCTAGTTTATTTTAACCCCGCTTAAGAAGTCACCCCGCTTAAAGGGGCACTTTGTTCAGTACAGAAGGTGTCCCCTTAAGCAGGCTTTTACGGTACTGTAAAACCTAGAGGACTAAAGACTCAAAGTGAAGAAGATAAACTTCGAAGATAAATGCAGCTACTGAGTCCTGAATACAAGTTTGATGACGACTGACGATCCCTGTGTATTGACTCGCCAGCTCAGTGGGTAATCTCCGTCAACATTGTTATTGATTCGTAAAGCCATTTTCCACTGGCCGACAATTCGCCACCTATCTGCAGTCGGGAACCACTGACGCCAGATCGGTGAATGGAAACAGACATGTAGAGAAGTGTTCATGGTTAATTATTCATAGATTATGCAATAAGGCCACCACCGACTGACTTGGTCAATGACCGCCAGAACCAAAGGGGTTTGAAATCTTCGCCGATGGTCATTGTGTTTGGAGGACAGTTCTGTCGGTATGGACCTTCAAATGAGGCAGAAACAAGGTGCAGCACCGATTTTAGATACTAAAGTGCAGTTGTTGACCACGATTAACCGATTTTTAGAAGAACTCAATTAATCGTTGCCGATTTTGTTGGCCAGTGGAAAATGGCATATACACAGAGATGAAAGGAAAGTTTATCGGTGCAGCACATAGGCATCTGAAATCATGGATAAATGAAGTATTGTTTAAAAAAACAGTGGCCTACTTGCTGGTATAGATATTATTTACGTGTTGTGTTAAACTTTCTATCGTTCATCAAAAATTTGTAGGTAAGAAACCTAAATCTAAGGCCTGGAAATTTCTTTCATGTATTCTTTATGAAATTATCATCATTTCCGTTGACTTCCTTCTCGAAATTCTCTTTTTTCTTACCAGTGCTGCAATTGTTTGAACTAGATCCTGTAATTTTGCCCGTATTAGAGGTTCAGGGAGCTGTTACAAAAGTCGGGAGGGTGCTAAACGAGAGTACTCATCGCCAATGCAAGAGGCCAACAATGGAACTTGAGGCGTCGCTGTCGAGGTGGAGGTGCCGCTCTCTATGGGATATTGGTAGTAGTTTTGCTGCCGCTTTGATCTGAGGTGCTGCTCGCTGTTGCCGGTCTCTCACTTTCAAAATGTGATGGCCGCTGGCGAGACCTCACTTGACTTTTGAAACAGCTCCCAGGACTGTAGCTTCTGTAGCAGGTATGAAAATGATCATGATTAAATTGATATAATTAAGTAGCAGTTTAGAAAGAGAGGTGAAGACAGGGTGCTAACATGACTAGCGAATAAGTGACCGATTCGAACATGGATTTCAGCGATCTTCGCGCGGAAGTTCGCCTTGATTTTACAGAACTTGACAGTGGTTGGTTGATGGTGGTCAGATGACCTAAACCCAGTGTTTTCTTTGGCTGACAGTGCAGACAAAGACACTTGAACTTCTGTGCTCAGCCAATCCTTGCAGTTGTTATTCAGACTATGTCAACAGTGTTGGTGGCGCCCTCAGTTTATCACTCTCCCCCCAGATCTATCGCAGTGCTAGTGTTAGCTAATCTCTGCCCCAACCCAAAGCCTGTTCCCTGGGTATCCACTAAGGACAGGGGAGACCAGCGAATATTTCAGATTCAAAACAAGGCAACTGTCAAAAGCTATACAAGTCAAACCACCCACATATCATGAGTATGGAAATATGGGAATTCCTAAAGGAGCTTCACAGACAATCCGGTTGTTTCTTTTTCATATTTAAAACATTTTATAATGGCAATCCACAGTTGATTAGACTGCCCCTTCAGAGGAGCACATGGCTTTGTTGACAAAACAAAGCCCTGCAACACATGAGGTGCTTTCTACTGTAGAAAGTAACACTAAAGACTATGTCTCATTTGAAATAAATAATAACAGAAATGAGAGTATTCTATTTACCATATAAATATATTCATCTCTATTTACAAGTAGAACACAAAATACTCTCAAAAGCCCTCAGAATTTAGGATATTTCAAAAACTGGCGTAGGGGCCAGATTTTGGCCCAAACAGGCAAGTTGGGGCAGAGATACAAGTGACCGCAGGAAGTAGAGCGCAGAATCTCTGCTGGGAGAGTGTCAGTTTATGGTTGAGAGGTGGCGTCCTCTGTTGTGTGTCGGGGGAACTATTGTTCCCTGCAGCTCCTGCCCTCTGTGGGGGGTTTGTGGAGATGTTCTGTTGTATTAGAATATATGGGTAGCATCTGATTTGATGTTCATCGTACTTACTCATTAGTTTCGATAAAATGTGTTGAGGCCCATCTCACAAGATGAAATTTGCACACAGTTCAGAAAGAGACCCTGGGAATTTACTATATACCCATGCCGTATATATTGTAAATATGCACCGTTTTGCAATATAACATAAAAAATATACTTTTATTAAAATATTGGTTGTTAAGCTGAATGAAATTAATGGTTTATTTTTAATTTCGGGTATTTAGTAAATATATAACGTCCAACCATGCTTGTACAAGTCACAGAACTCCATGATAATTTACGGTTTGAAAAGAACTCGGCGTACACGTCTCATTCTGTACAAACTGTAAATTGCCATCTTGTTCTGTGTTTTCTACAGCATGGTCATGACGTTCTATATAATTACTATATGATGTTATATCGATACCAGACAAATATTGAACTTGTGATATAAATATTGTATGTTTTGTGCAAATAAGATTTTCGATGTTTAGATGATGTCATACTTGGAACGATGGTTGTTTCGAGTGACTTGGGTATCTGTTATATTCAAACAACTACAAGCAGAGTTGTATATCCATGGTCATCAATGAGGAGAATATAAACCTAAAGAAAATGTAAAGTGCATTGATTTGCATTATGCATGTGCATGCTCCTATGCAATTACATGAAGACTATGCATAATTAGGCTGTAATTAGGCTGCATGTAGGCTGTTTCGTTATATTTTAGGATGCTGCAGTATGGGGATTTATTACGATCTTTTGCATAACTTTTATTGATTTAAAACACCTTTTATTTCGTTTAATGGATTATACTTAATCATATCAGTCCATAAGATTATGGAAAAATTGCGAACCGAAAATCATATTTGTACAAATGTGATTTTATTCTGTGTCAATAATTAGATGGTTTTAAGAGCATATCTTATTTTTGCATTCTGACAGTGTATATTTGTCTGATGCATTTTTTTAAATTATATGTTATTCGAATCCATAATTTGTATTTATAGCTCAAATCAAACGCAAAATCTTCTATCAGTAAGATCAGAAATAACTATTTTGATATATTTTTGTTACTACATGTATATCAAATATTTTGTATGATTATTTCTATACAAATTATGAATATTTAGATGAATCTAAACACATTACTTTGACAAAATTTTATATCCTTTACTTGATGGACTCTTTCTGCTTCCCACAGACTTGTATAAAACAATATAGAATTGACATAGTAAAGGTTTGATTCCATTCAATTATGTCCCGATCCTGCTCGGGCCATGTTCGATCCCTATTCAGATCAGGGCTAAGGCAACACCCCGATTAGAGCCTGAGTGGTGATCAGCATAAAATTTGGCCAAATGAATCAAACCTAATCAATATTCTATTGCATGTATATTGATTTTCATGGGATGCATTTCTGTATTTGCTTTACTTTACAGTGGATTATCGTAGAATGGAAACGAAACCGGCCTTGCCCAAGGCTGAAACTAAAGGCTACGTAGCCTTTTAACGGAAGGGTGACCCTACATATTATATTCATGTGCCTGTGTTTGTGTGTGTGTGTGCAGTGTTTGTGTTGAAGCAGGTCAAGGCTAAGAAGTATGCTCAGTGAAAAACATCCAAATCTAGTTTTTTTTAATTATGTCAGAAATAGCGAGTGACTCCAAAAACCGCTCTAAAATCTGATGCAGAAATAAAACAAGAAATGCTCTTTTGGAAAAATTATTCTTATCTGCAATCAAAATTTATGATGAAAAGAAAAATCATACACCTTATTAATAAATTAGAGAAAAATATGAAAATCATTCTACCTATTTAGTCTAGAAAAGGCAATGTCAATAAAAATAAGTGCCTTCCATTTTTACAATGATAATGGTGTGACACAGTACCCTTCCATGTGACCTTGGCCAGGCTTGTGTGTGACCTCTGTGAATTTGTCCTGTCCTGCTTTGACCTTGACTTCAGGTTGGACCTGAGAACAGCACATTTATATATCCCACACACGGGTATTCTTAGAAGTGTCAACCTTTGTGTGATTTTTGTGATTTTTCTGATAAAATGGTTACATCTATTTTAGAACACACACATTTTCCATGCATTCTACGAGAACACACTTTGGTACACAGACTTTTACATTGTTGAGATTGTCTTCCACTGACCCTGTTTTAACATTAAGGTACATGTGAGATGTGTTTCATTAAAATGTCATGACTACAGTCATTATACACCTGTGCACATCATAGTTACACTTACTGACCTCTGTTCGCCATGTCGTATAAATCATTTATCTCACCCCTGGTACATGTTTAGCCATAGAAATAATATCAGAAAAAAATACTCAACGATCACCCTGGTAAAGTGACAATGCCACAGCCGTGGCGTAGTGAATTTGCTAAGTATATTCTGATTATTCTGAAGTTGTGATGATATTTAATGTCAAAGAAAGGGGTAAGATAAATCCAGAACTGCACTTGAATCGTAAAATAGACAATACTCCGTAATTGTCACTCGGCTTTGCCTCGATGACGATTGCGGCCCAGCCAAACTCGTGGAGTATTGTCTATTTATACGATTCTCGATGCAGTTCTATATAAATACATCACACTATACCATACACTCTCATACAACCCAGGATCACATGCCCGCAATACTCATTAAATGCCTTTTCATAGTCAGAATTCTTAACATTTGAAGGTGTATAACAAAAAGAAAACTGACCTAGTGTTTAACCTGATAATTATTAATCAAAATACGCCCCTCCCGCCTAACAGCATCGGGGCAGGTATTTGACAGTCTGGGAGTTCCTAGCTATTATCAGATTAAACCCTCAGTCAGTTTTCCTATAATACTCACCCTACAATCCTCCACACGTCAAAAGCGTGAATTAATATCACCATCATGAGAGAACATAGCACTGTTTTCTCCTCAAACTGATTCTCACCATCATGACAGGACACAGCACTGTTTTCTCCTTAAACTGATTCTCACCATCATGACAGGACACAGCACTGTTTTCTCCTCAAACTGATTCTCACCATCATGACAGGACATAGCACTGTTTTCTCCTTAAACTGATTCTCACCATCATGACAGGACACAGCACTGTTTTCTCCTCAGACTGATTCTCACCATCATGACAGGACACAGCACTGTTTTCTCCTCACACTGATTCACACCATCATGACAGGACACAGCACTGTTTTCTCCTCACACTGATTCTCACCATCATGACAGGACACAGCACTGTTTTCTCCTCAGACTGATTCTCACCATCATGACAGAACATAACACTGTTTTCTCCTCAGACTAATTCTCACCATCATGACAGGACATAGCACTGTTTTCTCCTCAAACTGATTCTCACCATCATGACAGGACATGGCACTGTTTTCTCCTCACACTGATTCTCACCATCATGACAGGACACAGCACTGTTTTCTCCTCAGACTGATTCTCACCATCATGACAGAACATAACACTGTTTTCTCCTCAGACTAATTTTCACCATCATGACAGGACATAGCACTGTTTTCTCCTTAAACTGATTCTCACCATCATGAGAGAACATAGCACTGTTTTCTCCTTAAACTGATTCTCACCATCATGAGAGAACATAGCACTATGTTCTCCTCATACTGATTCTCACCATCATGACAGGACACAGCACTGTTTTCTCGTCAGACTAATTCTCATCTCACCATAATCACCTGTGTCCATTTTACTCCTCGAGTGAACCTCTGCAACATCTCCCAATCCAGGTGGTGCACACAAAGTTATTACTTCTATTTTTAATGTTGTTGTGTGGTTTTACATTTTAAATGAAAGTGGTTTCACAGGAATAGCCATAAAAACCTCTATCTAAATATTTTTTTAAATCGTATTTTATTCATATTCATATTCAACTTAATAGAGGACATAAAATCATTTATCTCTATTCAAATTAACCCATCAGTATTTTTTTTTATTGCCTCCTTATAGAAATTTTACACAATGACCATAAAAATAACCATCTAAATCTTTTTTTAAATCATATATTTTAAATTTTCTTCAAATTAACAAAATACATTGAAAAATCATTCACTCACTATTCAATTTAATCCATCAGTAATTTCTTTATTGCCACCTTAAAGAAGCAAATTAGAGAGCACTTTTAGAGAATAGAGTCATACAACCAGAATACAAATATGTCTTACAGTATAACCTGAAATGAGGCATTTACAAACTTGTATTTCATCTTCAGAGGATACACAGATGTCTGCCACCTTACAGGGACCTATGAAATTATTCTATAAAAACTATAAATTCTATGATGAATAATGGATGATAAATGCAATATAAACATGTATTTTTGTGCAGTCCCTCCTCACAGTTGACTATGCAATATCCTCGTTCATGATCTGGTATTACTACCTGTCAATTATGCAGGAGATACGCTCACAAGTATCAGAAACATGTTGATATTGTATATGTATTCTGATTGAGCGAAACTGAATGTTATACATAATGGGAAATGGTTTACTGAGTCCCAATACATTCTCAATGGAGACTTTGTATACTTTGGATACTAAAGATACCTAATACCAATTATATAAAACATATAGTGAATAATGATTAATAACAAGAAAGATAATGGATATGTCATAGGAAAATTGAAAAACTCGACAAGTCTGAACTTCTTTGAATACTACTGAAAATGTTATTAGATCGGAAGAAACAATGGGTGGCACCTCAATATGAATTATCATAGGATAAAAGTAGATAGTCAGATTACAAACTAGTAGTTAAGCCCCAAAATGCAACCACCCCCCCCCCCCCCCACCCCCAAAATAAATGAATAAATAAGAAAAATTACAATTTTTTTTCTAATTAATTTGAAAAAATAAGGGAGCAAAGAACAGACCACAGATAAATATCAATATTGACTTATATGTTATGGACCATCAAGTTTGTAAGAAATGTTTAATACTCAGGTGAAATCAAATAAATAAATGCTACCAAAACTAAATAAAATACTTTCAGTTCAGTGCTATACTGAATCTGTATACCACAGTTATGGTATCTGACAGGTTTTATATAATGGGTCGTGGTTTACTGAGTCCCCATACATTCTTAATGGGGACTTTGTATACTGTGGATAATACCAGTGATTATATACTGAATATGATCATAAATAATAATTAATGATGTCGTTCTCTGATTTAGCCGAGCTGAAGAAGGAGGAGAAGCAGAAGAAGGAGAAGCAGCTTCAGGCCATGGCGCTCACTGCCTTCAACGCCGATGTGCGGCCCTGGAGCCTCGGCAACTAGCCACCAGCTGGCACCACCCGCGCAACGCTGCCTCGGCAACTAGCCACCAGCTGGTGTGATGCGAAATCTGCAAAATTCCGTATTTATCTCCCACTAGCGACTTTGTCGCGTCGTACTTGAAATAGGGTGAGGGCTTAGTGGCGCCGCCTACTATTAATACTGGAAACTACCAAAATAGTTCCCAAGCATCATTTCACGTGACACCGATTTTACCGACTACCAGCGCAATTTGGCCCTTCAGTCTCCCACCCTAGATTGGGTTCACTCTGTCCCTATGTGCGGGAGATTCTCCAATTGGATTCGACGGAATTCTACCGTTTTAAATATAGTAGGTAACCAGCGCAATAATCTCACAGATTGATCTCAGGCCAATGAGATTGGAAAGCTATAGTTCTAAATTATGTTTTCAGTATGGCAAAAAACAAATCCTAAGGATGGAAGTAGATCTATGTGGAGAAAAACAAAAAAGAGTAGCAGGTTTCAGTTGAGTACTGCACGAGAATCTCACTCTCGTGGCCCTTCAGTCTCCAAGCCTAAGTTTGGTTCACTTTGTCTCTTTGTGCGGGAGCATCTCCAAGCGGATGTTATCGGAAATTACACGTTTTATATGTGGTAGGTAACTAGTATCTCGTGCGCATGTGCGAACATGCACAGTGTCAAGGTCCACGATTGGAGAGTGAGAAATTCATCGGCACTCGATTCCCTAGGTTGTCAGGATTTAGCGTAATCTCTGTCAGGAGTTTTAGTGCAATTTGCCAAAATTAAAAACACCATAATGAACATAATAATGTAATTTTACGACATTTAAGAGCCTATTATAGGAAAAACATATTTCCAACTAATTTCTATGGTGTAAAACTAGTACATCCAATAGTCCGTGATATCTGACCAGAAGAGCGTGTCCAGATGCATACGCGTATTGAGTGGGCAATAATAACGGAATTTTGCAGGGTAACCAAATCTCACATCACACCAGCGCCACCCGCACCACGCAGCCTCCTAGACTGGTTCCCTGCCCAAATGAAACATGGGACAGGTAACGCCTTCCTCCATAATACTAGAGAACGACCTTGAACTGACAGTCACGCCAGCTCTCTTGGCTCTACAGTCTAGGTCTGCCAAGATCTCTGCTAGGAGAGTGCCAAGATGGCGCAATCCCATAATGCACCAGAAAAATGGAGGTGTTACCCAAAGTGCACCAAAAACATGGCTGGCGTTACCTGGCCTATAATGTGAGTGAGCACATAAGCCAGGCTTCCAGGCTTGCAGCCTCCGGGCGGAGACAGTCACCGAGATCGCCAACCCGAGCTTTGCTTCGTGAGTGCTCGGAACTCCGGATATATGATGTGTACAGTCTCAAGTTACGTGTAAAGCTTTACGTCAGGAGTTTTGGTGTTTGTTATGTCTACAAGATGTTCAACATTTTTTCTAATCTGAGATTGTTTTCATGCACCGGGTTCTACATATTATCTCACTCCGGTTCTTTTCTGAATATGCTTAATGTTAGGAACTTATACTTCACAGCTGTGAACGTAGTGTACCAAATATTCAATGGCTAATTGGGTGAGTTAATTGGGTTTTATTAATCAGTAATGTTGTACGGGGTGAGATAAAATCAGAAACCCACTGGATGAAAATAACTTGGTCGGTACTCCACAGAATGAATCACTCAGCTTCGCTACGTAAATTACTCTGTCATCAAACTCGGTGGAGTATAGGGAGCCAAAGTGAACCCGCTGAAACCACAGATACCCATTTACAAAACACCATTTCCGGATATAGGTGCTCAGTACTTTGACTATGTAGATTCGAGATTAAATATGTCATTCTCCAATCTTTTAGATCTATATTTTTTATACAACTGTCATCGTAGCTTTGAGACAGAGTTATTCAGAGACGATAGTAGTAAACTACACTTCAAAAGTAACAAATAAGACCAAAAACAAAAGTCTAGCCTCAAACCCCCATAGGTTTAGCACTAAGCCTCGTTCTTACGGGCCACCGGAAATGGTGTTTTGTAAACGGGTATCTGTGGTTTCAGCAGGTTCACTTTGGCTCCCTATGGCCTGAGTTATTCTCATCTCGGGAGTTTCCTTCTAAATATTACCTCATGATTGATAATCAATTATGTTGGGACTTAAATGCCCACGGTTGTGTAAAAATATGAATTTTTGTTTCAACAACAGTAAATATGTTGTGGTTATCTGTATACTTCATGACAACTCTCTGTTACTTGTATTTAATACACTATTGCTTTTGTATTTCAAAATGTTTAATCTATGATTTTATTTGTATAGATATGCCAAAGCCACATCGATATTGTAAATATCATAAGTGTATATTGTATCGTATTGTAAGCTATTGTAAATTGTTGTGATGTGATTGTACCCCATTTAAAGTTATGTGATAACATTTATCATTCCCCTCATGTTAAAAACTGGAAGGGATTTTAATATATTTCTACGAGTGGAATGTATAGATTCAGAACTGTTATATCATGTGCATTTAATACGACAAACCATGTAAGTTATATGTTTAAAACTGTGATTGTGATGTTCAAAACTACGTACATATATTCTGAAGTTCTTGACAAACTCACTGACTGTGATGAAACATGAAACAAACCGTCCATCGATCTAAAATGAAATGTCCATCGATCTGAAAATGAAATGTCCATCTATCTGGAAATGAAATGTCCATCTATCTGGAAATGAAATGTCCATCTATCTGGAAATGAAATGTCCATCTATCTGGAAATGAAATGTCCATCGATCTGAAAATGAAATGTCCATCGATCTGAAAATGAAATGTCCATCGATCTGAAAATGAAATGTCCATCAATCTGAAAATGAAATGTCCATCGATCTAAAAATGAAATGTCTATCAATCTGAAAATGAAATGTCCATCGATCTAAAAATGAAATGTCCATCTATCTGAAAATGAATCGTCCATCTACCTGAAAATGAAACGTCCTTCTATCTAAAAATGAAACGTCCTTCAATCTAAAAATGATTCTAAAATTGTTAAGGGAAAGGAAATTACACTTCAATTTGGTGTGGTTAATGAAACATGATATCAGCTTGGTGAAAGACCCCCTTAAAGACAAATGCTGGTAGTTGGGCAATATTCTAAATTCTATTGAGTTTCTCAAACAAATCAGGATAAAATATGTTTTATATATCAGCAATTAGAAAATGAAAAGAAATTGGGATGTCACCATGATATCTTCTATGGGAGGGCCATTTGCGCAAGATAAGTGCGTAACTATTGGTGTCTACGGGAAAATGCAATATTTTGACTTTGTTGCTAAATGACACTGATGGTCTATTGCTATCTTCAAATAATTTTGGATCATGATAGTTGGGAACATATACAAATGAGAAATGCTAAGAAAAATACTATGTCACCATGCTAATTTCTACGAGAAGGCCATCTGAAGAAGGTAAGTGCTTATCTATTGGTGTCTACGGAAAACTGCTACATTTTCATGATACCAGATGGAAGCACCAGTGTTGATTGAGTAAAACCAGGGGGCGCCTCGATCCCGCATTTGTCTCTAAAGGAAATTACACTTGAATTTGGTGTTGTTAATGAAACATGATGTCAGCTTGGTGGACGACCCACTTAAAGGAAATTACACTTGAATTTGGTAGTGTTGATAAACATGTAAACAGAGAAATAGTCTTAGATACACACAGAAAACACTCAGAGCCTAAGTTAATCATATAATTTTACCTTATTCTAAAAATATATGTAGCAAATTATCCTTCCAGTTTTGACAAGCTTGTACCCAAAGACGCTATATTTATCTCTGGTCATATGCTAAAAGGTGTTACTCCTCTAAAATGTATCTGTGTTGTTCTTAGGAAGAATCGGCATGATGTATTCCTGAAGAATCACATGGCATTAAATCACTTTACAGATGAATGTATTTTTCTATAGATATTGTATGCCTTTGCAGAGCACTAGAATCCCTGGAAGGCCCACTCGCCGTGCAGCCCTGTTAACTAGTGGCGCGCATGCGCCGGTTCCTACAGGGGAGCAAAACATCCGGTTCACGCTTCTGGCATGTAGATTCCTAGACTGTAGTGTGGCCACCATTCACCAGACGGCGTGTTCACGGCTCAAGGTGAGCGTAAACCGGAAGCCCACCTCCCCTCTATCTTGAAAACGAGTTTGTCTCATAGGCACATAGTTGAACGTCCGTGAGTGGGCTTTCCAGGGTTCTAGTTCTTTGGTCTTTGAAACCATTCAAGAGGTAAACTCTCTCAGAGGGCATAACCTACAATTCAGTGGCACCACCTGGTGATCTTTAGATATTGATGATTATCCGTTCATTAAAGGCATATCGGTTAATTTGGCTTGAAAATTAAAACCCATGTCATTTTCCTGAAATTTGAATATGATGATCTTCAGGTGTTCTAGTTTACATATTTAACTTAATAATTGGGGTCACCGTGCTAGTTTTTGATTTAGGGCTCAATATTATGACAATCTTATGATAGAATATATATAGAATTTCGAAAGAGTTGTTTTTCACTTAGTGAAACCCTTGTCATTCTCTTCAAACTTTCACAGAATATTGTTACCTACTAGCGACTTTGTCGCGTCGTCGTATTTGATCGGTGAGTGATTTAGTGGCACCCCCTACTATTAATACCTGAAACTATCAATTAGTTCCGGACTATCATTTCATGTGACACAGATTTTACCGACTACCAGCGCAATTATTCTCGTGGCTGATCATGGGGCAAGACAATCGAAAAACTACAGTTCTAAATTATTATTTCAGTATGGTTGGAAACAAATCCTAAGTATCGAAGTACATCTGTGTAGAGAAACACAAAAAATAGTAGCAGCATACAGTTTAGAAATGCACGAGAATCTCATTCTCGTGGCCCTTCAATCTCCAGGCCCAGGTCGGGTTCACTATGTCTCTATGTACGGGAGCAACTTCAAGCGGATTCGACGGAATTCTACCGTTTTAAATATAGTAGGTAACCACATATAAAACGTGTAGATTTCTGTAATATACGCTTGGAGAGTCTCCCGCACATAGAGACATAGTGAACCGGACCTAGGAATGGAGACTGAAGACCCTCGAGAGTGAGAATCTCGTGGAGGGTTGAATTCTAACCTGCTCTTCTTTTTCCTAGATCGATAGACATACATGCTTTCTCTCTTATGATTCATTTTGATACATGCCGAAATCAAAGTTTAGTGATGTAGTTTTTTTTATCTACTAATCTCGAGAGAAAGGAATGAGACCACTCCGCTGGTAGCTGGCAAAATATCTGTGTCACGCGAAATAATAACCACGAGTTTACGATGGTTTCTCGTTCACCCGCTAGAGGGCACCACGGCAGTTAGGAATTGTTAGACGAGAGTAGTTACGTACAAATCGACGAAGTCGCTAGTAGATATATAATACTACACATTTAAGTTTAAAAAACCAGATGTCGCCGTCCTTTTTTTTTAAAGAATTGAAAAAATATTGTTTCAGTACATTTCCTATGTAAATCAAGCAAATCTAAATTAGCCTATAATTCCTATTAAAATTGGATAAACTAGAGAAAATATTAAATTTCCTCATTTGGAAATAGAATGAATAAGAGAGAACTAGTTTTGACTAATAATTGACAGTATTTGAAAATCACTAGGTGGCGCCACCGTGAATTCTCCAATATGCCTTTAGGTAGTTTGGCAACCAACCCCTGTCTGCACTGAGCTATGGTATAGGGGTTGGTGGGGTTAAATCCTACACGGTGGAGTCTGTGTTCGCCTCAAATCAAGTAATTTTGTTCTACATAAGCTCTAAAAAGCAGACATACTTAATATGAAATATTCATAACTAACATATTGATTAAGAAACCAAGATTTATATTCATTATGAATATTTTGGAAGTACACAGGAAAGGAAATTACAAAATTGTAAATAGTCTTCAAGTTTATGATATAATCATTTGTTAAATATTCAAATGTATAGAAGTATATATTTATTATAACTCTAACAGTTTCAAGTAAATGACATTGGGTTTTTAATGTATAAACCAGGTTTTTTAAAATGTCTAAATATTCCTTTATAATATTATCATAATAACTCAAAATCAAAAGTAAGCAAGGTGACCTCCAAATGTTAAAGTTGAATGTGAATTCTATAACATGAGTTCATAACTTTCTATTCATCTTTCAGGGAAATGATGTGTTTTAATCTGCATAATTCCATTTAGTTGAATCTAGTGCTGATCGGAACTCAAGTCCTCAAACTGGGTGGGGGCTTGCGGGGGTGGGGGGGGGGGGGGGGGTTGCTTTAGCCCTGATAGGAGCCAAACATGGCCTGAACAGGACCGGAACATAATTCGAGTAAATATTTAATCAAATCTTTCTAGGATTCGGGAAGTTACAGTCGTTAACACCAGGTGGCCTCACTGCGCAGGGTACACTCTGTCTAGAGCACCAACATATCGCCAACCGTCTTTCTAGAATCCCTCCATTTCATAGGCACATAAAATGTTAGGGCCCATTGAATAATCTAGGATCGTACGTCAAGACCCTTTTCTGTACGCCAAGGAGACCCAGGGACAATATGGGTCAACTTTATTCAACACTTATGGACGACCTTATGGACGGCTAAGACTGTCTTAGCGAATGAACTTAAATATTATTAAATGATAACCCTTGTGCAAGGTATAGAAAAGGGTCTTCATGTATGATGCTAGATTATTCAATTCAGCGGCAATTTACCTGAGCTCGGGCTAGTTTGGCAACCAACCCCTTCTATGATAAAGGGGATGGTCGGGTTAAATCACATACGTTATCTCACCCCGGTATTTTTCTCCATGGGCTTAACATTAGGAACTCGTACTCCACGGCCGTGAGGTTCGTGCACCCAATACTCAATGGTTAATTTGGTGATTCATTTCATCAATAAATAGTGTTAAACGGGGTGAGATAAAATCTGAAACCCACTCGATGAAAATAACTTGGTCTGTACTCCACCTCGTTTGACCACAGAGTAATTCACTCAGCTTCGCTTCGTGAATTACTCTGCGGTCAAACTCGGTGGAGTACGGACCAAGCTATTTCCATCTCGTGGGTTTCCTTCTAAGTATCCCAGTGTATGTTGTCACCTGATTAGTGGCGCCATCTCACGGGTTACACTGGAATGTCATCACCTCCTAGCGGATGACTGGAGAAACAGGATAAGCTCTGTGCTGTAGACCCTAACTCTTGTAAGCTATGAGTTTTCCTGCAAGACAGAACCAGAACCCCTGGAAAGCCCACTCACGGCCGTTCAGTGTTGTGCCTATGGGAAGAACTCGTGTCGAGCCTTGTTTTCTAGATACAGGGAAGGTGGACTTCCGGTTAAACATTCGACACATGGAAACAGTGGTGTGGGTATATCTCCGCCGAGACCCCTAGCAGATACCCCGGGTACCAGCGTACATTATTAACAGATCTAGTCGGACATGCTAGAAGCGTGAACCGGATGTTTCGCTCCCCTGTAGGACTCAGCTCATGCGTGCTACTAGTTCACAGGGATGCACAGTGAGTGGGCTTTCCACGGGTTCTGGTTTTTTGCGCAGAGGCCTGTAATAGCAGCGATGAGTTTCCGTAGGTTGCTCTAGCGGCGTAGTGTGGTCCCGCTACTGGGTCCAGGTGGCAGCCTAACTAACCCGACCAGAGTTGATTTTGTGTAGCTCTGGTTGCCAGTGTATAGTGGTACCTGACTAGTGGCGCCATCTCACGGGTCTCACTGGAACTAATCATCCCCACAGCGGATGGCTGGAGAAACAGGGTAAGCTCTGTGCCGTAGACTCTTCCCGCGAGACATTGAATAAATGATCCCATGTCACATTCTTAGAGTTATTCATCTCTGCTGCATTTCTAGATATTGTCTATAGTATGTGCTTGTAATAATACACAAGTTGTAAAATAAATAATGGCATAATTTCTGTTTGTTGGTCTGTGTATCAGTTACTTATATATCTTTGATGTTTTGGTGTTTTTTTCTGTGAAAACTCTCCACAGAAAACAAAAAAGTTAACCTAATTTGTTGAAAACCTGCTCAACTCCATAGTAACTTGCTCCCCAACATCGGTACCATGGCAGGCCTCCCAGTGCCCCGCTTCCTTGATTTAGGTTTTTTTTATAAGTTTTGAAAAGCAAAATATAGGTTTTTACAGGTTTTTCAAGGCCCAAAACATAGGCTTTTATAGGTTTTTGGGTTAACATAATCAGCATATTAAGAGTCAAAATGTAGTGAAATGCTTATTTTCAGTTCTTGATTTCTAAAAAATGTAACTAGTAATAAATTGTAGGATGTCTGGCTCATCAGGTTATACCCAGAAAGCATGTATACACGTTTTGAATTTCCAACGGGCAAGCCAGTCTCTGCAGAAGTCACACCAACTGTTGATTCTTCAGGGATAAAGGTCGGGACTGATGAAAAAGTCGGAAACAAATACACAAAACTGGGGCGTATTACCCCCCCCCCCCCCCCCCCCTCCCGTGCCGTCAAACAAAATTTCGGCACTTGACGGAACTCTGACGGCAGTGTCAACGGCCCTTGGCGCGTTTAACTGCCGCCAAAGCACTGACTGGAGGTTTATACGCCGTTGGTGAGAGCCTCCTGCCAGAATTTCTTGGAATTTAATTTAATTTTATGATTTTCATACTTTGTTAATGATCATATTTCAAGATGCAGAAATTTCTGATTTCCGTCAATTGTCGGCAAACTTGCATCCCTGATTCTTAAAACACTTTAATGATCTCTTAAATAAACCGATGATGTAGATTTCTTGTCATTTGACAATTTAACTTTGTGTCAAGTTAACTTCTAAGATTTCCTGTACACATCAATCTGCATGGCAGTGAAAATATAGGTTTTTATAGGTTATATAGGTTCCTTGAAAAAAATAAAGGCTCAAGAATCAAAATATAGGTTTTTATAGGTTTTAAAAGTTTCACTGGGAGGCCTGCCATGGCTTTGTTGATGCTGTGACATCACGTCACTAGGCGAATATTTGATGACGACAGCCGACTTCACTCAAAAACGGCACTCACACAGATTAGCATAGCCTTGTTCGGCTAATGTCTTTGATGTATACATTTATCTCCGGAATGAATGTCAAAATATCCGGAGCAAATCCCAAGCCTGAGATCATTTTGGGAAACACTCACAACTTAGAGTCATTTTGACAGCTAGTTACCAACAGGCCAGATACAGTTCACCTCACATTTACTGGGAAGTCAGTTAGGGTCAGGAAAGTAGGTGGAGTGTCTTTTAATGTGGAATTTACTGCCTTGGAGACACTTGAGAAAACATGGAAAATATATTGGTGTTGTCCATGGAGTGGGTCCGAAGGTCTGTCGAAAGGTTCAATCCAGTTTTCTTTGCTAAATGAGGCTCACTCTAAATTACGGGTTTGAAAATACCAAAAATCCTGAGAAGGGTTTCAGGGTGTCTCTATTATTGGTTATATTAAAGCAGGGATGAAAGTCGGGACTGTCAAACAAAATTTCGGCACTTGACGGAACTCTGACGGCAGTGTCAACGGCCCTTTGCGCGTTTAACTGCCGCCAAAGTACTGACTGGAGGTTTATACGCCGTTGGTGAAAGCCTGCTGCCAGAATTTCTTGGAATTTAGTTTCATTTTATGATTTTCATACTCTGTTAATGATCATATTTCAAGATGCAGAAATTTCTGATTTCCGTCAATTGTCGGCAAACTTGCATCCCTGTTAAAGGCATGTCCTACATTTCACAGTGGCGCCACCTGGTGATTTGTAAATAATGTCAATTGTTAGTTAAAACTGGTTTCATGGGATTCATTCTAATTCAACAAGAGCAAATTTGATATTTTGTCCAGTTTAACCATCTCAATAGGTAAAATAGGTAAATTTACATTCGTTTGTTTTACATAGGAAATGTACCTAAAAATATGGTTTTCTTCAATTCTTTCAAAAACAAGGACGGGGACCTATGGTTTTTAAAACCTAAATAAGTTGTACTATATATGGACTATATTTTGTGAAAGTTTGAAGAAAACGACATGGGTTTTACTATGTGAAAAAACACTTTTTAGAATTTCTATATATTCTAATATGGAATTATCATAATATTGCTCGTAAATCAAAAACTAGCACGGTAACCCCCGATTTTTAAGTTAGATATGTGAACAACACTTGGAGATCATCTTTAGTAAATTTTCAGGAAATTGATATGGGTTTTAATTTTCAAGCCAAATTGTCCGTACAATTCACAGTGGCGCCACCTGGTGGTTTTTAGATATTGTCAGTTATCAGTGAAACCTGGTTCCTTGTGATTTATTTTAATTCTAAGTGAGTAAATTATACGATTTGTCCAGTTTATCTAGTCATAATATGTAAAATATGCCAATTTACATTTACTCGAGTCACATAGGAAATGTTCTGACAAATATGCAAGTTTGTTGAAAATGACATAGATTTTACTATGTGAAAAACAACTTTTAAGAATTCCTGTTCTTTTTATGAAATTATCATAATATTGATCTCTAAATCAAAAATTAGCACAGTGACCCCCGATTTTTAAGTTAGGTATGTGTTCTATAACACTTGAAGATTGTCGTATTCAATTTCCAGGATATTGGCATGAATTTAAATTTTCAAGACAAATTGTCCGATATGCCTTTAATGAAAATTCGGACCTATTTATTATGGTACTAATTTTCTCCACCGATTTACTTACATTGACAAAAAAGAAAATGCAGGAAAAATCCCATGGTTTTATACTATCTCCGTTCTACACAGAGAAAAATAAGTTAATTAACAGGAAATGCAATCAAGTATTTCCATGGAAAAGTGGAAAAACTGCCACGTCTGTATATATATATCGGAATTTTGATTATCAGAAATCTAATTATTGGTATCAGTTATGTAATTTCATAGGAATACCTGCAGTTTTGTTTACATATAAATATACCGTGTGAAATTGTATTGTGTAGTTAAAATTCTTTTTTTTTTGGAGCTGGAGCCGAACCTATTTCAGCCTCGTCCATAACACATAAAAAACACTATACCAACCAGTCAAGGGATGTATTTCTGTAATTCTTTTAATGCGTATTCAGTCCCTTTAAGTTTGTACATGAATTAAAATTTTGAACTTTGAATTATAAACACCTCAATATGGTTTATAGTCCTTGAGTACACGACTGTAAACGGAGCATCATACTGTATACATGAATGGAAATCTCAATTATTCTACACATAAATTATGAAAAACCTGTGATATCGTTAACTCTATATGACCACTTAAAACCGTGTGCAGATTCACATCAACACGTCACTTGGAAGAAAACTTTTATTTTTTTTTCGTTTCATAGTACACTAAAACAACATTTTAACAAAAATAAGTCTCACATATTCGACACAACTGACGATTAATTTCAACACATCAGACCAATGTGGCCCCGTCCGAACATATGCATTAAGAGCCCTATGTGCGGTTTTTCTCCCACCCCCTGGGTGCACCTCTTTCATAACTTCTCACGGCTCTTAGCCCTTTATCGAAGGGTGAATTCTCACCCATCTTTAAGCAGTAAAAAAACCCGGACACCTCGCGGGGAAAATGTGCAAACAGTGAGGTGCGCATGCGTAATTTGCCACCAAGGCGTCTTTTTTGTTTTCAATGGTTTTAAGCCGTAGATAGTAGGAAATATCACTGCTGTTTTGAGATGGGCGAGAAGTTGCTCCGAAAAGAGCATTGAGCCATTGAGAAGTCATGAGAGGGGTGCTGGATCAGGGCGACCACCGCAACAAAGATGGGGTCTGCGGCAGCGTACGAGAAAGGGTACAGAACTTCCTAGCGCTACATGTTTTGCGTAACTAATACTCGGGCTGGAATAAAACTATTACGTACACATATTTATAAATAGGTGGGACACAAGACGTGAACACAATAAGAAGGATATGTGATGTCGTGTCGACATGGCTGCGGATGAAGGAAGCGCCCAAAAAACGTCAGTCCCATCAACGCGCTGCTCAACACGCGCAACAGAAAAACTAGGCTCTGGTCGTCATCTTCACCACTGATAAGAATAATAATAATAATATCATTAATAATTACTCATAGCAGTGCGACTGCATCTAACTCTCTACATCTGTGACACACCAAGGAAATTATGCTCTGAAAAAGTGACGTCAATGCGTGAGATTAAAAAAGACAAGGAAACAAGAAAAGTGGTGAACCTAAGAAATACCGCAGGTTTTTTAGGCCCGGGTCGAATACCATACAATTTTTCAGGAACAGGGGGTGCCAGGCCCCCTTTCTCCCTCCAAGTGTTCTTCTCCATACTAATTCGCTTTGTATTCTCCTAATATATTTTTTTTCTCGTAATTATTTTATTTACTTCTTTTTTTAGGTGATAATCTGAACATGACTATACAAAAAACGTGTTGAACGACTTCATGGATTTTATAACAGTAATACGTTCAAGTGAGAGGATGAATATAACAACATCTGTATGGTTACCATGGATACTGGTATGTCTGTAGCAGAAGACTGTACAACGTGTGATTAAATCTGCATCGTCATCAATCAACCAAAT
Source organism: Alentia gelatinosa (assembly GCA_950022655.1). Lineage (NCBI taxonomy): Eukaryota > Metazoa > Annelida > Polychaeta > Phyllodocida > Polynoidae > Alentia > Alentia gelatinosa. The sequence goes on along the minus strand of OX465581.1, from coordinate 5,227,822 downwards.
CATCCTCGCCACTATGACCGAAACATCATAGTTTACGCCGACCGAGCCTCACCGAACCATATCGAAGGCCCGAATCGTCATCCTACGCGACGACAAATCAAACCGAGACGACGCGTCAACTCCCTGCGGTGCGAAGAACAGTTTATTGAAAATCCTTTTCGTTTTCTACGGATAACGAAACAAATTAAGTCAGAAAAACATCATCTTCATCGTCCTTGTAATGAATGTGGTCCATGCTGCGATTTTAAACTTGCGGTAGTCACTTGACACCAGCTGCTCCTAAAGGTGGTAGTCGCGTGTGTAATAGCTGTCCTCCTCCTCTTCTCCTCCTCCTCGCCTCAGTTTCCTTAAGACCTCCATAATGCTGGCTACACCGGGTGTAGAGCTCTAGAATCGGTGGAATCCTCCTCAATCAGTAGTAAACTCCACGCTAACTCATCATCATTAAACTGATTTCATTTTCTTGTAATTTATTTTTTGAAAAAAAAAGAAGTTTTTTTTGAATTTTTTTTGTGCATATCACTGAGCGGTTAAGTTGCCCGTAGTAGACGTTGCCGAGCCCCCGGGGGCCCCCCGGCCCCCACAGGGCCCGCTGTTAAACACTGTCTGTGGCTCCACACTGCAGCCCGTGAATACTGGTAGACTACGCACGAGCTGCCCGCCGCTGCCGCCAGGGGGGGCGACGACGCCAGCCCGTGGCGCCATCTGGTATCAACCCATTATCGGGGCCGAGGAGAAACACAGTTTGAAGATGTATGGGTTTTTGCCGTCTGCAACAAGAAACAAATATATACATTATCAGAGGATTTTTTTAAAATAAAATATTTATATTTTAATCAAGGTAGAATTTGGCTTACTTAAGTGTTATTGCCACGTCTCATTCATCTATAGATTATATGTGGATTTTCCTTATAAGAATTTCTTTTTTTTTATTTTTCAAAATTGTATTTGCCTATTCAACAAGAAAAAATAAACAAATTATATGAGGATTTTTTACTCTTTTGTTTGTCAAGGTAGCATTTGTCATTGCCATGTTCCATTAATCTGCAGATTATATGAGAATCTTTCTGAGAATTATTCAGTTTCCTTCTCTCTTATTTTTAAAGATTTTATTCTTTTAAATTTTATCAATTCCGAATTCTGTAATACTTCTTCTATCTGGAATGTGCAGGGTTTATACAAAATCTGATATATCAATGCAAAGATTTTGACGAATATATTTGGATAGCTATATCCTGAATGGTAAGATTTTGAAGAATATATTTGGATAGTTATACCCTTTATGGTAATACAGTAGAACCTCGATTCTGGAACACCTTGCTTAAGGAGACACCCCGCTTAAGGGCACAATTTGCTCGGAAGAGAAATATTTACCTGGTTCATATTAACCCCGCTTAAGGGTACACTTTGCTCGGTACAGAGGGTATCCTCTTAAGCAGGTTTTTACTGTATCTTGAAGAATATATTTGGATAAGTATATCCTAAATGGTAAGATTTTGAGGACTATGTTTGGATAGTTATATTCTAAAAGGTAACATTTTGATGGATAAACTGGTGATAGTTGTACTGTAAGTATTCTGCGGCTTGACTTACTTGGATTTGGTATCTGTGCATGGTTTCCGCAGATGAGTGCTTCTAACGCCTCTGACTTGTTGTCCCACTCTAAGAGCCCGGTCGAACTCCGCTCAGCTGTCAAGAGAAAAGTCAAAATCAGAACAGCCACGATACAGTCAGTAAATCAGAATGGTCACGATACAGTCTTTAAATCAGAACGGTCACGATATAGTCTTTAAATCAGAACAGTCACGATACAGTCTTTAAATCGGAACGGTCACGATATAGTCTTTAAATCAGAACAGTCACGATACAGTCTTTAAATCAGAACTGTCACAATACAGTCTTTAAATCAGAACGGTCACGATACAGTCTTTAAATCAGAACAGTCACAATACAGTCTTTAAATCGGAACGGTCACGATACAGTCTTTAAATCAGAACTGTCACGATATAGTCTTTAAATCGGAACGGTCACGATACAGTCTTTAAATCAGAACGGTCACGATATAGTCTTTAAATCAGAACAGTCACGATACAGTCAGTAAATCAGAACGGTCACGATACAGTCTTTAAATCAGAATGGTCACGATATAGTCTTTAAATCAGAACGGTCACGATACAGTCTTTAAATCAGAACGGTCACGATACAGTCTTTACATCAGAACAGTCACGATATAGTCTTTAAATCGGAACGGTCACGATATAGTCTTTAAATCGGAACGGTCACGATACAGTCTTTAAATCAGAACAGTCACGATACAGTCTTTACATCAGAACAGCCACGATATAGTCATTAAATCAGGGATGTCAGTTGGGGTCAAGATAAAAAAAGTTGAATATTTTTCAAGTGGAATTTGTTGCCTTAAGAAGACTGAGAAAATGTGGAAAACATGTTAGCGATGGCGTGAAGCTGAGGGTCTGTGGGGAGATTCAAAGCCCTGTTTAATTGGCGTGAATGAGGCTTAATTAATATCATTTCATGTTCATTTCACACATGATGAAGTTAATTTTTTTGAAAATTGAAAATGAAAGTGTGGATTTCCATGGCAAAGTGGAAAACTGACATCTCTGTAAAAATGACTATGTGAAAATATTTTGGCAAGACTTTATGATGTTGACTCTGTTTTGATGGGAACAGTTTGATTATGTCTTACTTTGACTTATTTTTTGATGGAAACTGATTTTGTCTTACTTTTTGAGGGGAACTATTTGATTTTGACTTACTTTATGAGGGGAACTGTTTGATTTTGACTTACTTTTTGAGGGGAACTGTTTGATTTTGACTTACTTTTTGAGGGTAACCATTTGATTTTGACTTACTTTTTGAGGGGAACTGTTTGATTTTGACTTACTTTTTGAGGGTAACTATTTGATTTTGACTTACTTTTTGAGGGGAACTGTTTGATTTTGACTTACTTTTTGAGGGGAACTGTTTGATTTTGACTTACTTTTTGAGGGGAACTGTTTGATTTTGACTGGTGGTTTCACTTGTGAGGAGCCGAAGATTGTCGTGAGTTGATCCTCCGTGATCGTCGGTGGAGCGTTGAAATAATGAAGTACTTTGGCTGGTGGCTGAATGCGTGAAGTCCGTTAAGGTCAACCACAATTAGAAATTTTACATAAATCTTTAATTCTTTAATTATTTCATTTATGTAACGGCAGAGGTAAGACCAGTTTGAACTAATTTCTGAGACCTACACAGAACAGCTCCCTTGAACATCTCATAGGATACTGTTACTTTATACAGGTGTTTTAATAATTCCCTTTCAGTTTTAATTAACTAATTTCACTCCGTCTTCAGTCTTAATAACCTTGATTCGAGGACCGGCTAGGGAATGTCCCGGTAGGACCCCGGGGGCTTACATTCCCAGTGAAATCCTGCTCTTAACAAAAATTACCACAATTATGCCAATATTGCTCACCATTTTCCAGGATTTCATTGCTAACTCGAACCCCCCAACAAACGTTTCTCCTACTATTTACATTTATCTAAAAAAAAACAACATATACATTGAACTCCAAAATGACCATTCAGATATCTAAAAAAAAATACATTAGGTACTTTTAGCCATGTCTTCATAATCAGATTTCTTTTTTAATTGGGTAAAAAAAATATCAGCTAAAAATCCCATACCCGTTTCAACATTACCAATTTTTTTTTTTTTTTTTTTAATTAAAAAAAAAAAAAATTCCCGCGAGTTAACCCCATGGGCGGTGGCGCCACCTGTCGATTTGTAAAGGATATGGTTCTTCTGGGCCGCCTCGGGCGTGGTGAAGCGGTTGTTGCGGTTGCCCATGAAGTCCATGAAGGAGGGCGTACCGTCCACCAGGTCGTGGGGGTTGGGCACGTCTTGTAGGAAGGCCTGCTTCGAAAACCTGGCAACAGAGGGCAGCACGCGCGTTAGTACATGCTATCGACACCAGGTGGCGGTACTGCATCGCGTACAGCGACTTCTTCTTTATGCGAGTAGAAATCTCTATACAGTAGATTTCTAGATGTGCAGTAAATAAAAAACCCCGCTTAAGGGGGCCACCCTTAAGCGGGGTTTTCAGACTGGCTATGGTTATGCTATGTAGTATATATACATGTTATACCTCCATACAAGTGATACTATGGCATAACCATGCAAACATCCCAATGACGCATACTATGAAGAGACGTCACGAGTTTGAGTATGAATTTATTTATGTCATGCATTTTGTTGGCTCCATAATTTCCTGAGTCGAAGACGAGTGACATTACGGAGCCAACAAAATGAGTGACATAAAGAAACTCATACTCAAACAAGTGGCGTCTAGATTTTATCCTACCCCGTTTCCATATTTTTTCAGTATCAGAAAGTGGTGGCATAAACAATACATTATGTCACACCCGTGACATAAAGAAATCCCATGTTAAGCCTGGGGAGTTTTTTATTAGGGGTAGGATAAAGGATTGCTTGTCTGTTTGTTTTGGTAGTTTAACATCAAATATGTTACACAGGTCGGTGTATGATTGTCTAGACGCCAGTCTACCTGCCTCACTCACACACCATAAACAAGCAATCGACATAATCTACAGTGTTGTCCCCACACTGTCCAGTCAGATTTGATAAGGTGTCCCTCCAAAGTGGCCCCTTAAGGGAGGCTAAGCGGGGTGTCCCCTTAAGCAAAGTTAAAACAAACTCTTAATAGAGGGAAAAATTTCCGTTCCGACCAAATTGTCCTCATAAGGAGGGTGCCCCCTAATGCAGGGTGTCCCCTAATGCAGGGTGTCCCCTCATGCAGGGTGTCCCCTCATGCAGGGTGTCCCCTCATGCAGGGTGTCCCCTCATGCAGGGTGTCCCCTCATGCAGGGTGTCCCCTCATGCAGGGTGTCCCCTCATGCAGGGTGTCCCCTCATGCAGGGTGTCCCCTTAAGCGGGGTGCCCTCTTAAGCAGGGTTTTACTGTAGTTTTGGGATGTCCGGTACTCTACATGTAGTTTAGGGATGTCAGCTTAGGGACTGGTGTGAACGAGGCTTAGTTTATAATATCTGTATTGTACACAACAGGGATGTCAGTTGGGGTCAGAATAAAACAAGGAAATATTTCCCTGGCAATACAGGGTTAGACATCAGATCTATATATACATCAAAAAGACCTAAAATATAGTAGATACAAATAACATTATCACTGCGGAACATGGGTCTGGAGGCAGGTTAATTGGGGAATTTATGAATCATGGTTGATTTGAGTATCTTTTAATTGTTATGTACATTTTACACAAGAAAAAAGGATATCTTTTTCCAAAAATGAAAACACAGAATTCCACGGAAACAAGGAAAACTGACATCCCTGACACAAGGATGAAGAACCTCATATGCTGAAAGTGAAAAAAAAATAGAAAGCTAATGTTTGTTCATGATAGAAGATGGTACACTTACCCTAGTTGCATTTTGTTACCGAAGAAGAAACTGTTGTTGAGGTTTTTCATGGCCCGCTCGCAGGAAGCATAGTCGCCTAACTGTATCATTGCCGAACCCTCTTTACTCTTCAGGAATTTTACCTGGAATCACAAGAAAATATAGCATTTTCATTAAACAAAAATCAGAGAGACAAGGAAAACATGGTTTGTTTTGTTTGTTTGGTTTGATTTAACGTCCAGTCAAACATTTTAGGTCATTACCAGACTTTCTCAAGGTTCTTTTACACCACGAGGGTGGTGATCGAATCTATGTGATGAATTCAAGTAGAAATCTCACCCCTACACATTTACCGAGATGGGAGTTCTTTCACTTCCCACACCACATAGACATGGTATAAGAAGGACTGGTCTTTGATATAGTAGTAAATCTACCACTGCTGGGGATGAAGAAGAAAAGTGGGTGTACACCACATCACATAGACATGGTATGAGAAGGATTGGCCTTTGAGAGAAAACATGGAAAACATATCGGTGGTGGCCACAACATGGGGCTGGTTGAATGAGGGGAGATTGAAACCACCGTTTTATTGGTGTGATTAATACTTTGATATCATCTTTGTTCTAAATTGAATATATTGAAAATGAAGGGTGAATTTGCACGGAACACTGCCATGTCTGTGGTCGAGGTAGTACGAGGTGTCTGTGGGAGGGGATGTGCAGGGATCCGTACTCGCCGCTACAGACAAAGCGAGCGACAGAACATAAATCTAACTTAATGATCCATTCTGACTGATTGTGACTAATGAATCAGCAGAGAGATGAATGACTACATGACTACATGAGTAACATGATAGAGGAGAGGGAGAGGGAGAGGGAGAGGAGGAATAGGAGGAGGAGGAGGAGGAGGAGGAGGAGGAGGAGGAGGAGGAGGAGGAGGAGGAGGAGGGGGTGGAGGCGGAGGAGGAGGAGGAGGTGGAGGAGGAGGAGGAGGAGGCGGAGGAGGAGGAGGCGGAGGAGGAGGAGGAGGGAGGAGGGAGGAGGAGGAGGGGAGGAGGAGGAGGAGGAGGAGGCGGAGGAGGAGGAGGAGGGTGGAGGGAGGAGGGAGGAGGGAGGAGGGAGGAGGGAGGAGGAGGAGAGGGAGAGGAGGAGGAGAGGGAGAGGAGGAGGAGGAGGGAGGAGGGAGAGGAGGAGGAGAGGGAGGAGGAGGAGGAGAGGGAGGAGGAGGAGGAGAGGGAGGAGGAGGAGGAGGAGGAGGAGGAGGAGGGGGTGGAGGCGGAGGAGGAGGAGGAGGTGGAGGAGGAGGAGGAGGAGGCAGGAGGGAGGAGGGAGGAGGAGGAGGAGGCGGAGGAGGAGGAGGTGGAGGTGGAGGAGGAGGAGGAGGAGGTGGAGGGAGGAGGGAGGAGGGTGGAGGGAGGAGGGAGGAGGGAGGAGGGAGGAGGAGAGGGAGAGGAGGAGGAGAGGGAGAGGAGGAGGAGAGGGAGAGAGGGAGGAGGAGGAGGAGAGGGAGGAGGAGGAGGAGGAGAGGGAGGAGGAGGAGGAGGAGGTGGAGGAGGAGGTGGAGGAGGAGGAGGAGGAGGAGGAGGAGGAGGAGGAGGAGGAGGAGGAGAGGGAGGAGGAGGAGGAGAGGGAGGAGGAGGGAGGAGGGAGGAGGGAGGAGGGAGGAGGGAGGAGGGAGGAGGGAGGAGGAGGCAGGCAGGCAGGCAGGCAGGCAGGCAGGCAGGCAGGCAGGCAGGCAGGCAGGCAGGCAGGCAGGCAGGCAGGCAGGCAGGCAGGCAGGCAGGCTGTAGGGATGGGGACAGGAGGGAGACGGGATTGGGTAAGCAGACAGGGCAGGGTGAGAACAGCCCAAGTCGGGGCAGGGAGTGAGAGAGGGTCGGGGACTGAGATCAGATTACTTGGCTAAGGGCCGTGAATAATTACACAACTCCGGATAAAGAAGTGTGCCCGCCTCAGCCTCCCGCCTCGCCCTCCGTCATTCATCTTCAGGTGTCGGAGGCCTACCCGTCTATACCCGTCTCACTTTTTCCTCGCCCTTCCTGAGGTCGCCTCAGAGAGACGCATGCGAGGAGTCCTTTTTCTAACATCAGAGACTCTTTATTAAAATATTATATTTCGGCGATGGGGATTATATTTATCTAAGTAGCCACCCCCGTGGAGAGAGAAAGAAACTGGAGAAGACGCCAAGATCAATAGTCCTGTCGTAATTAGCATGTGCGCTAATCACGTGACTTCCCGGGGACCAACCACGTCACTTCCGCCAGACGCTGATTATCATCTCATGAGTGTTTAACAGCCAACGCAAAGCTTGTTTTCACTGTTTTAAAGTTAGCTCAGTTTCCGCTATACAAAAATCATACTATTTTAACTGTTTCCGGTAAGTGATGTCCATTTTGTGCCACAGTCACTTGGAGATAGGACGTGAAGTGTACGGAGTGTTTTATCATTATTTGTAGCAATTGTCACATCTCCGGTGTTAGATCTACTGTACACAACGTCAGCGACACTTTCATGGCTGTTGACGTAACTTACAGGAAGCACTACCTTGGCTAAACGGCAAGTCCCCCGTTATCAACAGACATTACTCACATGTGGGATATAACCAACTCTGCCCGGAGGCCTCTGCCATCAGTTGCATCGCTGTACGAGGCTATCATACATTGACAACGATTGGTACCGATTCATTGCAACAATAAGATTTGCGAGAATCAGTGAATCGGTGTCTTAAAGGTTATTTAGAATAATGGTGAACTCGCTCCGAAACCATGTCGCCCGGGATTTTCACGACCCAATATGAACTGGCGCAGTTTCAATTTCTCTTTGCATTTTATCACAAACAATTGCTATTAATATACTTTTGTGAGGAGTATTAGTTGTTTGACTATTTGAGGTTTGTCGTGTAAACCAAGGTCATCATGTGTGATGTATCTGTCCGATCTGTTGCTGCCAGGGATGTCAGTTGGGGTCAGGGAAAAAAGTGGAAATATTTTTCATGTGGAATCTTCTGCCTCAGAGAGACTGGAAAAACTTTGACAATAAGCCCTTGCCGGCCATGGGTCAGTGGGGAGGTTCAAACCACTCTTTTATTGGCATAAATGAGGCTGAATCAATGTTATCTTTGTTTGATGCTTGGAAAAGCAATTATACTGGATATGGAAAAGTGGGATTCCACGGAAAAATGGAAGACTGACATCTCTGTGCTACAAAAGGCCTGCAAGTGAACAAATATGGATATATGTCGGGGGCCTGGGACTAAATGACTGTGTGACTTCTCCAAAACAGGGCGCGTTCCCCTTTAAATTAGAGGGCGACTTCGTTTCGTTTCGAGTTCCCCAGGAACCCTCATTAAACAGGCGAAATACACCGAGTCTAAAGTAGCTCTCACTTAATCACAGAGCTGTGTTTGGTGTAAGTTGAGGAATGACAGTGACCCCCTCCCCCTCCCCCGGCACACCACCCCCTAATTAAAGCACGAGTCTGCTGGTGCTGCCCTCTAGTGGCTCTGCGTGTCGACACGTGCGCTAAGTGGCCGCCAGGAGTCGCTGGCTGCACACAGCGCCCCCACACGCCAGCACCGCCAACCTCGTCTCCTTTTACGTCAGCCACTTTTTTTTTCTTTTTTTTTTTCTTTTTTTTTTCTTTTTTTTTTTTTGCTGTGAATTTAGTAGAAGATACACATGTACGGCATGGTTCCAGGTTTCTCCGCCAGAGGGAGCCCCCCACCCGGCTCTGGTACATCGCCGGTCAAGGGTCAACGACCATTAAATCTCACCCCGTCTCTCCCGCTGGGTCAGGCACAGCGACAAAGTGTGCTGCAGCAACGTAAACGCGTCGAGTTGTTGTTGTTGTCTTCTGAGTAGTTTAACGTCCAATTTGTTCTATTAGACCAACTTTGGGTTTGACTAAATCTATGAGATGAATTGATGGGAAAATCTCACCCCTACATATTTACCGAGGTATGAGTTCTTTTACTTCCCACACCACATAGACTTGGTATGAGAAGGATTGGCCTTTGATATAGCAGTAAATCTACCACTGCTGGGGATGAAGGAGAAAGATGGCTGTACACCACACCACATAGACATAGATTGAGAAGGACCGGCCTTTGATATAGCAGTAAATCTACCACTGCTGGGGGAAAAAGGAGAAAGGTGGCTGTACACCACACCACACAGACATGGTATGAGAAGGACTGGCCTTTGATATAGCAGTAAATCTACCACGGCTTGGGGTGAAAGAGAAAGGTGGCTGTACACCACACCACATAGACATGGTATGAGAAGGACTGGCCTTTGATATAGCAGTAAATCTACCACGGCTTCGGGTGAAAGAGAAAGGTGGCTGTACACCACACCACATAGACATGGTATGAGAAGGACTGGCCTTTGATATAGCAGTAAGTCTACCACTGCTGGGGGTGAAGGGGAAAGGTGGCTGGACACCACACCACATAGACATGGTATGAGAGCGATTGCCCTCTGATATAAATGGTTTGAGTTCATCAAGGCATGTCAGTCAGGTTCAGGAGAGGAAAAGGAAATATTCTTTATATGGAATTTCTTGCCTCAGAGAGACACGGACACGGTCTACTGCACACAAACAAGGCCGCATGCGTAACATGGCACCATGACAAGACGCGTGAAGTGTATCACCTCGTAACTTGGTCACAACTCTGATAAAATCACTAATGATTTACTGTCGAGTCAGAAACTCTTTTATTCACAATCACCAATGTCAGTAGGGGTCAGAAAAAAAAGTGGAATGATTTTCATGTTGAGTTTTCTGCCCCAGTATATCTCAGAGAATGTAGAAAATTGCCGTCATCTGACATGATGCAGGGCTAAGGGTCTGTAGGGAGGTTTAAACCATTGATATATTGCATAAATGAAGCTTAATTAATATTACAACAGTTATACTAATTGAGTAATTTGATCCTGAACTCGATAATTCAGATACTATATGAGCGTAGATGACGAGCCTTATGACAACGGACACCACACTGCGTTTTATCCTAGCCCTAATATAAAATCCAATAGGCTTAACATTGGGTTTCCGTATGCCACGCTGACTGGCATACAGAGTTTTACATGCCACTAGTGGCATACAGAATTATTATGACGTAATATTCCAAAATAGAGGAGATAGGGTAGGATAAAATCAAAACCTGATTGTTTTAATCTTGGCCACCGCATTCCACTCCTGAAGTTTTGGCTCCGGACTTCACTCAGCTTCGCCACATGAAGTCACTTTGCCAAACTCCAGTCGTGGAATACGGTGATCAAGATTAAACCTCATCCAGTTTTACGATAGTATGTCATACAGGCATTTGGCGTTAACTCTGTTACCTTCTCGACCTTACACGGACACGGTCTACTGCACACAAACAAGACTGCATGCGTAACATGGCACCATGACAAGACGCGTGAAGTGTATCACCTCAAAACTTGGTCACAACTCTGATAAAATCACTAATGATTTACTGTCGAGTCAGCAACTCTTTTATTTACAATCACCAATGTCAGTAGGGGTCAGAAAATAAGTGGGAAATATTTTCCATGTGGGATTTGCTTCCTGGTCAGAACATGAAAACATGATTGTTTGTTTCTGAGTAAGCATCTGGCTAATACTCAGTGACCTGGCCACGTCTCAGTAATACGAACAAGAAAAGATGGAAAACAGGTAGTTGTCGGCCACGGCGTGGGGCTGCGGGTCTGTGGGGACGTTCAAGCCACTGTTTTATTGGCGTAAATGAGACTCAATTTATAGTTTCTTTGTTTTACACAAGGAAAAGTAATAATACTGAAAATAACGGGGATATCAGATAGGGGTAGGAAAAAATGGTGGAAATATTTTTCATGTGGAATTCACTGCTTCAGAGAGACTGAGAAAACATGGAAACATATCGATGTCGGCCATGGAATAGGGCTCTGGGTCTGTGGCCAAGTTAAAACCAGTTTTATTAGTGTGAATGAAACTGAATTTATAGAAGCTTTCTTTTTTATACTGGAATCATTATTATATAAACTAGTTATAAATACGAGGCAGGAACACTTCCCCACACAACCGATGCTACCTAGAGAAAAAAAAAAAAAAAAAAATTATTATATAAACTAGAAATGAATCAAGAATTTCCAAGTAAACGTGGAAATCTGCCATCCCTGAACTAAAAACCTGGATTTCCGTGGACACATCCCAGGCTGCGATCCGTGAAGTCTATTCGCACTGCGTAACCTGACCTCTTCCCACAACTCACTCATTTTTCCCGTTTCCAGCTCATTTAAGAAATATTGATTTTAATTTTCCGGTTCGGTCACAAGGCAGTGGAATGTTGTTTCGTTCTCCGCTTCGTCTTCGGCCCAGTGTGCTCGTCGACTCTGACTCTGCCCCCGTCATTCGGCTTTGTCCTGATAGATTGACGTGGTTTCACACGCTCTCAGGCCTTCCAGATTATTACGCAGTCAACACTAAACTAAAACTATACTCTATTCCCCAGTACTTGGCCCAGATGCCACAGAAACCCTCCCCTGAACAGTCTAAATTCATAACAGGGATTTCCTTTTTTTATTGATTCAGCAACGATGCCAGTTGAGGTATGACAGAAACATTGAAATATTGTAATAACAATATAAGCAGGCCTCCCAGTGCCCCGCTTCCTCAATATAGGTTTTTAAAATCAAAATATAGGTTTTTACAGGTTTTTCAAGGCCCAAAACATACCTTTATAGGTTTTTAGGGTAAACGTATTCAGCATAATAAGAGTCAAAATATAGTGAACCGTTTATTTTCAGTTCTTAATTTCTATTAAGTGTACCAAGTACTAAAATTGCAGGACGTCAGGATGTCTGGCTCATCAGGTTATACTAAGTAAGTATGTATGCGTGTTGAGTTTCCAACAGGCAAACCAGCCTTGCAAGAAGTCACACCAACTGTTGATTCATAAACACTTTTATGATCTCTTAAATATACTGATAATGTGGATTTCTTGTCATTTGACAATATAACTTTGTGTCAAGTTAACTTCTAAGATTTCCTGTACACATCAATCTGCATGGCAGTGAAAATGTAGGTTTTATAGGTTCCTTGAACAAAATAAAGGCTCAAGAATCAAAATATAGGTTTTTATAGGTTTTAAAGGTTTCACTGGGAGGCCTGTATAAGGTTTAAATATACGCATTGCAGTGGGAATCAATGGATCAAGGATAACTGAAGTTTTTTATACGGGTCAGTGGGGAGTTTCAGTGGGGAATGGTGGGCTGTGACTGAATTGGGTTATTTAGAAGTTGGTATATCAACATTACACAAGGAAAAATATCATTCATTCTGAAAATGATACCATGAATTTCAATGGAAACATTGAAAACTGGGACCCCTGTAATTCAGGCATGTAAAGTGGAATTTACTGCTCAGAGACTGGGACAACACGAGTAGGGCTGACTGGGTGCGGGGAAGCGGAGCCCACGGTCTTACTTGTGTGAAGAAGGCTCAATCTATATTATCTATGTTTAATACATAAATTTTTTTTTTTTTTTTTTTTTTTTTTTAAAATAAATAATTTGATAAACTCGAAATTAAAACAAGGAATTCCATTGGCCATCACCGATTTACAATCAGGTACCACCGACGGACCTTTATCACTTCTGATGCAAAATGAGATTGGTTTTTAAGAGAACTCGAAAAATCTACACCGTTTTCATCGCCCAATGGAAACGGGCCTCAACAAAGGCCACGTTCCCACGGACAGACTGTAGCTGTCAGTCCGGACGTTGAATCCTCAGGGCACTCAAGACAGACGAGCAACCATGTGGTGCAGACCGCCGAATAATAATAATAATAATTATAATAAATAAACAATAAATAACAATAAAAGGTGATACTAATAGCACACCTTGCTGAGTCAGACAGGTCCTTGTTTATCAGCCTCCCTGTACCAAAAACAAATAAATAAATAAATAAATAAAATAAAATAAATAAATAAATAAATGACGTCCGAGGTGAGGCAGATAAAAAGTCCCAGCTCCTGGCGGCAAGTAGACTGCCTGCCTCGCCAATATATATAATCATGTCCACCCCACCCCTCTCAGCTTTCTCCCTCTTTATTTTACATTTTATTTATTTTTTTAATCTTTTTTTTTTTTTTTTTTTTTTTAATCGCCGGTTTCTCAGATATACACCGCTGCGTTGTAATACGAAACCTTTCCCAACAATTCTTAACCGGGTGTTTTATTTTTGTTGGTGAAGGTCAGCTGGCTGTTGAATATTCTCTGTGAACTAGAATACGAGCAGCTATTTCTTTTCCTCGCACCTGTTACGGGTTTTAGTGACTATCTGAGTGGGATTTGTGTGAAATGATACATTCTAACGTTGAGGTTTCTTCACACATTGATGACATTTATATGAATACTAAATCTTCTGACATTTTAGGAGAATTATGATAGATATAATTACGAATACAGTATATTCTCTTATCTTTTCTTTCTTAACATTTTGGATACTGTTTTTATATAAAAAAACAACAACTATATTTATATGCTTCAGAATCTTTACTGAGTACGTCTTATATACGTAACCTCTCAATGGTAAAACGTTGATTTTTAATCTTGTGTGTGTGTATTTTATACTTATGTGTGTGTGTGTTTATACTTATCTATCTGTATTTGATATGCTTCACAATATCCACAAAGTTCATTTTATGTACGTTATTTCTCAATGGCCAAACTTTTAATACAATTTCTGACTACTTTTTTTATAAGTAGTGGTGTGCGTAAGTATGTCAACAAACATCAATTCATATACAAATATCCGTCCTTCTATTGGAACTCAGACAAGTGGAACCCAGCAGGGGACTATCAATATCGAATCTCCTCTTTTTCCTGTAACATAAACTCCAGATTCGTGAAGCAGTCTAAAACGTGATCCTTAAGCCCATAAGACAGCGACATTTTCCACAGATTCTCACCGATCCGATCACAGATTAAAACCGGGAACAAGAATATCGCTGTCTTATACCCTTATCGACACTTGCCGATCACACCTATCAACTTTATGACATTCTACAGCGACCCGATTGAGATTAAAGAGAGCCGTCAGGAGCCAAGCCAGGGTGAGCCACAGACCACTGGTGTGGATTCATAGTAAATAATTAAAAGTTTTATAACTTCAAATCCAATTGAGAAATTCAGAAATGGTTTTCAGATTCAACATCGCCCGTCTCCCCTACAAATCGATATAAAGCACTTGTAAATCGGACTGGGGGATAGGTAGCATCATTGTTCAAACTGCCTTCTCAGAATCGTGAACAGTCGGTGAAGTGCGTACAGCGACATGATTGAGGTCGGGCAGAGTCGATCATTGCTCCAAGGCAAGTAGTGCCTGACCTGATTACAATCGGGTCTGTGACGTGCGTACAGTGACACAATTCTGACCGACCCGACGGATCTGTCGGGCAAAGGTGTGATCGGGAACAATGGTTGTGTCGCTGTCTTATTGGCTTCACAGTTTGAGTTGACAGAATAGTGAGACACAGCTGGGACTGAGACAAACTCTGTGGTGATGTTTTAAGGTGTATGGCCACCCACCTTATACACACATCACACACACAGAGACAGAAAAACGTCAATTGGCGACGTTTTCACAGCTGTTTATGAAATAGGGACCATGCTCCCGAGGAGTGAGGCAGAACGACAGGGTCCACTTTTAAACTCTTCCAGGGCTTGTGATAATGATTTGAGAAACCGTCGTTTCAGACAAGGTTTACTCTACAAACTAATTACTGTTGAATTGAGGAAAAATAATTATCCAAAAAAGGTTGGTTTCCGATTATTTTTAACTCGTATCTAAATAACTTCAAAAGAAAATTTAATAAAAAAAAAAGAAAAATGATGCGTAGGTTAGTTTTACCGTAGCATCTGCCTGTCATACATCATAGCGAGATGCGATCTCTGGGTGAGGATTTGTTTGTTTGGTTTGATTTAACATCCAGTTAAGCATTACAGGTCCTCACTCGACTTTCTCAAGGTTCTTTCAAACCACAAATGTGCTATCCTAAAAAAACATCAACCAGGATACTTCCCCGTTCTCCCGCAGTGAATTTTCACCGAGACAATAAAATTCTTTTTCCTGTGACAAGATAACGAGATTCACGAGATTTTTATTGTCCCCTCCAGCCATGTCCAGGGTATCACAACACAACTTCCCAGATATTCATCAACGTCAGATATTTCTATAATGGCGGACACTACATAAATCTTGGCGTTTTTCGAAAGAAGGTTCGCTTTTTGTGGGGAAATTAGTGAGTGAGTGA
Organism: Alentia gelatinosa; assembly: GCA_950022655.1. NCBI lineage: Eukaryota > Metazoa > Annelida > Polychaeta > Phyllodocida > Polynoidae > Alentia > Alentia gelatinosa. The sequence continues at coordinate 5,212,084 of OX465581.1, read as the reverse complement.
TCTCCACCTGGGATTTTATTTGTAAATTTTGCTGAAGACGTAGTAGAGACTAGGTCTAAGAGAAATCATTATCCTACCCCTAATAAAAAAACGCCATAGGCTTAACATGGGATTTGTTTGTGTCACTGGGTGTGACATAAAGTGTTGTTTATGCCACTACTTTCTAATACTGAAAAAATGTAGAAAAGGGGTAGGATAAAATGTCGACGCCACTCGTTTGAGTTTGTGTTTACTTATGTCACTCATTTTGTTGGCTCCATAATGTCACTCATCTTCGACTCGTGAAATTATGGAGCCAAAAATTGTGTGGCATAAATAAACTCAGACTCAAACTCGTGACGTCTCTTTATATTCTGTTGTGGGTGTGGGTGATGAGTGGTGGTTTGTTCCTTGTTGATTACAGGAGTGGCAGTCCCGCCCCTGTTAATGGGTAGTTCGGTCGAACCCATGCACACAAGTGCTACGGATTTGACCCTGATTACGTAACCCGACTTGTATAAAAGACTAGGTCCATGACGGGTTGGCAGCAACTTACTTTCAGCTGTTAATGGATATCTCAGTCGAACCCATGCAGAGAAGTGCTACAGGTTTGACCCAGATTATGTAACCCGCCTTGTATAAAAGGCTGTATCCACGACAGGTTGGCAGCAACTTTCTTCAAGCCTCTCCTAGGAGACGAATCAGCTTGGGTTCTCATTGTACAAACTTCCATACTCTCATGGTTGAGTTTTCAACCGCTACTTAATTCACAGTGTTAAACATTGCATTTTAGCCTGTGATTGAGCTTTAGCTTTTTTGGACAGTGTAGATTGTTCAGTAAATCCTTGTTTTGTTAAAATTTCCATTATCAATGTTGTGTGAATAGACCTTTTTCCACAGGCTGGCTTTGCTACTTATGTTACTTGGTTACACAATGCCTGCAGCCAAACATAGACTCGTGAACATATACTTTAGCATTGAATGTTCGGTATACACACAGCCCAATGAGGGTGCTATCTAATAATCCCCATTCTGTAGACACAGCCCTATAGTACTACGTAGTAGTAATAATAATAATAATAATAATAATAATAATAATAATAATAATAATAATAATAACATTAATAATGATAATAATAATAATGATAATAATAATAACAACAGTAATAATAACAACAGTAATAATCATTATAATGATAATAATTATAATAGAAATTTCAACAATTTTAACAACAATAACAATGAGAATTATTATTATTGTTATTATTATTATTATTATTATTATTATTATTATTATTATTATTATTATTATTATTATTATTATTATTATTATTCTGTACACACACACACCACCATGGGGTGACAGAATGATACACTCTATACAAAAAAACACGGCTGCTCCATTCTCGACACCTCCTTGCACACTGCGGCACGTCTCTTGGGTCTGTTGACCACCTGTGGCTCTCTCCGGGACGACAATCCGTGCCCGGTTCTCCGGCAGAGCGACATACCTGCGTGCGTCCACGTCCACACACGTACCTCCACCTGTCCCCGCTGCCAGCCGAGAGAGGCGGCCAGAGACCGGGGGTCAGTGACCGTGTCAACAACTGGGACGACAACAAGGCCCTTGTCACCCTCCCAGGCTCGTTAAACTCATACGTGCTGGTATTCACGCAATTTTTTTTGTTTTGTTTTTTTGTTCCCTAGATTCTGGCCGCTCAACTTGATGCGGAGAAGGTCCGGAAAAAAATGCTGGAAAATATCCTGATTATGTCTACTATTTATGTCTAACCCTAATCAAGACTTAGTGCACTACCAAAACCCAGAAAATAACCTGAGAACTGACATCTCTGTTGGTGCATCGTCAACACTCCCTCGGCTTCATGCACATCTAGGACCCCATTGTATCGCCCCAGCGATAGCCATCAGTCATTCCCTGAATGAGGGAGATGACGGACTCTGCCCGCTTGGTAGCATTTGATCAGAGATCAGAGATTATTCTGACAGTATCTGTCTTCTTCTTTTCTGTCCCTACAAGTATTGCAGTCCGTTCTCCATGGTCTAAATCCTGTGTGTTGCCCATTCTTTGATTGTGTAAAGGGGTGAGATAGATACAGAAAGAAACTCGTTTTGGTCAAAGAATTCATTCTCCAACTCGTTTGAATGTTACATGATATTCACTCGGCTATCGCCTCGTTCATATCACACCGCATCAAACTCGTGGAGAATGACAACTTTGACCAAACCTGGTTGGTTTCTTCTTTAGGACTACACCACAGAAGTGGTGATGGTTGTATTTATTTGGGACACTGAGGATAAATAGGGTCAGGGACACATGGGAAAAATATGGATGACTCTAGGTTTATCTTTATTCACTGGTTTTACGCTACAGGGGCAGTAATCAAATCTATCAGATAAATAGAGGTAGATATCCTACTCCTACACATTTACCGAGATGAGAGTTCTTTTACTTCCCACACCACATAGACATGGAATGAGGAGGATAGGCCTTTGATATAGCAGTAGATCTACCACTGCTGGGGGTGAAGGAGAAAGGTGGCTGTACACCACACCACATAGACATGGTATGAGAAGGACTGGCCTTTGATATAGCAGTAAATCCACCACTGCTGGGGGTGAAGGAGAAAGGTGGCTGTACACCACACCACAAAGACATGGTATGAGAAGGACTGGCCTTTGATATAGCAGTAAATCCACCACTGCTGGGGGTGAAGGAGAAAGGTGGCTGTACATCACACCACATAGACATGGTATGAGAAGGCCTGGCCTTTGATATAGCAGTAAATCCACCACTGCTGGGGGTGAAGGAGAAAGGTGGCTGTACATCACACCACATAGACATGGTATGAGAAGGCCTGGCCTTTGATATAGCAGTAAATCCACCACTGCTGGGGATATAGGAGAAAGGTGGCTGTACACCACACCACAAAGACATGGTATGAGAAGGACTGGCCTTTGATATAGCAGTAAATCTACCACTGCTGGGGATGAAGGAGAAAGGTGGCTGCACACCACACCACATAGACATGGTATGAGAAGGACTGGTCTTTGATATAGCAGTAAATCCACCACTGCTGGGGATGAAGGAGAAAGGTGGCTGCACACCACACCACATAGACATGGTATGAGAAGGACTGGTCTTTGATATAGCAGTAAATCTACCACTGCTGGGGATGTAGGAGAAAGGTGGCTGCAGTGGGACTCGAACCCACAACCCTGGGATTACCAGCCCAGTGTTTTAACCAGTGAGCTAACTGTCTCTGTACTGTGATAATATTAGCGGGGTAGCAGTAGAGGGAAAAAAGAAAAAATATAATATAAATTATAATCCTTACTACTCGCTGCACTACATCCCCAGGGATGCCAGTTGGGGTCAGAAAAAAACAAGGAAATATTTTTTCCTGGCAATTCAGGGTTAGACATAAGACCTATATATACACCAAAAAGACCTAGAATATAGTAAATACAAATAACGATATCACTACAGAACATGGGTCTGGAGGCAGGTAAATTGGGAAATCTATGAGTCATGGTTGATTCGAGTATTTTTTAATTGTTATATTCATTTTACATAAGAAAAAAGATATCTTATTCCAAAAATTCCGCGGAAACAAGGAAAACTGACATCCCTGCATCCCAACTCCCACACCGGAGAACAAAGGAGTGGTCACTTACCCGCACCACATTGCCGTAGAGACAGAAGAGGTTGAACAGTTTTTGGCAGTTCATGCGCTCCATGGAGAGACCGTAGACCATGAGGACGGCGCCTTGCTGCAGCATGCCCGGGTTGATGCCCGCCGGCCCGTTGGTTTCCTGGAAGCCCGGTCCGGCGCGCGGGGGTCCGAAGCGGTCCGGTGGGGGAGGACCGTAAGGGTCCTGATTGTAGCTGCGGTCCTGCACCAACATCAACCATACAGACACCTGAGTATCGTAGAGCACATTTTAAATGTTTTTGTTATGTAATTTTTTTTTAGTAGGTTGTTACCAAATACTGATACACCCTCCAGAGGTTACTAAACTCCCGATTATCGCCATGGGTAAATACAAGTTCCGCTCGCGACTGGATGGGCACACCACGTTCACTATATATTTGGAGAACCTGAATATAAGTTTGGATTTACGTGTAGAAATAACTGAAATTTCCATTTCTGGCATTGGATTTCCAATTTGAAGATTTATAAAACCCGTTAAACTGCAATAATAGTGGGTTACGGTTCAAGGGTCTATACGACCATACAACTTCGGCAACCAGCAAACACCGGAACTTGTAAATAGACTGAATTATGGGATACCTCAATAGGGCCTATGGGGAATTGGGAGTTCTTATGAGTCTAGGGGAGCCTGAAGGAAGAAAATGTGGCTGCACACCACACCACATAGACATGGTATGAGAAGGATTGGCCTTTGATATAACAGTAAATTTACCACTGCTGGGGTTGAAGGCGAAAGGTGGCTGTACACCACACCACATAGACATGATATGAGAAGGATTGGCCTTTGATATAGCAGTAAATCTACCACTGCTGGGGATGAAGATGAAAAGTGGCTGCAGTGGGACTCGAACCCACAAAGTCTGAGAACCTTGAACTATGACTCCAGTGCCTTAACCACTGAGCTAACCCCCCTAAAGGATCAATTTGTATCCATCAGAAACACACAGTAACTGAACACTGTCTGTTACTCATCGTAAATCTCGAATCTTTGGCTGGCGTCATAAAACGCTGTTTTCTCATTATTGCTGGGCCCCCACTTAATGACTAACCAGTCTGCCGTCACTCGGCCCCTAACGGCTAGTAATCATGTGGCGTTTTTCTCATCTGATGAATATTACATACAGTACGGCACCGTATGCAGTACATGCTTTTTTTAACCAATCACTGCGCAGATAATTGAGTCACATTGTCTTTGCGTATCCTCTTTTTAGGAGCTCATTTATGTGTGCGGATAGAAAGCATTCTCACTGTCCATCATCTGATGTGAACTAAAGACATTTTAAGTCCTTCATTTATTCAGGTTTGCTTTCAATATGGGACGTTCTTCTTTTAACCCTTTCCCTGCAGCACCCAGATCCCCTGCTCAGCATTACACGGCAGGCATTGCCCGCCCAAATGACCCTGCTACGGTAGGCACCATTTTGGGGGAAATAGCAATGTCATGTGATGTGTCATGCAATTTAAGTAATTTACCTTGGTGACTGATCATATTTTATTATTATACCAAATCAAAGGTCAATATAGCTCTTATACTTTGTCAAAATTTCTTTTAAATCAAAAAATTATCTTTTTCTCTATTGAATTTTGTATTTAATTATCAATGATTCTTCTAAGATGCCATCTTCCTGCCGTAGCCAGGGGAATGCCTGGAGGCATCTGCCTGCCATAGCCAGGGGAATGCCTGGAGGTATCTTCCTGCCGCAGCCAGGGGAATGCCTGGAGGTATCTTCCTGCCGTAGCCAGGGCAATGCCTGGAGGCATCTTCCTGCCATAGCCAGGGGAATGCCTGGAGGCATCTTCCTGCCATAGCCAGGGGAATGCCTGGAGGCATCTTCCTGCCGTAGCCAGGGGAATGCCTGGAGGCATCATGCTGCTGTTAAAGGTTTAAGCGAATGTGCATTTGTAACATAAATGAAGCAGAAATGGGACTGAATCTAGCAATGATTTCAGAAGAAAAAATTTAATGTCGAATTTGTTTCCTCAGAATGAGAGAGGCTGAGTTAGTATTATCTTTGTTTTGCACAAGGAAAAATAAATTTAATATACTGAAAATGAAAAAGTGGATTTCCATGGTAAATTATGAAGCTGACATCTCCCTAAACGGACCGGCACCTGAACAGAAAACACAATGGTGATGGCAGAGTGCCCTCACTTGTATTCAATTACGAGTCGGAGTTCCTGTTTCGTTTTCTCTTTCTTCTTTTTTAAACATAGGCCTAACCTGGTTTACGCTCCGTGTTACGAGCCTATGAGGAGCCTATAATGCGAGCCTAATGTCGGCGGGTACCGCGGGGACTTAGGCGTCGAGGCGAGGGATGTCTGGACAGTATCGGCACACTCCGCTCTAAAACCCTCCCCGACTACAGGAGGCACCTCATCAATATTCATAACACCACTAGTACATTCGTAGTGGTGCAGTGTCGAGTTGTATCTGTTCTTCACTGGTTATAGGGAGCCAAAGTGAACCCGCTGAAACCACAGATACCCACCTACAAAACACCATTTCCGGTGGCCAGTAAGAACGAGGCTTAGTGCTAAAGCTATGGGGGTTTGAGGCTAGACTTATGTTTTTGGTCTCGTTTGCTACTTTTTAAGTGAAGTTTATAACTATCGTCTCTGAATAACTTTTGTTTCAAAACTACGATGCCAGTTGTTAAGTTAATTAAAAATTTGGATCTAAAAGATTGGAGAATGACACATATAATCTCGAACCTACATAGTCTAAGTACTGAGCACCTATTCCCGGAAATAGTATTTTGTGACCGGCTATTTGTGGTTGGAGCGGGTTCACTTTGGCTCCCTATCTAGAACGTCCTGACCATGCTGTACAAGTCACAAAACGAGATCAGAATTTACAGGTTGTACAGAACGAGGGGTTTATGCCGATTTCTGTATGAACCGTAAATTTTTATACCCGAAATTAAACAAAAAGATTAATTTAATTTGGCCTAACGACTGATATTTTAGTCAATGTGTACGGGATGGTGTTCCGTATTTTGCCGTACGGTATTTTTTCGTTATACGGCAAAACGGTGTGCATTTACAATATTTACTGCATGGGTATTTAGTAAAGAAATGCTACAGTCCTGCCACTGACATTCTGTGTTCAGTTGGACCCATACACAGAAGTGCTACAGGTTTGTACTGGACTACGTAACCCGCCTTGTATAAAAGGACGGGTCCACGAATGGTTGGCACACACTTACTTTGAGCTGTTAATGGGTAGTTCAGTTGAACCCATGCACAGAAAAGCTACAGGTTTGTACTGTACTACGCAACCCGCCTTGTATAAAAGGACGGGTCCACGAATGGTTGGCACACACTTACTTTGAGCTGTTAATGGGTAGTTCGGTTGAACCCATGCACAGAAAAGCTACAGGTTTGTACTGTACTACGCAACCCGCCTTGTATAAAAGGACGGGTCCACGAATGGTCGGCACACACTTACTTTGAGCTGTTAATGGGTAGATCGGTTGAACAGAAAAGCTACAGGTTTGTACTGGACTACGCAACCCGGCTTGTATAAAAGGACGGGTCCACGACAGGTTGGCAGACACTTTCTTCGAGCCTCTCCTAGGAGATGGATCAGCTTGGGTTCTCATTGTACAAACTTCTGTTCTGGGTCACAAATAATACAAAATCTAAAGAAAACATAGTGGAGCAGGTGCTGAGTGGGTGTTCATCGCTATAGGATGTGGCAGCCCTGTCCCTGATGTTGTGTGTTTCGTTGAACCCATACACGAACACGCAACCCTGCCACCGTTGTGTAATATAGTTGAACCCATGCACAGAAGTGCTACAGGTTTGCACCGCATTACCTAACCCGCCTTTTGTGATTCAGAGGAAACCTATGAATGTTTAGGGTCAGAGCTCGTATCCCATCAAGTTTGAATCGCGTAGTAATTCACAAGGCGAAGACACATGAATTACATAGCGATTCAAACGAAATGGAAGTACAGTAGAACCCCACCTGACGGAGACCCCGCATAAGGGGTCACCCCACGTTAACAGGCACCTTTGGTTGGAACGGTTCCCTATATTAGATATTTATTTTACCCCGTGTAAGCGGACACCCCGCGTAAGCGGACACTTTTGCCTGGAACGCAGGATGTTGGCTTACGCGGGGGTTCTACTGTATTTTTCATATGTATTTCTGTCTCAGAGAGCCCGGGAAAACTTGGATGATATGTCCTTGTCGGCCACAGCATGGGGCTGAGGGTGAAGTTGGTTGTGTGCTTGGGTAGTTTACCGTCCAATATGTTCTATTAGACTTACTTTGGGTTTGAGGGTGATCGAATCTATGTGATGAATTTAGGTAGAAATCACATATTTACCGAGGTGGGAGTTCTTTTCGCTCACACACCACATAGATATGGTATGAGAAGGATTGGCCTTTGATATAACAGTAAGTCTACCACTGCTGGAGGTGAAGGAGAAAGGTGGCTGTACACAACACCATATAGACATGGTATGAGAAGGACTGGTCTTTGATATAGCAGTAGATCTACTACTGCTGGGGATGAAGGAGAAAGGTGGCTGCACACCACACCACATAGACATGGTATGAGAAGGACTGGTCTACAACAACAATTATTCAATAATTCCTGTAAAAAGCTATGGGTTATCTTACATTATTGACTGCTGGGGTCTACAACAACAATACTTATTTAATAATCGCTGTAAAAAACTATGGGTTATCTTACATTACTGATTAGTGAGTGCCCATAGCCAGAGATGAAAGTCAGGACTGATGAAAAATTCGGAAATTCAAAACCATAAATTCTTTTAGAATTTAGTGAAATAAAGAAAGAGCTTGCTCAATTTAAAAAAAAAAAAAAAAGAATTTATGAAATTATTTTGGAATATATATATATATATATATATATTCAAATTTCTCTTGATTGTATTGATACTTTTAGTATTTAAAGAAAGATAAGTGTGAAACACATCTAACATTGTGATACTATTTGTGTGTAGGAAATGTTGGAATTCCGTCATTGTTCGTCATCCCTGCATAACCATAACAATAAAACATAATCTATAACTCCTGTAAAAACTATGGGTTATCCTACATTATAAACATAGAGATACCAGTAAGGTCTAGAAAAAACCCATTAAATATCTGAATCCTGATTATATACAATATCTATGTCTAACATTGTTAAGACTTAGTGTACTAGCAAAACCTGGAAACCCGGAAACAACCAGAAAACTAACATCATAGTCTGGCCGGCCGTAGGGGTCAAAGCCGTCGCTCTGCATGTTGTAGTCCATGCCGTAGCCTCCCCGGCCTCCATAACTACGGGTTATCTTACGCTATTGACTGGCAGGGACCCATAACCTTACACTTATTTAATGACTCCTGTAAAAAGGATGGGTTATCTTACGTTATTGACTGGTGGGTTGCCGTAGCCGCGGTCGGACCGGCTGTAGGTGTCGCCGCCGTCGCTCTGCATCTTGTAGTCCATGCCGAAGCCCCCCTAACCGCCAGGACATATAACTATAGGTTATCTCACATCATTGACTCGCGGGGACCCATAACCATAACCAATAGTAAATTACCGAAACAATGGGTTATCTTACGTTATTGACTGGCGGGGGCACGTAACCATAAGAATAATAATAATTTTTTTTAATAACTCCTGTAAAAATTATGGGTTATCTTACATTGTTGACTGGCGGGGGGCCGTAGCCGCGGTCTGGCCGGCCGTAGGGGTCGAAGCCGTCGCTCTGCATGTTGTAGTCCATGCCGTAGCCTCCCTGGCCGCCGGGACCCATGGGCCCGCGTCGCGGAGGTGGCTCCGGCTGAGACCCTGCAACATCAAGAAGAGAGAGAACGTTTTCTTTGTGTGCCGGTTTGGATCCTGCAACACCAAAGAGAACAGAACACGGGTTTTACTGGTGTGAGACGGAGAGGGGTGGAGGGAGTGGGGAGTCTGTATGCATGCGAACGGAGAAGGGCACACACAGAGGTCGATTAAAGAGCTACACACTACAAGTTTGTATGGAGAATATGTCCAATAAGAACTCTCATATATGTATATAATGTATAGAACTAATACCAGGTAGGAATCTCTTATTTTGTGTGTGATTTCTCCTAAAAATGTATATCGTGTTGAGTTTTTTCTTTGTTTTTACAGAGATGTCAGTAAAAAAAAAACTGGAAAATATGCAAATACTGATAAAATCACTATTTATCTAACATGATCAAGACTTATTAGACTAGAAAAACCAGGGAATTTCCGGGATACTGACATCTCTGTGATAAATAATAAATATTACTTTACTTAATATAATATATCTTCATGTTCAGTAAACATATATACAGGACTGCCACAACCTGGGGACGTCAAAATTTCCTGACATTTTCTTGACTTCTTGACTGATGAATTTAATTTTTCACTAACAAATGAAACGAGAAAAATCTGTTCTATAATACTAACACCATACCATAGAAAAATTTGTCTTCCATAATTTGAAAAAACAACCCAAAAAAACCACCATGCCATAAAATGTTAGAATCCTTACTTATCCACCTCTGGAGCCAAATGTGGACCATGTAGGTCAGAAGGCCGCTTATGTTTGAAACAGGCATGTCTAAGGACCGCTAATATCATGTTAAATACAGTGGGGTTTTTTTTCTTCTCCATATTCCAAAAGTTTCAGAATTGACCCATTCTTTATACATAGATCTGGAAATTCCTGAAATTTTTCTCAGATGAGTAATTTTCCCTGACATTTTTAGAAATTCCAGTTTTCCCTGACAATCCACTGACATTGGAAAAAAAAGCCCAACTTTTCCCTGTCGTGTGGCAAACCTGTACAATAGGCCATGTTTTAAATCATCAAAAAACGTCACTGAACTTCATATGATTGTTTATATTGCGTGATTTGTCTTTGTGGAATGATATCACGAAGCGGAGCTGAGTGATATCTGTAGCGGAAGACAACGAACGCCATGTTAACAATTATATGAAATTTTTTTTTTTTTTTTTTTTTGTCGGTTGGGACCAGAAGTGCTTTTCGCCCCGTATTTCAAATCTATATACTTATTTTATGGCATACCCGTGGCATATAGTCACACCGTGTTAATCCTATGGAGATTTATATGAGGGGTAGGATAAAGATATGTAGTAATATTGTACACAGAAATATCACAGACTTTAAGCCCAATACACATCTACCGATTCAGAGTTGAACGATTAGTTCCCAAATTGTACAGGAGTCAGTGAACTTGTCAGAGGCAAATTATGTAACTCCTCTGCCCGTGTCGGCCACCCAATCTGGGGCCATTTACCAACATACCGTAGCCGGTAACTGGATTAATCAACATTTAGTAACATCAAACGACAACTCGTTGGTGACAAAAGAACATCTCAAGGAGGGGGTTTCACTAATCGTTGGCTGACCCTTGCCTAGCTGTCCTACATCTACCGACTAGGGCCGACTCCGTTAGGATGCCTCGCCTGAGACAAGAGTAAAATGTTCGGAAATGGGTAAATGCGTCTTGGGCTTTTAACAGACATATCCCTGTGTCATTTTTCACCAGTCTCCCGGCACTAAAGCCAGCCTCCTCATAACAGCAACAATAACCAAAACGCGTAGCTCCAGCTAAAAAAAAACCCACAAAAAAACAGCCACACATGTGATACTTTTTTTCCCCTTTCTTAAATTTTTTTTTTTTTTTTTTTCTCCGACTCGTCCTCTATTCTGTGATACTATTGTAAGCAATCCTGTCTGTGTTTTACAGGGGGTGTTTCATAAAAACGCCCCCTGCGCTATGAAAAAGAAGATGCTATTTAGAAAGCGGGCTCTGCAGTGGATTGGGTGCATGTTAGTGTCTAGCTGTAAGCTGGACTCACTTTCAACAAGCATCACTGGTTTCACCAGGAATACACGTATTAATATAGAACGGCCTGACCAGGCTGTACAAGCTGCAAAACGAGATGATCATTTCCGATTCGTACGGAACGTGGTGTTTTCGCCGAGTTCCGTACATATCGTAAATTATTATCGAGATTTGTGGCTTGTACAAGTATGGTAGGTCGTTCTATATTTACCATATACCCGAAATTAGGAAAAATCATTAATTCATTTTGGCCTAACAACCATACGGGTATATGATAATTAGTAAAATCATTGATAAGTATCATTCAGTAATGTATGTGGTATATTATAGGATGTCAGCTGTAGTCAGGAAAAACACATGGAAATATTTTTTTATGTGGAATTTACTGCCTCAGAGAGTCTTAGAAAACATGGAAATAACATGGTTATTCTCCACGGAGTGGGGTTGGCATATATGGACAGATTCATTCCACTGTTTAATTGGCGTAAATGGAGCTCCATTTATAATATCATTGTTTTATGTGAGAAAACGAATTTTATAAACTGGAGAAGAAAACGAGGATTTTCATGGAAAAGTGACATCCCAGTAGACATGGTGTGAAAGGCATATCTCCCCTGTGTGAGGTCTAGTGATGTGAGAGAATATGTAGGTGAGGGTAAGCCCAGGGTCATGTACCCGTACCACCATACTGTGCCGGTATGACGACGTACCACCATACTTTGAATACGATTGTATCATATACCTATGCCAGAAATTACTGCAACTACCAACCTCTACTATAAGATTGGTAGTTGACACGTACCACCATACTGTGCCGGTATGGCGACGTACCACCATACTTTGAATATGATTGGTTGCACTTAACATGGAAATACGTAAAAAGAAATAGATAACATACGAACTAAAAAATCCATTCTGAAAATTTCAAAACAATATTTTGAGTATAGATAATGCAAAAAAATCATTTCAATAGCGTTTTATTATTTTTTTTTTTTTATCTTTAAAATAAGAAAGAAAATGAGGTTGTAAACATGTCCGCCCAGCTCACTTTGAAGAGCAGCTCGATGTCACCGAGTTTTGATAAATATTTAAGTGATAATCAATATCTATAGGTATATGATACAAGTGAAACTTGTTAACCATATTGGGACAGCCTCTCGTACCTTATTTCTTTTGATATAAAAAAAAAAAAAAAAAAATTCTTTTGATATAAATATTGCCCTCGCTCTACGTGCAACTCGTGCAATATATGTATGGAAAGAAATGCATTAGAAGCGGCCGTCCCAATTAAGTAAACACGTTTCACTGCAGTACAGGCGGCAGCGGACGGGGCGCAGTCTCCATTCAGAATGTCACGACCACAGTGGATTGCGCATGTATTGTTTGCTGGACTCGGGCGCAGGCCATTAAGCAGTGCGCATGAGCAAAAGCAATTTCCGGTCGGTGGCGCCACCTGACGGAATAGGAGAAGCGGGAAGGGTTTATAGCTCCGGTAAAACAAACGACAGAGCGAGAAATAATAACACAAATCAGGAGGTAAAGCCAAGCTCCGCGTTTGTGCTTTAAAATTAAAAAGCGATGGCCATTTGTGAAGCCTATAAGACATTGATGTGTTGACATTCTCCGATCCGGTACATTTGTCAAATCAGTGAAAACTGGGTACTTTTTTTTGCTAGGTTTGTACTCAATCAACCCGATTTTACAGCCCCACGAACGGCCATCAGTCATTGCATGTGGGATATGACCGTGTCTCCGTAACTAGGCCCCGCGGCCTGTGGCGGCACCCTTTGATTGCAGTTGAGGCGGTGTACAAGAGTATCGTACATCGCAAAGATTGTTACTGATTATAGCCAACCATTGGATTGGTAAGAATCAGAGATTATGTGTCAATGTCTTATAGGATCTAAATGTTTCTACGATACGACCCACAACGACTACGATTAAGAGCCGAGATATGGTGACGAAAGTCGAGCTGCACATACCATTCACTGCTCGCATGGGCCTGGAGCTGGGATCTGGGGAGAAAACAAAGAGGTAAGCGGCATTTAGTTAACGCGTTAGTAATCAAAGGTGAACACAGTGGTTAAATCGTCAATAATGAGAACACGCGAGCAGCTCGTAGACAGAGAAAGAGCAGCTCAATACAATAAGGACACACAATTTTTATAAAGAATTAAAAAATATCTTTAATATACTGTCAGAGATCTGTTTTCAGGTTATTTTCTGGTTTTGTTTGTTGGTTTGATTTAACGTCCAGTTAACCATTACAGGTTCTCACCAGACTTCCTCAAGGTTCTTTTACACCACAAGGGTGGTGATCGAATCTATGTGATGAAATCAGGTAGAAACCTCACCCCTACACATTTACCGAGGTGAGAGTTCTTTTACTTCCCACACCACATAGACATGGTATGAGAAGGATTGGCCTATGATATAGCAGTAAATCTACCACTGCTGGGGGTGAAGGAGAAAGGCGGCTGTACACCACACCACATAGACATGGTATGAGAAGGACTGGTCTTTGATATAGCAGTAAATCTACACTTCTGGGGATGAAGCAGAAAAGTGGCTGCAGTGGGACTCGAACCCACAAAGTCCTTTAACCTTGGGGTTACAAGTCCAGTGCCCTAACCACTGAGCTGACTCCACATTTATTTTCTGGGTTTTGCTAGTGTTTACAAGTCTTAATTATGTCAGAGATGAATAATGGATATAATCAGGATTCGGATATTTTCTGGGTTTTTTTTCTAGACCTCATTGGCATCTCTGATGGAATCTATACATCAACATGGACATCAAAAAATAAAATAAGATATTTGTGTGCAATCTTCGACCTCAGAGAGACCCACAAAATGTGGAAAACATGTTGGTGTCTGCCATCGCGGGTTTGTATTAAGGATCCGGATGAGGCTGAACAAAATAACATTTTTCTCTCGAGCATGACCCCTGGGACGTCAAAAAACCCGGGAGAATCCACGGAAAGCCCACGCCTGGTGATATTCGCCGGGCACGTGGCAGCCGTGGTCACATACAGAATGACATCAATCACTCTGTAAAACAGGAGGTCATGTCTGGACACTTCACGAACACCTCCACAACCTTGGTGCACTCATCGGTGTAGTGCCAAAATCGGTTACTCTGCCAAAAATGGTAATTATCGCCCACTAGTATCTTGTGCGCATGCGCGAACATACGCAGTGATGAAATTTGTCGAAATTAAGCACATTACGACATGTAATTCTCATGTCTAAATAATACTCTTTTCATTTGTTTACATTAAAATCACATCAAAATAGTAGTACGTCTGATAGTCCGTGAAATCTGACCGGAAGAGCGTGTGCAGACGCATTCGCGTATTGGGTGGGCGATAATTACCATTTTTGGCAGGGTAACCGATTTTGGCACTACACCGGCTCGGACATTGTCAATGTTCGCGTAAACCCAGCTGACAATTCTGAAATTTAGAACGTCACAATCTTGGTGTGCGTAGGGCCCAGGGATGTCAGTTGGGATCAGGATTATCGTGAACAATTTACTGCCTAAATGAGACTGAGAAAACTTGGAAACACATCGGTGTTGGTTGGCCATGGGATTGGAATGAGACTCTGTGGGGAGACTGACACTACTAAACTGATACAATTGGCGTGAATGAGGCTTAACTTATGATATCTATTCATATAAATAATGTATAAAAAAAAAATGAAACGGTGGATTTCCTTGCATGTGTGGAGTGCTGGTCTCACTCTCAGAGCAGAGTCTAGCTCGTCTCACTCTCAGAGCAGAGTCTAGCTCGTCTCACTCTCAGAGCAGAGTCTAGCTCCCCTCACTCTTACAGCAGTCTTGCTCCTCTCACTCTCACAGCAGAGTCTTGCTCCTCTCACTCTCACAGCAGAGTCTAGCTCCCCTCACTCTTACAGCAGTCTTGCTCCTCTCACTCTCACAGCAGAGTCTTACTCCTCTCACCCTCACAGCAGAGTCTAGCTCCCCTCACTCTTACAGCAGTCTTGCTCCTCTCACTCTCACAGCAGAGTCTTGCACCGCTCACTCTTACAGCAGAGTCTTGCTCCTCTCACTCTCAGAGCGGAGTCTTGCTCGTCTCACTCTCAGACCAGAGTCTTGCTCGTCTCACTCTCAGACCAGAGTCTTGCTCGTCTCACTCTCACAGCAGAGTCTTGTTCCAGTGCTGGTCTCACTCTCAGAGCGGGGTCTTGTTCCCGTGGTCGTCTCACTCTCAGAGCGGGGTCTTGCTCCTTTCACTCTTACAGCAGAGTCTTGCTCGTCTCACTCTCACAGCAGAGTCTTGCTCCTGTGCTGGTCTCACTCTCAGAGCGGAGTGTTGCTCCTGTGGTCGTCATTTCCGGCCGGGCTTCTCGTTCTGGCGGTAAACACGTGGGTGCAGGCCGCGGGCTGGCTGCGTGCCGCCTTTTTACGCCACTGTTGCGCCTGGTGTGGTGTTTTTAAGGCGCTGGTAATACCAGAGAGGGGCGCGAGGCGCATAACAGCCGCAGGAACTGTTCCCTGAGCCGGGCAGGAGCAGTCCCCCGGGCCCTGAGCTGCTCCCTGCTACAGCGCCCCGCCGGGCAGCTCCTGAGGGCTGCGGTGTATGTCGCTTTATTCATGATGCCGCATGTATGAAGCTGCTACACTCTATATCCATACACCCCATACATTAAGCTGCTACACTCTATATCCATAACGCCCCATACATTAAGCTGCTACACTCTATATCCATAACGCCCCATACATTAAGCCCCTTTCCTCTATATCCATAACGCCCCATACATTAAGCTGCTACACTCTATATCCATAACGCCCCACACATTAAGCCGCTACCCTCTATATCCATAATGCCCCATACATTAAGCTGCTACACTCTATATCCATAACGCCCCATACATTAAGCTGCTACACTCTATATCCATAACGCCCCATACATTAAGCCGCTTTCCTCTATATCCATAACGCCCCATACATTAAGCTGCTACACTCTATATCCATAACGCCCCACACATTAAGCCGCTACCCTCTATATCCATAATGCCCCATACATCCATAATGCCCCATACATTAAGCTGCTACACTCTATATCCATAACGCCCCATACATTAAGCTGCTACACTCTATAACCATAACGCCACATACTGTAAGCCGCTACCCTCTATATCCATAATACCCCATACTGTAAGCCGCTACCCTCTATATCCATAACGCCCCATACTGTAAGCCGTTACCCTCTATCCATAACCCCCCATACCCATGATTGCGGTTGCCCCAATCTACTGGGACATATTAAGTGCTGCCCCCATCTGCTGAGTCTCTTGCTGCCCCCATCTGCTGACAGTCCCTTGCTGCCCCCATCTGCTGAGAGTCCCTTGCTGCCCCCATCTGCTGACAGTCCCTTGCTTCCCCCATGTGCTGACAGTCCCTTGCTGCCCCCATCTGCAGATAGTCCCTTGCTGCCCTCATCTGCAGATAGTCCCTTGCTGCCCCCATCTGCTAACAGTCCCTTGCTGCCCCCATCTGCTGATAGTCCCTTGCTGCCCCCATCTGCTGACAGTCCCTTGCTGCCCCCATCTGCTGACAGTCCCTTGCTGCCCCCATCTGCTGACAGTCCCTTGCTGCCCCCATCTGCTGACAGTCCCTTGCTGCCCCCATCTGCTGACAGTCCCTTGCTGCCCCCATCTGCTGAGAGTTCCTTGCTGCCCCCATCTGCTGACAGTCCCTTGCTGCCCTCATCTGCAGATAGTCCCTTGCTGCCCCCATCTGCTGACAGTCCCTTGCTGCCCCCATCTGCTGACAGTCCCTTGCTGCCCCCATCTGCTGAGAGTCCCTTGCTGCCCCCATGTGCTGACAGTCCCTTGCTGCCCCCATGTGCTGGGACCTGCTGAGTCCCTTGCTGCCCCCATCTGCGTGGACCTGTTAGGCGCTGCCGGGAGCTGCTCGGTGCTGCTCGGAGATGGTCCTCACGCAGATCGCGCTCCGTACACCGGCGCCCCGTACACCGGCGCTCCGTACACCGGCGGTGCGGGGGGAAGGCGTGCTCAGCCATATCCAGTTGCTCAGTACACATAAACAACTGATGGCCGAGGCGGGCGGGGGACGGCGGGAGGGGGACGGCGGGCGGGGGACGGCGGGCGGGGGGACGGGGGGCGGGGGGACGGGGGGCGGCGGGCCGGGGGACGGCGGGCGGGGGACGGCGGGCGGGGGACGGCGGGCGGGGGACGGCGGGCGGGGGACGGCGGGCGGGGGACGGCGGGCGGGGGACGGCGGGCGGGGGACGGCGGGAGGGGGACGGCGGGCGGGGGACCGCGGGCGGGGGACGGCGGGCGGGGGACGGCGGGCGGGGGACGGCGGGCGGGGGACGGCGGGCGGGGGACGGCGGCGGGGGACTGCGGGCGGGCGGCGGGCGGGGGACGGGGGACAGGGGGCGGGGGACGGCGGGCGGCGGGCGGCGGGCGGGGGACGGGGGACGGGGGGCGGGGGCGGGACAACGATGGCCGGTACGGGAGCATCACCACCACCACCACTAGGAGTGACGGCGGCGGCAGCAGTAGCAGTGTCAAGCGGGGTTCACACTGAGCGATTTCTGTACCCACAGGAGGGTTTTCTCGGCGACAAAGTTCCCTGCCATTCTGTACCGGTATATAATCTTCAGCTTAATTTCTGGACCCTTGTGATTATTTTCCATGCCCTCTCGGGAAATGCCCCTGTCCGAGGTAAAAAATCTCTTGATTCACAAAGCTATTTCTGTACCGCCAAGAGCATTTCGCAGCGATAATGTTCCCTGCGATAATGTTCCCTGCGATAATTATCACTCAGTGTGACAGCCTAAATTTTCTGAAGTACAAAATCTCGTGATTTAAGCGGGATTCACACTGTGCGATGTCTGTACCTCTGGGGGGGTTTCTCTGCGATAAAGATCCCTGCGATTTTGTACTGGTATATAATTACCGCTCTCTAAGGTACAAAATTTCTTATGATTTGAAAGGAATTCAAACTGAGCGATTTCTCAGGCATCTGAAGTGGATTCACATGCTGGAATTAATGTACCTCACAGGGTTCGAAATCTCATGAGGTTTTGTTCCTCTTTAGGGGTAAATGTCTCCAACAATTACAGGAAAAATACATGTCTCGGGGAAATGGTCCCCTTAGACACAGGAATTCTATTCTGATGTGATTTTTGATGTAAATAAATGAAAAGAATAGTATTTAGACATGAGAAATTATATGTCGTGATATTCTTAATTTCGGCAAATTGTTCACTCTCCAATCGTGGAATTTCGGCAAATTGTTCACTCTCCAATCACTGCGCATGCTCGTGGGTGATAATTACCACTTTTCGCAGGGTAACCTTTTTTCGCATTACACCGGCATGAGGTAGAAGGATGAGCAGACTGTCGCGTACGGTCCGTCGTTACCCATTCTCTGCCCCAGCCTAGAAATACAGGCGGGCCTCTGTACAATAAACTCACGTTCCCGTCCTGCACACCCACCCACCTCCTCTCTGTGTGTGTGTGTATTAGACTTGCTCAAGTCTTTGATTAAATGATTTAAAACACAATCAGAATAAAGTTCATTATAGGTGGTGCAATATTTCCTCTTTTGAGTTGCGAGTCTGTTGGGGAGACGTCATTCTCATAGAAAAAATTTCATTATAGTATGTATCCTTTTCTGACTGGACCATGAATCAAAGACTTGTTCACTATGAACTGAAACTCCTGTTTATGGCCCCAAGCCACTTAGACTGTAGTTCGTCCCGTTGTCGCCAGGGCCAGGGCGCACAGGCTCCCAAACCGTAACCCGAAGGCGGCGCGGTGCGTGGACGGACTACAAGCCACTCCCTGTAACCCTATACTTCCTCCTACCCCTCCCCCTCCCCTCCTCCAGTTCTATGGCCGCCTGTGTTGTCATGACAATAAATTTTGCCTGCTCCTGACTGTGACCCGATTGAGATCAAAGAGAGAAGGTATCAATCAGCAGATATCCGGACCAGTAACCAGGATATCTGTATGGAGAGTGTTGGAAATTCCTACGGAAATACTGAAGCTAAACAGCGCCAGAAATCAACACCATTGAGTGCTGATTCCACGGACACACAAGATATGGCGAGATAGGTCACGATTTGATTGTCTTGCTAAATCGGGCTAGGTTTGAGTAATTGCGTGCCTTTTTGTTGCAATATGTCTTGAGATGTCGCGGTGGTGGAGCACCAAAACATACACCCGACACCGCACAGCAATGTTTTGCAACAACAGAGGTACAACATATCGTGACACTGTAAAATATTACAAGATATGCCAAGATATATCAGGACAAATCCATCGTGTTGGTGGAATCAGCCCTTTACCGATTGTACCGTTCCCTGTATCCCAACGAGGAGGGTAGCCATAGGACGCAGGGACTGGAGCCAGTATCCCAGCGAGGAGGGTAGCCATAGGATACAGGGACTGGAGCCTGTATCCCAGCGAGGAGGGTAGCCATAGGATGCAGGGACTGGAGCCTGTATCCCAGCGAGGAGGGTAGCCATAGGATGCAGGGACTGGAGCCAGTATCCCAGTGAGGAGGGTAGACATAGGATGCAGGGACTGGAGCCAGTCTATGTGTGTATGTGTGCTGCAGAGACTAGACCCCATTCCAACCCACCTACACACCCCCCCCCCCTCCCCTCTCTGTGTGAGAGTGTGTGTGTGCAGCAGAGACAACCCCCTACCCCCACCCACCCACCCACCCACCCACCCACCCACCCACACGGCACCATGGTAACCTGACCGGCCCATCAGCATACCTCCACCTTCCCTCCTCCCGTTCCTGTCCGCTAAGGCCCCGGGCATTGTCAATCTCCTGTGTCTCTTCCCATTAGTCTCATTGTTTAGGTGTTGTCTTTACCATTTCTTCTGGGAAGTCAAAGGAAACATCGACAGCAGACGTGGTGGTTTTATTTATTTTGTTTATTTTTTTAGCAAAGATTTTTATTTGTCGTTTCCATACATGTACATCTCATATTTGTTCCTTTTCAGATTTACTTTTTTTTATTTTATTATGTATTCGACAAAGACAGCAGCTCTTACCGCCATACCTGAATTCTTAAAAACTAATCCTAAAAACTTGATTCCATTTACCTAAAACATGTCCCGATCCTGCTCGGGCCATGTTCGGTCCCTATTCAGATCAGGGCTAACGCAACTCCCCGATTAGAACCCAAGTGGTGATCGGCACCAAATTCGGCCAAATGAAAATCAAGCTTTTACCACTCATACTGCTAGCTTATCTTGACTGGAGGCTTAAAGTAGGCTTTCCGATGAACCTATTTCAATCTGGTTCCAATGTCCTGATCATTATTCACGCACTTCTTTAAACCGAGAGACTTTAACCGAATGGGCTTTAACCAAGTGGGCCAACTCCTTTACGCTTTTCCCTCCATTTCACCTCCACAGTGATTGGTCAAATATTGCATACATACACGCATTAGACTAAAGTCCAAAGTCCAAGATTCTAAATGAAAGTATATTTTTTATCAAAGACTTGAGCAAGTCTAGACCTCAGTGAGTGTGGATCACGTGACTGGTGGTGGTGGTGGTGGTGGGGGGGGGGGGGGGGGTCGTGGTTTAAACACGAGAGTGGAAGTGGCGCCTGTTCTACGTTGTTTTCTCTCACGACGTTTAGTAGGTGTCTGTTTAGACGGACGGACTGTAGTTACACGTAAAAAGTACCCCGTGAGAGATTTACACGGCCACTCTTAGCTCGCGTCACTCACATGAACGTAAACTACAAAATGTCGCTCAGTTTCTAAATGCGTGGGTTAGATAATGTTATATATACATGTACAGAAAAAGGAACTCTATACGTGTAAAAATTACTGACAGCAAGAAGCGATAGGCAACGATACATTATATTATCCTACTCCTAATATAAAATCCCATAGGCTTAACATTGAGTTTCTGTATGCCACGCCGACTGGCATACGGAGTCTTATATGCCACTAGTGGTATACAGAATTGTTATCACGTAATATTCCAAAATCGAGGAGACTGGGTAGGATAAAATCAAAACCTGATTCGTTTTAATCTTGGCCACCGCATGCCACTCCTGAAGTTTTGGCTCCGGACTTCACTCGGCTTCGCCTCATGAAATCACAATACCAAACTCCAGTCGTGGCATACGGTGGCCAAGATTAAAACTCATCCAGTTTTAGGATTGTATTATTGTGATATTTAAGAAACGAGGCGGAAAGACTTCTGAGGTCAACCGATGCTACCTTGAAAGGGTGAGGGCTTGAAGATATGTTCTTCTATCCTTAGGATTTGTTTCTAGCTGTACTGAAAACACAATCTAGAAACGTAATTTTCCAATCTCCTTTCCTTGAGAGAATGCAATGAGATCACATTTCGCTGGTAGTCGGTAAAATCGGTGTCACATGAAATGATGGTTGGGAACTAATTGATAGTTCCAGGTATAAATAGAAGGTAGCGCCACTAAGCCCTCACCCTATCAAATACAACGCGCCGAAGTGGCTGATATTATAGAGGAAACCCATAAAAGTTAAGGGTCTGAGCCTGTATCTCATCGAGTTTGAATCAAATAGTAATTCACAAGGCGAAGCCGCGTGAATTACTATGTGATTCAAATGAGATGGGATCGAGCTCTGACCAAAAACTTGAATGGGTTTCTGAATTTATCTCACCCTTAACATTGACTAATGGGCTAACAATTGTGACATTATCCCCCATTGGATATTTTTCCTAAATATCTAATGGGCGTTAGATACGAGTTTTCAATGTTAAGTCTCTGGAGAAAAAATATCTGGGGTGAGATAAATACAGTGGAAGCCCACATAACGGACAGTCCTGGCAGAGACTGTGGTTAAAGTCTCAGTGCTACGCTTAAGTGTTTCCCGACATCAGCCTAAAGCCCGATGCCCATCTACCGATTCCGGAACATTCATGTACCTTTGTCGGCGACAAACGGACGGTAATATGTCTCACCAAAGGCATCCTAACGGAGTCGGCCGTAGTCGGTAGATGTAGGACAGCTAGGCAAGGGTGAGCCACCGATTAGTAGACCGATTTGCTTAGGACTAATATCCACCACCCCATCTCCTCAATGTCCGGCGGTCGAGTGAAGAGTTACGTAATTTGCCTGTGACAAGTCGACCGACTCCTATACGATTTGGTAACTAATCGCTCAACCCTGAATCGGTAGTTGGGCATCAGGCTTAAAGCCCGGTTCCCACTAAGCGATTTGGGGGCATCCAGAGGGCTCCATTAGACAACATGTCTAGGAATTTACCAAGTTGCCAAGTGGAAATGCAAAATGGCCAAAAATGCAAAATCGTCGGCGACTATTACCGTCCCCCCCTTCCCCCGGGCTTGAGTCGGCGATTGAATTCTCTCTAAAAAGGGCACCAGTCTCTTGCGATTCAATTTCAAACATGTTTGAAATATATCAGGGCATAGTCGCCGACCATGGCCTCCCACCCGCTGTGCGACTGGCGTTTCCCGGCGATTATGCCCGGCAGTAGTCTCAGAGGCAGGAATCGCCAAGTGGGAATGGACCTTTACACGTTTAACAACTGCCTCGCGCACAACGGACCGCCACCAACCTCACAGCCAGCAACGTCTACACTTTGTTCTCCCCCCACTTTATAGCCGTACCTCCAGCCAGGGTTATGACACCTACCAGCAACATCGAGCCGTGTATCAGGCATTTACAGCCTCAGGGTCAAATCATCCCGAAAAGGTCAAGGTCATATCGCATATTAACAGCCCAGGTCATTTCATGTATCAAGTATCATGGTTTTTATATGTACAAACAACCAAGGTCATATTACGAATTGATAGCCAAGGTCAAATGGCATACAAACAGCTAAGGTCATATTATCTATTAATAGCCTGGGTCGTATCATGAATAGACATCCAAGGTCAAGTCACATATATCAGCCAAGGTCAGATCACATACAAACAACCAAGGTCATAACACATATCAATAGCCAGGATCATACTGGGGTGTTATGGATAGATTATCGATTAGCAGCCTAATGTAAGGAGTATGGAGAGTTGTGAATATATTGGGTCGTAGCTTACCATATGGGGTATAGAGGTTATGAATATAGAAGGTAGCGGCTTACCATATGGGCCATTATGAATATAGAGTGTAGCGGCTTACCATATGGGGAATTATAAATACAGAATTATAGCATTATGAATATAGAGTAGTGGCTTATGATATGGGGCGTTAGGAATCTAAAGGATAGTGGCTTACCATAACGGGTGTTATGGATATAGAGGGTAGAAACTTTATATGGGGTGTCATGGACATAGAATTATGGCATTATGAATACAGAGTAGTAGCTTACCGTATGGGGTATTATGAATAAAGAGGATAGCGGCCTGCCGTATGGAAAGTTAAGGCTTATTTTATGGGATGTCATATAGAATTATAGCATTATGAATAGAATAGTAGCTTACCGTATGGGGTGTCATGGATATAGAATCATGAATATAGAATAGTAGCTTACCGTATGGGGTGTCATGGATATAGAATCATGAATATAGAATAGTGGCTTACCATATGGGGTGTCATGGATATAGAATCATGAATATAGAATAGCGGCTTACCGTATGGGGTGTCATGGATACAGAATCATGAATATAGAATAACAGCTTACCGTATGGGGTGTCATGCATATAGCATAGTGGCTTACCGTTTGGGGTGTCATAGCTATAGAATCATGAATATAGAATAGCGGCTTACCGTATGGGGTGTCATGCATATAGCATAGTGGCTTACCATATGGGGTGTCATGGATATAGAATCATGAATATAGAATAGCGGCTTACCGTATGGGGTGTCATGGATATAGAATCATGAATATAGAATAGTGGCTTACCGTATGGGGTGGGGCCAGTCGTGTAGCGCGGGTCAGCAAGCAGCGGCTGGCTTTTGCCTCCTCCCCCTCCTCCTGCCTCTTTACCTACAAATACAGAACCAAGTTACAATTATATAATCCACACAATACACATTATCATACACAGCAAATCAGTACCTACAAATTATTTTACTGAAAATAATTATATAATTCCACTTATATTAACAACATAAAAATCACATAATTCAGATATGTAAACGAAATAAATTCAATTGGAGTGTTATTCTAATAGATATCACATTATATTTTACAGGGATGTCAGTTGGGGTCAGAAAATAAAGTGGAAATATTTTCAAGTCTAATTTGCTGCCTCCGAGGGACCGAGAAAACATCAAAAATATATACTGTCAGTTACGGCATGGGACTGAGGATCTATGGGGAGGTTCAAACTACTATTATATCTATATGATTGAGGCTCAATTAATTTTATCTTGATTTACATAAGAAAAAAATAATTTCACACTCTGAAAATGAAAACGCGGACTTCCATGGAAAAGTGGAAAATTGGCATCTAAATTACATTATAAAATATCAATTTGAAATTATTTTTTTTAAAGAAAAACATAAATTTGAACTTTAAAAAACATCTGACTGATGAGACTTTAAACTTAAAAAAAAAACACGCCTCGGTCTTAGTTCAAACACTGCTCTGTCTCCGTTAGAACGGTGTTAGACGCACGCCTGAGAGGTTCGGACGACGGACACTAGGTGGGGGTGGAGATGGGGTCGGGGGCAGGCCCCCCCGGGCCTTGTTTCATCTCTGTGCTGGGCGCTGACCGGTAAACAGGTCTTCATCAGGGCCGACGGTACACGGGCGGCGCGCGCATCATATATATGGGGGGGGGGGATATTTTCTGCCACATGAATCAGTAGGAGAAAAATCCTCTCCATTATAATATAAAGATAATCACCCCACAGCCACACCAGGAAATAGAAAATATTCCCCCTAACCTCTAAATAGGTGTCCCCCGAAAAAAAAAAGCTGTTCCCCCCTTGCCGTACCTAATGAGCTCTCCTTTGAGCTGTAGTTAAAAGGCCCCCACCTCCCATCACAGGCCCCGCTTCTTCTATCACCATCCCCCCCCCCCCCCCCCCCGCCGTGTGGCAGCACACAGGAGACAGCCTCCTTTTCCCACTTCAAGGTCAGTCAGAGGGCATTTGCCACCAGACGGCGTAGGTGTCGCCTCCCTCTCTGAGAGAACTACATCGAGAATCGTATAAATACAGCAGGGTTCGTACATAGACAGCCCAATAAAATTCCAGGCTTTTTCAGGCTCTAATATGGTTTTTTTTCCCAGGCACATCTGGTCACTGTTTTTAAAACCATGCCCGATTCATCACCAAAACTCCTCCTCCTTCCTACCTAGTGGTTTGGCGTTTAGATATCTTTAAAAAATTTGGTTGCCATTTTTAAATATGAAGACAAATAATCAAATCCATTCTATATTATTAGTAATCTGCTATACATGATTTTGGAACTATTTAATCCAAGTAACTAAAATTTCATAGGCAGTCGGGTACCATAGTTAAGGTAAGCTAATAATGACCAGAATTTCATAGACTAAAAAATATTTTTAAGCAAAACGAAATTTTCCAGGCTATTCCAGGTTTTTCCAGGCTCTCTGTGAGAATTCCAGGCTTTTCCAGGCCTGGAAAACACAAAAGCCTAATTCCAGGCTTTTCCATGTTTTCCAGGCTCTGTACGAACCCTGTTACAGTTCTATGTACCCTAAACAGAGGTACTTGAAGACATTCACACGGGAGAAAGCTGCAAGCCAGACTTTATACTTTTGGAAAGGGAGATCGTCTAAGACTCTGTACCCTGTTTGTCCTTCCATGTGAATCAGATCCGCCATTTTCCCTAAAGAAAATCTCAAGTACTTATATAGAACGTCCTGACCATGCTGTACAAGTCACAGAACAAGATGGTAATTTACGGTTTGTATGGACCGAGGCGTTTACGCCGAGTTCCGTACAAGCCGTACAAACCGTACCGCGGTGAGAGTTCTTTTACTTCCCACACCACATAGACATGGTATGAGAAGGACTGGCCTTTGTTATAGCAGTAAATCTACCACTGCTGGGGGTGGGACCCGAACCCACAAAGTCTTACAACCTTGGGGTTACAAGTCCGGTGCTCTAACCACTGAGCTAACTCCCCACTCCCGCTCCGGCTGGGAACGGTTCTTGACGACCTCACTCACTCACTCTGCGATGTACTTCAATAAAGAGGACATTTTACAAACGAGCTGAGAGAGTGTGCGCCTGGAGTTCGTCTGGGTGGCGAGTGACGTTCAGCGGAGGGGTGTTCTGACACGGATTGTTTAAGGAGGCAGAGTGGAGTGGCTCGGGTATACATACTATCGTAAAACTGGAGGAGTTTTAATCTTGGCCACCATATGCCACGACTGCGGCGAGCAGGGATTGTTTAACCCTATCGCGCCGGGTAGCACCTAGACTTGCGCAAGTCTTTGATTATGAACATTCATTAAATGAAAATCGGGATACAATTCATTATAGCATGTGTCCTTCTCTGACTGGCCCATGAATCAAAGACTTGTCCACTTTGACCAGAATCTCCTGTTTATGCCAAGCCACTCCCTGTAACCCTATACCTCCCTCTACCCCTCCCCCCTCCCCTCCTCCAGTTCCCTGCCTGCCTGTGTTTTCATAGCAACATATTTCCCCCACTCCTGACTATATCTCGATTGAGATCAAAGTGAGAGGGTATCAATCTCCAAGCAGATATCCTGACCAGTAGCAGACCTCTGCTTGGGGAGTGTGGCGCTACATCGCGCCAGTCTACACGGCCGTTTACGGATGAGACCAGTCCCTGTGTCACTCAGAAGGGGTGGAGGGGTAGGATACAGGGACTGAGGCCAGTCTAGGTAGCACCAGCAAGTCTGCCACTGCTGGGGATAAAGGAAAACAGAGGCTGCAGTGGGACTCGAACCCACAATCTTGTGATTACCAGTCCAGTGCCTTAACCACTAAGCTCCCCCTACCCCCACTATTTAGGCCACTAAAAAAACCAACTTGTTTCTCATCACCAAGCCATGACAAATATGATATAATACACATACCTTTCATAATTTCTATCAAGGTTCATCTATTAAAAAAAAAAAAAATCTTCTAAAATCTTTTTTTTTTGTGATGCGCGCGGTGATGAGAAACAAGTTTTTTTTTGAGTGGCCTAAGTGTCTGTGATAACGAGGTTTCACTGTACCTCTCCCTCTCAGCCTGTTTGTGATAGCGGCCGGGCGGAGGCTGGGCTGAGATATGGTAATGGCTCGCCTCTCCCTGCACCGAGACCCGCCCATACCGGGCAGAAAAAACCCACAGAGCAGAAACAAACATGTCCGCCGCTATATACGTGTAGACCACGGCCCAGAGGTCACCCCAAGGTCAAACCTCTCACTCCCCACCCACCAGCAAAAAACCGCCCAGTACGTCAGGACAAGTCGTACGATATGAGGAGGACATAAATTACCACTTTTTCTGCTACATGAGATATGATTTTATCAGGGTCCACTTATAACAAACATTCCATGGTTTATTTATTCATGTAACTCAAGTATTCCGGAACTCTGGACTAAAAATGAAATGACCTAGAATCTGGGAGTGTCTGTGGATTATATAACATGTTAGGCTCGTTTACCAAGCCTTGGTATATACTGTACGATAACTACATATATATATATATATATATATATATACGCATATGTAATATACATGTATATTATACTGTATAATAACTACATATTTATATATACGCATATGTAATATACATGTACATTGTATATCATACTGTAGAATAACTACATATTTATATGTAGGCATATATATATTATACATGTATATATACTGTACTATACATAATATACATACATACATATATATATATATATATATATATATATACTGTATACTAAATACTTTTTTCTTTTTATAATATAAACTCATTATTCATTTATTTATACATGATATATTCATATATACACATATATATGTAAAATTATACACGTATATACCTCTGAAGGTTCCTGTACTTTAAAAATACAAAAATAGGAACTAGTTTTCACTACTTTTTAAAAATAAATACACATCTGTAGATTTTCTGTATTTCTTACACTTGTGGAAATGCTCCATGGGACGAAGATGAGTTCTGTTATTATTTTCACAATACGTTGACACAAAAAGGTGCTAGCCAGCCACCGTCTAAATACTTATCAATCAAAAAATGAAAATAAAAAATAACAATAAAATGAGATAAACACCGAAAAAAATACCAGCTTTTCCCTGCTATAAGGTGCTAAAAAGTGAACGTCTTTTAAAAAAAATTTTATTGAGAAGATACGGAGTAATATCTTCCGCCGCAGATGCAGATGGGATAATTATTTAATACTTCTTAATTAAAAAAAGAGATAAAACACCGAGAAAAAGACACCACCTTTTCCCTGATACATGTAGACGGTGCTAACCAGCCACCGTCTCCAAAGTGATCAATTAAACAAATAACAAAAGTGAGAATAATAATAAAACGGGGAGAGAAATACACCATCTTTCTCTGCTCTTCTGTCCGCGTTGTTATGAGCAAGAATGCAGACGGTGAAAAAGCCTGCAGCCTGCCTGAGGGCGGGTGAGCGGGTGAGCGGGTGAGCGGGTGAGCGGGTGAGCGGGTTTACGGGCGGCATATCCCAGCCTCAACTCCTCCCCCCCTCCTCTGTAAATACCTGCGGCCAGCCTTCTTTACAAAGCCTCTAGATTGATGTGGGCCCAAATTAAAAACAAAGGGAGGCCTCTTCCGCCCTGTCTCTCCTCTTCCCCCCTCCGCTCCCCCCCCCCCCCCCCCCCACTTCCCCATCCCCCCCCTTCGCTCCGCCCCCCCCCCCCCCCACCCGCCGTCGTTTACCAGCACACAGGTGATCGGGGATCAAGTGCCGGTGGAGCCGGGCCTTGGGGGGGGGGGGGGGGGGGATTTATCTCTCTCCCCCCCCCCCCCCACCCGCCATGCCGGGCGGCAATTAAACAAAGGTCAGCGCGATTTATCGTCAGCGCGGACGCCAGCGCCGCCCGGCGTCGTGTGGCGGCATCTCTGAATGTCGTCTGCTCATCAAATATTCACTCAATATCGCCCACTCGCCGCGCATGCGCGTGTGTGTGTGTCGCACTGCGCATGCACGGAGTGCGCGCGCACCATGAGGTGTCGCCCCCGAGCGGCAGATGGGAGAACTATCCCCGGGAGGGAGGGATTGAATATAAAAACGAGATGAGCCTGTTGCTAATACTAGTAGGTTTATCATCCGCGAAGTTAACACGCAGTAATATCTGAGGGTGAGCGAGGATATTGTATAAAAATGAACCATAACTCCCTGGTTTGGTTTGTTTGATTTGATTTAACGTCCAGTTAACCATTAGAGGTTCTCACCAGACTTTCTCAAGGTTCTTTTACACCACGAGGGTGGTGATCGAATCTATGTGATGAAATCAGGTAGAAATCTCACCTCTTCACATTTACGAGATGGGAGTTGTTTTAGTTGCCACACCACATAGACATGGTATGAGAAGGACTGGTCTTTGATATAGCAGTAAATCTACCACTGCTTGCCATAACTCACTGGTATCTGAGGCACATTAATATTATTGTATTTATTACACACTGATGGGAATGAATCAGTAACAATCATTGTCGATGTACGGCACTCTCGTATAGCAAACTGACTAACGATCGCAGACCAGGCCGCGCTAACGGCTGCCAGCAGAGTCCGTCATATCCCACATGCGAGCAATTGGCCATAGATGGGGCAATAAAATCGGAGCGGTGAAGTGTAAATTGAAATTAATGCTTGAAATCGGCACAGAAATGATGGGCTCCATCCATCCTGAATATATACCGAATTAGAGTTTAACAAATTTATTTTTCCCGGAGAGCGGCAAACTGTAGCTTTGCCTATTCCTGGTTTACGGGAGATCTGCTCCTCCTTCAGGCAGTAATCCCATTAATACCCTCCTCCACCATAAACTGGTCTTTATTGTCATTAATACCCCTCGTCTTTTTCTTTACACTGATTCGGGAAAACTTTCCTCGTTCAATTTGTCTCAAAATAATCCCGTCTGTATTTTATCGTCAATAACTTCTCCACTTCACTGTCTCAGAATGAGTTACAGTTTTCTCCTATGTTGTGTTCTGAACGTTTCTACCTTTATAAGACCTTCTAGTAGCAGACCTGTGGGACATACTCCTCAAAACTTTTTTTTTCATTCTAAATAACCAAACTGTTCATGGACCAACAGCAAGCTGACTCCTCAAACTTTTTTTTAATTTTACAAATTTCCATTTTAACCTTTCCTATGTTTTTTTTGTTTTTGTTTTTTTTATTCATCAAAAAACAGTTCTTACATAAAGTAAGATCTTCCACCGCATTTACAAACAAACTTCATGTAAATTCTTGTAAACAAGATGACAGAACTTTCACAGTCAGATCTTTTCCCACACACAAAAATATGAACTACAAAGCTCCTTCTGGGGTCTAGAAAATAATCCCGGAAATTTCCCAATCTCCACTCTTTACCTGTAGTCGGAAGAAAATTTAGTGAACCATAAAAAAAAGCCCGGCAGTGGAGTGTATAATGGACTGCTTGGTTTATTGTGTGGAGAGTATCCACTCGGTCTTTTCCTGTCATAAAACCACCACGTTACTCCGTGAATACCGCTACTGTTGTTGACACGGCTTTTATTATCCATCGTATACAAAGCCCCCATTGAAAATGTATGGAGACTCAGTAAACCACGACCCATTGTATAAAACCTGTCAGATACCATAACTGAGTTGGGAACTCCTTCGAGGAAAACGGGGCGCCGATTTCCGTAAATCGGGCCCCGATTTCTTCGATTTTTTTTTTACAATAACCGTGGTATACGGATTTAAACCTGTGGTATACTGCCTCAAAACCATGGTATACGGGGAAAATAGTCCCTTTTGCTATAGAGCAGAGAAATAGTCCATATTGTTATACCTTTTAATATGGTAATAACTGGGTTTAATTTATTCGAAAAGATGGATAATAAATACAACAAACGATGGTTTTGTGGACAGGCGGCTCTGTAAACCACTTGAGGTTGCTCGTGTATTACTACGCGTCAACTTCTCGTGGTTTACGGCCGCCTGTCCACAGAACCATCGATTATTGTCTATGTAAACCATCCCCTCTGAGAAGAACCACCGTCCATTTCCCGGATACCCACAGAGGACTGAACAGAACGGAAACCCTCACACAGCCGGCTGTCAGAGCCTCCATCCACTGCCGCTACGAGCGCCCCACTCGGTGGTCACGTGGGGCGGGGTGTGTGTGTGTGTGGGGGGGGGGGGGGGGGGGTCGTGTGAACGTGAATGAAACACTTCATCAACTCCTCAGGTAAGCTTTAACCCTTAAGAGGCATACCAGAGAATTTTGGCTTAAAATCAATAATAATAATAATAATAATAATAATAATAATAATAATAATAATAATAATAATAATAATAATAATAATAATAATAATAATAATAATAATTTTTTTATTTTATAAATCAATATCATGATAATTTTATGATAAGAATATATAAAAAATGTCTTTCACATAGTAAATCCCATGTCATTTTTCTCAACTTTCACAGAATATAGTCGATTTATAGTACTACACATTTCACTTTTGAAATTCATAGGTCCTTCCATTTGATAGTATTTTCAGTACATTTGGTTGGTTTGATTTAACGTCCAGTTAACCATTACAGGTTCTCACCAGACTTTCTCAAGGTTCTTTTACACCACATATTGACACCATTTTAGTGGGAAACCAAAGCATTAAGAGAAAGCTCACGTTTTTACATGGGTCAGTGGGGAGGTTCAGTTGGGGAACATAGGCTGTGGCTGAATTGGGTAACTTAGCAGTTGGTATATCAACATTACACGAGGAAAAATAATTCTTTATAATGAAAACATGAATTTCAATGGAAACATTGAAAAATGCCATCCATAAAGAGTTGACCGACCCCTACAGACCAGTCCTCCCTACAGCCTACATCAAGAGGGTCAGTGTAAGGGGGAGCTCTTTAGCGGAGCCCATCATCCACCACCCACATGCCCTTACCCAACTCTCAGTCACAATGGACAAGGATACAACACACCGTCAGGACGTCCAAGTACCCCGCATAAAGGGGCATTGTGCGGACCTCCAGGTAGACGACGGGGACGAGAGTCAGCCAAGTACACCTCTCCACCACTCCAGTATTTGCCAACTGCGTATGCTTTCCCAGTCAATTATGTTCACGTACTTTGGGGTAATTGTACGAAGAGGGTTCTCCCACTATATGGTTACTGTTCGCGTTTTTTTGTTGTTGTTTTTTTTTAAATTCAAGGAACAAGACATACAATTCACCCTAAATTGGGTGTTTTCAATGTATGGTCTTTTCCCACACATAAAAATATGGGTCTTTAATATCTGGATTATTCATACAATTCAAGGAATGTAAGGGTCAGAAAAAAAGGTGGAATTATTTGTCATGTGGAATTTACTGGTTCAGAGAGGCTAGTGGCTGTGACACCACCTAGATATGGTATGAGAAGGACTGGTCTTTGATATAGCAGTAAATCTACCACTGCTGGGGATGAAGGAGAAAGGTGGCTGTACACCACACCACATAGACATGGTATGAGAAGGACTGGTCTTTGATATAGCAGTAAATCTACCACTGCTGGAGGTGAAGGAGAAAGACATGGTATGAGAAGGACTGGCCTCTGATATAGTAGTAAATCTTGTTTTATACAAAACGAAATAATAATTCTATATATATAAACTGATAAAAAACCCTGATTTTTCCATAGAAAGTTGTCTTCTGTGTTATATTAACTTTCCTCTTGTCCTAACTTGGTAAAATACTACAGTTTCCATAGAAAGTTGTCTTCTGTGTTATATTAACTTTCCTCTTGTGCTAACTCGGTAAAATACTACAGTTTCCATAGAAAGTTGTCTTCTGTGTTATATTAACTTTCCTCTTGTGATAACTCGGTAAAATACTACAGTTTCCATAGAAAGTTTTCTTCTGTGTTATATTAACTTTCCTCTTGTGCTAACTCGGTAAAATACTACAGTTTCCATAGAAAGTTTTCTTCTGTGTTATATTAACTTTCCTCTTGTCCTAACTTGGTAAAATACTACAGTTTCCATAGAAAGTTGTCTTCTGTGTTATATTAACTTTCCCTTTTGTGCTAACTCGGTAAAATACTAGTTTCCATAGAAAGTTGTCTTCTGTGTTATATTAACTTTCCTCTTGTGCTAACTCGGTAAAATACTACAGTTTCCATAGAAAGTTCTCATTTGTCTTAAGTAAACTTTCCTCTTGTCCTAACTCGGTAAAATACTACAGTTTCCATAGAAAGTTGTCTTCTGTGTTATATTAACTTTCCTCTTGTGCTAACTCGGTAAAATACTACAGTTTCCATAGAAAGTTGTCTTCTGTGTTATATTAACTTTCCTCTTGTCCTAACTCGGTAAAATACTACAGTTTCCATAGAAAGTTCTCATTTGTCTTAAGTTAACTTTCCT
This sequence comes from Alentia gelatinosa, assembly GCA_950022655.1. Taxonomy (NCBI): domain Eukaryota; kingdom Metazoa; phylum Annelida; class Polychaeta; order Phyllodocida; family Polynoidae; genus Alentia; species Alentia gelatinosa. The sequence continues at coordinate 5,178,011 of OX465581.1, read as the reverse complement.
CTTGTCCTAACTCGGTAAAATACTAAAGCTACACCCCTGTGAGGTGTCTTGTTCCTCTCATCATCTTTGCTCCCACCGTGTTGCTCTTTGCTCGCAGATTACAGAATAACTAACGACCTAACCCCTCTATCAGGGGCCGCCCCCCGGAAGGTGCTCCAGTCAGCTCCACTTTATACTAATTTGCGACGATCCAGGAACACCTTGAGCGGTGAGGCTGGGGTGAGGGTCGAGCGGAGAGTCTCGACATGATTAAAGCGGGGGGCTGTTGATTAAAACTATTCCCGCAGCGTATAATAAGCAGTAATTATTCATACTGCCTCCTTAGTTATTTATACAACACACCCCTGTATGCCCACAGCCAAGTAGGGACTGCGGCGGTATTCGTTTATACGCATCATAAGGGGTCTTTTATTATTTTCTTGAACATGACACAAGTGGTGGCCATTAGGCACCGAATAACGCTCAACGCAACACATGAGGATTTCAGTACTCAGAAATCCTTTTGTATTTCCCCAGTGGAAATCCAGTTAATAGGAAATGCGGAATGTGATATTTCAGATTGTATCCCTCATAATCTATATTGTATCCCACACAAACCATATTGTATCCCACACAAGCCATATTATATCTCTCACAAGCCATATTATATCCCACACAAGCCATATTGTACCCCACACAAGCCATATTATATCCCACACAAGCCATATTGTACCCCACACAAGCCATAATGTATCCCACACAAGCCATATTCTATCTCTCACAAGCCATATTATACCTCACACAAGCCATATTGTACCCCACACAAACCATATTGTATCCCACACAAACCATATTGTACCCCACACAAGCCATAATGTATCCCACACAAGCCATAATGTATCTCACAAGCCATATTATACCTCACACAAGCCATATTATACCTCACACAAGCCATATTGTACCCCACACAAACCATATTGTATCCCACACAAACCATATTGTATCCTACTTTTTGCAACACTACGTCCCACATATGGCTCATACAGGCCGGAGATCTAAGTTCACTGTCACGTGGACCTCCTTGGGATGCGGTCGGCGGGTCCCGGGCATGCCAAGTAGGATGCCGCAGTTTACACATGAACTTAAGTAGTTTGCTAAGAATCTGCCCCGCTATTCAGAGAAATAGGACCCAGGGTCTGATTTCAGCTCGGGAGCTGGAGGAGAAATACATGTGCACAGTCGCTGACATGAATCAAGAATACACTAATCACCGCTGTGTTTCTCCATGTATTCTTGGGCACTAAAAATAGTGCCCAAAAGTGAGTAGAAATCAAGAACACAGCAGATAAAATAGTTCACACAAGCGAAATGTAAACTAAAGCAGACTAGAGCTTATGGTTTTCTTCTATCTGGCTGAATTTGATGCCGATCACCACTTAGGCTCTAATCGGGAAGCCGCTTTATCCCAGATCCGAATAAGGACCACACATGGCCCGAGCAGGATTGGGACATCATTCGGGTAAATGGAATCAAATAATTTCATAATGAATTTGACTTATCTGACAACATTTGTGGCTGACATACTCATACATGTATGTCTAGCGAAAGATATAAACTGTGTGATGTATTGCCATAAACTGTTCTCAATATCCCCAGAAATGGTGTGGACATGGCCATACACTGGTGTTGATAAATATTCAGCAATGATGTAGCTAATGCTATTAGTTGGTGTCAGTATATCCCATAATGACGGAGACATTGGTGGTAAAACAAGATGCTGATATACCTGGAAATTACCTTAAAATGCTCCCAGTTGACGGGGACTGCCTGAGCTAGAGAAACATCGGCCACCATTTAAAAGGCTAGATCCAATTGGCTGAATTTGGTGCTGATTACCACTCTAGTCGTAATCGGGGCGCCGCTTTAGCCCTGATCTGAATAAGGACAGAACATGACCTGTGTCCATTTTCTTCCTCCGTTCTACAAATCAGGAGGCTGTATTATTTGATCACCACTTGGGCCATAATCGCGGGCTGTTTTAGCCCTGATCTGAATAGGGACCTAACATGGCCCGAGCAGGATCGGGACATGATTCGGGTAAATGGAATCAAGCCATCAAACTCCTCCGTTCGACAAATCAGGGGGAGATACATAATCTCTAATCGATGCTGGGCTCACCACGACCAGCAGATCATATCGCCGTAACCCTGCAGCTTGCCGAAACCCAGCAGCTATGTGAATCCTTCCTTGAGGGAATTATTCGGCGGAAACCCTAGCCGCGACATCATTAAGTCGGGCCCAGATTCCCTGAGGGAACAGATGGCCAGTGGTCAAATATTTACAGCTACGGGTACATGTTATTACATAATCGTCCACCAGATGCCGCCACCAGCCACCGGAAGCAGTCTGCCTGCCGGTGCATGCTGGGAAGGGAGTGTGGGTATGGAACACATTTGGTGAGTGATGCTACAACATAGAAAAACTAGACTATTGGCGCTGGACTGAGAATTAAACAACCTAGAAACTTTTCTTCCCACATGACCTGACATAATTAGGGTAAATGGCACCTCAAAACTCTTAACTAATAGACATTGATATGGTTTGAATGTGAATGAGGCTCAATTGGTATTGTTGTAAAACATGTTGACGGCCTCTCGTACCGAGTTTCTATCGATTAAAATATCCCATGAGTTCGCAGAACATCAGAGATGGTATTTTCACAATAAAAATGTCCTTATTAACAACAAGATTTCGAAGAACGCGAACCTATCCGATAAAACCAAAATGACTCTGGATCTTTGATCAATAACCTAGCAACCGTTGCCATCACATGTTACCAAGCTACTCAGCAATGACAGCTCCCATAACGGCTCTCTAATCAATAGTACCTGGAATATTCAAGCAATTTTTCTATAATCGGCTTGTGATAGAGCTGCTATAGCCATGTCTTCATAATCTGGAATATTCAAGCAATAAATTACACCCTAATGAAGGGTAAAATGGCCCAAAACATAACGGTAATTTAAAACCAATTGACTGCCCTGTTATTATTAAAATGCGGAACCAGCCCATGAATACTTCCTTCTACTCATTAAGGAAAACTCTACTTTGGTTACCACGAGACCAAATAGCAACGGTTTGTATGACAGGAAACGGTCAGAGGATAGCACCTTTATGTATGAACATACACTAAAACCCTGCTTTTGGGACACCTCGCTTAAGGGAAACCCCGCTTAAGGGGAACCCCGCCTAAAGGGGCACTTTGCTCGTAACAGAAAGGCCCGAGTGGAAGAACGGCTATATGGCCGAATTCGGTGATTGTGTTGTAACACAATATCCCCTTAAAAATTGCTATTAAAAAAAGGAAAAAAAAGAAGTTTTTTTTAGTTTATTTTAACCCCGCTTAAGGGGACATCCCCCTTAAGGGAACACCCCGCTTAAGGGGGACACTTTACTCGTAACGGATGGCGGCCTCTTAAGCGGGGTTTTACATAGACTGGCTCTAGTCCCTGCATCCTATGGCCAACCTCCTCACTGGGATACAGTCAGAGAAGGATACATACTATAATGAACTTAATTCTTATTGTGATTAATCATTTAATGAATGTTCATAATCAAAGACTTAAACAAGTCTAGGTTTTACTGTTTATCCTACCCCACATATAAATCACCATAGACTTAACATGGTGTGACTGTATGTCACGGTTATGCCATGAAATATCTATATGCCACTGGTAACATATGAAGTTAAAAACATGTAACAGGGTAGGATAAAATCCAAACATCACTCAATTTCATATAATTGTTTACATGCCATTCGTTTTCTTCCACTACAGATATCACTCAGCTCTGCTTCGTGATATATCATTCCGCAAAGACAACTCATGCCATATAAACAATCATATGAAATTTCGCGATGTTTCATGATAGTATTCCGCCACAATCTCAAATTGAACCGGAAATGCCTGTACGCAGGGCCTCCATTTAATACAGTACACACACGGACACCCGTGGCGCCCCCTACACATCCCTCGTGAAACTGGAGAGGAAAGTGGATCCGGAAGTTGGGGCGATGCGCGGGCGCATCAATAACCCGACTTCCGCCTGGAGGACGGGAGACCGTCGCTGAGGTCATCTATAATTCACCCGTCTAATTCTACTCCATCTACCTTCTTCTTCTACACCGGTTATCAATACATCGGGGTGTTTTTAGGCGAGCTACATGACTTTAGAAAGACGACAAACAAGATGGTGTTTTTTTGTTTCTGTGTCTGTATCGAGATGGGGTGGTGGATCGGATGGACGTTCCGTTTATCTGAACCCCTGGTTTTTCTTTCTCCATAGACTTAACATTGGCAACTCGTATCCAACGCCCATTGAGTATTTAGGAAAATCTCAAACGGAGGATTATGGTACAAATGTTAGCCTGTTGGTCAATGGGAGGGGTGAGATAAATTCAGAAACCAATTCAAGTTTAAAGTCAGAGCTCATAACACATCTTGTTTGAATCGCTACGTAATTCACGCGGCTTTCACTACATGATTCAAACCTGATGGGATACGAGCTCTGACCGATCCTAAACTTCAATAGGTTTCCTCTATAGTATCGGTGTTTTTGTTTCTGTGTCTATCGAGATGGAATGGTCGTTCGGTGTATCGAAAGATAAATCTCACCCCTGGTATTTTTGTCCCGTAGACTGAACATTGGGAACTCGTTCTCCATGCCCCTACGAGTATTGCAGTCCATTGTCTATGGTCTATATCCTGTGTGTCATCCGTTCTTTTAGTGTGTACAGGGGTGAGATAGATACAGAGAGCAACTCGTTTTGGTCAAAGAAGTCGCTCTCTAACTCATCTGAATGCTACATGATATGGACTCGGCTGTCGCCTTGTTCATATCACACCGCATCAAACTCGTGGAGAACGACGCCTTTGACCAAAACTTGTTGGTTTCTTCTTTAGATTCTTTATCATACAGACTTCAGAATTGACCAGCTCTTCATGCATAGATCTGGAAATTCCAGTTTTCCCAGACCTGACTAAATTTCCCCTGACATTTAAAAAAAAATCCACTTTTCAATGACGAAGTCCTAGATTCCTTGACAATTCACTGACCTTGAAAATAAACCAAAATTTCCTTGATGCATGGCTAGAGACTTCTGCAGCACTGTTGTTGGGGGCCCGATCGACAGGCAACGGTGAAACATGAGGCCAAACTGTGTGGGGGCGGAATGTCGATCCGCTACCACTGCTCAATGTTGACACCCATATTGACCCGGTACCCGAGGGAGACCGGAGAAAACTGGCTAGAATGACCGGTGCCGCCGGTCCTCCCTCCCGCGGGCTCAGCACATGGGGTATGGACACGTGTGGATGTATGGACCCGAAACACTCCGCGGGATCCCGCAGGGGGTGCTGGATATACCCACTTCGATCCGCATGTCAAACAGTGGCACATCGCAGTGTTTGTTTTATTTTACATCCGGCAACCATTACAGGTCCTTTCCAGACTTTCTCAAGGTTCAGCTTTTTCTCGCTGCTTTTAGACCATAGGATCTATGTGATGAATTTAGGTAGAAATCTCACCCCTACACAAAATCTACTGTGGATGGTTGGTTAGTTTGATCTAACTCCAGTTAACTATTTAAGGTTCTCACCAGACTTTCTCAATGTTCTTATACACTACAAGGGTGGTGATCGAATCTATGGGATGAATTTATGGATATATCTCACCCCTACACATTTACTGAGGTGAGAGTTCTTTTACACACCACACAGACATGGTATGAGAAGGACTGGCCTTTGATATAGCAGTAAATCTACCACTGGAGAAAGGTGGCTGTACACCACACCACAAAGACATGGTATGACAAGGACTGGCCTTTGATATAGCAGTAAATCTACCACTGGAGAAAGGTGGCTGTACACCACACCACAAAGACATGGTATGAGAAGGACTGGCCTTTGATATAGCAGTAAATCTACCACTGGAGAAAGGTGGCTGTACACCACACCACAAAGACATGGTATGAGAAGGACTGGCCTTTGATATAGCAGTAAATCTACCACTGGAGAAAGGTGGCTGTACACCACACCACAAAGACATGGTATGACAAGGACTGGCCTTTGATATAGCAGTAAATCTACCACTGGAGAAAGGTGGCTGTACACCACACCACAAAGACATGGTATGACAAGGACTGGCCTTTGATATAGCAGTAAATCTACCACTGCAGGGGATGAAGAAGAAAAGTGGCTGCAGTGGGACTCCACAACCTTTGGATTACACGTCCAGTGCCTTAAAAACCGAGCTACCTACACCACATAGACATGGTATGAGAAGGATGGCCTTTGTTATAGCAGTAAATCTACCACTGCTGGGGATGGGACTCGAACCCACAAAGTCTTACAACCTTGGGGTTACAAGTCTGGTGCTCTAACCACTGAGCTAACTCTGCACCCCCTGTCAGGCTGTAAACTTCCAGTCTATACATCCCTATCTGATCAGTTACATTGGTTTCTATGTGAAGAGATTAAGTCATCTAAATCGTCTGTATTTATTAGTACCAAAGAGCCTGCATTAAGACAGTTGACATTTTGTAGCAGCTCCTCCCTGTCTTGATGTTGACCATATACGGCAGCCATGTAGTTAATGGCAAATTTACCCTCATTATCGCTCACTCTAGTTCCTGGTCTTGCCACATGGGGGCAGGGCGCACCGACATGACACCTGAGTTGTGAGTGACATGAGCGGCCCTCCTGGCATGTGCGACAGACCAGAACGAGACTGGTCAGTCCCCATTGGCTGTTGCTTCAACTGCCAATCACAGCCGGAGCTTACTAACTCATCTTGTAGCAAGATGCCACCTGCTGACTGTATATAAACTGAAGAATCTGTCATTAAAATCAGTTAAGTTCTTGACTCATAGTAGTACCTGGTACATCTGTGTTCTTACCCCCTTACTCTTAAGGTCTACACCTAGCTAGTCTTGGCCTCTAGGCTTTACAAGGTGTTGTGAAAAGTGAAAGTACTGAAAATAGTTGTGATTCTTAATAAATCTCAGACTTTAACAAGTCTACAAGGGGAGGTGCAGGAGAGTGAGGACAGGGATCCCTACTCGGGCCGGAGAGTGTACTGCGGTACGCGGGTCAGTCAGAGACTGCGGGGGGAGAGCGGAGATCGCTCCGGGGTCGCTTATCTCCACCCAACAACCTGCCCCCATTACCTATCTCCGATACCAGTCCCGCCAGGGGGAGCCACGGACCCATCACTCAGAGGTGTGCATGCGCACTCCCTGCTCCGCGGAGCTGCTCCTCCACTCTCCAAGCAGAGCGTCTGTACCTGTTAACACACCTTAAACTGTGAAGAGTGCTTTTCTATTTGTAAAAGTACAAACGATATAAAGTACATTTTCTATAGTTCTTCGTGATGTTTGGTCTTGTGGGATAAAAGTCCCTTGCGTACAAAACAGTGCAAAGAAGAGCGGCAGCCATTTTGTCTTTTCTTTGATAACAAGAAGCTTGCACGACCACTATAGGTAGAAGGGTGACTACACAATATCACAACATGGGACGTATCTCCAGGTCCGCTCCACCCCTCACCGCTTTATCTGAGCTTGGACTGCCGCGTGTATCTTATAATATGGCCAGTTAGATAACTAGATGCCAATATAATATGGCCAGCTAGATAACTAGATGCCCATATAAAATGGCCAGTTAGATAACTAGATGCCAATATAATATGGCCAGCTAGATAACTAGATGCCCATATAAAATGGCCAGTTAGCTATAACTAGATGCCCATATAATATGGCCGGCTAGATAACTAGATGCCCATATAAAATGGCCAGTTAGCTATAACTAGATGCCCATATAATATGGCCAGCTAGATAACTAGATGCCCATATAAAATGGCCAGTTAGCTATAACTAGATGCCCATATAATATGGCCGGCTAGATAACTAGATGCCCATATAAAATGGCCAGTTAGCTATAACTAGATGCCCATATAATATGGCCAGCTAGATAACTAGATGCCCATATAAAATGGCCAGTTAGCTATAACTAGATGCCCATATAATATGGCCGGCTAGATAACTAGATGCCCATATAAAATGGCCAGTTAGCTATAACTAGATGCCCATATAATATGGCCAGCTAGATAACTAGATGCCCATATAAAATGGCCAGTTAGCTATAACTAGATGCCCATATAATATGGCCGGCTAGATAACTAGATGCCCATATAAAATGGCCAGTTAGATATAACTAGATGCCCATATAATATGGCCGGCTAGATATAACTAGATGCCCATATAATATGGCCAACTAGATGCCCATATAATATGGCTAGCTAGATATAACTAGATGTCCATAGTATATGGCCGGCTGGATATAACTAGATGCCCATATAATATGGCTGGCTAGATATAACTAGATGTCCATAGTATATGGCTAGCTAGATACGGGGAAAAGCTGCAAGCCAGAGACTATGTACCATCTGAAAGGGAGACTATGTACCGGATTTGTCCTTCCATGTGAATCAAATCCGCCATTTTCCCTAGAGACTGGGAAAGATCAATTTCAGCATTCTGCTCTGAGATTATTGGACAAAGGGAAAATGATCGGAGACTGGGGGGAAAATGTAAGGTACGCTAGTCTGAAGTACATGAGCCTCTCCGTGTGAATCCCACTTTATCATCACTCTCCAGTGTGGTCCTCGGAGGTCATGCCCCTTGAACCGTCTTTCATTCATCATTCTCTACACTGTGCTGGGAGAGTGTACACGGGTCGCGCTCACCGTTCCCACCAGGTGGAGACACCGCGTCACATGTCACTGTGACCTCCTTGACCTCAGAGGTCAAAGACCACAGAGGTCAAAGACCACAGAGGTCAAAGAGGTCAGAGAGCTTGGTCCAAGGCCAAGGTCATCCAAGATGGCGGCCGAACAGCGCCCTCAGGCGGGACAAGACTGAAGAACGCGCCAACACGCCCGGGACCAGCTACTTCCGGTCCGTTAGCCGACAGGGGGCGTCAGGAGCTTGACAGGCGTCTCACTAGGTGGCAGGTCTGCGGTGACAGCGTCTATAACTGACATTGCAGGCGAAGGACAAAAATGACAATTCCCGCAGAGCCATAAGCCTATAAGATACCGAAATTTGTTCCCGATTCATCCCGACCATCGGCTCGGTGAGAGTCGCGAATAAAATTTCGGTGCCTTATACCTATAAGACAGCGACATCTACACTGTTCCCGATCACAGTTCCCCCTTTTATAACCTCGTAAATTACCCGGGATGAGATCAAAGAGAGCCGCCGGGAGCCGAGCCGGGGTGAGCCACGGGCCGCTGGTGTGGAATCATAGAAATCAATTCAAAGTTTAATAACTTTGGTTCCAATTAAGATATCGGGAAACGGTTTTCAGATTTATCATTGCCTCTCTCTACCCTTCAAATCGACACAATGCACTTGTAAATAAAACTGAGTAATAGGTTAATAAGGTAGAATAGCTATTTAAACGGCCTGCTCAGAAGCGGGCAAGTATATCCGGTCTGCACCACGAGGAGGCGAACCAACCAAGAGGGTGAACAGATTGTATTATCATATTGACCATATTAGGGAGGCTATTTGGAGTCTGTTGATGGTAGCAGCTCTGAAGTGTTGTATTTCTCAGATTGCAATGTTGCATATTTTATGTGTATATTGTCTTCGTTCCTAGTATGCCAAAGTACAACAACTAAAATAAGGATAACAAAATAGTATAAACTTCTCGATGTACTTTACAAACACGGACATGGAAGACCACTGTACTAATGTGAATTGCACCAATTAAAAAAAAACAAAAAAAGACCCGACCCTACACTTCACTTCAACAACCGAAAAACCTCGAGTTGTTAGTGCATATTGGACTTAAACACCCAAAGAAGCTATAATAATATATACATATAACGTAAAGGGAATTCTAGAAATATGTAGGTATTGTGCTGGGGCAAAGCTACTATAAATAGATGATCATCATTCCTATATACCCATTTCCGAACACTCTATAGTTACATACCACTGCTGGGGGTGCAGTAATTATGAGTTATGTAGTGAGGGTGATGTTTTCATCCCGGGCTGACCACGTGATATAAAGAGCGCTGGGACGAAAACATAGCTGTTGCAGTTACTCAATAAGGGTGGCCATTTTTCTTGGGACTATCATAGGTAAAGAAATAACCTTTTTTATCGATATTTGAAGGTATATAGGAATAGTGAAACCAAGTACCGGTAAGCAAAAGTCAAAGTTACTTGGTGAGGACCGGAAAAATTACTGCGTCTAGGACAGTAATTCCTCACCTCGTAACTTTTGCTCACCGGAACATAGTTTCCCTCTAGAGGGTTATGCCCCAGTCACACTGGCGTAAAAAACGGCGTTTCTTCTACATATTTTAAAGGACGCAATTTCCGCGTATTTAGTACGTATTTCCAACGGATTCACATTCGAGTACGTTTCTTGTACGCTGCTGTACGCTTCTCTACGCATCTTGACTTATTTGCGCGTTCTTTTACGGAAAAAAAATGCGTAGAGAAAAGTTTAAAATTTTTAAAAGCTATTCTGACACCGCGTGTTTGGTACGTATCTTCTACGTTTGTGTACGCATTCCGACTTTCCTTTACGTATCTCCGCGTTTTCCCGCGCATCACCGCGCATTTGTCAATTTCAAAATGCGTAGAAGAACGTAGAGGTGCGTACACGGGAAAACGGCGTTTTTTACGCCAGTGTGACTGGGGCATTATACTTAGTCGTTGAGTCGTCTTTTTCAGTTTACTACGACGAAATGTGCAACAGTTTATAATAGCCCATACCACAGGGGTGCCCGATTGTGGAACGCTTTAGACGAAGAAATTCAAAATGCACCCGACAAAGAACATTTTAAAAGACTATTAATTCGAGAATTAAGACAAACGTAGACATTTCATCAGCCGAAAGATTGAAGACTGGTTTCACTCATTACCATCATTTTCTCTAATTGTGAACACAAATCTTATATGTGCCTACCGAATATATATATGTATTAGTACTTGTATGGATATGCCTGAAAAACTCGACATTGTTGAGAGGCATTGATAATAAAAAAAAACAAATTAAAAAAAAAACCGGTGCATACATACAGAATAGACTGAAGACGAAACAAAAGGGGTTCTGTCCTGTTTATTCACCTGTTTGTTGTATTCTAGTTTCTGCTGGGAACAGCAGCAGAATGAATAACAGGAAACGTCGCTACTGAGCCTGCATGGATGGCCGTTCAAGGTCTTTTGTACCATATTAAATACGTCCCGATGTCAGAGGTGACGTTTTTATTGTACAAAAAGGCGGAGAATGGCGATCCTACGGCTCAGTCACTGCGTTTCCATATTATTAAATACCTAAACTTGATGAAAAGACCCGCTATTTTAGCCACTTACAAAGTCATCGCTTCATAGCTGATTCATCAGGTCACAGTGAGCCCGAACATTATTAATACTGCACCCCTAGAAGGGTAGTATTCAATAGACATTCAGCCATAGGTATTATCGTAAAACTGGATGAGGTTTAATCTTGGCCACCGTATTCCACGACTGGAGTTTGGCAAAGTGACTTCATGAGGCGAAGCCGAGTGAAGACCGGAGCCAAAACTTCAGGAGTGGAATGCGGTGGCTAAGATTAAAACGAATCAGGTTTTGATTTTATCCTACCCTATCTCCTCGATTTTGGAATATTACGTGATAACAATGCTGTATGCCACTAGTGGCATATAAAACTCTGTATGCCAGTCAGCGTGGCATACGAAAACCCAATGTTAAGCCTATGGGATTTTATATTAGGGGTAGGATAAATAATAATAACCTTGACAACCCTAGTTGTGGTACCACTACATGTACCAGTAGTAGCAACAGTGGAAGTACCGAGTCCACCAGTAGGATTTATTTGGCTGGCCGGGTCGGGCATGTCTTACAGTATCTGGCTGCATCGTGCTGAATCGTCCTAAATCGTGTGAGATCTGCTTGCCTGATTACCCCTGAGTGTGCAGCCACCTATCAGAGGGTAGTCCACTGAAGCGCTCCAGTCAAACACTCACACGATTTATCCCGATCTAGCAAGTCAATAATCGGCCAGGATCGGCTTGGTTCGGCTTAGATCGGGAAACCTCGCGATCTAAGCCGAACCAAGCACACTCATACGATTATTCCCGATCTTGCAAGTCAATAATCGGCCAGGATCGGCTTGGTTCGGCTTAGTTCGGGAGTCCTCGCGATCTTAGCCGAACCAAGCACACTCATACGATTATTCCCGATCTTGCAAGTCAATAATCGGCCAGGATCGGCTTAGATCGCGAGTCCTGGTAGAATACCCGCTTGAGTATCCGCTGGTGTTTTTTTTTTTTTTTTTTTTTTTAAAGATCCTTATTCATTCTGCCCAGTGGCAGTTCTTCCATGAATAGTAGTTATGACGATAGTATTTATGACGATAGTAGTAGTAGTAGTAGTTGGTAGTTGTGGCGGCGAGTGGCAGGACTACTAGCAGTAGTAGCAGTAGGAGTGGTGTGTTTAATTAGGGTGGAGAGGACGGTTCTGTAGTGAGGTGGAGGTGGAGGAGGAGGAGAAGGGAGAGAGGAGAAACGTGATTACCTCCTACTGCAGCAGTAGTCACCCTGCTTTACCTGGCCCGGTCTGTCACGGCGGGCGGCGGTGTGTCCCGGCGGTCAGGGCGGACGGTCACGGCGGACGGTCAGGGCCGACCACTACGACTCCTACACAGGCAGCAGGAGCACCAGTTACTGTCAGTCAGCTCACACGGCGGTGAGGGTGGCGGAGGGCGGCGGGGGGAGGCGAGGTGCTCACGTGACACTCACATGCTGGACGGGGGGTGAGCGGGGGGCTGGTGAGGTCCTCCGAGCAACTCCGAGCAACTCCGGGCTGCTCCGAGGAGTCCCGAGGTCCCCCGAGCAACTCCGAGGTGCTCCGAGCAACTCCGAGCTGCCCCGAGGTGCTACGAGGTATTCCGAGGAGTCCCGAGGTCCTCCGAGCAACTCCGAGCTGCCCCGAGGTCCTCCGAGGAGTCCCGAGGTCCTCCGAGCAACTCCGAGCTGCCCCGAGTTGATCCGAGCTGCGCCAAGAAGCCCCGAGCTGTTCCAAGCAACTCCGAGCAGCCCCGAGGTGCTCCGAGGAGTCCCGAGGTGCTCCGAGCAGCCCCGAGGAACTCCGAGGATCCCCAGTAACTCTGAGTAGTTCCGAGCATCCCCGAGGTGCTCCGAGAAGCCCCGAGGTGCTCCGACCTTCCCCGAGCTGCTCCGAGGAGTCCCGAGGATCCCCGGACAACTCCGAGTAGCCCCTAGCAGCTACGAGCATCCCCGAACTGCTCCGAGCATCCCCGAGAAACTCTGAATAGCCCCGAGGTGCTCCGAGCATCCCCGAGCGACTCCGAACAGCTCCGAGCCACTCAACGTAGCTCCGTCAGCCTCAGCGATACGCTCCCAAGGTTACACAGTGCGCGTCAAGGTCATGGCCGGATTATTTACTTAAATGCTATCTTTTATCTCACACCTGGTATTTTTCCACATAGACTTAACATTGGGAACTCGTACTCAGTGCCCACAGAGTATTTAGAAAAAATAACCAATTAAAGGCATATCACACGATTCACAGTCAGGTACGGGAAAATTGGACAAAAAATTCGGGAAAATCTGCTAGGGTTTCAGGGGCTGCTTAAGGCCCTAAAAGGTTCAAAGGACTGTGCCCTAATGGCGGCCCCGGGGGACAAACCCCCCCTGAAATTCCTGCATTTTAGACTACTTGAAGCAAATTCCTGGCCTCAGCTGAGATTTAAATGGCCAGAATTATGCAAATATTGCTCACCACCTATCGGGTTATCATTTTGACACCCCCCCCCCCCCCCCCCCTCCAAAAAAACAACTTTAAAAAAGTTTCTCCCCAGATATACATCGATCTTAATAATAACTATTGTGGTATTGAAAAATCCTGAAATCTGGAAAAAATATATCCCATACCTGCATATTGGATGATTCTTGTAGATATTAACAGTTATTGATTTTGATTTAATGCTAAATCAGTAAAATATTTTGCCAACTGGTCTTTGATTTAACAGCATGAGTGAAAGGGGATTTGTACGATATGCCTTTAACCAGAATTTAAACCCAATTAATACAGTTTTATTGCAATTTTCAGAATTTCCAGGTTTTTTTTTAAATTTTCTCTCATTTTCTGCCACGTGGACCAAGACATAGATAAACGACGCGAACCCAACCACGGGGAGGTATCACTGGGCGAGCGCAAACTTACAAGCGAGATCTTTGCCATGATATAATACCACCGATACACTCATTTAACATTTACAAATAATCATTACATCAATTGTTTATCCAAATTAATTCACCATCATTCCATATTTCTCTGTTTGCACATGATCAGATAGAAATAAAATCGACGTGATAAAGACATCTAGATTTATTCTAGAAGAGTGGGGGAAAGTGGTAAATCAAACATTTGTTATGGCAAGAAAGTAAAGAAGTTGTAGGGAAGAAGAACGACAGGACGCACAGTTTATTCAACATCATGAAGCGAAGGTCACCTTCAGAAAAAGCTGGCTGGTAGCTTCTATTATCGCCCACAATCCAAAATCGACATTTTCTGATTTCCCTAATAATTCAGATTGGTTATATAAAAAAAACAACCTAAATGATTGGTAATATAAAAAAAACAACCTAAATGTTTTTTAAAAACATTAAAAGGTGAAATTTCAGTGGCCACTGGGTTCAAAACATCAGGCTGAGGGATGACAGTTGCAGACACGGTGATAAATAGGTAATATTTGTCATGGGGAATTTGCTGCCTCAGAGAAACTGGGGAAAACGTGGAAAACACACTTGGGTTAGTGTGTGGGAGGGGCGTCCATGGAGACCATACCGGGGAAATTAACCGCGAAATATTAACCGCAAATGAAGCAGTCTGGTGCATTCTCAGACAGAATTACATTGCAGATCTTTCATAAAATCACATTTATTTAAAACTAATATGATCATGCAATTCTATGGGGTGTTCTTTTATCTTAATAATCATAAATATAATTTGAATTAATGACATAAAACACGGCTTTGGCCGAACTGTACATGGAATATTTGGCCCTTTAAAAAAAAAAAAAAGAAGAAAAAAAAAAAAAGGCGGTTATAATGGCTCACGACCTACAACAGTGGTTAAGGGTGGGGGAGGGGGGGGGCATGAGAAATTGACCTCGTTCCGGGGATCACTCTTGGACCACGGGAAGATGGATGACAGGGGGGATTCAGGGGGGGGGGGGGGTGTCAGTGATGGATGCGGCCATCTTTCTGTAGCCGATATCCCCCTCCTTTCTCAGATACACATCCTTGGATGAGGAGATTTCCCGTGGGACCAGTCCACTATAAATCGCATTACACTAGGCCTGGCTCCGTACATAACGTACGGCGCCCTCTTAATCTTTAATCTAAGAAATTAAAAGAAAAGAAAGAAAGAAAAAAAAAAGAAGAAAAAAAGCCCTTTAATCTATATCCAACCTCCTTATTATAGTTTTGGTTATGAAAAAACAGAGGAACAATTTTTCATATGGAATTGACGGAGAAAACAGGGAAAATACACAGTTATTGGCCATGGAATGGAGCTGGGGGTGTATAGGGAAGTTTGAACCACTTTTCTGTAAATGAGGCCAAATTTGATATCTTTGTTCTTAACTTTTCCACAAGAAAAAGAATTTAATAACATGGTTTAAATAATAACATCTAAAAGAAAAAGTCTTTTATTATGATCTCTGAATTAAATAAATTCAAAATGAAAACATGGAGACCACCATCTCTGTTATTATCTTACCACCAGCGTTATCCAATGGGAACCTTCGTTACAAGTTGACCATCAATACGGAACACTATGCAATAATAGACCTGCTGAGTATTAACAACTATGACACTAATGAATGCAGATAATGACATGAATAATAACACCTGGCTCTTGATATATAGTCTATAAAATAACCACTCATTCCATGCCGTTAGTCTCATCAACACTAAATAATGGTACTCGGATACAAATCACCATAGCATTCTGTGGTGTAGCTGTGTTGTGTGCGTGTTCGGGGGTTCTGTCCGCCACTCAAAAAAAGGGCTGATTCCACCAGCACGATTTTATATGCCTGGCAAGGTCGGGCGGTGTCTTGTAGCGCCTTGCTGCATCTTGATGAATCATGATCTTGTAAGATCTGGCCGTGCATTTACCGGCAGTTGCGTAGCCCCTATTATCGCTCAAAGGGGGCTTTTCCACTGCAGCGCTTCAACCAGATTTTCTCACATGATTCATCCTGACCTAGCGAGTCAACAAATCGGCCGTGATCAGCATATATCGCACGTCCTAGTGGAATCACCCCTTACAGGGGCAGAATAACTGCGCCGCGGCTTCCAGGTGGTCAATGCGCACGCTCCTCATTTGTTGTCTTTTTTTCATTTTTTTTCGGGAAGAAACCAAGAAAGTTTTTTTTTTGCTGCCACGAAAAATCGGTTTTGAAGTTAAGGATAGCATCAAAGATATATATATCTCATGTATTTATATGAGTCGTTATGTCAATTTTTGGGTGGACCAGTTTAGGAATTCCCACTGAGAACAGTAGTTATGTGTAACTTCCTGGTCAGGGTGAATAGTTTCAGTTTGTTTAAATTATTCAAGACTGGCTTTTTTATTGGTAATTCTCTTTATATATTTCTTTCTTCTAAAATGTTCTTCCTTCCTTGCTTCTTAACGGTTAAAAACCTCTGATAAACAACACAGCTTCACGTACAATGGAATGTTCTAGACATAAATCAAATAAATCATACAAAAGTCCGGTATTTCTTCACAGTTTGTGTTGATCTAGCAGGACTAAGTGGTTCAGTGTGCAGAGCTGTATTGTACAAGGTGACACAAGGAAAGATAGAAATGCATTCCCATAGACTGTGTTTTTAATGAGACAAATATAATGTACATTTTTTTCCAACATGGCTAGTGACCCATCCTTACTACTATTTTCTTTTTCTGAGTTGATGCTCATGAACTGAGGACTCCTATGATTTAGTGTCAGGGGAATTTTTGGGTTATTTCTCGGGGTTGTATTTTGAAGTGTTCAGAACTGTGGCGTAAAGATGGGTCCCAGCTTTGTGGGGGGAACTCAGGCTCTAGTTGGTGGAACCAATGAGAAAAGCTCTCATGTAGAAATAGGCAACACAGAACTGGCGTGTCCAAACTCAGTAACTAATCAGGTGAACAACTAAGCTTCAAATCAATTTTTTTTTGAATTTTCATAAATCAAAAACTCAACTTGGTAGGGGTGGTGGGGAAATAAATGTCAATTTGAACAGAAAACGTCTAGATATAGAATATATTGAGGCTTTAGGCTTATAAGAAGAACTCCCACCTTTGGGCTGTCTTGGGTGTAAGGTGTTTGTACGGGGAGCCTTGCATCTGGGGCATGATGGGAACTTGTTGAGTTTGTGTGTAGAACGCTTACAGTGACGCCTGGTGGGAAGGGAGGCAGTCAGCCAGCCCGTCTAGCTCTCTAGGCATGCGCAGAAGTGGTGGTAGTGCCATGACAACCCGACCACATCACATGACCCATCACATGACCAGTCACATGACCGTCACATGACCGTGTACCGTTCTACATGGCAGCAGGCAGCCTTGGAAAGTCCCTCGGAAGTTGTAGTAGTTGTAGCGGTAGTCCTAGCTGAGGTAGTTGTAGTAGTTGAAGTTGTAGTAGTACGAGAGGTGCTTGTGCTTGTTGTGGTGTTGATGAAGTGTGGACTGAACTGTGAACTGATTTTTTTTTTTTTTTTTAAGCCCAATTGCTAAAGCCTATTAGACATTGACACAAATCCCTGATTCTCACCAATCCAATGGGCGAAATGAATCAGTAACCATTTGACGTACGATACTCTCGTACAGCAACCCGACTGCGGTGCTGCCATTGGCAGGGCCGAAGGCAACGGCAAGAGTCCCTCATGTCCCACATGTTAGCAATGACTATCAGTCGGGCAATAAAATCGGGTTGTTGTGCGACTATCGCTTAGAATTCAACCGATTATCACTGATCTGATAAATTTCTGCTAGAATCGTGTTGAGGATCGGCACGTCAATGTCTTAGAGGCTTAAAACAAGTGTGTTAGTCTGCGTAACATCCTTTCACCGCAGGTTTTTCTCCTCTGCTCTCGTCCCAGGGATATTAAACCATTATGTAATATCACCTAATTTATTTTGTGTTACAATGATCCGGTATAATAAATTCTGCTGTTTTAATTAAGTCTAATTCGATTTGATTTATCAGTGTAAATCTAACACTATCTGATATTCAAAGCACAAGTCGTTTTAGAATCCAATACGTGTTAATTGAATAAGCTGCTATTGTAATTATCCCCCATTCGGCTTACATTTCCCGCTGTCCCACTTTACCATGGACTACTCAAGCCTGGAGAAAAATCGAATGAGAATGGAAACTGTGAATTAAGGAATTAGATTCCCATTACAAAGCCCGCCCATATGGCACCCCAACAAAAACACTGCATCACTCAACGATCACCTAACGACCAATACACACTGCTCGCTCGCCCAGCCCTCGTCCAGGTTCTCTCAATGCTCCATGAACAAAGCCAAGCGGTGCCAATCTTCCCCGGGCAGTAGACTAATGGTGATTATAAAGAGCCTCGCGCGCCCGCCGCAGCCCATTTCCCGTTTCCCTGCCATGCGCAGTGGAGGGTAAAAATGCCCCTGAGATGATCTAGGAGAAGCCCGCAGAGGATTTAGGACGACGAGCGGCGCAGTGTGAAGCTCTCTGGAGGAGGCTGTGAAAGGCCCGGCCTTTTTCTGTCTTCAGTATTCATCTGGAGACGAATGGCTTCGCGCCTGGCTTCCATTGTGGCTTCGGTGTGGCTTCCCGGGGCTTGGCGTATGCGGACTGAGTCGCACTTCATCTGGTATGCTCAATACATGCTGGAAGCCCGCGCCTCTCCCATCACGTACACTAGAAGCCCGCGCCTCTCCCATCCCGTACACTAGAAGCCCGCGACTCTCCAATCCCATACACTAGAAGCCCGCGACTCTCCCATCCCATACACTAGAAGCCCGCGACTCTCCAATCCCATACACTAGAAGCCCGCGACTCTCCCATCCCATACACTAGAAGCCCGCGACTCTCCCATCCCATACACTAGAAGCCCACGACTCTCCCATCCCATACACTAGAAGCCCATGACTCTCCCTTCACATACACTAGAAACCCGTGCCTCTCCCATCTTGCATGCTGGAAGCCCGAACCTCCCCTGCCCTATATGCTAGAAGCCCACGCCTCTCTCGTCCCGTACGCTGGAAGCCCTTGCCTCTCCCATCCTTTATGCCTGAAGCCCGCGCCTCTCTCACCCTGTACGCTTAAACCCTGTGTCTCTCCTGTCCTGTAGGCTGGCAACTCGCAGGAAGGATGAATGCCCGTGCCTCTCCCTGTTCTGTACGCTGGAAGCGCGCACCTCTCCCGTTCGGACACTAGAAGCCCGCGCCTCTCCCATCACATATGCTGGAAGCCTGCGACTCCCCTGGCCTGTAAGCTGGAAGCACGCATCTCTCTCATCCTGTACGCTGGGAGCCCACACCTCTCCCGTCCCGAACACTAGAAGCCCGCGCCTCTCCCATCACATATGCTGGAAGCCCACGACTCCCCCGTCCTGTCCCATAAACGCAAGTACAGAGCCCTCAGAATCTTGCTGGACTTCATGGGGCGTTCTAATCACCAGTGTTGCATGTTAATTCCTGGCACTTCGCAGACTGCACGCAAACATTACAGTTATAACCACAGAATATCAAAGCACAACAAGACCGCTACATGGATATTTTCTGTGAATTCACCACTGTCATCATCCATTTCTTGTAGGAAGCTGGCATGAAACTGGTACCAGATATGTGTGTGTGTATCTAAATATATATTTATATATATATATATATATATATATAAATCACACCGAACAAGTGCGCATGGGCGAGGATAGCGTGCCCGGAAGTGAGGTTATATACCAGATTCCACTGCAGTGACCTTGACCCTACCCAGAGATGCCGATGACGTCTAGAAAAAAAAACCCTAGAAAATATCCGTATCCTGATTATATCCATCATTTATCTTTAACATAATCAAGACTAAGAACACTAGCAAAACCCGGAAATATCCGGAAAACTGTAATTTCTGCCGCTAAGACTTCTGGGTGAGAAGAACTGGCCTTTGATATATCAGTAAATCTACCACTGCTGGGGATGAAGGAGAAAGGTGGCTGTACACCAAACCATATAGTCATGGTATGAGAAGGACTGGCCTTTGATATAGCAGTAAATCTACCACTGCTGTGGGTGAAGGAGAAAGGTGGCTGTACACCACACCGCATAGACATGGTATGAGAAGGACTGGCCTTTGATATAGCAGTAAATCTACCACTGCTAGGGATGAAGGAGAAAGGTGGCTGTACACCACACAGACATGGTATGAGAAGGCCTGGTCTCTGATATAGCAGTAAGTCTACCACTGCTGGGGATGAAGGAGAAAGGTGGCTGTACACCACACCACATAGACATGGAATGAGAAGGACTGGTCTCTGATATAGCAGTAAGTCTACCACTGCTATATCCGGAAGACTGACATTTCTGCCGCTAAGACTTCAGTGTGAGATGGAGGCATTGAGCCGGAGCTCAATGCGGCAAGTCAGCGCTTGCCGCATTACCCAGCGGCATCTCCCGGTTCATTCATTCTGGAGAGGCGCTCGCATTCACGACCGAACGGATTCAATTTGAAACGGGAATGATGAAACGTTTCCCATTCCCTCCTCTGGGGTTTCAGCTGAACATCATCAGAAATACCAGCGAGGTCTCGTAAAAAGAGGCGGACAATGTGCTGTGTCTCTCCAATGTTATAACTTAATATGCTATTCATAAAAAAAAGGGTGGGTGGGTGGGTAAAAGGGAAAAAAAAGCATTTCTCAAACAGAAAAACGCCATTTATCAATACCTAGAAGTGAAAGATTTGTCAATATTTATTCGAATCTTTTCTTTGTGATCGTACATGCCGTGAGAGTTTTTCCCCAATAGTATTTGCCATGCGCGAAGCTCGACCAATAGAAATCGAGGACACAAGAAGGCGGGAGAAACCACAGTTTGAGGCTATTTGTGGTTGTCAACTCTAAGAGAGCAGACATCTAAACCCAAATAGATATCATGTATTAACTGCCTACCGTATCTAAAAAAACTACGATTCTGGTAGGAGCGACTGTGACTGTATTGGGGAGGAAGGTGGGTTTGTTGGTTATTTGGGTAGTTTAACGTCCAATATGTTCTATTAGACTTACGTTGGGTTTGATGATAATAGAATCTATGAGATAAATTCAGGTAGAAATCTCACCCCTACACATTTACCGAGGAGAGAGTTTTTTTTTACTTCCCACACCACTTAGACATGTCCTACCACCTTGGGGTGACAAGTCTTGGCAAAGGACATCTCGTTACACAGCAATTTTTAGTGAAGTGTCGCGTGTGGAGAGAAGGGAGAGTTGGTGCTGTCTGCGTACAGCCTCTCCTCCACAGGACCTGTCACCGACTGCGTTCCAACAACAATAACCTGCCATCACACCTACACCGTATCCACCCCAACCCATCCCCTGTATTGCAAGCCTCCTCTACCGCGCCCACCCGAACCATATAGACATGGAATGAGAAGGATTGGCCTTTGATATAGCAGTAAATCTACCACTGCTGGGGATATAGGAGAAAGGTGGCTGCACACCACACCACATAGACATGGTATGAGAAGGACTGGCCTTTGATATAGCAGTAAATCTACCACTGCTGGGATGAAGTAGAAAGGTGGCTGTACACTACACCACATAGACATGGTATGAGAAGGACTGACCTTTGATATAGCAGTAAATCTACCACTGCTGGGATGAAGTAGAAAGGTGGCTGTACACCACACCATATAGTCATGGTATGAGAAGGACTGGTCTTTGATAAAGCAGTAAATCTACCACTGCTGGGATGAAGTAGAAAGGTGGCTGTACACCACACCACATAGACATGGTATAAGAAGGACTGGCCTTTGATATAGCAGTAAATCTACCACTGCTGGGGATGAAGGAGAAAGGTGGCTGTACACCACACCACATAGACATGGTATGAGAAGGACTGGCCTTTGATATAGCAGTAAAGTTACCACTGCTGGGGATATAGGAGAAAGGTGGCTGCACACCACACGACATAGACATGGTATGAGAAGGACTGGCCTTTGATATAGCAGTAAATCTACCACTGCTGGGGATGAAGTAGAAAGGTGGCTGTACACCACACCACATAGACATGGTATGAGAAGGACTGGTCTTTGATAAAGCAGTAAATCTACCACTGCTGGGGGTGAAGGAGAAAGGTGGCTGTACACCACACCACACAGACATGGTATGAGATGGACTGGCCTTTGATATAGCAGTAAAGTTACCACTGCTGGGATGAAATAGAAAGGTGGCTGTACACCACACCACATAGACATGGTATGAGAAGGACTGGTCTTTGATAAAGCAGTAAATCTACCACTGCTGGGGGTGAAGGAGAAGGGTGGCTGTACACCACACCACACAGACATGGTATGAGAAGGACTGGCCTTTGATATAGCAGTAAATCTACCACTGCTGGGGATGAAGGAGAAACGTGGCTGTACACCACACCACACAGACATGGTATGAGAAGGACTGGCCTTTGATAAAGCAGTAAATCTACCACTGCTGGGGATGTAGGAGAAAGGTGGCTGTACACCACACCACATAGACATGGTATAAGAAGGATTGGCCTTTGATATAGCAGTAAATCTACCACTACTGGGGATATAGGAGAAAGGTGGCTGCACACCACACCACATAGACATGGTATGAGAAGGACTGGCCTTTGATATAGCAGTAAATCTACCACTGCTGGGATGAAGTAGAAATTTGGCTGTACACTACACCACATAGACATGGTATGAGAAGGACTGGCCTTTGATATAGCAGTAAAGTTACCACTGCTATAGAGGAAGGAGAAAAGTGGCTGCAGTGGGACTCACAAAGTCCAGTGCTCTCAACAACTTAACCCCATTAGAAACCCATAATCTCCAGATCACACGCTCATTGCTTTAAGCACTGACCTAACTGTACATGCCTCAGACTCGCCAGACAACATACATCGAGCCATTTCTTGTTTGCATATTTCTCATTGCAAAACAGTGTTGGTGCCAACAGCATATCATCTATCACTGAGATAGATGTGCAGGCGTTAAGCCGTAGACACACCAAGGGAGTATTGCAGCGATTTCCGTAATCGCCAACGTAAAATGTCGTATATGTCAGATATCTTTTCATATTTCACCTGATTATTGCTTCTGAGACACTCAACTATCGGTGGGAGATATGACTATCAAATAATATCTCACATAGACGCCATTTTGTGTTGGAGATTCCAGAGATCGCTGCCTTGACTCGCTTGGTGTGTCCCCGGCATCAGGGTCGGTACATATCACAGCGAGAAGAGAGCATCCGACCTCACGCTGCAGCACCCAGAGTTTGGATTATTGCCCGTATTTGGCCGCCTACATTGTGTCCGTTTTGTCTCCGTGGCTATGACTGATCTCACCTCGATGTATCTCTCACCTCGGACCATGTTTACAGTCCTCCCAGTACCACTCTTCCTCAATATAGGTTTTTTGATAGGTTTTGAACATCAAAATATAGGTTTTTACAGGTTTTTCAAGGCTAAAAACATAGGCTTTTATAGGTTTTTAGGGTTAACATATTCAACATGATGGCGTCAAAATATTATGATGAATCGCATGAGCATGAATTTCCATCAGGCAAGCCATAACGGACTGAAATCATACAAACTGTTGATTGTTAAACACTTTTAAGATCTCTTAAATATACTGATAATGTGGATTTCTTGTCTTTGATAATCTGACTTTGTGTAAAGTTAACTTTCAAAACGTCCTGTACATAATGTGCATGGCAGTGAAAAATATAGGTTTTTATAGGTTATTAGGTTACTAAAAAGATGATAAAGGCTCATGAATAGAAATAAAGGATTTCATAGGTTTTATAGGGAGGCTTGTATCACTCGCTTCGGGCCATATTTAGGAGGAGCTGCCTCAGCAATTAACCTGCATGGACCAGACTCGCCCAGAGTGTGTGCTCGATATACACAAACCTGCCCGCTGTGTGCTCGATATACACCGACCTGCCCGCTGTGTGCTCGATATACACCGACCTGCCCGCTGTGTGAGCTCGATATACACAGACCTGCCCGCTGTGTGCTGCTCGATATACACCGACCTGCCCGCTGTGTGCTCGATATACACCCACCTGCCCGCTGTGTGCTCGATATACACCAACCTGCCCGGAGTGTGCTCAATATACACCAAACTGCCCGCTGTGTGCTCGATATACACCGACCTCCCCGCTGTGTGCTCGATATACACCGACCTGCCCGCTGTGTGCTGCTCGATATACACCTACCTGCCCGCTGTGTGCTCGATATACACCGACCTGCCCGCTGTGTGCTCGATATACACCGACCTGCCCGCTGTGTGCTCGATATACACCGACCTGCCCGCTGTGTGCTCGATATACACCGACCTGCCCGCTGTGTGCTGCTCGATATACACCGACCTGCCCGCTGTGTGCTCGATATACACCGACCTGCCCGCTGTGTGCTGCTCGATATACACCGACCTGCCCGCTGTGTGCTCGATATACACCAACCTGCCCGCTGTGTGCTGCTCGATATACACGAACCTGCCCGCTGTGTGCTCGAAATACACCGAGCTACCCGCTGTGTGCTGCTCGATATACACCGACCTGCCCGCTGTGTGCTCGATATACACCAACCTCCCCGCTGTGTGCTCGATATACACCTACCTGCCCGCTGTGTGCTCGATATACACCGACCTGCCCGCTGTGTGCTCGATATACACCAACCTGCCCGCTGTGTGGTGCTCGATATACACCGACCTGCCCGCTGTGTGCTCGATATACACCGACCTGCCCGCTGTGTGCTCGATATACACCAACCTGCCCGCTGTGTGTTCAATATACACTGACCTGCCCGCTGTGTGCTTGATATACACCGACCTGCCCGCTGTGTGCTCGATATACACCGACCTGCCCGCTGTGTGCTCGATATACACCGACCTGCCCGCTGTGTGCTCGATATACACCGACCTCCCCGCTGTGTGCTCGATATACACCGACCTGCCCGCTGTGTGCTCGATATACACCGACCTGCCCGCTGTGTGCTCGATATACACCGACCTGCCCGCTGTGTGCTCGATATACACCGACCTCCCCGCTGTGTGCTCGATATACACCGACCTGCCCGCTGTGTGCTGCTCGATATACACCGACCTCCCCGCTGTGTGTGCTCAATATACACTGACCTGCCCGCTGTGTGCTCGATATACACCTACCTGCCCGCTGTGTGCTCGATATACACCAACCTTCCCGCTGTGTGTGCTCAATATACACCAACCTGCCCGGAGTGTGCTCAATATACACCGAGCTGCCCCCCGTAGACAGTCTAATGACTGCTGACAATGACTCATTAGCAGGCTTCACCCCGCCCCCCCCCCCCCGCCCCTCTTGAGGTAATCGTCAGATGCCGCCCACTTGAGACTCGCGCATTAAACCTCTCAGCACGCATGCGTCGACGAAGGCAGGCCGCTAGGGGCGCTGTAGGGTCGCCAGGGGGTGCCACTGGGAGCCGCGCTGTTTTAATGCATCGGGCGACATCAGAGATGGCTTCCAAGCAGGTGTTGGCTTCCCGCACACGTGCAGGCTGCTCCTACTGCTCTACTCACTCCCTCACAAAGCCACTCTACTACTGCTCCGTTTACTGCCTCACAAAGCCACTCTCCTACTGGTCTATTTACTGCCTCACAAAGCCACCTTGCCCACTCCTACTGCTCCGTTTACTGCCTCACAAAGCCACCCTGCCCACTCCTACTGCTCCGTTTACTGCCTCACAAAGCCACCCTGCCCACTCCTACTGCTCCGTTTACTGCCTCACAAAACCACCCTGCCCACTCTTACTGCCTCACAAAGCCACCCTGCCCACTCCTACTGCTCCGTTTACTGCCTCACCGAACCACCCTGCCCACTCCTACTGCTCCGTTTACTGCCTCACCAAGCCACCCTGCCCACTCCGACTGGTCTATTTACTGCCTCACAAAGCCACCCTGCCCACTCCTACTGCTCCGTTTACTGCCTCACAAAGCCACCCTGCCCACTCCTACTGCTCCGTTTACTGCCTCACAAAGCCACCCTGCCCACTCCTACTGCTTTGTTTACTGCCTCACCAATCCACCCTGCCCACTCCTACTGCTTTGTTTACTGCCTCACCAATCCACGCTCTCGTCCTTCTACCTCACCAATCCACCCTGTCGTCCTACCTCACGTAGCCCCCCTCCCCTCTGCCCACTCACTCACCAAGCCACCCTCCTCCCCCACCCGCTCCCTTACCAAGCCACCCTCCTTTCCCAACTCTCTCATGAAGCCCCCCTCCCCTGCCTGCTCACTCACGTAGCCATACTCCTCCACCGCTCCCTCACAAAGCCACCAATCCCTGCCTGCTCACTCACGTAGCCATACTCCCTCCTTTCCCTTACGAATCCATCCTCCCCCTCCTCCCCCCTCTCCCTGACAATGCCAGACTCCCACACCGTCGACCTATGTGTACTGAGGCCACAGAACGGCCGTACCTCTCATCCACTAACCATCACCATGTCTCGTGCCACCCTCACAGCCTCTAACCAACAAATCCGGGCCGTATTTCAACTGATTAACACCCAGAACATTATGAATATTTACGACGTGATACATCTTCAACCATACATACAAAAACATGCAATACGCCATGAAGCATGGTTAATTAATCACTCTAAGGTAAGCATTGCATATTGAACGTGTATAACAGTATGCAAAGCGTCGTACACAATGCAGTGATATTAACAATAGGTGATACGTGATTAACGACATATCTCAGGGCGGCAGCTGTTCCGGGGACCACCCTTAATTACTGAGCGCTGTTTTCTGTCGCAGCACACCAGGGTCGCTCGTCTCTCCTGGCGGCGTGAGGTGTCTTAAATAAGACTGAGATGTATCTGAGTGGGCCACCGCCTTCCCATACACCTCCCGTCCTTCCCATAGACCACCCACCGCCTTCCCATACACCACCTCCTCCTGCCTCCCTCCTCCTACCCTCAGATTTACTATTCCGAGGTAACGGCAGACAGGGGTGTCCCAGTGTATTTATTATCCACCTAATACAAAGTGTCCATAGAGAACACATCAGGGGTGTGTATCACCATACCCGGAGAATACAGATATATCCACCTAATACAAAGTGTCCACAGAAAACACATAGGGAGTGTGTATCACCGTACCCGGAGCGTACAGATATATCCACCCAATACAAAGTGTTCATAGAGAACACATAGGGAATGTGTATCACCATACATAGAGCATACAGATATATCCACCTAATACAAAGTGTCTGTAGAAAACACACAGGGAGTGTGTATCACCATACCCGGAGCATACAGATATATCCACTCAATACAAAGTGTCCATAGAAAACACATAGGGAATGTGTATCACCATACATAGAGCATACAGATATATCCACCTAATACAAAGTGTCCATAGAAAACACATAGGGAGTATGTATCACCATACCCGGAGCATACAGATATATCCACCTAATACAAAGTGTCCATAGAAAACACATAGGGAGTGTGTATGGACATACCCGGAGCATACTGATATATCCACCTAATACAAGGTGTCCATAGTAAACACATAGGGAGTGTGTATCACCATACCCAGAGCATACAGATATATCCACCTAATACAAAGTGTCCATAGACAACACATAGGGAGTGTGTATCACCATACCCGGAGCATACAGATATATCCACCTAATACAAAGTGTCCATAGAAAACACATAGGGAGTGTGTATCACCATACCCAGAGCATACAGATATATCCACCTAATACAAAGTGTCCATAGAAAACACATAGGGAGTGTGTATCACCATACCCGGAGCATACAGATATATCCACCTAATACAAAGTGTCCATAGAAAACACATAGGGAGTGTGTATCACCATACCCGGAGCATACAGATATATCCACCTAATACAAAGTGTCCATAGAAAACACATAGGGAGTGTGTATGGACATACCCGGCGCATAAAGATATGGTGTATGCTCCGGGTGGCGAACACGGAAAAATAGTGCGTATGGAAAAATAGTGCATAACTAAAACGAACTGATATCGACATGCCACTTGCCCAGAAAAGGTGGATTATAAATACACAATATTGACTGGTTTCAGATAAAAGCGGCCTTATGCTCTGCTCGGATATTACTAAGAATCAACCTCTCGTAGCAAACTACTGTTTGCATCTGAAACCAGTCAATATTGTGTATTCATTCAAATAAAATTGGTTTATAGGGCACATAGCTATTGAGATATGGAGGTGGCCATCTTGCCCTGCGACACCTAACAAAACACCAGGTGGCGGGTCCAGTTATCAATGGATTTGATTAAAAATATGTATTTTTTGACTTGCCATAAAAGGCTTTTAGCCTCGTCTCATGATTATCTATAGATTGTAACAGCAGAAAATAGTGGTTGTCCGCTGACTACAGTGGCGCTACCGTACAATTTCCTGGTGGATGATGGCAGAACTAGCAATCACTCTGTGCCCTATAAGAGATCAACACCAATCCCTGATTCTCACCTATCTGCTGATCGGAATGAATCAGTAATAATCATTGTCGATGTACGGTACTCTCATACAGCGACCTGACTAACGACCGCAGGGTAGGCCATGCTAACGGCTGCCGGCAGAGGCGGTCATATCCCACATGCGAGCAATTACCAATGGCCGGGGCAATAAAATCGGTGAACTGCTACCCATCGATATATAAGCCATGTTTTATACCCATTTCTTCCCGAACTTTGACCCTCACTTATCCCCCCGACTATCTTTCATCCTTAAATGGAGTGCATGTATAAGTCCATCCCTTCGGAGACTTACGAGACCCCCTCATTTGTAACAGCGAGAGTCCCTACGATCTGCACACTACCTCACACAAAGTCCCAGCCCCTCATAGGCGCCATCTGGCGATAAACGGGATATACGCCCAGATCACGCGAGATCACGTTTAGTACGATAATCGCGCGAGATCTGAGGGCCTCGTTTTCAGGTGGGATCTCTATTGAGCTGGTTGGTTTGTCGCCGACATCCCCTGCCTTTGTCCGCGTAATATCCCCCGCTCCTACATCAAACTCTCCCACAGCGATAAATCTGCCGCTTTCTCAATCCCTGACCCACTTGGCGGTATCTAACGCCCTTTGTTGTGTACCCGCGCGCCTTTGTTGTATTTATGTACAAACTATCCTCCCGTCTGCATGACACACCGTCCTTGATCGATGACCTTGAACCATTCACCGGGCTCCGCCATCACACAGCTGGATTTATCGATACATATATACATCTCCCGGCCGTGCTTTAAGCACGTAGCTGCTTATTATTTCTATTATTTTTGTCCCATAGGCTTAACATTGGAAACTCGTATCCAATGCCCATGAGATATTTAGGAAAAATATTCAATGGGGGATAATGTCACAAATGTTAGCCCATTAGTTAATGTGAAGGGTGAGATAAATTCAGAAATACATTCAAGTTTAGCGTGAGAGCTCGATCTCGTTTGAATTGCTAAGTAATTCACGCAACTTCACCTTGTGAATGACTACGCGATTCAAACTCGATGGGATACGGGCTCTGACCCTAAACTTTCATAGGTTTCCTCTATGATATTTACACGGGAATAAACTGTAATACGTTTATATCATTGCAGGACGATACCCAGGGATTGTTAAAACCTTCCCCCTCCGTCTCGATACGAGAAATGGCGCGCTTTGTGGACGGCGTCCATTTGTCGTCTGCTTTCTTTGATTTGCCTCAACGCCTTGAGTCGGTGGCGCTGATTGGCTGCTGAGGTGGTGATGGGAGCTGTAGTCACGTCAAGTGAATGTAGTCACGATAAATTGCTGTGACAGCTGACTCTGATCATGAAAAGTGGTGGAGACAGAATTTTACCAGTGAACGGTACCAAGCTCCTCCGCCTGTTGCCAAGTTCCCATTGGCAAGCTTTTGCCACCTATGAATTTAGTCAGAGGAGGTGTGAAGCGCAGCGCCCCCTATCATTTTGGCATGTACTCAAATGACAGCTCTATGTAGATTCCTATGCAAAAATAGGCTAACTAGTAACAGCTACTATATACAATCTATTAGAGCTCTATCAAAGATCTTTTCAGATATTGATAGAGTGACATCTAATGTAGCCTACTCCAAACCACAATAGAGCTCAATAGAGCTCCACGTTTTATGGCTGTTTGGTGTTGTGGAATACAGCCTTATTTCTCACAGGCTAGGGCTTACTAGCCACACACAGTCCATTATCAAGAGCTCCTTCTCCAATGCTGGCAGGTTTGAAAGTGGCGCCTTGAACCCTGCCGCGATCGCATATATGAGTCGGGTCGCTATAGGGGGCGCTGTGCTTCACACTTCCTCTGGAATTTAGTCAAACAGGTTGACTTTGTTGTTTAACCCTTCAAGGACGGGTGCCTATGGCCGAGCTACTCCCATGAGGACGGGTGCTGGTGGCAGTTTGTCCTGCTAGAGGACAGCCACTTAATGGTTGAAACTCAAATTTCAAGTTTTAAATTATATAATAGGATATGAGATCATAAATATTTTGTTCCTTTCGAATAGAAATACTTAATATATCATAACTATATTTTGTGAAGATTTCATGAGTATTACTCTATTATTTCTTTGTTAAAACATTTTTTTGTAAATATTGGAACAATGATGCCTCCGGGCATCATGTGTCTTTAGTGCGGTGATGCCTCCAGGCATCATGCATCTTTAGAGCGGTGATGCCTCCAGGCATCATGCACCTTTAGTGCGGTGATGCCTCCAGGCATCATGCGTCATTAAAGGTTTAAGTATCAGCATTGTATACTTCTTGGCCTGGGGCCTGTTTAATAATCTACCCTTTTCTATACACCAATGAGACCCAGGGACATGTGGGTTTTGTTTTCGTTTAATTTAACGTCCAGTTAACCATTACAGGTTCTTACCAGACTTTCTCAAGGTTCTTTTACGCCACGAGGGTGGTGATTGAATCTATGTAATGAATTTAGGTAGAAATCTCACCCCTACACATTTACCGAGGTGAGAGTTCCTTTACTTCCCACACCACAAAGACATGGTATGAGAAGGATTGGCCTTTGATATGGCAGTAAATCTACCACTGCTACTCAGTGATCCAATACTAAAGTATACGTTACCAGGTGTTTGTTTGACCGCAGGTATTGCGTAACCAGGAAGCCAAGGAGCGAAGCTGGAAAACGGTCTCTGACTAGCATACTTTACCAAGGCGACAGTCGGTGACAAATTACCGTCATCGACACAGTTTAGGTTGCATTATGCCCTTGTGAAGGTCACACCTGTGGCAGCCTCAGGATGCCTTACCACACCTATCAACTAACAGCTTTACACGACGATACGCACAACCCCTCTTTACTAAAAATAAGGGGAATTCGTGTCGCTCTATGCTCGCCCTATCTCCCCATCTTACCGTAGGGAGCTGCCGTAAAAAGGCGCGGTAGAGCGTCTCTTTACGACACAATCACGACACTCACGCTGCCATAACTACGCAGCTAGCGTTTTCAACTCATGTATTATTTGTTTTTATGGCACCATTTTTCTAGTCCTCGGTATTTTTGTCAGCAGCTATCATATGCTTCAAAGAAATCCCTCTTTTTATCTTTATTTTATAATGATTGAGTTTATAAGCGATTGGAAATCCAGCCTGTAACTTTACAAGGGAATAGATTGATGTATATTGCTTCAGTTGTGAACAGAAAAGAGGAGGTGATGAGAAAACGAACTGTTTCAAATGTCCCAGAAGGATCCGTGTTGTCTAGTCATGGCCGTATCTAAAACTCGTGCATTTTGGGGGATTTGATGGAATTGTACATCCCAGAGTCAGTGTTGAAGTTATATAAACGTATATACGGTATATCTTATAAATCCTAGACAGGAATGGTCATGTTTATATGTATATGTATGTATATTGTTTATATACATATACATACAACTGTATATAGGTACATAAATATATATATATATATATATATATATATACATACATATATACATATACACGTACACGCATATATATATACATATATTGTATACATACATACATACATACATATATATATATATGTAAACATATATATATGTATATATACATACATACATATATGCATATACACGTACATGCATACATATATATAGCCGAATTTTCCATGTATATATATATATACTTGTAGAGATGCGCATAATTGAGAGGCCTCTTTTCTCTGTGTGGTTTGAGTGACGGCGGAAGTCTGCTATGTTTTCTCTCATCACACATTCGGTTCTCCTCCCTGACCTTACACCGTGTATTATCTCCCCTGTGATGGCCTCCGCTTCCCGTTACCACAGACTGACATCTACACAGTGTGCTCTCCTTCTATCACCTCGTTTTAATGTTTGTATCGAAAGAAACTCGGTATGGTGGGTCGGCCCCACACGATGAAAACGTTTCACTATAGTACTCAAGTCTCACTATCACACCACACGTTACAACCCCTTAATACCTCCCCGCCCATAGATCTCAACATGTTCAATATTTGCAAGGTTAACTGTCACCCACAGATTTATATATGTATCTATTTGTTCTGCTGGGGCGTGTTTCACAAAGGATAAAAAACCTACACAAAACCAAAGGGGAGAGAAAACAGAAGGGAGATTCAATAGAATAGAGTATGGCTTCTACATGCGGACCCTTCACTCTACCGAGACCAACCAAGGCTTTTGTTCCAGCATGAGGCGTTGTTTTGGTTTCTCCTCTTTTATTTTGTCGCTCTATATATTTTTTGGGACGGCGCGGTCGCCTCTTGTGTATTCTCGGCGGTGGGCTTTATTTTGGTAAGGTTTATTATCTGGTTTTACATGGGCAAGTCCTTTGTCGCGGTGGTGTGAGGAGCGGGGGGGGGGAAGAAGAAAAGGAGAGGAGGAGGAGGAGGAGGACCAGAAGGAGGAGGAGGAGGAGGAGGAGGAGGGGGAGGAGGAGGAGGAGGAGGAGGAGGAGGAGGGAGAGGAGAAGGAGAAGGAGGAGGAGGAGGAGGAGGAGGAGGAGGGGAGGAGGAGGAGGAGGAGGAGGAGGAGGAGGAGGAGGAGGAGGAGGAGGAGGAGGAGGAGGAGGGAGGAGGAGGGAGGAGGAGGAGCCCCAGAAGAGGGAGGGGGAAGAGGAGGGAGAGGGGAAGGGAGGGGAGGGGGAGGGGGAGGAGGAGGAGGAGGAGAGGGAGGAGGAGGAGGAGGAGGAGGGGAAGGAGAAGGGGAGGGAGAGGAGGAGGAGAAGGAGAAGGAGAAAAGGGAGGAGAAGGAGAAGGAGGAGAAGTAGGGAGAGGAGTAGGGGAGGAGTAGGGGAGGAGGGAGTAGCAGGGAGAGTAGGGGGGAGAGGAGGAGGGGGGAGTAGGGGAGGAGGGAGGAGGAGGGAGGAGCAGGGAGAGGAGGGGGGAGGGTGGAGAGGTTGAAAACCTTGTCGTCGTTTGCTCAGAGCGTTGGTTTGTCGACCGTAACTGGCGTTAGAAGTTTCGGGTATATTTACTTTGTATGTGATGTCAGAAGGTTCGGGGTTTTTTTTGCTATGGTAATTATCATCAAAAACCTCAACAACTCAAATCTCTCGATAGTTGAAAAAACTGCCTAGGATATACAACGTAGAAACATGGCTACTGCATTGAAGCAAAACTGAAATCTCGTCTCCAAAAAGTCATCCACTGGATAAATCTTAGTAGTTTACGCCAACATATCATGAAAGGACTACGTCGGAAACATAGCAGGAGCAAGGGAAGACACTTACCTAAGTTCGGATTTGTGTAGTCCCAGCTTTCTGTGTCGTTCCGTACTACATTCAGACGTGTGGGCTGAAAAATAGAGACGGGATTTGTCATTAAACATTGTGTGTACTGGTATGTAGGCTGAAAAATAGAGAAGGGGTATATCAATAGACGTTGTGTGTACCGGTACGAAGGCTGAAAAATAGAGAAGGGATTCGTCAGCAAACAATGTGAGTACAGGTATGTAGGCTGAAAAATAGAGACGGGATTTGTCATTAAACATTGTATGTACCGGTATGTGGGCTGAAAAATAGAGAAGGGATTTATCAACAAACATTGTATGTACCACACCACATAGACATGGTATGAGGCGGACTGGTGGCTTTGTATACCATGGATAATAAACCACACCGCTCCCTCACCACCCTCACCACACCACCCACCACATACATGACGCAGGCAAGTCAGTTGTGGTCAGCGGGGAAAAAGCGGAAATATCTTTCCTGTGGAATTTGCTGCCTCAGAAATGTGGAAACCATACCGCGGTCGGCGACTGAACGGGGCTGCGGGTCTGTGGGGAGGTTTAAATCACTGTTCTTTTGGCGTGAATGAGGCTCAATTTATATCATCCTTGTTCTGAATGCGCGGCTATGGGGGTTCACTATAACAACAACAACAACAAAAAACCCAAAAAAAAAAAAAAAAAAAAAAGAAATAATAATAATAATAATAATAATAATAATAATAATAATAATAATAATAATAATAATAATAATAATAATAATAATAATAATAATAATAATAAATAATAATAATAAAATCACCCTTGTTCCACATAAGAACAAATAATTCTATATATTGAAAATGAAAATGTGGATTTTATAGAAAAATGGAAAACTGCCCTTTCTGGTAAAAGCCTGAAGCCAGACTGGTTCAGCCCCAGGGGGGTGTTTTATAGTCGTGACTATCGTTCATAGTGATTGTTTCCAGCGCATCGCGTTTCATAGTCGTGATAATTACTTAACAGTGATCAGTCACAGGTGTGACCGATTGAGAGTGACAGTTCTGCGTTGCATAGTCATGATCATCAATAGTGATTTTTCCATAAATGATCAATAAAACGGTCACTATTAGTGACAAGCCAATCCATGTCACTATTTTTATTTGACATTGCCAAAGAACCACAGACAATTTCCGAAATTGACTTGGCGAAGACAATTTGGTTGTTGTCAGGTAAATATCCATAGAAATAGTGATTGTTTTGATTCGATCACTATAATAGTGATCGTTTTAACAGGGACCGTCCTATTAGTGATCAAATCAACAGTGATCGCACAGTAAAATAGTGATCGGGACTATGCAACGCAAAACAGTGACGGTCACTAAAACGGTCACTAGATCAGTCACTCTTTTTCCATGGTCACTAATAAAGATGTCGCTGTCTATAAAACACCACCCAGAGTTCTTTGCCCACTGTGAATGCCGGTGTACTATTTTAAGTGTTTATTTAGGGGCCATCCATTAAGTATGTACGCAGAATTTCTCAAATGTTTTAACCCCCACCCTACTCCCAATCCTGTACGCAATAGGACAAAAAAAGGAGCATACGCAAAATTTCCATTTTTTACCCCCCCCCCCCCCCCCGCCAGCAGGGATGCTTGTTGGGGTCATAAAAATACCTTGAAATATCTTTCAGTGCAATACAGGGTTTACACATTACATAAACATTATAGCGGGGAATCAAGGGATCAAGGGAAAGCTCAAGTCTTTACAAGGGTCAGTGGGGGTGATCATGGGCTGTGGCTGAATTGGGTCATTTTGCAGTTGGTATGTCAATATTATACAAGGAAAAATAATCTTTTAGTCAGAACATGAATTTCAATAGAAACGTTGAAAAGTGGCATCCCTGCCGCCAACCCCCCTCCGTGCGGTCATGTACTCTCCCCACACCGCTCTGTCTGACACTGTGGTTCAGTGGGAGGGTGTTTTTCTGAGTATGAATGTGGTGAGAAGTCCCCACCTGACCACATCACACACCACATCACACACCACATCACACACCACACCACACACCACACCACGTCCCGTATACAGACTGCGGCTCGCAGTGTTAGACGTCAACTTCCCGCAGTCTCCCGTTTCGCCGAACAGCTCCCTCAGGAAGTCACAATTCACAACGAGGGTGCTTGTGGCCCCTAAGATTCGAGGTCAACTCTCGACTGATGTCTATGTCCCAAGGCGCTAGAAAATATCATGTAAGGAGGTCAGGGTCAAGGTTGGGGTTTGCTGCGAATGCAGTCATTGGCTACTCGGTCTACTCTATTCCTTATATGGACTTAGTGTAATGGGACAACTCCATGCTGCAACACTCGGCCAGATGTAACCTGACCCGTATTTGACGGGAAGATGGTGGGAGTGTGGTGTACGGTAGAGATGGGTTACGGGTAATCCTGATGTGGTGTCACGAGCTGTCGGGTGCATGCTTTATCCTACCCCTAATATAAAAGATTCCCATAGGATTAACATTTAGTTTCCGTATACCACGCTCCAGTCCAGTTTTACGATAGAACCACATATCTACAGACATAAATGTAAAACTTATATCATGGTTATACAGCGTTATAGATGTAAAACTCATATCCAGAGCCATGGATAAAAACCTTATATCTATGGCCATAGAGAAATCGTATATCTATAGCCCTAAATAAACCCTATAACCAGCTACATTATACTAATATACATGCATAATTGATGTAAATCATATATCCATATATCTACAGCCATAGATGTAAACCTTACATCTATGGTCATAGATAGATACACACATATAGATATTTTTTTAGACGAATTAAAAAAAAAAAAATTCTGACAATCTAAAAATATAAATATCTCTAGACATAAATAAACCTATGTCCATAGCCATAGATATAAAAGTTCTATCTCTGATCATAGATAAACCTTATATCCTCAATCATGAATAACTCTTAAATCTATGACCGTAGATATTTATAAACTACACATCCACAGCCATAGATGAACCACACAGCCATAAAAAAACGCCATATCTGCAGCCATAAATAAATCATATCTCCAACGAATCAAATCGTCAATCTAGCCTACCTCACCTCTGAAAGGAGGAACAGTTCATATCGTTTGCTCCTTCTAACATCTTACCAAAGAAAAGACCGACTGTACAACCAGTCCTGCCTTTTTTTATGCACAACAGGATGTTGCATAGGATGCTTAAATATGCCACACTCGGCGGTTTGTTTGTGGGTTTATTGTTTAAGGGGATGTTAGGAGGGCAGTCAACAAAGCCGCTGCGTATTTCACAAGGCTCTGCCTGTGAGCTGCGAGTCCCAGACACCATCATCACACCCCTCCCACACAAACAACCCGCCCCCGCCGCCTCGCCCTACAGAGGCGAGGTGCATGGTGATGGTGAGTGTGGTGGTTGGTTGGGGGCCATCTATAAAGTACCTACAGGGATGCCAGTTGGGGTCAGGAAAAAATCCTACATGGGGACTGAGGCCAGTCTATGTATCATTTGATTATTTTTCACGCTTGGTCAGACTTAAGTAACTCTATTCTCACATGACATATTTCAGGACAATCAGATGTCAAGATTTTAGTTTGCCCTGGTCCGTAGGAGAATTTCCTACAGGAATCCCACCATCCTACAGCGCTAGGTTGGTGTACTGGGATCTAACTGAGTGTGTTGGGGGTATGTGAATTCAGAAACATTACAGAATAATGTCATCTCAGATTCAGAGTTTAGGTAGTCTGTATTATTCTCAATACATACAATTTCATTAAAAAAATCTAAAAAATGAATATCCTACATGTAGGCAAAATCCTACAAACTGGCATCCCTGTACCTACCCACTGGGAACTGGGAGATGGGGGACAACAATCTTTTATTCTATTGCATACAAGATATGGAGCGGGGTGGGGGGGTAAAATGTTTCAGAAAATGTGCGTATGTCCCTTCTTTGTTCTGTTGCGTACAACATCTGGAGGGGGGTGGGGGTGGTAAAAGATTTGAGAAGTTTTGTGTATGCTCCTTCTTTGTCCCACTGCATACAAGAGCTGGAGGGGGGGGGGGGGGTTGTTAAAAAATTGAGAAGTTTTGTGTATGCTCCTTCTTTGTCCCACTGCATACAAGAGCTGGAGGGGGGGGGGGGTTGTTAAAAAATTGAGAAGTTTTGTGTTCGCTCCTTCTTTGTCCCACTGCATACAAGAGCTGGAGGGGGGGGGGTTGTTAAAAAATTGAGAAGTTTTGTGTATGCTCCTTCTTTGATCCACTGCATACAAGAGCTGGAGAGGGGAGGGGGGGGGGGGTAACAAATTTGGGAAATCTTGAGCATCGTTGTTGTTCTATTGCGTACAAGATCGGGGGGGGGGGGGGGGGGAGAGATAAAACTGTGAGGTGGTGGGGGAGGGTAAAAAAAATTCGGAAAATTTGCGTTGGTTTCTTCTGTGTTCTATTGCGTACAAAATCTGAAGCGGAGGGGTCTAAAAAATCTCGGAAATTCTGAAGAGGCGGCCCAGTAAACCACTGCGTAGAAATACATAGACAATAATCGATGGTTTTGTGGACAGGCGGCCGTAAACCACGAGAGGTTGACGCGTCGTAATACACGAGCGCTAGCTTTACAGAGCCGCCTGTCCACATATCCATCGTCTGTTGTATTTATTATCCATCTTTTCGAATAAATTAAACCCAGTAATTGCCATATTAGCGGGTATAACAATAGGAACTATTTCTTTGCTGTATAGCACAAGGGGACTATTTTTCCCATATACCATGGTTTTGAAGCCGTATACCACCGATGTGAATCCGTATACCACAGTTATGGTATCTGACAGGTTTTATACAATGGGTCGTGGTTTACTGAGTCCCCATATATTTTCAATGGGGGCTTTGTATACGATGGATAATAAAC
The DNA here is from genome assembly GCA_950022655.1 of Alentia gelatinosa. Lineage (NCBI taxonomy): Eukaryota > Metazoa > Annelida > Polychaeta > Phyllodocida > Polynoidae > Alentia > Alentia gelatinosa. The sequence goes on along the minus strand of OX465581.1, from coordinate 5,138,988 downwards.
TGCCTATCGCTCGTGTATGACTACCGTCAACCCCTCGCCTATTCATCGTTCAATGTCTATTTTTAGCGCAGACCCCGGTATTCCCCTCAGAGGATACATGAACAAACTTTGTCGGTGGTCCTTACTCGCTACAACTAGCACACCCCATCTCCGGTCGCCAGTGCGGGCTGGCGGCACCACCTGAGATACCTCCGGTCCCCAGTACGGGCTGGCGGCACCACCTGAGATACCTCCGGTCCCCAGTACGGGCTGGCGGCACCACCTGAGATACCTCCGGTCCCCAGTACGGGCTGGCGGCACCACCTGAGATACCTCCGGTCCCCAGTACGGGCTGGCGGCACCACCTGAGATACCTCCGGTCCCCAGTACGGGCTGGCGGCACCACCTGAGATACCTCCAGTCCCCAGTACGGGCTGGCGGCACCACCTGAGATACCTCCGGTCCCCAGTACGGGCTGGCGGCACCACCTGAGATACCTCCGGTCCCCAGTACGGGCTGGCGGCACCACCTGAGATACCTCCGGTCCCCAGTACGGGCTGGCGGCACCACCTGAGATACCTCCGGTCGCCAGTACGGGCTGGCGGCACCACCTGAGATACCTCCGGTCCCCAGTCCGCGCTGGCGACACCACCTGAGATACCTCCGGTCCCCAGTACGGGCTGGCGGCACCACCTGAGATACCTCCGGTCCCCAGTCCGCGCTGGCGGCACCACCTGAGATACCTCCGGTCGCCAGTACGGGCTGGCGGCACCACCTGAGATACCTCCGGTCCCCAGTCCGCGCTGGCGACACCACCTGAGATACCTCCGGGATGGGGAGCTCACCCGGGACGATACGCCGCCTGGTGTGAGATAAGAGCAAAGTGAGGTCGACACGAGACAAACATGGCCGCTGTGTCCGCCGTTGGGTGGTCGGATTTTACGTCCAGTTAACCATTACAGGTTCTTACCAGACTTTCTCAAGGTTCTTTTACACCACGAGGGTGGTGATCGAATATATGTGATGAATTTAGGTAGAAATCTCACCCCTACACATTTACCAGGTAAGAGTTCTTTTACTTCCTACACCGCATAGACATGGTATGAGAAGGACTGGCCTTTGATATAGCAGTAAGTCTATCACTGCTGGGGATGAAGGAGAAAGGTGGTTGTACACCACACCGCATAGACATGGTATGAGGAGGACTGGCCTTTGATATAGCAGTAAATCTAACACTGCTGGGGATGAAGGAGAAAGGTGGCTGTACACCACACCACATAGACATGGCATGAGAAGGATTGGCCTTTGATATAGCAGTAAATCTACCACTTCTGGGAAGAAGGAGAAAGGTGGCTGTACACCACACCACATAGACATGGTATGAGAAGGATTGGCCTTTGATATAGCAGTAAGTCTACCACTGCTGGGGATGAAGGAGAAAGGTGGCTGCACACCACACCACATAGACATGGTATGAGAAGGACTGGCCTTTGATATAGCAGTAAGTCTATCACTGCTGGGGATGAAGGAGAAAGGTGGCTGAAGTGGGACTCGAACCCACCAATTCCTACAACCTTGGGGTTATAAGTCCAGTGCCTTAACTCCCTACCCCATCCCGTGGAGTGAACTTCACACCTTTCCCCTAGTCTAAAGAGGGATTCACATGTAGAGACTAATGTACCTGAGACGGGTGTACTTCACACCTTTAAGCAGGATTCACATGTATAGACTAGACGCGTAGTAATATCCAAGCATATGCGAGGATATTATCTAGAGTCTGGCCCAAAAAGAGGAATGTCAGTTGGGATAAAAAAAATTACAAGTGGAAATATTTGTCATGTGGAATTTACTGCCTCAGAGAGACTTAGAAAACATGAAAAATACATGAATGTTGACCATGGAATAGGGTGTTGGAGAGGTACAAAACAAATTCTTATTTGCATGAATGAGTCCCAGTTTATACTATGTTTGTTTCACACCAAAAAAAATAAAATTTTATCAACTAGAAATGAAAACAAGGATTTACACTACCAAAGTCTAAAACTGCCATGTAGACAAACTCCAAACACAAAATAGGGCGATTCCTGCCTCATAATATGATGAAAACTTTTATGATTATCAATATAACGGAGACCAACCCTCAACCCCCAGGAGACTGCTCCTTCTGAGAAGCTAAGACCGCCGTTTCCGGTGCCCCCTATTTTCGCCCACTTAAGGCTGCCTGTCATGGCGGACGTCGACCACTTGTTCCCGGCCTACCCTTATATGGATAAGCCGGCCGCACGGCGGGTCCCAGCGGACGGTCTGTGCGCATGCGTGGGCGGCGCTCTATTTCTAGACGTGTGTGGAGTGTATGTTTGAGGTTGGCGGGGGACTGACGTCTCAGACTAGTATTACAGACTCCGCCCCAGACCAGTAGCGGCGCGGTACACAAATGTGGTCTGTCTATCAATGCCGCTATAGGGGACATGGACTCTAGTACAGTCTGTTGTCGCCAGGGCCAGGGCACACAGGCTCAAACTAAGACTGTTTTGCGCTGCCATTTTAAGGCAGGAATTCCTGCCCGCGCCCCAGGATGCACCTGGAAAATGGCGGATCGCTGGTTCTAACCTCTTGTGTATTGTGATCCAGTAACCAGCAATGTGATACAGTATCTCTCTTGTCAAACTGGTGCTATAAATAGAACAGCCCACCCTGCAGTGCTTCTTACCACTTGGGACTGGCCAATGGGAGCCATGCTCTGTTAGACCTTCACGTACCGTAACCCGAAGGCGGCAGACCCATTGTTAGTTCATGAAGCAGTCACTAGGTGCTCGGGGGACACCTGTATTCTGGCTATTTGTTCTTACGAAATTCAACTGCCTTTTAATGTTTTACCATGGTCTCTTTGACTCTCTACATCCATCCCAGAGCAGGATGACATAAAGATTAAACCCAAGACATGATGCTTTTCACATGGAACAGTTTATATACGTATGTGAGCAAGGCTAGAGTTGTGACACTTCCCAATTATCACTCACTTCTTTTACACCTCATTTAGTGTAGAACACCTACTTTTCCACCTCCATTAGTGAAGAACAGCTACTTTTTCACCTCCATTAGTGAAGAACACCTACTCGGGGGGCGTCATGGTCACCCCCATGACTCATAGGCTATATGCCGTATAGAGAGGGCACCCACTACGCTTTGCTTCATAGCTAGCACGCTTTGGACACTACACTTCATGAATTGGACGCTACACTTCGTTTTAGCAAGACAGCGCGATGGTCGCCTTGGGCACTCACTTAATTCTGTGTTTAAGTCTCTTTGACAATCAAGCCGGCCTGTAAAAACCCAATCTAGTAATTGCCACTTTCTTTGCTGCATGACAGTTGTCATTTGAAGTTTCTAAGTCGATTTTAGACAAAGTTCTGATAAAAGATTGAATGGGTGGCTTGTTAAAGCGTAGTGTCTGTCACTCACTCCCCGAAAACTGAAGCGGGCTGGCAACGAAGCGTAGTGTCCAGATACCCTTACTGCGACACACTCCGCCACGCCCACACTGCCGACACTGCCGACACATATCGACTCAACTCTCCCCCAGAGGGCAGAGATAGGGCTATGACTGCTACGAAATTCAAAATGTTTCAATTTCATAGACACCCTATGATGCCAGGGATGTCAGTCTAGGCCGGGAAAAAAAGTGGAAATAATTTCCATGTGGAATTTCCTGCCTCAGTAAGACTGCGAAAATGCGGCTCATTGTTGGCCGTGGAAACCTGACCAACTGACACTGCTCCGTGATTCCGCCACGAGTTTGAATTGTGGTGGGAAGGCACTATGAGATGAACTCAGGTAGAAATCTCACCCCTGCACATTTTATCGAGTTCTTTTACTTCCCACACCACATGGACATGGTATGAGAAGGACTGGTCTTTGATATAGCAGTAAGTCAACCACTGCTGGGGGTGAAGGAGAAAGGTGGCTGCACACAACACCACATAGACATGGTATGAGAAGGTCTGGCCTTTGATATAGCAGTAAATCTACCTCTGTTGGGGGTGAAGGAGAAAGGTGGCTGCACACCACACCACACAGACATGGTATGAGAAGGACTGGCCTTTGATATAGCAGTAAGTCAACCACTGCTGGGGATGAAGGAGAAAAGTGGCTGTACACCACACCACATAGACATGGTATCAGAAGGACTGGCCTTTGATATAGCAGTAAATCTACCACTGCTGGGGACGAAGGAGAAAAGTGGCTGTACACCACACCACATAGACATGGTATCAGAAGGACTGGCCTTTGATATAGCAGTAAATCTGCCACTGCTGGGGAGAAGGAGAAAAGTGGCTGTACACCACACCACATAGACATGGTATTAGAAGGACTGGCCTCTGATATAGCAGTAAGTTTACCACTGCTGCAGATGAAGGAGAAAGGTGGCTGTCTGTTCTTAAAAACTCAACTCACTGCCACAGATAGATGCGCATACCTTCACGTAGTCTAACATGAATAGTGTATGGTTTCAGTGTGTACAAAAGGATGACGTAGGACTGTAGACACACATATATTTGCATAGTCTATCCGAAGTAGTGCTACATAATATCATATGTCAGTACTTAGAGGGGATACCGCTGACATACTTCCAATAGTCTATCTCAACAATCGCTGTGAAATGTTACAGCGTAACATAATGCCACCGTTTCCACCGTATCAAATCAAGTTATTTTAACTCTTTCCGGTAGGTGATGTTCATTTCGTGCCAGTCACTTGGAGATAGGACGTGAAGTGAACGGAGTGTTTTATCATTATTTGTAGCGCTTTTCACATTTCCAGTGTTAAATCTACTGTGCGCAACATTGACGATGTTTTCATGGCCGTTAATGTCACTTACCGCACATAGTACATTGGCTAAGTGGAAACTCCCCGTTAATGTGACACAATGGTGTCAGTATCAGTATTAAGGGATAACATAGATTTGCGTCGCCCATCGTAATCAACTCTAAAATCTATAAAACGTCAGTACATCGCAATTAACTGTACAAAATTTTACGATATCAGTATTTATAGGGGATAACACTGATGTAATACATTTGTGGAGGCTATCATCAGTAACGCTACATAAGTTCAATGTCAGTATATATAGGGGATAACTCTGACAAACATACCTTTTAATAGTCTATTGTAAGTTACGATACATGATTTTAGTGTCAGTAAATATAGGGGGTAACGTAGAAGTACATACCTTCGCCTAAGTTAGGCTGCATAATTTTAGTTTCAGTACATATGGGGTATATACCTTTTCATAATCCATCCTAAGTTACGCTACATGATTTTAGCGTCAGTAAATATAGGGGATAACATTGAAATACATACCTTTTAATAGTCTATCCTAAGTTACGCTACATGATTTTAGTGTCAGTAGATATAGGGGGTAACGTAGAACTATGTCCCTTTGCATAGTCTATCCTAAGTTACGCTACATGATTTTAGTGTCAGTAAATATAGGGGATAACATAGAAATACATACCTTTTAATAGTCTATCCTAAGTTACACTACATGATTTTAGCGTCAGTAAATATAGGGGATAACATAGAAATAAATACCTTTTAATAGTCTATCCTAAGTTACGCTACATGATTTTAGTGTCAGTAAATATAGGGGATAACGTAGAAGTACATACCTTTGCGTAGTCTATCTTGAGGGTACAGCACCCTGAGTAGATGTCAGCTCCGTTGAGTGCCTGTTTCGCCCGCCGAGCTGCCTCCATGGTGTCAAACGTGCACTCTGGTTAAGGAACTTATCATTCTCCCAAAACCCATATCTGAGATTAAAATAACTCTTACATTACCCCTATTAGTTTTAACAAGAAAATGAAACTACATGTACATGTATTTCAAAGGGGTGAATAGATGTGATATATATATGTATTAAAAAAAAAAATTATAATAATAGATGTGATATATATGATATAAAGTAATATAACCATGGGCAATTATTCTCTTTTTAGAAAAGTGATATCTGTTAAATTATATTATATATCAAATCTATTTTTTTTAAATTCATGATACATATGTATCAGTACACGTGTTGAAAAAGATTTTTGAGAAAAAAAATATTAAGCCAAAATTCCGATTTTCTTCGCCAAATCTTAACCAATTCGCATTTAAAAACCAAGGTAAGATTTGGAAGATTTAACTTATTCTGCTAAATGAAATACCTTCTATTTGTCTTACAAACATGAATTTCAGCGAAGAATGTAGTTTTTATTATGGTGTCCTTGCATGGCTCAACCCTGATACTGTGAGAAGGTGGGGGTGGCGGGGCGGGGTTGGAGACTACGACCCCGCTGTGGTCTTACTACATGATGCGCCGGTGTCAATTCAATCAACATGGCTGGAAATTTGATAAGACAAAATTAGGACGCTCCTGGGCCTGGTCTGCGTTGACAGGATGAAAGATGGGGCGGGGGCGGGGGGGGGGGGGCACAAGGGGAGGGGGTGACAGGCAGGTCCGCGGCTACCTTGGTGAGGGGGGGGGGGCTGAGGATTGCTCCATGTTTTGCGGATCGCAGAATAGCAACCCGAGGTTGAAACCGTTTCTTGAGATTCTTTGCAGATCGCATCATAACTATATCGCCATCTATATTCAATTAAAAATCTAATGAATCTTTCACCCATGTCACTGAAAATGTGGTGTTGTAAAAGGGTGGCAATACAACGTTAAAATAAAGATACCACACAACACGATCCGATATTACTGGAGCAACGCTTTTCCCACATTTCTAGGAGCAACGAACCCCGGGCAGGGCAGTGAAAGGGGCAGTAATTCAAGGCCGGGCAGCCCGCCAGAAAATGGGATGATGTGATTGACGGCTCGAGCTCCTTCAGGGTTTGGTTTATTGGTTTAATTTAACAAGCTACCTTGAGATGAGGAGTATGATGTGTCCCCCCACCCCCCCAAATTCTTTCTTTTGGAAACATGAGAATTCAGAATACTCCCATTTTTGATAACCTAAAATTTTAGAGATGAACTGGAAATGAGGACAAGGATTTCCAATGATGGACAAGTGGTAAACTTCTCTAACTTGTTGTTGGTATTTTTGTCACGTTTTCTCTGACTTTCTTGTAGGCAGGGACCAGCTGTGTGATGGAGAGATTGAGGAGCGGAGGACTTCTCCCCCCACACATCCCCCACTCCTTCTCACACACCATAGAGACGGCAGGCCCTACACACCCACACAGCTCCCCAGACAATAAAGAGGCCGGGCGGAGAAAGGATATTCCACCATGCACTGGACGCCATTCTTCTTGAAGATGACGATACGTAGCACCTGTCCACTGGGGCTGCAGATGGTGTGCATCACGTCCTGAAAGCAAGCAGAGACAGATCCGTCTTAATCACGGGCATTGTACGGCGAGTGTAGGCAGGCAGGGTGCCAGGAGACGAGAGGAGAGAGACAGGGGGCCCGGAGACAGACAGGGGACCCGGAGAGAGACAGGGTCCCAGAGACAGGCAGGGGACCTGGAGAGAGACAGGGGACCAGGAGAGAGACAGGGGACCCGGAGACAGGCAGGGGACCCGGAGGCAGACAGGGAACCTGGAGACAGACAGGGGACCAGGAGAGACAGGGGACCCGGAGAGAGACAGGGGACCAGGAGAGAGACAGGGGACCCGGAGACAGGCAGGGGACCCGGAGGCAGACAGGGAACCTGGAGACAGACAGGGGACCAGGAGAGACAGGGGACCCGGAGAGAGACAGGGGACCCGGAGAGAGACAGGGGACCAGGAGAGACAGGGGACCCGGAGGCAGACAGGGAACTTGGAGAGAGACAGGGGACCAGGAAAGACAGGGGACCAGGAGAGAGACAGGGGACCCGGAGAGAGACAGGAGACCCGGAGAGAGACAGGGGACCCGGAGACAGACAGGGGACGAGAGGAGAGAGACAGGGGACCCGGGGAGAGACAGGGGACCCGGAGACAGACGGGGGACCTGGAGAGAGACGGGGGACCTGGAAACAGACAGGGGACCCAGAGAGAGACAGGGGACGAGGAGAGAGACAGGGGACCCGGAGAGAGACGGGGGACCCGGAAACAGACAGGGGACCCAGAGAGAGACAGGGGACGAGGAGAGAGACAGGGGACCCGGAGAGAGACGGGGGACCCGGAAACAGACAGGGGACCCAGAGAGAGACAGGGGACGAGGAGAGAGACAGGGGACCCGGGGAGAGACAGTGTGGTTAAAGGCAGGACCCTGCGGTGACACAGAACAACACCTGCAGGGTCACAGCTAACTACAACAGACGAGGTAATGCAACGAAAATATGTCAATGATAGCCTTGTCTTATTCTCATCTCTATGTAATAATCATACACATAAAAAATGTACCAATTTAAAAATAAATCACACACATTATCACCCTTTATCATCACTAGTGATCATAAATCTGAAGTTCCTTGTGCAAAGAAATTAAGGCCAGTGAAGTCATTCTGAACATTTCCAGTTACGACAATACCAGTAATTAAACCGTAATTGCAGACAGGGGCTTAGAAAAAGGGTTTAAAATACCATCTGGAGTATGACAGACGAGCTAAGGACATAAAGAACAGGATCTACATATTTACCATGACCCAATAAGAGGCATAAAGGTGTACTTTTGTCATTGTTCGAATAGTTGGAATGCGTGGCGTGTCTTTATCACATTAATCTTTGTATAAAACCTCCCTGGCCTCCTGCTTCTTTACTCCCTGTGTTATATTTACACAAGGAATTCATCGAGTATCATTAACTCACGTAAAAACCAACATCAAACACTTCACAACATCCTTCACTCCGTATAAAGGAGCTTAGTCCCAGTATGTATATTGACACGCTAAACACCTTTAACTGCAGTAACTCGTCCTACAGAGTATTAAAGAGTCCAGTAAGCCCCAACTCAACTCCCAGTACATACTGACACCCTAAACACCTTTAACTGCAGTAACTCGTCCTACAGCGTATTAAAGAGTCCAGTAAACCCCAACTCAACTCCCAGTACATACTGACACGCTAAACACCTTTAACTGCAGTAACTCGTCCTACAGCCTATTAAAGAGTCCAGTAAGCCCCAACTCAACTCCCAGTACATACTGACACGCTAAACACCTTTAACTGCAGTAACTCGTCCTACAGCGTATTAAAGAGTCCAGTAAGCCCCAACTCAACTCCCAGTACATACTGACACGCTAAACACCTTTAACTGCAGTAACTCGTCCTACAGCGCATTAAAGAGTCCAGTAAGCCCCAACTCAACTCCCAGTACATACTGACACGCTAAACACCTTTAACTGCAGTAACTCGTCCTACAGCGTATTAAAGAGTCCAGTAAGCCCCAACTCAACTCACAGTTCATACTGACACACTAAACACCTTTAACTGCAGTAACTCGTCCTACAGAGTATTAAAGAGTCCAGTAAGCCCCAACTCAACTCACAGTTCATACTGACACACTAAACACCTTTAACTGCAGTAACTCGTCCTACAGAGTATTAAAGAGTCCAGTAAGCCCCAACTCAACTCCCGGTACATACTGACACGCTAAACACCTTTAACCGTAATAACTAGTCTTTCTTGTATCTTTTTTGGGGGTGAAAATAGAAATATAAAAACTTATTCTATACAGGTACACACCTGGATGGCAAACACAATGACACGACCACATCATGAAAAGAGCCAGTTTGTAAACTTAGAGTCATGACGAATAAAATGAAGTGTATCTGAGTAAAACATTTTTATTTTAAACTTTCCTTTTTTTCTATCAGAACGTATCTGAGAGGAACTAAAAAGCCCAGTGTTACGGACAGAAGCCGTTTTAAAAAGGTGTATTTTCTCTGACACGTCGTTACTCATTGAGAAAAACTCCCGACCTAGACTGGCGTCAGTCCCCACCTCCTACCCCCTCTCCCCACCTCCTACTCCCTCTCCCCTCCTCCTACTCCCTCTCCCCTCCTCCTACTCCCTCTCCCCTCCTCCTACTCCCTCTCCCCTCCTCCTACTCCCTCTCCCCTCCTCCTACTCCCTCTCCCCTCCTCCTACTCCCTCTCCCCTCCTCCTACTCCCTCTCCCCTCCTCCTACTCCCTCTCCCCTCCTCCTACTCCCTCTCCCCTCCTCCTACTCCCTCTCCCCTCCTCCTACTCCCTCTCCCCTCCTCCTACTCCCTCTCCCCTCCTCCTACTCCCTCTCCCCTCCTCGCTGAGATTCCTGGACCTGTCAGGGGTTAGGGAAAGTCCACATGTTGCAAATAGTTTTATTTCTTGATTATGTCGAAACCCAAAGACTTGAGCAAGTCTAGGCCAACACTTGACTTGGACTTGCTTCAGTCCCTGTGTCCTACTCCTCACCCTACCCCTCGTCACCAGGACTCAGTCCCTGTGTCCTACTCCTCACCCTACCCCTCCTCACTGGGATATCTCAGTTACTGACCACAGGTTGATTCCTGGACCTTTTCCGGTGGAAGGTGAAGTCCACAAGTAGTTCTATGTTTATAATTATGTCCATAATCTTGACTTGAGCAAGTCTACCCCCCCCCCCCCACCCCCCCCACTCCTGTGCGGCCACTGTGGGAGTATTCCCACGGTCACAGTGCCAAATTCCACTGCTGTGTTTGTACATGTATACCTGGGACCGCACTAATACTGCCAGCTGGACTACTAGTCCCTGGGCCAAGACCCCAAATTTTCATTTCCGCTGCCCCCCCCCCCCCCCCGGAAATATTTGTTTTATTGTTTTATCTTGTAGATCCATCCTTCTAGTTAACATTTCCACTTGTTGTTCCTCTGGCAAGTGGTCAGATTACCATGACAACAGCTGTTGAAGAGACCGCCCGTCAAAATGCCTGAACGCCTATAATTCTGAGTGCTGAAAATCATTACTTGTTTCTGTGTCCTTTTAAGTATTACAATGACTCATGAAATTAATTTTTGGTATTGGACTCCATATTCTGGTCCTTTATGGACCCAGAATAGTAAACAGAATCAAAATATGTCTTCTCAGTGTCCTGCAGCAGTCTATGTCTCTTTTCTGATCCGAGTGCAGAAATGACCAGGATCCAAAACTTTAAAGAATACATAACTCAGTCCCATTGCTGGGATTTACCACTAGGAGGTAAATAAATCCTAACGGCAATCAATTAGAGAGAAATTAAACCAGTTTCTGACGAGTAGGGCAGGATAATGAGTGCTGTACAGACCGGTCTACCATCTCATTTTATCACAAGTCCTGGGACACCATGACGCATGCGGCAAGGCTGCCTGCCGTTTTTCTGTGGTAAATTCCAGTTCTTTTCACTCGTAATTACATACGATTAACTTGGATTAAAATAGGACACCAGGCTAGCATAAGAACTGTATTTCCCGCTGCATCCTTGGGCCTAGTCCGTTTCCAAACCGCGCCGTCTAAGGGTCTAACAGATCACAGCTCCTATTTGCCAAAACCCTGCGCACTGATGGGAGAAAGGAATTTCGTGATTGGCTATTCTAATTTTAGGACCAACCCAAGCCTGAGAATACCACGATTCTAGCAAATCATTATAACTCTCCAAGCTGATTTATTTAATACATGCCCAGTAAAAGCTACTTTAGGACCTATGTTTAGAGAGTAACACACTGGTTACTTGCAAATCACTCAGAGGCAGGAATCCCTGACTCAAAATGGCACCCCATAACAGTCTTAGCTTGAGCCTGTGCGCCCTGGCCCTGGCGACAACAGACTGTACTAGAGTCTACCTTGGTTTGTTTGTTTGCTTTGATTTAACGTCCAGTCAATCATTATAGGTCCTTACCAGACTTTCTCATGGTTCTTTTACACCACAAGGGTGGTGACCGAATCTATGTGATGAAATCAGGTAGAAATCTCACCCCTACACATTTACGGAGATGAGAGTTCTTTTACTTCCCACACCACATAGACATGGTATGAGAAGGACTGGCCTTTGATATGGCAGTAGATCTACCACTGCTGGGGGTGGGACTGGAACCATCAAAGTCCTACAACCTTGGGATTACAAGTCCAGTGCTCTAACATCTGAACTAACTCCCCCCCCCCCAAGGTGGACCGGACAGTGACACAAGACGACAGCACGTAGCGGCACTGAACTTCAGTAATGTGAGATAGCACAGCACATAGCGGCACTTGGCTTCAGTATTATGAGATAGCACAGTATATAGCCGCACCGAGCTTCTGTAATATGAGATACCACAGCATATAGCCGCAGTGAGGTTCAGTAATGTGAGAGTATGGCATATAGCGGCACTAAGCTTCAGTAATGTGAGATAGCACAGTACATAGCCGCACTAGGCTTCAGTATTATGAGATAGCACAGTACATAGCTGCACTAGGCTTCAGTAATGTGAGATACCACAGCATATAGCTGCAGTGAGGTTCAGTAATGTGAGAGTATGGCATATAGCGGCACTAAGCTTCAGTAATGTGAGATAGCACAGCACATAGCGGCACTTGGCTTCAGTATTATGAGATAGCACAGTACATAGGCGCACTAGGCTTCAGTAATGTGAGATACCACAGTACATAGCCGCATTAGGCTTAAGTAATGTGAGATAGTATGGAATATAGCCGCAGTGATCTTCTGAAAGGTACGAGATAGCACAGCATATAGCGGCATTGAGCTTCAGTATTGTAAGATAGCACAGCATATAGCCGCACTGAACTTCAGTATTGTAAGATAGCACAGCATATAGCCGCACTGAACTTCAGTATTGTAAGATAGCACAGCATATAGCGGCAGTGAGCTTCAGTATTGTAAGATAGCACAGCATATAGCGGCATTGAGCTTCAGTATTGTAAGATACCACAGCATATAGCGGCACTGAACTTCAGTATTGTAAGATAGCACAGCATATAGCGGCAGTGAGGTTCAGTATTGTAAGATAGCACAGCATATAGCCGCAGTGAGGTTCAGTATTGTAAGATAGCACAGCATATAGCGGCAGTGAGCTTTTGCAATGTGAGATGGCTGTAAGTTTGTATCCCACGTCAGGTTTGAATCGCTACGTAGCTTTGCCTTGTGAATTACTACGCGATTCAAACTCAATGGGATGCAAACTCTGACCCCAAACTCCAAAAGCTTTCCTCTATGGCATATCTTAATTTTCTCTCCCTCAAACTTCTTAGTTTCTATTTTCAAATAAATCCAGAAAATTCAACTAAAAGAGTCTCTCTGGTGGATTAGCGGGACGGCGACTGTGGCCTATCGATGTCCCATTTAGCCCTGACGACAGCGGACCCTCATTTCCCGCGTTTATGGTAATCTCCATATAGACAGGATTTGTCTGGGTCGACTCTCACATCCATCAACACCCCCCCCCCCCCCCCCCACCCCCAATCCCTCACCCCATCACCAGGCGTAGGACAATAACCCGTTTTTTGCTGGGTTAGATCAGTTAGCAGGGATTCTCGTATGGTGAATGGAGAATCCTGAGGTGACAAGTTTTTTTTGTTTTTTTTGTTTGTTTTGGTAGTTTAACGTCCAATTTGTTCAATTAGACTTACTTTGGGTTTGATCGAATCTATGAGATGAATGTAGGAGAAATCCCACCCCTACACATTTACCGAGGTGAGAGTTCCTTTACTTCCCACACCACATAGACATGGTATGAGAAGGATTGGCCTTTGATATAGCAGTAAATCTACCGCTGCCGGGGATGAAGGAGAAAGGTGGCTGTACACCACACCACACAGACATGGTATGAGAAGGATTGGCCTTTGATATAGCAGTAAATCTACCACTGCTGGGGGGTGAAGGAGAAAAGTGGCTGCAGTGGGATCTGAATCAACAAAGTCCCGTGCTCCTTACCACTGAGCTATCTCCCTACCCACGCCGGTCGCTTTAGTTATGCTTGCCTGCAAGCATATCCGGTCTGCACCACGAGGAGGCGAGGCAACCAAGAGGGTGAACAGATTGGTAATTTCTGTCCATCCCAGCAGACCTAGGTGACACCTGGGAGTGCAATAACAATCCTCTATTTGGCGTGCAGTATCGTGATTGTTTGTTTGTTTGGTTTGATTTTACGTCCAGTCAACCATTATAGGTCCTTACCAGACTTTCTCAAGGTTCTTTTACACCACGAGGGTGGTGATCGAATCTATGTGATGAATTCAGGTAGAAATCTCAACCCTACACATTTACCGAGGTGAGAGTTCTTTTACTTCCCACACCACATAGACATGGTATGAGAAGGATGGCCTTTGTTATAGCAGTAGATCTACCACTGCTGGGGGTGGGACTCGAACCCACAAAGTCTTGCAACCTTGGAGTTACAAGTCCGGTGCTCTAACCACTGAGCTAACTCCCAATATTGCACTCCTAGGGGTACAATAACAGCATTCTTTACTAGGTGTAGTATCATGACAAATACTGCACTCCTGGGGAATAAAGACGGTACTTATGCTTCATACTACAACTTTCACTGCGACAGCCATTGTAAACGTAACGACTACAGAAGTCACAGCTTCTGTTCCTGCGTTGTGTTTTGAATGTGTTTTGAATGTTACCTGAGATCTCACGCAATTTCAACTGTGGAAGATCTTACTTCAAGTAAGAACCGTTTTGGTTAATAGAAAAAAAAGAAGAAAAAAAAAAGAAGATTGTTACAAGGTGATGTATGATTGTGACAAGGTGACGTATGATTGTCACAAAGTGACGTATGATTATCACAAGGTGACGTATGATTGTCACAAGGTGACGTATGATTGTCACAAAGTGACGTATGCTTGCCACAAGGTGACGTATGCTTGCCACAAGGTGACATATGATTGTCACAAAGTGATGTATAATTGTTAAAAGGTGACATATGATTGTCACAAAGTGACGTATGATTGTTAAAAGGTGACGTATGATTGTCACAAAGTGACGTATGATTGTTAAAAGGTGACGTATGATTGTCACAAAGTGATGTATGATTGTTACAAGGTGACGTATGATTGTTAAAAGGTGACGTATGATTGTCACAAAGTGATGTATGATTGTTACAAGGTGACGTATAATTGTCACAAGGTGACGTATGATTGTCACAAGGTGATGTATGATTGTCACAAAGTGACGTATGATTGTCACAAAGTGACGTATGATTGTTAAAAGGTGATGTATGATTGTCACAAAGTGACGTATGATTGTTACAAGGTGACGTATGATTGTCACAAGGTGACGTATAATTGTCACGAAGTGACGTATGATTGTTACAAGGTGACGTATAATTGTCACAAGGTGACGTATGATTGTCACAAGGTGACGTATGATTGTCACAAAGTGACGTATGAATGTTAAAAAGTGACGTATGATCGCTGGTGAGACCTCCGTCTATGGCCGACCTGTGGAGGATGTCATCATACACTATGCACAGCTTCCCCGCCTCACCTCACCTCACCTCACCTCACCTCACCTCCTCCATGGCAGCGAGTGAAGCACAGGAAATGAAGACGGATGGGGGAAGCTGCCTGCACACAAACACATCTCACAGCAGTAACTTGTCCCCGCCCTCCCACAGGGGACTCACAGAGGGGCTTTGTATGCACGCCGCCCTCATTGTCTTTGTGCTTTGTTCTCTGTGAGTCCCTGCTGTCTTACCCATCCCCGCCCCTCACACGTCCCTCACACGTCCCTCACACGTCCCTCACACGTCCCTCACACGTCCCTCACACGTCCAGGTATGCCCAGTGATACACAGCCCCCCCCCCCCCACCTCCTGTCAACAGCACCTGGAGGTAGATTGGCCACCAACCCCTCCTTTTTTTAAAGCAATCTTTAATAAGGGAATATTGTGTTAAACACAGGAATGTCAGTTCGTGGCAGGGAAAAAAGTGGAAACATTTTTTCTTGCGGAATTTTCTGCCTAAGAAAGACCGGGAAATGATATGTCCTTGTCCATGAGCTAAGGGTCTGTGGGGAGGTTCTAATCATTGTTTTATTGGCGTAAATGCGGCTAAATCAATACAATCTTTGTTTAACACAAGGAAAGAAATGATTTACTCTTCCAGCAGAGACTCTGGCTCTGGTAGTCAGAAGATCAGCTTGGAGAGTGCAAGTCAAGGTGGCGCAGAGACTCCACCAGAGCTGATGTCAGAGTGCTCTGGTGGCCAGAGTATCTAGAGAGCAGTCAGCTTTATTATCCATGTACACAAAGTCCCCATTGACAAATTATGGGCACTTAACCACGACCCAATGTTTATTATTCATCGTACACAAAGTCCCCATTGACAAATTATGGGGACTTAACCATGACCCAATGTTTGTTATTTATCGTATACAAAGTCCCCATTAAACATGTATGGAAACTCAGTAAACCACGACCCATTGTTTATTATCCATCGTACACAAAGTCCCCATTGACAAATTATGGGCACTTAGTAAACCACGACCCAATGTTTATAATTCATCATATATACAAAGTCCCCATTAATCATGTCTGGAAACTCAGTAAACCACGACCCATTGTTTATTATTCATCGTATACAAAGTCCCCATTAAACATGTCTGGAAACTCAGTAAACCACGACCCATTGTTTATTATCCATCGTATACAAAGTCCCCATTAAACATGTATGGGAACTTAGTAAACCACGACCCATTGTTTATTATTCATCGTATACAAAGTCCCCATTAAACATGTATGGGGACTTAGTAAGCATAGGGACCTGTAGGCAGGCAGTGGTCACGGTCCACTGAACACCGCAGTCAGTGGAGCGTGGAGAAGAAATCTTGCCAACATCCCAGGTGAGTTGTATACACCGTGTTCAATGGGGTGTGTGTGGTCTGTGCTGGGAGCATGCGATCACCAGTTCGTTTGGGTTTGTTTGTTTGGGTAGTTTAACATCCAATTTGTTTAATTAGACTTACTTTGGGTTAGACCGAATCTATGAGATGAATGTAGGCAACAATCTCACCCCTACACATTTACCGAGGTGAGAGTTCTTTTACTTCTCACACCACATAGACATGGTATGAGAAGGATTGGCCTTTGATATAGCAGTAAATCTACCACTGCTGGGGGTGAAGGAGAAAGGTGGCTGTACACCACACTACATTCTTGTTCCTGATTATAATCGTTGATCGGATTGGTGAGAATCCGTGGAAAATGTTGCTGTCTTATGGACTTTACTGCCTGATACGCTGGGCGAGTGTTGACTGGGAGTGACAGATGTGGTGTTTACTAGACAGATGCAGTTAGCAGACCTGCCACTCACTCAACCAAATCACCGCCAATTAACTCACTTCTGAACGTGCCCACAATACGTCACTCTGTACAAATACCGGCAGGGTCTTACTGAGACCCGCTACCTGTCTGGATAATCACCCTGTAATCAGGGCAGTAGTGGTGGTAGTAGTGGAAGTAACGGGACCACAACAGGTGCGTGCTCATTGGAGCGGAACGAGGCAACTTCTCACAAAACCACTGAGGCGTGACCACCAGGTGGAATTCGTCTGCGGAGACGACTCTAAAGCCGGAAACACCCCAAGCGAGAAACGCAGCGAGGTCCGTAATCGCCAACACAACATGGCCTATAGGTGAGCTATTATTTCATAGTTCACCTGATCACTGCTTCCAAGATGCTAAATTATAGGCAGGAGATATTCTTATAAAATAATATCTCACATACACGCCACATTGTGTTGACGATTCAGGAGATTAGATTCCGGTATTATACCGGGGACACACCAAGCAGGTCAAGGTAGCGATCTCTGGAATGGCCAATACAATATCTCCTGCCCATAATCTAGCATCTCAGAAGCAATAATCAGGTGAAATATAAAATAATATCTCACATAGACGCCATTTTGTGTTGGCGATTCCAGAGATCGCTGCCTTCACTCGCTTTGTGTGTCCCCGGTATTAGTAAGAGCTTCTCATACAAAGTGGGAGCAGTTTGTGTGCGAATCGCTCATACAAAGTGGTTGGGTGGTTTGATTTAACGTCCAGTTAACCATTACAGGTTCTTACCAGACTTCTCAAGGTTCTTTTGCACCACGAGGGTGGTGATCGAATCTATGTGATGAATTCAGGTAGACATCTCACACATACACATTTATGAAGTGAGGGTTCTTTTACACACCACCTAGACATGGTATGAGAAGGACTGGTCATTGATATAGCAGTAAATCTAACACTGCTGGGGGTGAAGGAGAAAGGTGGTTGTACACCACACCATATAGACATGGTATGAGAAGGACTGGCCTTTGATATAGCAGCTGGTCGATCTTTTTTCCATTTAGTGTTGTATGACAAGACAAGATATCATCTAGATGAACGTATTGATATACAACACCTTGAAAGATGTTTAGATTACTCTTATTGTCAAAATATCGTCTGTTTACAGCACATTATTTTATACAACACTATGGCCCCAAGGATGATTCTGGGAGACTTTTTTCTCGTTCTTAGTTTATTCAACAGCTCCCAGACTACCTACAAATGGTATGAGAAGGACTGGTGGGGTGGGGATAGGTTGAGGGGTAGGCGTAGGACTCAGCGACTAATTCCCGTCTACTCGGGAACGATAACCGGACGAGCGATACTGTAACGAGCGAGTTTCTCGTAAAGACGGCCGCTAACCGCTCTCAGGAGCCTACAGCGAGCTGTCCGGGTATTCTGTGGGTGTTTTGTGGGGAGAGGTGGAGAGAGAGGTGTGTCCTGCCGGTCTCAGGTACGTCCCCGCTGCCAATAGACAGAAAAGTGCTGCCCAAGCATGGAGAACACTATCTACTCCACCACAGGCCAATCGCTCACAAACTGCGGCCAGCAAAGTTGGCTTAACTCGATCACCGGAGACCCTGCTCCCTAACTGGGCACACTGGTACATCTATCTGCACGTGACTGGGCCGGGGAGTGCTAATCATTCACGCAGATGGGAACTAATCTGCTGAGACTGTGAGCTGCTCCATCAGCGAGCGAGTCGCTGAGTGAGTGACGCGCGCCATGATCACGCACCGGGTTATCATAAGAGACGTAATATATACAAAGGACGGGTTATCGTAAGGGACGTAATATATACAAAGAACGGGTTATCGTAAGGGACGTGATGTACAAATAACGGGCCATTATATTAATATAATGATCAGCAAGTGAGTCGCTGAGTGAGGGACGCGCACCATGATCATGCACCGGGTTATCATAAGGGACGTAATATATACAAAGAACGGGTTATCGTAAGGGATGTGATATATACAAAGAACGGGCCATTATAATGATCAGCGAGTGAGTCGCTGAGTGACGCGCTCCATGATCATGCACCGGGTTATCATAAGGGACGTAATATATACAAAGAATGGGTTATTGTAAGGGACGTAATATATACAAAGAACGGGATGTCATAAGGGATGTGTTATACAAAGAATGGGCCATTATAATGATCAGCGAGTGAGTCGCTGAGTGACGCGCTCCATGATCATGCACCGGGTTATCATAAGAGACGTAATATATACAAAGGACGGGTTATCGTAAGGGACGTAATATATACAAAGAATGGGTTATCGTAAGGGATGTGATATACAAAGAACGGGCCATTATAATGATCAGCGAGTGAGTTGCTGAGTGAGTGTACCACTCCATGATCACGCACAGGCTTATCATAAGGGATATACAAAGAACGGGTCATCATAAGGGATGTGATATACAAAGAACGGGCCATTATAATGATCAGTGAGTGAGTCGCTGAGTGAGTGACTCGCTCCATGATCTCGAACTGGGTTATCATAAGGGGCGTAATATTTACAAAGAATGGGTTATTGTAAATGACATAACATACAAAGAATGGGCCATCATAACGGACGTAAAGTACAACAAACCAGTTATCATAATGATCAGTGAGTAACAGTCGCTGAGTGAGTGACGCGCTACATGAACACGCACCGGGTTATCATAAGGGACGTAATATATACAAAGGATGGGTTATCACAACCGACGTAATATACAAAGAATGGGCTATCATAACGGACGTAAAGTACAACAAACCAGTTATCATAATGATCAGTGAGTAACAGTCGCTGAGTGAGTGACGCGCTACATGAACACGCACCGGGTTATCATAAGGGACGTAATATATACAAAGGATGGGTTATCACAACCAACGTAATATACAAAGAATGGGCTATCATAACGGACGTAAAGTACAACAAACCAGTTATCATAATGATCAGTGAGTAACAGTCGCTGAGTGAGTGACGCGCTACATGATCACGCACCGGGTTATCATAAGGGACGTCATATCGTAAGGGACGTAATATACAAAGAATGGGCAATCGTAACGGACGTATAAAGATTTTAGGGTCAGAGCATGGAAACATTGAAAACTGGCATCCCTGGTCTCACCCTTCACATTGACTAATGGACAACCCATTGTGACACAATCCCCGATAAAGTATTTTTTCTAAATACTTCATGGGCATTGAGTACGAGTTCCCAATGTTAAAGCCTATAGGGAAGAAATACTCTGCAGG
The DNA here is from genome assembly GCA_950022655.1 of Alentia gelatinosa. Classification (NCBI taxonomy): domain Eukaryota; kingdom Metazoa; phylum Annelida; class Polychaeta; order Phyllodocida; family Polynoidae; genus Alentia; species Alentia gelatinosa. The sequence continues at coordinate 5,118,537 of OX465581.1, read as the reverse complement.
CCTAGTGTAGTGTATACACTCTGAGCCTAGTACAGTGTATACACTATAAGCCTAACACAGTAAATAATAAAATATGGGCCTCGGGCAGTGCGTACAGAATATTGCCTATAGATACGCACGAGCGGACAGTGTGTACAGTGTGTACCGTACGCACGAGCGGGCAGTGCGTATAAGAAGGGACGCGTGCGGCTTTTACCCACAAACCACCGGGAGCCGTGTGAAGGTCAAGGTCGGGTCAGCCGGTTTACGACCCATGCGCCAAGTGGAGCAGTTACTGTTGGTTGGTTGGTTTGATTTAACGTCCAGTTCACCATTGCAGGTTCTCACCAGACTTTCTCAAGGTTCTTTTACACCACGAGGGTGGTGATCGAATCTATGTGATGAATTTAGGTAGAAATCTCACCCCTACACTTCCCACACCACATAGACATGGCCTTTGCTATAGCAGTAAATCTACCACTGCTGGGGATGAAGGAGAAAAGTGGCTGTACACCACACCATATAGACATGGTATGGGAAGGACCGGCCTTTGAAATAGCAGTAAACCTACCACTGCTGGGAATGAAGGAGAAAGGTGGCTGTACACCACACCACATAGATATGGTATGAGAAGGATTGGTCTTTGATATAGCAGTAAATCTACCGCTGCTGGGGATGAAGGAGAAAGGTGGCTGTATACCACACCATATAGACATGGTATGGGAAGGACTGGCCTTTGATATAGCAGTAAATCTACCGCTGCTGGGGATGAAGGAGAAAGGTGGCTGTACACCATACCACATAGACATGGTATGAGAAGGACTGGCCTTTGATACAGCAGTAAATCTACCGCTGCTGGGAATGAAGGAGAAAAGTGGCTGTGTCGTACATACACAGTGTGACTGAACGGACACGCTCCGGTGATTCCTCAATAGTCTCAGATTCTCGTCGATCACCAGTACTAAACAGCGGCGTGTGTGGCGGGCTCCGGCCATGCGTGTCATTGGTGTGCGGGGTCAGTGGGGCGTGAAAAGGGCGCGGGATGGCGTGTACTCCGTCACGCTCCATATCTCACGTGTATAACAGAGGACCAGGGTCCTGTTTCAGTAGTTTCTTGACATTAGGCCTAGACAGACATCAACAGCGGCACCAACAGTGCAAGCAACAGCGGAAAAAGTCTAGCAAATATCAGCGGATAAGAGCGACCAATCTTCTTCATATTTGGAACGATTATAGGTTATATGTATCCCCTACTCGTGTTAAAGTGTCATCGCTTAATTCCTACGAGAAGTGAGTGAAACTCCGTGTGTCATCGACGTCATCTAGACATGTCACAAAACTACTGAAACAGGTCCCTGGTCTGTGAGTGCCAGGCAAGAGAACAGAGCAGCTCAGAACACAACTGGTCCCCGGCCATTTTACCGAACAGCTCACAACACAACTGGTCCCCGGCCATTTTACCGAACAGCTCAGAACACAACTGGTCCCCGGCCATTTAACCGAGCAGCTCAGAACACAACTGGTCCCCGGCCATTTTACCAAACAGCTCAGAACACAACTGGTCCCCGGCCATTTAACCGAACAGCTCAGAACACAACTGGTCCCCGGCCATTTTACAGAACAGCTCAGAACACAACTGGTCCCCCGGCCATTTTACAGAGAAGCTCAGAACACAACTGGTCCCCGGCCATTTTACAGAGCAGCTCAGAACACAACTGGTCCCCCGGCCATTTTACAGAGAAGCTCAGAACACAACTGGTCCCCCGGCCATTTTACAGAGAAGCTCAGAACACAACTGGTCCCCGGCCATTTTACCGAACAGCTCAGAACACAACTGGTCCCTGGCCATTTAACCGAGCAGCTCAGAACACAACTGGTCCCCGGCCATTTTACAGAACAGCTCAGAACACAACTGGTCCCCCGGCCATTTTACAGAGAAGCTCAGAACACAACTGGTCCCCGGCCATTTTACCGAACAGCTCAGAACACAACTGGTCCCCGGCCATTTTACCGAACAGCTCAGAACACAACTGGTCCCCAGCCATTTTACCGAACAGCTCGGCCCGTAACGACGTGCTGGTTCCCCGTGCGAGTCATTTATTCCCTAATTAGCCGAGTGCCGGTACCCAGCGGCTGATGGATGGTGACAGGCACGATAACAGATGAGGCCAGGAACCAGCGGAGAGGTCAGCCATGCTGCTGGAGAGGACGAGGCCGCAGAGCGAGGGCGGCGAGGTCTGAGGTCAGTCCCGAGGTCACCGCCAGCGCTAACACCTCACCAGCCGGGCTGTTAGCCGGGCCCACAGTCTCTGACCCGAGGAAGTGGTCGGATTTGTGCCAATCAGTGACATTTTTCAGTGTATTATATACCTATGCTTGAAAATACTATGGATACCGACATCTGCTGTGGTTTTGGTATTTCATCCATCCCAGTTCAATGTGCTGGTATGGAAAAATACCACCATACTCTTGATTTCACCGAACCTATCTCCTACAACACAAAGCCCCTCAGCATTATGCCGCACCCATCTCCTATAACACGAAGCCCCTCAGCATCATGCCGCACCCATCTCCCATAACACAAAGCCCCTCAGCATCATGCCGCACCCATCTCCACCAACACGAAGCCCCTCAGCATTATGCCACACCCATCTCCAATAAAACGAAGCCCCTCAGCATTATGCCGCACCCATCTCCAATAACATGAAGCCCCTCAGTATTATGCCGCACCTATCTCCTATAACACGAAGCCCCTCAGCATCATGCCGCACCCATCTCCTATAACACGAAGCCCCTCAGCATTATGCCGCACCTATCTCCACCAACACGAAGCCCCTCAGCATTATGCCGCACCCATCTCCTATAACACGAAGCCCCTCAGCATTATGCCGCACCCATCTCCTATAAGACGAAGCCCCTCAGCATTATGCCGCACCTATCTCCACCAACACGAAGCCCCTCAGCATTATGCCGCACCCATCTCCTATAACACGAAGCCCCTCAGCATTATGCCGCACCCATCTCCTATAACATGAAGCCCCTCAGCATCATGCCGCACCCATCTCCCACAATCATGCTTGAATCTATCACAAATGGAGGAGATTACTCTGCGGGCACTCCAGTTCATCACGATTTGTACTCAAATAATCAGCTTACACAAATGGAATCTGCGTGTCTCGCTATAACATCATCTCGCTCCAGTCCACACACAGCACTCATTTCCTTTCCATTTTCTCTGCTTTTTTTTCTAGCCCTCTTCCTAAAAGAAACTAAATCAATTGGCCCAGGCAGGGGTTCGGTCGACCACCTGAGAAATGCCATTAACACCTGATGTAGAGGAAAGCCCGGACAATCATGGCTTTAAAGGCATATCGGACAGATCAGTGGCGCAACCTGGTGATTCTATTTTTAGATACGCTAATTATCAGTCAAAACTGGTTCCTTGAAATTCATTCTAATGAAAAATGAGTAAATTCAACGTTTTTGTCAACTTTACCCAAATATAATGTGCCAATTTACATTTGTTTGATTTGTAAGAAATATACTTTGAAATGTTTTTCTTAAATTCTGTCCAGAACAAGTACAGTGTCCTATACGTTTTAGTACTTATATATACAGTACTACTCATTTCCCATATTCTGTGAATATTTGAAGAAATAATCATGGGTTTTACTATGCAAAAAAAAAACACGTCTACATCTATCATTAGATTATAATATTATCTCTATATCAGAAACTAGCATGGTGTGACTCATTATTTCAACCAGCTTTGTGTTTTATAAAAACAATAATAAAATCCCATGAAATTCACATGGGTTTTACTTTGTAGATAACCTCTCTGATATGCCTTTAATATGTTACAGCGTACATACCTCAGGTGGGAATTATAACACTGAGAACAATCAACAGGCGTCACAGCACCGTTTAGCGTGGACAAACATTGCTGTTAATACGTACACCGACACTCTCTTAGTAGACTGCGCTACGAGAAGCCCACCCGCCCACGGGGTGCGGCTCACAGGAGGCTTGTGCAAATGTTGACTGGGTAGGTTTCAGTCGGTGTAGACTGAATAAATATTATTACCACAGGTGAGATTTCTATTGGCAAGGACTTAACCTGCTACTGGCTCAAGAGGCTAGACAAACAGGTAGACTGCAGCGGCAGAGACCCGTTACTGTTACACTAATTCCCCGCTCAGCACACCAACACAGGCACACTGCCATCTGAGTAAAACTAGGAGCCAAAAGTATGTTCATCACAGATGAATGAGCGTGCAATTATAAATAAATAACAATTAAAAGGTTTGAGTTAGATTTAGCCTTTGGATAGTTTTCTGTAACCCACCTGCACCCAGTCAACTTGTCATTTCTTTAACTGCCTGAGTCTAGGATCAAAACATATCAAGCAACAGTAGGTCAATGAGTTATTTCAGTCTTGAGTGATTAGTCATGGTCAGCTGGGCACACCTCTAAGACCCTGACACACTGGCTCCCTGCTCTGTTCGTACTATCACAGTGAACAGCATGCAGATAGTAAAGGGATAGCTTTCTAGAAGCACACTGAAAGTTCAATGTGACCACTCTAACCCTGACTCTGACTATGTTTGGGAGCCACTCTGACTATGTTTGGGAGCCACTCTGAACATGTTTGGGAGCCACACGGATCATGTTCGGGAGCCCCTCCGATCATGTTCGGGAGCCGCACCGTTCATGTCCAGATGCTACTCCGTTCATGTCCAGGAGCCACTCTGACCATGTTTGGGAGCCATGCGGATCATGTTTGGGAGCCACTCCGATAATGTTCGGGAGCCTCTCTGATCATATCTTGGAGCCATGCGGATAATGTTCGGGAGCCACTCCGATCATGTTCGGGAGCTGCTCCGTTCATGTCTGGGAGCCACTCCTAGTCGCTTGGAGCCACTCCGGGAGGCACTGGAGGCGCTTCAGGAGTCGCTCCCACCATGTCGGAGACCCGCTCCTGGCAGGTGTGAGCCCTGCCGCAGGCGAGCGGCGGGCGGCGGGTAAATTAGATTACCGGCGTGTTGTCGACGAGGGCGCTCAAATATTCATCGCCGCCGCTGAGGGTTATGTCGGCGCCGTGCTCGCGGCCAGCCACCTCCGGCGGGCGGCGGGCGGCGTACGGCGGGCGGGTCACGGCGGGCGGTGGGCGTAGGCGGAAGGCGATATAAGGCGGGCGGTGTACGGTGTAGGGCGGGCGATATAAGGCGGGCGGTGTACGGTGTAGGGCGGGCGGTGTACGGTGTACGGTGTAGGGCGGGCGGTGTACGGTGTAGGGCGGGCGGTGTACGGTGTACAGTGTAGGGCGGGCGGTGTACGGTGTAGGGTGGGCGGTGTACGGTGTAGGACGGGCGGTGTAGGGCGGGCGGTGTAGGGTGTAGGGCGGGCGGTGTACAGTGTAGGGCGGGCGGTGTACGGTGTAGGGCGGGAGGTGTACGGTGTAGGGCGGGCGGTGTACGGTGTACGGCGGGCGGTGTACGGTGTACGGCGGGCGGTGTACGGTGTACGGCGAGAGAAGGGCGGCGGGGGACGGGCGGTGTACGGCGGGCAGAGGGCGGAGTATGGGTGGGGGACGGGCGGAGTACGGTGTACGGCGAGAGAAGGGCGGCGGGGGACGGGCGGTGTACGGCGGGCAGAGGGCGGAGTATGGGTGGGGGACGGGCGGAGTACGGAGTACGGCGGGCGGAGCGGGGCGGGGTGACAATGCCTCCCCCGCCCCGCTCTCCCCTTCACCAGGAGCGCACACAGAACCACGTGTACCCGACGTGTGCGCGTATTGTCTAACGCCGCCGCTGACCACTCGATATCCCCGAGACGCACGTCTGCAGCCCAGTTATGGCCCAATGTGTTAAGGTCAGCGACCAATGTCAACTTCCTCCGTGCGGCGCATACAGTGTACTGATGGTGCCACCTATAGTGCCAACCACAAACCTGGATTACATAAGAAATTATAGATTATTCTGTACAGGGTTCGTACATAGACAGCCCAATAAAATCCCAGGCTTTTTCCAGGTTCTAACTTTTAAGGGCTATAAGTAGTGCCCAAGCTGAGTAAGAAAGGCCCTGCCCTTTTTACAACTCTCCAAGCAGAGCTGAACTCGGTCTGCCCTTTATACAACACTCTCCAAGCTGAGCTGATCTTGGCCTGCCCTTTTTACAACACTCTCCAAGCTGAGCTGAATTGAGCCTGCCCTTTTTACAACACTCTCCAAGCTGAGCTGAATTGAACCTGCCATTTTAACAACACTCTCCAAGCAGAGCTGAACTGAGCCTGCCATTTTTACAACACTCTCCAAGCAGAGCTGAACTGAGCCTGCCATTTTTACAACACTCTCCAAGCAGAGCTGAACTCGGTCTGCCCTTTTTACAACACTCTCCAAGCTGAGCTGAACTGAGCATGCCATTTTTACAACACTCTCCAAACAGAGCTGAACTGAGCCTGCCATTTTTACAACACTCTCCAAGCAGAGCTGATCTCGGCCTGCCCTTTTTACAACACTCTCCAAGCAGAGCTGATCTCGGCCTGCCCTTTTTACACACTGTCTCTCTTCATCCCTCTCTCAGTGGTCGATTTACCCTGACGTTTATAACACACTTTTTCTCTCTCTCTCTCTCGTCTGACTTGCGGTCTCTGCTGGTGTGATATCATTCAGTGCCGACAGGTGGCGGGCCGGACACGCCGGGCGCTCCGCGAAGCGCTGCTGGCACGTGCCGGAAGTGGCTGTGGCCTGTGAAGCGCATGCGTCGCCTATAACACAGATCAGTGCGCATTGTGAGCAACTCCTGACGACTGTACGGTGAATTAGGTCTGTCCTAAGAATACGTGTAAACAGCGTGTGGCAGCCATTGGCTTCTATACTTTATCTATTACCCACCCAGTACGGAGTCTCCATACTCAGCCTATGGAGCCTCCAGATCGCTATTGAGTAGAATACGGAAAGCCGTATTCTCCTACGAGTTTAGGTTGGTTTGTTTGGGTAGTTTAACATCCAATTTGTTCAATTAGACTTACTTTGAGTTATACCGAATCTATGAGATGAATGTAGGTAGAAATCTCACCCCTACACATTTACCGAGGTGAGAGTTGTTTTACTTCCCACACCACATAGACATGGTATGAGAAGGATTGGCCTTTGATATAGCAGTAAGTCTACCACTGCTGGGGATGAAGAAGAAAGGTGCCTGCAATGAGACTCGAACCCACAACCTTGTGATTACCAGTCCAGTCCTTAAACCATCTCCCTGCAGTGGGCAAATTGAAGACAACTCAACATATGAGCCAAGGAGAAGAGGACAGGGTATTCTAACAAGCGTTCACCAAACTGAAAGCCGCATAAAGTTAGACAGAAGGTGTGGTAGCGATCTACTACAGTGATCGAGCACAATAGACCACCATGCAGTAGTTTTACACAGAGGTGATGCGCTTCGAGCCGAGGTTACGAAGCAAAGTCTCTGGGTGGAGAGTGAGCTGACCAGCCTCCCGGGGCGGGTCATAGCTCCCCCCCCCCTGACCTTGACCGCGTGCTTCAAGGTGACCTTGACCGCGTGCTTCAAGGTGACCTTGACCCCTCCCGATGTGGCCTGTAGACCCGGCCGGGAGGGGTCGCTGTGGGGCAGACTATCAGCGGCTACCTGTCAATTAGTCAATGTCGGCCCCTCCCCTTCTGCCGCCCCGCCCCGCCCCGCCCCGCCCCAGCCCGACACCACACCACGCACTACACCATCCCTACACCACCCCTACATTACACCACCCCTACACTACACCTACATCACACCACCCACCCCTACATTACACCACCCCTACACTACACCTACATCACACCACCCACCCCTACATCACCCCTACACTACACCACCCCTACACTACACCACCCCTACATTACACCACCCCTACACTACACCACCCCTACACTACACCACCCCTACACCACCCCTACACTACACCACCCCTACACTACACCTACACTACACCACACCTACACCTACACCACCCCTACATCACACCACCCCTACACCACCCACTACACCACCACCCCTACATTACACCACCCTACACCCACTCACCCCACACCCCTACATCACACCACCCTACGGCCACCCGCTACACCTACCCCACACCAAACCCCCGCTACACCACCCGCTAAACCTACCCCACACCAAACCCCCGCTACACCACCCGCTAAACCTACCCCACACCAAACCCCCGCTACACCACCCGCTAAACCTACCCCACACCAAACCCCCGCTACACCACCCGCTAAACCTACCCCACACCAAACCCCCGCTACACCACCCGCTAAACCTACCCCACACCAAACCCCCGCTACACCACCCGCTAAACCTACCCCACACCAAACCCCCGCTACACCACCCGCTAAACCTACCCCACACCAAACCCCCGCTACACCACCCGCTAAACCTACCCCACACCAAACCCCCGCTACACCACCCCTACACCGCCCCACACACCCCTACATCACACCACCCCTATATGACACCACCCCTACATTACACCACCCCTACATCTACACTTTGGAGAAACCAAACAAGAGTTAGTCGTGTTGTTGTTTATCGCACCACGGCAAAGTCGCATATGACTGCGCGAGGCAAAGCCAAGTGCAGTGATACACGACTTTGCCAGAGTGCGAAAAACAATGCACCTAACTCGAGTTTGGTTTAGAATGTATCCTACCCTGTCTAAATTACTTCAGCAAATTAAGAAATAACATAAAACTCACCGATAATCAGTGATAATCATTGGTTGCTTTTCAAATGACGTCATTTGACAACTGTATACCACTAGAGCGATACATTTCATTTTCCTGCACCATAGACCAAATACAGTCCGCTAATGTTAAGCCTATGGAGTTTTTTTATTAGGGGTAGGATAATATCGTAAAACTGGATCAGTTTTAATCTTGGCCACCGTATGCCACAACTGGAGTTTGGCAAAGTGACTTCACGAGGCGAGGCCGAGTGAAGTCCGAAGCCATAACTCCAGGAGTGGTATGCAGTGGCTACGATTAAAACAAATCAGGTTTTGATTTTATCCTACCCCGTCTCCTCGATTTTGAAATATTACATATTAATAATTCTGTATGACACTAGTGGCATATAAAACTCTGTCAGCGTGGCATACAGGAACTCAATGTTAAGCCTATGGGATTTTTTTATTAGGGGTAGGATACTACACTGGCCCACACCGCCGTGGCGCGGCCCCGGGCAGTGTCCGGGGGGAGAACTCACACTCACCGGCGATAGGCTCCTTCTTCTCGCAACTCATCAATAATTCACCAAACTCACCAATTGTGCCCCCCCGTGGTTCGCCCCAAGCCCGGGAGGGGTCGCCCTCGGCACCTCTCACCTGGGGCTCCCGGGGCTCCCGGGGGCTCATAGGGAGCCCCATGGGCGGCTCAGGGAGGAGGAGGGGGTGATGGGGGGGGGGGGGGGGGTTGTGAAGAGATACAGGAGAATTTTCCCCTCTTTTGGTCTTTACAATTGAAACCCTCTTGGGATTTGGATCGGCTGAATTCTCCGTTTTGTAACCTATTGATTTATCTTCTGAAGATAGAGATATTTTTTATTAGACTTGCTCAAGTCTTTGATTATGAACATTCATTAAATGATTAAACACAATAAGAATAAAGTTCATTAAAGTATGTATCCTTCTCTGACTGGCCCGTGAATTAGAGACTTGTCCACTATGAACAGAATCTCCTGTTTATGGCATTAAGCCGCTCCCTGTAACCCTATACTCCCTCCTACCCCTCCCCCCTCCCCTCCTCCAGTTCCCTGAACACCCGTACATGTTCAGTCACTACGTTTTCTTATTACTATATACCTCCTAATCGTTTAAAACGCCGTTTTATTAACTGTACAAAGCCTATGCCATTCACTACGGCCCGCTGTCACGGCGGGCGCGAACATTATTTATACTTCATCCCTAGCAGTGGGTAGTATTTCAGACATTCGCTCACAGGTACATAGTAATATTTTGTACAGCCACATGCAGTGTTCCTGTGTTATCTTTACCATATGTGAGGTATTACCAGGCAATGTTTAATCCACCAAATTGGAGCTGGAACACCAGAGATTACGAAGCAATAGCTGAACTTCTTCCAGAGATAATCTCAACAGGTGTGGTGGTCGCCGCCTGTCTAGCAGGTTGGATGACCCCAATCCGGAACGCTAGTTCCAGGCAGGATCCCACCCTACGCTCTCTACGAAGGTTGGTTTGGCTGTCGGTGAGTTTACACGGACCTAGTCACACACAACACAACACACGCGTTTAATAAACTGGAATGTTTATTAACAATATTACTTCCCGGATCTTTCCCACAAGTACAGTACCCTAGCACAGGGTGCTAGGTAACGCTGGAGAGGCTAATCTGAAAGACTCGCCTAACCACCAGGAAGGTTATGAGAACCCGCCTGCAAAGTGAGGGCCCAAGGGTCCGTTCCATAGAAGAGACGCACGAGGACAAACCTATCGACCTACTATGAACGCTGAGTATATATACCCAGCATTACGTAATCCCGGTCTCCGCCATGCCACTCTCGTGTGCGGCATTGCCTGGAACCACTACACAGTAGGGATCGGATCTCCGCGCCACATTCCGTAGAACGTACGAACACTGCTGGATTCCCGCCCCACTATACAGGTATAATAAATGAATGAACCTCACATGCTCAATCCTCCAATGTTAAATGACAACTCGGTGGTGAATCTATGAAGCCAGCTTCACTTTAGGCCTCTTGAAATGTTTGTTTGTTTGTGGTTTAACGTCCCAGGGGACCCGGAGGGTATACAGGGACTGAAAAGGCCTCTTGAAAAAGGTCTATTTGTATCTGAGGCCTGAGTGTTTCTTTTGTTTGTTTTTTTATAGTTTTTTTTTCAAATTTTGCATAAAGTCGCCGGGGCGAGTTTTTCAGATACAAGAAATGTACATGATTTCGATTCAGTAACTAGTAAACAAACCTCTGCACATACCAACAAAAGCTAACACAAAAGAAAACAATACAAAAATGAAGATGGGAAACTGCAGATGATATGAGATTATTCAACCATTCATCTTGGCCAGGCTGTCTTGACTTGACATGTTTATTGGTTAATGCTCAGCATCTATCCGCTCTTTAAAGATTCTAACTGATTTACTTTTCTGACAATTAACTGATAAAGCATTCCATAACCTGGCTCCACGTTGATAAGGACAATTAAGAGCTGCTGAACTCTTTGTGTGAACTATCTTGAACACTTATCTCATCAGCCTGTCTGCTGGCCCTGGGGGCAGTGTCTAGCCAGCTAATATTGTTTCTATTTTTAAACATATGTAAACACAGTTGCTACTCAGTCTTATAGGTTTTTTTTTAAAGTTTGTTTTATTTATCAGCTTGGGTATTTGTACCCTATATCTCCAGTGAACTTTTCCTCGCATTTCCTCCCAATGTCCTATACAGGACTTACATGAATCAGGATGTCAGTTGCGGTCAGAAAAAAACAAGGAAATATTTCCCTGGCAATACAGGGTTAGACATCAGATCTATATATACACCAAAAAGACCTAAAATATAGTAGATACAAATAAAATTATCACTACGGAACATGGGTCTGGAGGCAGGTTAATTGGGGAATCTATGAGTCATGGTTGATTTGAGTATCTTTTAATTGTTATGTTCATTTTACACAAGAAAAAAGGATATCTTATTCCAAAAATGAAAACACGGAATTCCGCGGAAACAAGGAAAACTGACATCCCTGACCCTATCTTCCGCTGGCTCCAGTGAACTTTTCCTCGCATTTCCTCCCAATATCCTATATAGGACTTACATGAGGTCGATGCCAATAATTTCTTACAGAATAATTTCACATTATCAAGCAACCTTCTGGTAGTACATATATCATTGACATTTTGTTATAGTTCACAGATACAGTTCTAACCTCCATTGGACGTAACATCTATTGGTTAACAGGGAGACACTGGATGAGCGACGAACGACTTCCCCTCAGCCCCAACACACACTACCAACATGTGCCGCTGTGTGTCTTGTTTATTTGTCTACGAGTTTCCTGTTGGTGACCCCGCCTGACCTCCGCGCCCGACGCACAACAACAACCCCACAGCTAGACTTGCTCAAGTCGTGGATTATGAACATTTATTAAATGATTAAACACAACCAGAATAAAGTTCATTTAGTATGCATCCTTCTCTGACTGGCCCATGAATCAAAGACTTGTCCAGTAGGAACAAATCCTTCCGTATATGTCCCCCCAGTCACTCCCTGTAACCCTACACCTCCTCCTACCCCTACTCCGGTTCCCTGGCCGCCTGTGTTGTCATAGCAATAAATTTAGCCTTCTCCTGACTGTGACTCGATTGAGATCAAAGTGAGAGGGTATCAATCTCCCAGCAGATATCCTGACCAGTAGCCAGGATATTTGTATGGAGAATGTTGGGAATACTGGAGCTAAACAGCACCAGAAATCTAACACCATTACCGATTGTATCAGTCCCTATAGACTGGCCCCAATCCCTATATCCCTCCTCTCCTCGATACAGGGACTGGTCAATTCGGCATTGGTGTCCGATTTCTGGCGCTGGTTAGCGCCAAGCTTGACCAGCACACTCTGAATATATTCAGAGTTCCTTGTTATTGGTCAGGATATCAGCTTGGAGATTTTCTAGGTTTACCTCTGTCTTTAGTCCCTGTACCCCTCCACCTGCTCCTCAGTACAAAGATCTTAAATGTTAAGACCGCTGTACACAGTCCAAAGGTCGTTTACAAGCGGGATTTATTGCTCTGATAACATAGCACCCAGGGAACTGGAGGAGGGAGAGGAGGAGGGAGAGGAGGAGGTGTAGGGTTACAAGGAGTGGTTGGGGTTGCAATCTACAGGAAGTTTTGTTCTTAATGGGCAAGTCTTTGATTCTTGGACCAGTCACACTGAAACATATTTTATCGTAATTTTTTTAAATAATGAATGTCCATAATCGAAGACTTGGGCAAGTCTACACTCCCTGTATCCCAGTGAGGAGGGTAGCCATAGGACGCATAATCCATCTCCAGACCGCACACGCCTCAACGGTACGGTTTGAGAGCATGAGCGCCCTGGCCCTAGTACGACACAGGGACGTACTACAGTCTATAGGATGCAGGGACTGGAGCCAGTCTACCCCACAGCAGCAACTTCCAGAACCACTAAAAACCCAGCAGACAGAGACGTAGGACCACTGAGCGCTCTAATTGGCTTTGTTTGCTATTGGTTTGGAGTGTGGTTCAGGGAGGTTGGTGTTGGTGTGCCCCTCACGCAGGCACTCATTAAAGTATGGCCGCCTCCCCGAGCCATGACACCAATTAATTGCATCAGCACACTGAATAATGCACGCTCCCCTCGACTGTTGGCTCCAGGAGGAGAGTGGAGGAGGGTGCGGATCCTCCGGAAACCCCGCCTAACGTCATTATCCTCCGAGGACCTCTTCCATTAATCAGCCAGTATTTCCATAACCGGCGAAACATCACACCTCTAGGATATCACCAGACAGCCACCAGCCGTGCTATAGTCTAATCTAAAGCCTGTAAGGTATAGACACCATCACTGATTCTTACCGATTTAATAATCGGCATTATTTCCATAAGTGGCGAAACATCACACCTATACATATTTCAGTAGCCAGCCATCAGCCGTGCTATAGTCTGATCTAGAGCCTGTAAGGTATAGACACCATCACTGATTCTTACCGATTTAATAATCGGCATTATTTCCATAACCGGCGAAACATCACACCTCTACGGATTTCAGTAGCCAGCCACCAGCCGTGCTATAGTCTGATCTAAAGCCTATAAGGTATAGACACCATCACTGATTCTTACCGATTTAATAATCAGCGTTATTTCCATAACTGGTGAAACATCACACCTCTACGGATATCACCAGACAGCCATCAGCCGTGCTATAGTCTAATCTAAAGCCTGTAAGGTATAGACACCATCACTGATTCTTACCGATTTGATAATCGGCGTTATTTCCATAACCGGCGAAACATCACACCTCTATGGATATCACCAGACAGCCATCAGCCGTGCATAGTCTGATCTAAAGCCTATAAGATATAGACACCATCACTGATTCTTACCGATTTAATAATCGGCGTTATTTCCATAACTGGCGAAACATCACACCTATACATATTTCAGTAGCCAGCCATCAGCCGTGCTATAGTCTGATCTAGAGCCTGTAAGGTATAGACACCATCACTGATTCTTACCGATTTAATAATCGGCATTATTTCCATAACCGGCAAAATATCACACCTCTATGGATATTAGCAGACAGCCATCAGCCGTGCTTTAGTCTAATCTAAAGCCTCGAAGGTATAGACACCATCACTGATTCTTACCGATTTAATGATCAGCGTTATTTCCATAACTGGCGAAACATCACACCTCTACGGATTTCAGTAGCCAGCCATCAGCCGTGCTATAGTCTGATCTAAAGCCTATAAGATATAGACACCATCACTGATTCTTACCGATTTAATAATCGGCGTTATTTCCATAACCGGCGAAACATCACACCTCTACGGATATTAGCAGACAGCCATCAGCCGTGCTATAGTCTGATCTAAAGCCTGTAAGGTAAAGACACCATCACTGATTCTTACCGATTTAATAATCAGCGTTATTTCCATAACTGGCGCAACATCACACCTCTACGGATTTCAGTAGACAGCCACCAGCCGTGCTATAGTCTGATCTAAAGCCTATAAGGTATAGACACCATCACTGATTCTTACCGATTTAATAATCGGTGTTATTTCCATAACTGGCGAAACATCACAGCTGTATGGATACCAGTAGCCAGCCATCAGCCGTGCTATGGAGTGTGATTTAAAGGCAATAGGACACGATAATGATCACTTATTTTCACCCATCTGATGGTTGGAAAAAATCGTTATAAATTGGTGTCATTTCCATGACCATGACGATTCATCACAGCTCTAGGGATATCAGTAGCGAGTCACAAGCCTTGCTATAGAGCGTGATCTAAAACCTATAATGTAATGACACTTATCTCACCCCTGGAATAAATGCCCATAGGCTTAACATTGGGAACTCATTCTCCATGCCCCTACGAGTATTGCGGTCCATTCTCCATGGTCTATATCCTGTGTGTCATCCATTCTTTTAGTGTGTACAGGGGTGAGATAAATACAGAAAGCAACTCGTTTTGGTCGAAGAAGTCATTCTGCAACTCGTTTGAATGCTACGTGATATTCACTCGACTGTCGCCTCGTTCATATCACTCCGCATCAAACTCGTGGAGAACGACGACTTTGACCAAAACTTGTTGGTTTCTTCTTTACTATCCCGAGTAGAAACCACCGTACAAGACGACCACAGATTTCTACTGAACACACAGGTTTTATGTTCTAACCTTCTTAAGTAACAGTGTTTCCCAAGGAAGTTGACTTAGTTAAAAGCAAAACCGTTTTGGACATGGTTAGAACCATGAGATTAAATTCCTTCAATTGTTAAGACGTGGCAAAACACCTCTTGAGCAAAAAAAAAAAAAAAATAAATAAATAAATAAATTTTAAATTCCTTCAATGCATGTTTTACGACCATGTCGGAAGTTCCTTAATTCTTCCTACCAGGAAGTCTGTTAAAAAACCACAGGTGGTTCACAGAAATCACCTTTCTTACCCCTCCTCGCCTCACAATACAGTGAGATTTCTAAAAGGTTTTTAAAAACGTCTCTGTGGACTTCGACGTTAAATAAGGACTATCTCAACGTTCGGCTTTTCTCACCGGTTTTACACTACATTTTTTTTTTTTTTTTAAATATAAAAAGCATACATGCCTCGTCTCCTCTGGGTTTTACACTACATTGGTGGTGATTGAATCTATAAGATGAATTGAGGTAGAAATCTCACCCCTACACATTTACTGAGGTGAGAGGCGGCCATGGAAAAGGACTGGGTAGTGTGGGGACGTTTGGCATGGATTGGGACCAATTTATTCTCTTGGTTTTACAAAGAAAAGGCAATTTTATATATTTCGGTGGAAAATGGGAAAACTGCCACCTCTGAGATTACTTCCTTTAAGACCTTAACTCAGCCGGCTGCTGCATGGAGTTGTCCCTCTCCGTTCACTGCCATATAAGGAATAGAGAAGGCATGGATTGACCCAGCAGCCAATGACTGCATTCAGAACAAACCACGACCTTCACCCTGACCTCCTTACATAGTGTTGATAGCGCCTTGGGACGGTTCTACGGTCTATGGTTGACCTGAATTTTTGTTTGTGTGGTTGAACGTCCAATATGTTCTATTAGACTTACTTTGGGTTTGACGGAATCTATGCAATGAATTTAGGTAGAAATCTCACCCCTACCCATTTAAAGAGGCGAGAGTTCTTTTACTTTCCACACCAGATAGACATGGTATGAGAAGGATTGGTCTTTGATATAGCAGTAAATCTACCACTGCTGGGAGTGAAGGAGAAAGGTGGCTGCACACCACACCACATAGACATGGTATGAGAAGGACTGGTCTTTGATATAGCAGTAAATCTACCACTGCTGGGAGTGAAGGAGAAAGGTGGCTGCACACCACACCACATAGACATGGTATGAGAAGGACTGGCCTTTGATATAGCAGTAAATCTACCACTGCTGGGAGTGAAGGAGAAAGGTGGCTGTACACCACACCACATAGACATGGTATGAGAAGGACTGGCCTTTGATATAGCAGTAAATCTACCACTGCTGGGAGTGAAGGAGAAAGGTGGCTGTACACCACACCACACAGACATGGTATGAGAAGGACTGGTCTTTGGTATAGCAGTAAATCTACCACTGCTGGGGGTACAGGAGAAAGGTGGCTGCAGTGGTACCTAAACCCACAAAGTCCGACAACCTTGGGATTACAAGTCCAGTGTGCTTTACTGAGCTAACTCCGAATTCCAGCCTGCACCACGAGGAGGCAAGGCGACCAAGAAGGTAGATCATTGCTGTCCACCCCAGCAGGCCAGTTGACCTGAATCTCTTGGGACTAAAACCACCCTCACATACAGGACATATATAGAGGGGTCTAGTGGGGGACGAAATGCTCCTCATTGAAGGAGATAACAAGACACGTCACTCACGATTCAAGGCCACTTCAAGGTCAGTTCAATAACAGAAAAGGGTCTTTTCCCAGCAGGGTCTTTTCTTTGAGGGTCACCTGTTGTTTTTTTGTGGGTTTTTTTTATTCAGTAGGCTTAACAACAAATAGTAATCGCCTCTAGGCGTTCTTCCTTACACATATGATAGCAGGCGAACCCCTGTTCTTCGGCCGTCTATCTCATTCCTACTAGAAACCATCATGCACTCTAGTCAGGTGGGCTTTTCTTCAGTGATTGATTCAGATTTTGACGAGGATTTAAAGAGGATGATTCTAAGTTGGGATGCACCCCCCCCCCCTCCCCCTGCCAGGCGTCACACAGACCTGAAAGTTGACGGTTGGGGATCTTTGAACCAAGCAGTAACCAACCCCGAACAGATTTCTAAAGACTTTTTATTATATCAATGACACTGCATAATTCAAATTCTGAATACTCTTACCATTACGTCCAATTCAATGACGAATATAACGAAATACATGATAGAAATTATAGGTGGTAAAACCTGTTTGGAATTGTCAATCCTCATATCGTGTGGGAAAACACTGTTAAAAAAAGTCGCTAAATGAGAATTTAGAAAAAAACTGAAAGAATATGTAACCTTATTTTTAACAGAATGAAAATGTATTTTTCTTTTCTTTTTTATTTCCACTCTCCAGACGTTTTAATAGAACCGCCAAGCCGAGTCGACGTCTACCTGAGGTTGTCCATCTAAACATTCTTTTCTTTATTTGTGTTCAGCAGTGTGTGGGCTTTCACGTAGACATGTCTTCTATGCCGATAAATGGTAAGATTTGATTAATTTTGGGTATATAATGAATACATAACGACCCACCATGCTTGTACAAGCTACAAAACTCGATGGGAATTGATGTTATTTACAGAACTCGTATGGGAAGACGTAGGCATTGGTTCTTTCCCCCACCGCTATCAACGCTGATACCCACGAGGGAGAGTGAACGAAAAGATTTTTTACAGCTTATTTACAGAACTCGGCTTGGGGCCTCGTTCCGTAAAAAGCATCAATTCCCCATCTCATTCTGTAGCATGTACGGCATGGTCAGGTCGTTCTGGCTGAATATCAATGTGAACTAGTGAGGTATGTTAAGAGACACTTACCACCGTGATGGGGTACTGTGGGTTGAGTACGGTGAAGAGTAGCACCTTGTTGGGTTTATCCTCTCCCCTAGAAAATACAACCAAAATACACGTTTATTATACATGCATGACAGTTGAGGGTCAGGAGAAAAAGTGGGAAATATATTCCATGTAGAAAGACCAAGAAAATATGGAAAATAGGGAGAAAAAACGGTCAAGCGTCACTTCAAAGTCTCCACCAATAAACCGCCAGACAAGTCTATACAAGAAACGAAAAACAGCAGGGGATTTATCATGAAAAATAGTTAATTTATTCATAGATGTCAGCTTGGTTTTTCAGTAAATTCAATATTCTTATTTATGGTATACCACAAGGAAACCTTTCATTGCCCATCAATCAAGCTCGGCGGCTGAGTGGTGTTCGCCTCGAGCATGGGATTTCGTGGGTTCTAATCCCGACCGGGTCATACTAAAGACTTAAACAAAAATGGTACCCGCTGCTCATTTCGCTTAACACCCGCCATTAGAATAAGGAGTAGGGGGCTAGGGCCCGAGTGGAAGAACGGCTGTATCGCCAAACTTGGTGATTGTACACACAATATTCCCTCATAAAAATGTTTTTTAAAAATAACAAAAAAACCTTTCCGCTCCACACATCACAGATAAGGGCTGTTTGTGTCGGAGATGATGGCATCTTTCATACTGAATACAAACCGGGATGAGGTAAGATCGGATGACCAAGCAGTAACAAAAAAGTGGTTGGATTTTTCGTCAGCTGAGGGAGTTAGATTCTGGTTACATCTGTTGAATAGCTTTCTGCAGGATCAACATTCAACGTTCATGCATGACAGCTGGGGCCAGAAAAAAAAGGTGGACAACTTTACAAGTGGACTTTGCTGCCTCAGAGAGACTGGGAAAACGTGGAAAACCACTCTCCCAGCAGAGATTCTGCGTTCTACTTCCTGTAGCTCCTTATATCTCTGCCCCAACCTGCCTGTTTGGACCCAAATCTGGCAATAGACCTTCCCATAGAAGTTAGCATGGTGACACGCCATTTTCTTTTTCATTTTCTATTTCCTGATATCTTATATCATCCTGGGTTATTTGCATTACTTCTGGCCATAGGATGCAGGGACTGGAGCCTGTATCCCAGTGAGGAGGTTAGCCATAGGATGCAGGGACTGGAGCCTGTATCCCAGTGAGGAGGGTAGCCATAGGATGCAGGGACTGGAGCCAGTATCACAGTGAGGAGGGTAGCCATAGGATGCAGGGACTGGAGCCAGTATCCCAGTGAGGAGGGTAGCCATAGGATGCAGGGACTGGAGCCAGTATCCCAGTGAGGAGGGTAGCCATAGGATGCAGGGACTGGAGCCAGTATCCCAGTGAGGAGGGGAGACATACGATGCAGGGACTGGAGCCTGTATCCCAGCGAGGAGGTTAGCCATAGGATGCAGGGACTGGAGCCAGTATCCCAGTGAGGAGGGGAGACATACGATGCAGGGACTGGAGCCTGTATCCCAGCGAGGAGGTTAGCCATAGGATGCAGGGACTGGAGCCAGTATCCAGTGAGGAGGGTAGTCATAAACAATAATCAATGGTTTTGTGGACAGGCGGCCGTAAACCATGAGTTGGAGCGTAGTAATACACGAGCGCTAGTGAGTGTACTACGACGTCAACCTCGAGTGGTTTACAGAGCCGCCTGTCCACAAAACCATCGTTTGTTGTATTTATTATCCATCTTCTCCAATAAATTATACCCAGTTATTGTCATATTAAAAGGTACAACAATATGGACTATTTCTTTGCTCTATAGCATAAAGGGACTATTTTCCCCGTATACCATGGTTTTGGGGCCGTATACCACAGATTTGAATCCGTATACCACAGGTATGGTATCTGACAGGTTTTATATAATGGGTCGTGGTTTAATGAGTCCCCACATTTTCAATGGGGGCTTTGTATACGATGAATAATAAATAGGATGCAGGGACTGGAGCCAGTCTACCCGGAGACACGTGTGGGTGGTTGATAGTCGCATCATGTACTGACGGACAGACTCAGACGGGAGTCAATGTTTGTGTTGGCGGCACACACATCACGGACGTAAATCAGAGTGAGAAAGAGATCAGAAACGGTATCTTACAGGCAACACTGACTGCACCGTGTAGGGACACATGCCCAGATGCCTCCTGAGTTACTATTATCGTAAAACTGGATGAATTTTAATCTGGGCCACCGTATGCCACGACTGGAGTTTGGCATAGTGACTTCATGAGGCGAAGCCGAGTGAAGTCCGGAGCCAAAACTCCAGGAGTGGTATGCGGTGGCTACGATTAAAACAAATCAGGTTTTGATTTTATCCTACCCCGTCTCCTCGATTTTCTAATATTACGTGATTAAAATTCTGTATGTCACTAGTGGCATATAAAACTGCGTATGTCAGTCAGCGTGGCATACGGAAACTCAATGTTAAGCCTATGGGATTTTATATTAGGGGTAGGATAAATGATTCAAACTCGACGGGATACGAGCTTTGATCTTAAACTTTGTACGAGGTACAGAAAAGGGTCAGATTTAAATAATCGTAGATTATTCAACGGGCCCCAGGCTTCCAGGCTAACCCTTCACAGGCTATATGTGGGATTTTTTTTAGGTCAGGGAAGCTGAGGGTATATAGGAACCATCAATCATTCACTTTATTAGACTTATTTCATTCAATTCTTTTCAATGTTTTCAAATATTCCATAAACAATCAGGAAAATTTGTCTCTTTCAAAAACACGATGATATCTTTCTTTAGAACGAGGCCAAGCCGAGTGATGATTACAGCGCATCCAAACAAGTGGAGTATTGTTAAATTTACAATTCCGGTGCGGTTCTGAATTTATCTCACTCCTTTCACGGACATTAGAACTGCATCGCAATATCAGAATTATTCAAATCACTTCTCAAATCCAGCTAGAAACCCATACATCTCCATATTGATATCTTGTCTATTTACTAAAATCCCGGCTGCTGATTGGCCAGTCGCTTATGACGTCATCTCACCTCACACATAGCTTGCACACTGCGCCGCTCCGGTTTATCGCTCCGCAAAACCTGTTTCTGTAGGTTGCTCTAGCGGTGCAGTGTGACATAGCGTGCTTTGGCCCTTTATCTGGATGACCCTTGCATATGTTCATTTAATGTCGTTCCTTTGGCTAACCTTGTACCAGGGGTGAGATAAGTAAAAAACTACAAAAAGCTAACTGATGTGCCTGACTGCCTTTCCAGTCCATAAACAGGGGCTGACACACCTCAGAGCATGAACCAGGGAGGTCAGGTGGGGCCAGCGGGAAAAAGTACAACTATTTCTCAGCAGTATTTTACGCGGCGATGCGCCTATGTGATTACAACGCGATCCGCAAAACTTCAGGAGCTATTCTGTGATCCGCAACTCTGTCGTAAACGTGGAGCAACGGGGCCCAGTGACTGAGACGAGTCGCTACCCCATAGACCCTATTGAGGTATCCCAAAATACAGTCTGTTTACAGGTCCCGGTGTGCGCTTGTTACCGATGTTGTATGGTGATAGAACCTTGAACCGTAACCCGAAATTATTGCAATTAACGGTTTTTATAAATCTTCATATGGGCAATCCGATGTCAGAAATGGAAATTTCAGCCGTTTCTACATATAAATCCGAAATTATAGTCAGGTTCTTCAAATATAAATGGGAAAACTGTGGTTCATGTGATCATGGTGTGCCCAGCCACTCGCGAGTGGAACTTGTATTTACCCTGGGCGATAATAGCGAGTTTAGTCACCTCTGGAGGGCGTATGTGGAATTTCCTGGTTGAGGGACGAAGAAAACATGGCGAATATGCCAGAGTTGGTCACGGAGCGGAGCCCCCGATCTTTGTGAAGGAGGCATTCCACGTTTTATTGCGGGACTATTCTATTCATTTCTGCTATGGCAGCTTGTGTTACAAATTCTACTGGTAACTACGATTATTACCACTTTATGACTGTGATTTATCGTATTTTCACCAAACACGGATTCTCTAGTGAAGTCCATTGGAACGAAAAAAATTACAAAAACTATAAGGAAATGAATGTTGGAGGAAATTTGCGTCCTGACACGCCATCTCCTTTCATCAAAGTCATCAGGAGAAATGGTTGCTGATGCGTTTTCCATGCCCCTACGAGTATTGCAGTCCATTCTTCATGGTCTATATCCTGTGTGTCTTCCGTTCTTTTAGTATGTACAGGGGTGAGATAAATACAGAACGTAACTCGTTTTGGTCAAAGTCATTATTCTCCAACTCGTTTGAATGCTACGTGATATTCACACGGCTGTTGCCTTGTTCATATCACTCCGCATCAAACTCGTGGAGAACGATGACTTTGTCCAAAACTTGTTGGTTTCTTCTTTGATATCTTTGCTTCACATAAACTGAAAATTAAAACATGGACTTTTAGGGAAAGGTGGCAAGAGAATGCTCACCATCTTTACCCAATGGGGAGTAATTCTAAATGCTTCAAAAAGATAAAAAATTAAACCGGGAACTGCAACAAGATCAGTAAATGAGGGATTAGAAAAGTCAACGTGTCAACAAGTGGTTAGTAGTCAACCTACTGGAAATTCCTCACCTAAAGAAGAAGAAAACATGGAAACAAATCTAAATAAATCAATTAATACCTTGACATCGCAAACGATTCAGAGGGCGGGGCTCGGAATGAGAGCTGAAAGCTGAAAAACACAAGTGAGCAGAGAATTGAGGTGAGAGTGGCTCGCGGGGAGAGTGGGGGGAGAGGACATGGACCTGTTAACGGAGTGTCTAAAGCACTCTCCCAGCAGAGATCTTGCGCTCTACTTCCTGTGGCCGTTTATAACTCTGCACCGACCTGCATGTTTGGGCTCAAATCTGGCCCATACGCCAGTTTTTGAAATATTCAATATTCTTGGCGCTTTTGGGAGTATTTTGTTGTTTACATGTAATTAGATATGCACATATTTATATGGTAAATGATTTACACTCATTTCTGTTATTTGTTATATCAAATCAGGTAAAGCCTTAGGGATTACTTCATTGGAAGGTACCTCATATGTTACAGGGTTTTGTTCGTCAACATAACACATGTGCTCACTCGAAGGGGCAGTCTAATCAACAGTAGATTCATATCATAAAGTGGTTTAGAGATGAAAAAGAAACAGCTGGATTATCTGTTAACCCCATTTAACAATTCCTATATTTCCTAACTAATGATATGTGAGTTGTTTGACTTGTATAACTTTTAACAGCTGCCTTGTTTTGAATCTGAGATCTTGGCTGATCTCCTCTGTCTTTAGTGGATACCCGGGGAACAGGCTTTGGATTGGGGCACACTAAGCCAGCGCTAGCGCCGCGAAAGATCTGGGGGGAGAGTGTGTCTAAAGACCCTAGGTGCTGCCCCCTGCTGGGTGATCGGCCCAGGTATTGTATTTAGCTCACAGGCCCCCGTTTGAGAGACAACTGCCATTTCACCTCCGCATTTTGGCCGCGAGTAAAAATAACACAAGGACTCTGAGCAGGTGGCAGTGTGAAGGGTAGACTTGCTCAGGTCTTTAATTATGAACTTTCATTATTCATAAAAGTGTGTTGCAGGGTGACTGATCCAGGAATCAAGGACTTGTCCATTAGGAACGAAACCTCCTGTAGATTGCAACCCCAACCGCTCCCTGTAACCTAGACTTGCTCAAGTCTTTGATTATGAGCATTCATTAAGTGATTAAACACAATCAGATTTAAGTTCATTATAGTATGTATCCTTCTCTGACTGGCCCATGTAACCTGTATCGAGGAGAGGAAGGGTGGGGTAGGTGGATGAATGCAGGGACTGGGGCCAGTCTATGTGAAGAGGTACCGTGAGGGACGGGACATGTTCCCGTAACATTTACCGTAATATCTACGGTAATATTTACTCCATACACTCAGATATCACTCAGGTCTTAGCTCTTACCCCTCCCCTACCACTATGGACCTATTTGCAGTGTATCCACTGAGCTTTATCCCACCCCTGGTACAGGTTGTGCCATTGAGTTAACGTTGAAATAAAATATGCCACGCTCACCTACGTAGAGTGTCAATTCTCTGCCATTGCAGTGGCGGAGAATCTATGTATGGTGCGACCAATGAACGTCATGGAAAAGAAAATAGTTCCGGCGCCATTGTTTGAACCGCAGCTGCAGCAACAATAGTTCCGACGCTATTGTTTGAACAATTCAATACGTGATTATATTATTGATTAAAATTGACTGTAAGGTCCGTGTTGGGGGTGAGATAAAAACAGAACCGCTTTTGAAACGTATTTTGAACCACTACGCCACGAGTTTGGATGCGTAGTAATCATCACGAGGCGTAGCCGAGTGATGATACGGAGCATCCAAACTCGTGGCGTAGTGGTTCAAAATATGTTTCTAAAGACAGTTCTGCTTAAAACTCCCCACCCCTCCATACACTCAGATATCACAGATATCAGGTGTCAAGACTTAACTCTTACCCCTCTTACCACTATGGATCTACTTTCAGTGTATTCGCGGGGTTATTTCTGTATTATTTGTTTGTTTTGTTTGATTTAACGTCTAGTCAACCATCTTTACCAGACTTTCTCAAGGTTCTTTTACACCACGAGGGTGGTGATTGAATCTATGTGATGAATTCAGGTAGAAATCTCACCCCTACACATTTACCGAGGTGAGAGTTCTTTTACTCCCCATACCACATAGACATGGTATGAGAAGGATTGGCCTTTGATATAGCAGTAAATCTACCACTGCTGGGGATGAAGGAGAAAGGTGGTTGTACACCACACCACATATACATAGTATGAGAAGGACTGGCCTTTGATATAGCCATAAATCTACCACTGCTGTGGATGAAGGAGATTAAAATTCCGAACACTAGTTTCTTTCAAAGAAAATCCTTCTCTTTTTTTTTCTTCAAGTTTCTACATTCTTCTCTTTGGCTGGCAACTGGGCTTTCCAAGCGGCATTCCTGTGACAGATATTCACATCACAGGTCCACCCACAGACACACTTCTTTTCTGACGTCTCTGACTTCATGTCTCTTTTTGTGGTGCTTAGCAAACCGTGACTGACGCCACCACACCCATACACAATCTCTAAATAGGCCTTTTCCATGTGTTTTATTTCCAGAGAAAGTGCAGCGATTTTATCGTATACTAAAGACGAATCTCACAAGTGTTGGTGAAAGTCATTGTTCTCCACGAGTTTGATGCGGTGTGATATTTTTGTATTTATCACATCCCTGTACATTCGAAAAGAATTGGCAACACACAGAATATAGACCATGGAATACGGACTGCAATACTCATAGGGGCATGGAGAGCGAGTTCCCAATGTTAAGCCTATGGACATTTATTCCAGGGGTGAGATAATATGGTATTCCAGCTAGAATTTGATGTGTCATACATAGGTATACCTTAAATAACACAAGGACACCGAAACTGGATACACACTAACACATTGGCAGGCCTAGCTTATGGTATGCTTATCTTTTTCCAAGTTAAAAACAAGATAATTATCAACTATCAAATTAAGAGAGCCCAGACTCGTCAAGACAATGCTCTAGTTTGTTCCAGCAATTTTATCTGTCTAAAAACAACACTCCTGCAATCACACCCACCGTTCACACTCTAGGTGTGATTGCTGTGCGTCTCTATAGGCGTGAGGCCAGACTCGGCCGTGTTTGTTCGAGAGAAGGCCCAGCTTATGCCGGAGACACACCAAGTAAGTCAAGGCGGCGATCTCTGGAATCGCTAACACAAAATGGCATGCATGTGAGATAATGTAAACTGTGAAATGATATCTCACATACACGCCAATTTATGTTGGCGATTCCAGAGATCGCTGCCTTGACTCGTTTGGTGTGTCCACGGAATTAGTAACTCAGCGTTAGGTGGCACTGAACGGCAACTCCTGTATTATAAAATCAACTGTCAGGGGAAGCATGTGATCGTACCGCCCCTTGTTTTATATCATTAATAGGAGTTAAATATTTCACTTGTCTTTGGTAGACATCAGAAGAGTTAACTGGGAGTCGAGACGAAGTGGAATATCCGAGCCACGCTCTCACAAACTGAAGGTTACAAAGAGAGTCAACGCCCAGGTAGCAAAAGAAAAATAAACTAAATATATATATATATGATCCAATGAAAAATATGTAACGTTTTTATTTGTTTTCCCTGTAAGGCTTTCGGATGTGATCTGGTTTGAGTTAACCTTACAGAAAAATAAATCTGATCCAACCGGTGAACCAATCTACTTTGAAATAACCCTGCTGAAGCTCATTTAAACAATATTTTTCACTATTTATCTTTATTCTAAGGCTTGGAGATGGGGGGAGAGGGGGCTGAATGTCCACCACACCATTTTCAGGACATTCACCCCCATCACACCAGTCTCAGGACATTCACCCCCATCACACCAGTCTCAGGACATTCACCCCCATCTAAGGCCTGGAGGTCATCGAGTCCCCCGCTGTGGCCAATCATAAGTTGTACTAAGCATAACACGCCACCAACATAAAAAAAAAAATTTAAAAAAAAATGGAAATCGTGCCATGTTCACAAGAAACACATGCACCAAAAAAGGAATTGAAAAAAGAAAATTTGTGTTCCTATTTATTTTATAGCCTTATAGATTGCCATAGGTATTATTGCCACGTCTAAGAAAAGAAAAATCATATAACATTTATTAAGTACGTCACGCTCTCTAAATAGATATAAAAACAAGAAAAAATAGAGTCGTAGAAGAAACACCTCATAAAGACCATTCAGAAAGCATGCCATGTTCAGCACATATCACAAAAAAGTTACAGAAATGTCTACAAAAAGAAACCTGTACATAAAGAATAGAGTTATGAAGACGTGGCTAGAACACCTCACTTTTTTTTTTTTTTACATAAAGAATAGAAGTACGCCATGTTCTTGGCTCGGCCGCCATTGCATGTGGCGCCTACACGAGTGCGCACGTCACGCGGTGGTCACATGACCGGTCACGTGGTCGGCGCTCGGCGCACACTGATGAGTATAGCGGGATCTCTATAGTCGTTGTGTACACAGGCCGAGGTGGTGTGTGGGCCGAGGTGGTGTGTGGGCCGAGGTGGTGTGTGGGCCGAGGTGGTGTGTGGGCCGAGGTGGTGTGTGGGCCGAGATGGTGTGTGGGCCGAGGTGGTGTGTGGGCCGAGGTGGTGTGTGGGCCGAGATGGTGTGTGGGCCGAGGTGGTGCGTGGGCCGAGGTGGTGCGTGGGCCGAGGTGGCACGTGGGCCGAGGTGGTGTGTGGGCCGAGGTGGTGTGTGGGCCGAGGCGGCACGTGGACCGAATGACTGAACCCACTTAACGGCGGCATCTCGGCGTCAAAGTCCCCACTTCTCCGCCTCAAAATACGGCAGAATTGTTCGTTTTTTTGTTTGATTTAACGTCCAGTCAACCATTACAGGTTTTATTGGTTTGTTGGTTTGATTTAACGTACAGTTAATCATTGCAGGTTCTCACCAGACCTTCTCAAGGTTCTTTTACACCACGAGGGTGGTGAT
Organism: Alentia gelatinosa; assembly: GCA_950022655.1. Lineage (NCBI taxonomy): Eukaryota > Metazoa > Annelida > Polychaeta > Phyllodocida > Polynoidae > Alentia > Alentia gelatinosa. Next base: position 5,090,705 of record OX465581.1, on the reverse strand, counting down.
CGAATCTATGAAATGAATTTAGGTGGAAATCTCACCCCTACACATTTACCGAGGTGAGTTTTTTTACTTCCCACACCACATAGACATGGTATGAGAAGGACTGGCCTTTGATATAGCAGTAAATCTACCACTGCTGTGGATGAAGGAGAAAGGTGGCTGCACACCACACCACGTAGACATGGTATGAGAAGGACTGGCCTTTGATATAGCAGTAGGTCTACCACTGCTGGGGATGAAGGAGAAAGGTGGCTGCACACCACACCACATAGACATGGTATGAGTAGGACTGGCCTTTGATATAGCATCAATTCTACCACTGGTGGGGGTGGGACTTGAACCCACAAACTCCTACAACCTTGGGGTTACAAGTCTGGTGCTTTAACCACTGAGCTAACTCCCCACCCCATACTGGAGAATAAATCCCATAACCAACGAATACTGGAAAACTCGACCCGTAACGAACTCGACCCGGAACAAACTCGACCCGTTCTAAATCTCCCTAACTCAAGTATCATATTATAATGGTGGGTATATATATATTTTTGGGGGTTTCATAGATTTATTCCATTTAGAAATATAATACATCTAGAAGTGCATGCTGCTTATTACTACCTTAGAAATAACTAGTTACCACAATTCCTTGAGTACATCTTGGATACAATGATAATAACCAGTATCTACAATTCTTGTTTTCTCCCCCCCCCCCCCCCCCCTCTTTTTCTTCTTTATTCTCGGTATAGTGACTGTGAGTTAATTATTTTCTTAAATGAGGTGATGCCTCTTTGTCATGATAATTCAAACGATATTTAAAAGGACCATTAAAAAAATTACTGAGTACATAGACAATACATAGACGACGTATGCTACATATTAATAGATGTTGAAATACGTTATGAACTAGATTTTAGTGCCAAATTTGTATCTAATTGGAACGCTGATTCATACCAAACATCAACATCTACCGAGGCCAGACGACATTTCTCTCCCTAGTGCGACCCCTCCCGCCACCACGCAGTCTAATCGTGTTGCGATACATTTGGTGGGTATATATCATATTTAGTAGTAAATATGTTATCTTGGCTTCAAATCTGGTCTTCTCTGGGGAAGAAAACAAACAGAAATCCCTTCCCCTATCCCTAATACTAGATGTTGTAGTGTAAATCCAAAGATACCACGTGCGATGTATTTATTTGGTTTGCGGTTTCATTGTTTACATGAGGATGGTAATACACACTATTACCATGATTTCAATCTGCATGGCCGTATTCCACGCATAGTTGACGCGTAGTAGTATCCGAGCGAATTCGAGGATATTGTGTAGGCGGGTGGGCAGTTACTTGGCCAGTCGACAACTATGTCACGAAAATATCAAACTATTTCATAATGGAAATGTATTTTTTAGCGAACAGGCTTAACTATTATGAAACGATAACCTTTGTACATGTACAGAAAAGGCACTTCATGTACGATCCCAGATTATTAAACGTTATTATACTATGTATGAGGAACAGGGACCTGTTTCAGTAGTCTCGTGACATTAGGCTTAGACAGACATCAACAGCGGCACCAACAGTGCAAGCAACAGTGGGAAAAGACTAGCAAATATCAGAAGATCGAAGTGGCCAATCTTCTTCATATTTGGAATGATTATAGATTATATGTATCCCCTACTCATGTTAAAGTGTCATTGCTTAATTCCTACGAGAAGTGAGTGAAACTCCGTGTGTCATCTACTGCAATCTTGTGATCTGTCCGTATAGACCGCATTAGTGTGACGTCATTTGAGCTGCCGAGAGCGGGGTTTCCCTACGTTCTGGTGCCAAACATTGGGATATCCCTTCACTGACTGTAGTGATCGGCAAACCAAAACATCTCAAATTATCCAGTTCTGCGTAATATTTAACTATAGTTTGGTATTCAAATAGGGTTATCAACACAATAACTTCCTCCTGACTGTATCATTACTGTTATCACACTTTCAAATATTCGAAGAACAACTTGACAAATCTATCGAGATTGGACTGCAAGATTGGCGCCAATGTTATGAAACAGAATTTGAGTCTGGCTTTAGTCCTGCTGGCAATCGTATCAATCTTCCAGTCACAAATCAGTTCTAAAATATATTTCCTGTTAAATATTTTCTTCACTTACTTTATAATTGCTGGTTTACCTCTAAAAACAATAATCATAAACCCGACCACACTCGCTACAGCACTACGTGAATGCGGGGCTTCGCGGAGTAAAGACTTGTTTGTCACCGAAATGCCACGTGATAGCAGGGAAATCCCGATAATGACGTCAGGACTAATACGGTCTATGGTGTCACAGACGCGATCTGACATGTCACAAAACTACTGAAACAGGTCCCTGGTTCTCAGGTTTTCAGAGGCACAATCCACTGGGGACACATTCTGTCACACTCCACAGTTCATACAGATTCCTAAGAACCTGTTTGAAGAACATAAAAAACTTCCATATATACCTGGAGTAATAATATATCCATCACATGAAGTAATTAGTCTGGTTGTCTGTGTGGCGATGTGTTAGGGGACGCTTTGACTGAGACCCAAACGTCCACAACTCACCCCTCCCCACCTCCACTGTCACAGTCTACATTTTATTACAGTCAATTAAATTTCTCTTGTTTCCGCTATGCATTAAAAGAATAAGATTTTATGTTCACTTTTTCTAGGGAAAATGTACTTAAACAGTTGTAATTACCCCTGAATAATAACTCGGGACCTTGGAGGATGGCAAGTTAATGTCTTTAGTAAATTAAAAAAAAAAATAAATAAATAAATAAAAATTAAAAAAATAGGTGTGTGATTATAAGTACCCTCCCCTGTGTGGACCTGACTCGTGGGAATCATGTTCACAACTGCCCCAGGGTTTGTTTGTTCGCAGTTTAACTTCCCCGGGCACTCTGATGATGTATGGGGATATCTCAAGATGCAGCCGTCCTTACTGGTTTTACACCATAAGGCTGGAAATTGAATCTATGGGAAGAATTCAGGGAAAAATCTCTACCTTCACAATAAGTTCCCACACCACACAGACATGGTATGAGGCGGACTGGCCTTTGATAGAGCAGTAAGTCGACCACTGCTGGGGGGTAAAGGAGAAAGGTGGCTGTACACCACACCACAGAGACATGGTATGAGAAGGACTGGCCTTTGATATAGCAGTAAGTCGACCACTGCTGGGGGGTAAAGGAGAAAAGTGGCTGTATACCACACCACATAGACATGGTATGAGAAGGACTGGCCTTTGATATAGCAGTAAGTCGACCACTGCTGGGGGTGAAGGAGAGAGCTGGCTGTACACCACACCACGTAGACATGGTATGAGAAGGACTCGTCTTTGATATAGCAGTAAATCTACCACTGCTGGGGATGAAGGAGGAAGGTGGCTGTACACCACACCACATAGACATGGTATGAGAAGGATTGGCCTTTGATATAGCAGTAAGTAATTTCACTGACCCGCTGCCGGGCCACCCTTTGATTAGGAGCCATCCATATAGTAAATACGCGGTATCTGTGATTTGTCCCCCCTCCTCCCTACAACATCCCGTCCTCGACTGGTACACGTTGGATTCAGGAAGTTGTGAACGCAAACTTCCACCTGTGACTATATATTTCATATATATATATATATATATATATATATATATATATATATATATATATATATTTATATATTTATATATACATACACACACACACACACATACACATATATAATACACCGTCACCATGTAAAAAACCATGTAGACAGAGGGGAGCCTGATGGGGTGAACTGCCAGCTCATCTGACCTTGCCCTCTACGAGTGCTGTGCGGCAGAGCGTGTCGGGGGGACCACGTGACACCAGGTAAAGTACGCCGCACCTCGCCCCCTGAGGCCTGCCCGAGACCTGCACTGTGACCTGCACTGTATCACTAAACGTGACCTTGTAGGCTGACCTGCACTGTATCACTAAACGTGACCTTGTAGGCTGACCTGCACTGTATCACTAAACGTGACCTTGTAGGCTGACCTGCCCTGTATCAGTAAACGTGACCTTGTAGGCTGACCTGCCCTGTGTCACTAAACGTGACCTTGTAGGCTGACCTGCCCTGTATCACTAAACGTGACCTTGTAGGCTGACCTGCCCTGTGTCACTAAACATGACCTTGTAGGCTGACCTGCCCTGTGTCACTAAACGTGACCTTGTAGGCTGACCTGCCCTGTATCACTAAACGTGACCTTGTAGGCTGACCTGCCCTGTGTCACTAAACGTGACCTTGTAGGCTGACCTGCCCTGTGTCACTAAACGTGACCTTGTAGGCTGACCTGCCCTGTGTCACTAAACGTGACCTTGTAGGCTGACCTGCCCTGTGTCACCTAACGTGACCTTGTAGGCTGACCTTGTAGGCTGACCTTGTAGGGTGAGTCTGGTGCACCAGATGAGAAATCATATCTGAATATGGAAAACCTACAGTAATGACCAAGTACCATGTGACCTTAGGTCGCTATATATCGCCTCCAGGAATGTTTCCTTAGTGTGGTGATGCCTCCAAGCATCATGTGTCTTTAGTGCAGTGATGCCTGCAGGCATCATGCATCCTTAATTAGGTGATGCCTTGAGGCATCATGCGTCTTTAGTGTGGTGATGCCTTAAGGCATCATACGTCTGTAGTGTGGTGATGCCTTGAGGTATCATGCATCTGTAGTGCGGTGATGCCTCTAGGCATCATGCATCCTTAGTGCAGTGATGCGCGCAGTGATGCCTGCGTGCAGTGATGCCTTGAGGCATCATGCATCCATCGGTTGAAGCCTTTAGCGATGCGGTAAACAGTAATATCCATGTATCTGACAACTCTAAAAGGCAACCTTACAAACCATTTACAGTACACCCTGTGTGCCGCTCCTATCAAACCAGATCAATTGCTGTCATGATTGCCTACGCATGATGTTTTTCTACCAGATTGTTGTTTTTTGTGACGGTCTGTATTTACATCCGTGATTTGCCGTGACAAAGCTGCACGTGGTTGTAAACGGACCTCGACACGCACCAGTCAATCTGCATCAATCTGCACCCACTCTGCCCCGCTCGACGGTAATTACCGCTCCACGTGCCAGGCTGCGTCACTCCACTCAAAACTCCCACTCACAGACCAACCCTTCAACCAGGAATACGATGCCAGTCGGGGGTCAGGAAGAATTCCTACATGGGGGCTGAGGCCAGTCAATGTATCACCTAAAATGCACCTGGTGTATGGGGAATTCCCATCACTCTCCTAGCAGATCCTTGGGCATGGACTGGCAGTATAGGATATCTAGAAATCTGCTAGGAGTGTGGGTATACAGTAGAACCCCACGTAAGCGGACATCCTTCGTTTTAGGGCCATTGTGTCCGCTTACGCGAGGTGTCCGCTTACGCGGGGTGTCCGCTTACGCGAGGTGTCCGCTTACGCGAGGTTAAAATAAACATCTAATAGAGGGAATCATTCGGAGCAGAGGTTAACGTGGGGCGTCTGCTTACACGGGGTGTCCGTTAGGCGGGGTTCTACTGTATGTGTAGTTCTGCACTAAATAGGGTACTCTTCAAAAAAAATCATTTAAGAAAGTTTACCACACCCTATCAGTTCTATATTCTAAAGAATATCTTTACAAGTTCATTAGGCATTCCTCTGATATTTTCTTTTAGACTTGGTAATGCTTTCATAACATGACATATTTTAAGCCAGTCAGATGTCAGTATTCAAGTTTGCCCTTATTGTAGGAGCATTTCCCATAGGAATCCTCCCATCCTACAGCTGTAGGTTGGAGCACTGGGGCCCAGTATGCTATGTGTAGCTGAATTAAGAATTTTTAAAGATTACAGAACAAGTTTATCTAAGATTTAAATTTTAGGGAACCTGGAGTCTATATTGTTCTCAAAACATACAATCTCTTGAAATTTTCATCTCTTTGAGACTAAAATGAAAATCCTACATGTAGGCAAAATCCTACAAACTGGCATCCTGCAGGGAGGTCCTGGGGGTTGTTGAATAAAGTTCGTTCGTTTCTGGTGCTAGTGCTGGACGATACGATAACTCCAACGATATTATCGTAAAACTGGATGAGATTTAATCTTGGCCACCGTATTCCACGACTGGAGTTTGGCATAGTGACTTCATGAGGCGAAGCTTCAGGAGTGGCATGCGGTGGCCAAGATTAAAACGAATCAGGTTTTGATTTTATCCTACCCTATATCCTCGATTTTAGAATATTACGTGATAACAATGCTGTATGCCACTAGTGGCATATAAAACTCCGTATGCCAGTCAGCGTTGCATACGAAAACCCAATGTTAAGCCTATGGGATTTTATATTAGGGGTAGGATAAAACGACATCCTGGACGATTTTTTCCCTATTCAGTGTTGCATGACAAAACAGAATATATTTCCTGAATGAACGTATCTCGCTACTCTGAGTTGTTATATGTTCATTTTACACAAGGAAAGGGATTTCACATTTCAAAAATGAAAACACGGATTTCCTTGGAAAACAAAGAAAACTGACATCCCTGTTTCCACGGAATTCCGTGTTTTAATTTTTGGAATAAGAAATCCCTTTTTCTTATGTAAAATGAAAATGACTAATAAATACTCAAATCAGCCAGAATTCCCCAATTAACCTGCCTCCAGACCCATGTTCCGTAGTAACAATATTATTTGTATCTACTCTATTTCAGGTTTCTTTGGTGTGTATATACATATGTCAAATGTCTAACCCTTTACTATATACCCATGCCGTATATACTGTAAATACGCACCGTTTCGGCATATGACGTAAATATACTGTACGGACCAGTGGTCCGTACACCAAAATACGGACTACCTTGCCATACACGTTTATTAAAAAATTGGTTGTTAAGCCAAATGAAATTGATTTTTTTTTAAATTTCGGGTATGTAGTAAATATATAACGTCCAACCATGCTTGTACAAGTCACAGAACTCGATGATAATTTACGGTTTGTACGGAACTCGGCATAAATGCCTCGGTCCGTACAAACCGGAAATTACCATCTCGTTCTGTGATTTGTACAGCATGGTCAGGACGTTCTATATAATTACTGCCAGGAAAAATATTTCCTTGTGTTTTTTCTGACCCCAACTGACATCCCTGTTATATTAGGGGAAAAGTCTGTTCTCAACCAATCTTTACATAATAGTTGCTGCCAGTATGCAAGTGTTTTATACCGATATCTAGGGAGAACAGAGGGGATGGTAAATCTGAAATTGATTTTCCAATATCTTAATTGGATCTGGAGTTAATCAACTTTGAATTTTAAATGTATTTTCTATGAATATACTCACTGATAAAAAACACAGATTAATCCATTTTTGTAGGGTGTACGTCTGAAGTGTCCCCTAACACGGGGTTTTTAGGCCTTTTTGTACCGAAATAACTGTCCGCTTACGTGAGGTGTCCGCTTACGTCAGGTGTCCGCTTACACGGGGTTAAATTAAACATCTAATAGAGGGAAAAATTTCCGTTCCGAGCAAAAGTGTCCGCTAATGCGGGGTGTCCGCTAATGCGGGGTGTCCCCTTACGCGGGGTGTCCGTTAGGCGGGGTTCTACTGTAATTGCTGCCAGTGCCTGCCGCACGCTTCCCGCGTGACGTGGCATGACGTGCGGCTGTCAGGGAGTTACAGCAGTGAGCGCGCCTGTCAACCACTGACAATCACAAGCCGTTTAGTGTTTTAATGAGCCTTATTCAATATTAATCTGCGTGCCTCTTAATTAACCAGTTTGGCAGCAGCCGCACGACCGAGTGAACCCACTGAGAGCTGTGCTCGGGAGTCGTGGAGTTTATCCTACACCTAATAAAAAAACTCCATAGGTTTAACATTGACTCGGTGTATTTGACGGAGCGTTGAATAAAGTGTCTTTTATGCACCAAGGTGAATAAAAATGTATATTTTATCCCACTTTGTTTATCATGATTTGTTGCTGTTCGTTATTGAGTTGTGCGGAAGAACGATGTAATCTCATCGAACACAATGTTGAAATTTAAAAAAAAACAAAAAAACGGACCAATCAGGGACGAGATAACGAAAGTAGATCCGGCAGTATTGATAAAGGTGGCCATCCTCCGATAAGTGTCAACACGCTACTAATATGGATAATTACAAAGTTTGCTCTGTATATCGGTGAGATGGGGTAGGACAAATACGAAACCCAACTCGAGTTAGACTTGTCAATATTTATACCACTCCGGTCAGGTCTGCTACTTACTGCACTCGGCGAACGCCTCGTGTAGTAATACACAACCTGCCCATCGTGGCATAAACATTGACAAGGCTAACTCTCGTTTGGTTTCTACTAATTGACATCTCAGAGTTTATACACACGGACTATCTCAAGGTTCTCACTGATTTACACCACGAGGGTGGTGATGAGATGAATGTAGGTAGAAATTTCACCCCTACACATTTACCGAGGTGAGGGTTCTTTTACTTCCCACACCACATAGACATGGTATGAGAAGGACTGGCCTTTGATATAGCAGTAAATCTATCACTGCTGGTGGTGAAGGAGAAAGGTGGCTGTACACCACACCACATAGACATGGTATGAGAAGGACTGGTCTTTGATATAGCAGTAAGTCTAACACTGCTGGGGATGAAGGAGAAAGATGGCTGTACACCACACCACATAGACATGGTATGAGAAGGACTGGCCTTTGATATAGCAGTAAATCTACCACTGCTGGGGATGAAGGAGAAAGGTGGCTGTACACCACACCACATAGACATGGTATGAGAAGGATTGGCCTTTGATATAGCAGTAAATCTACCACTGCTAGGGGTGAAGGAGAAAGGTGGCTGTACACCACATAGACATGGTACGAGAAGGACTGGTCTCTGACTGGTCCGAGGAACGGACAAAACACTGCTGGATCCCCCCCTCCCCCCCCCCCCCCCACTACATGTCTATGCAGAAATTAATGTAGAGGCCATTTTCCACTGGCCGACGAATGTACAGGGACTGAAGCCAGTCTATGTAACTGAATTTCACTCATGCTGCGTTGAGCGATAACTGGATTATTTGCCATGTCTGAGAGCCGGGGCCATTAGGTCCGGAACCGAGTATAATACAGCGTGTCGGCGATGACGGCCCCTACAGGATCACCACGTGACACAATCTGTCCAGGTGTGCCCCCCCCCCCCCCTCCCCACCACCCGCCTCCCCCAGCCTGTGTGCACTCAGGTGTGACCGGGCGATTTTCCCACCCACTGGAGCCTCACAAACTGGGGCCGGCAGTGGTAGGACCACTTAAGGGTCCTGTATACATGACCTGGGCAATAGCTGGAGGTTACCGTGTGGGACGTAATCACCATTCATACACCTCTCAGTGTGTGTGTGTCACATGGGGCCGTATCGTCCAGAGGACAAACAGGGGTGATTGTGACCAGCTCGACATGCCAGCCACTTAACAGGCACTCTACAAGGACTTGACGGTCCCTCGCCAGCTGGGCCGGACTCGTGTGGGTCCAGGGACTCGCAAACACTGTAAACACACTGGTATCTGAACCGATGGTCGCCAACAATCGAGTCTACCTTTTGTCCATGTGGGATACCGAGTGGTCAGAGAGAGCCACCGTGGGCTCATAGCTGTAGCCTCATCCTTGCACGCGCTAAATACATACATCATCTAGAGTTTAGAGTGGTCACATTGAACTTTCAGTGTGCTTCCAGAAAACTATCCCTTTACTATCTGCTTGTCATTCACTGTGATAGTGAGAACAGAGCAGGGAGCCAGTGTCTCAGGGTCTTAGAGGTGTGCCCAGCTGACCATGACCAATCACTCAAGACTGAAATAACTGATTGACCCACTGGTGCTTGATATGTTTGGATCCTAGACTCAGGCAGATGAAGAAATAGCACGTTGACTGGGTGCAAGTTAGTCCGAGAGGCTCTGACTGTTTAGCGGTGCTGCGGACAGTCAGAGAGCACACCCATAGAGCTCTAGGTTAACAGGTCGACCAGATTGGCACTTCTCAGATCAGCAGGCGTTTTCCTTATAAATATAGATTGCATCTTTCCGATTTTGTGGTAGACAGTATTGTGAGGCAAAATGCAGTAAATGACATGCCAGGAACCAGTTTATCAAAGATGGCCGACATTGGTTAGATATAAGTGAAATGAGTTGTAAAAAATGGCTCCAAAAAGTGACACAATGGAAAAACACAGGAGTTTTAATCATCAAAAAGGATTTATTATACATTTCTGAAGGTAAGAGAGCTTGAACATGCACTGACATTGACAGGATTACTGAGAACCAAGGGAGTGATTTTCTGTACTATGGAAATAAGCGGTTGTGCTCTCTGACTGTCCGCAGCACCGCTAAACAGTCAGAGCCTCAAGTGGGTTACAGAAAACTCTCCATAGGCGAAATCTAAATTATACCTTTTAATTGTTATTCATTTATAATAATTGCACGCTCATTCATCTGTGATGAACATCCTATTTGCTCTTGGTTAATCTCTAAATGATCCCATTCAGTTCTCCCAACGAATGTACGTATTTTCTTATAACGATCGTTTCACTAACATCTATGCATGTTTTAACATAATAAGCCCACGTTATCCTGATGAACGACCATCTAATTCTCACATAATAGCGGGTATAAAGACCTGCCAATATTCATTATCCACGACAGCCTCTCTCGACTCTCGGAGTGGAGTTTTTGTAAATACCGTATCAGGATCGGCTGAACTGGGCCGCCATACTGGGGCAGACATAACAATCTCACTGGTTACACACAAAAACACCCACCGCGGCCTACATGTGGCGGCCAGTTCTCACCGGACCTGTAAATTGGCGCCGACACGGACGGGGGAAGTGTGACGTCACTCGGCAGTTTAATTTGATTTTATTCTCTTTTTTCTAAAATTAAATTTATTCACAGCTAATCACGGAGTCGGGTTCTAGCCACAAGAAGGAGGGTTGGAAGCACAGGAATCACTAACTTTACCTCACTTTAAGCAAATGGGCCGACTTTACGACACTTTAACCAAATGGGTCGACTTGACCGCACTTTGGATCAAATGGGCCGACTTTACCGTACCTTAACAAATGGGCCGACTTTACCGTACCTTAACAAATGGGTCGACTTTACCGCACTTTAACCATATGGGTCGACTTTACCGCACTTTAACCAAATGGGTCGACTTTACCACACCTTAACAAAATGGGTCGACTTTACCACACTTTAACCAAATGGGCCGACTTTACCGCACTTTGGATCAAATGGGTCGACTTTACCGTACCTTAACCAAGTGGGCCAACTTCTACCTCACTTTAAGCAAATGGGCCAAGTGGAATTCACTACCTCAATTGATGAGTTATCGTCACTTCAATTCACATTGTTACAGTACAAATTTAAGCACATTTCCTATTGTTTCTAATAATTAAGTAAGACATCAATCATATTCCCTATTGTTATATTGATAAAGAAAGATATCAATCATATTTCATATAGACATAACATAGTGTGACTGTATACCATGGTTATTATCCTACCCCTCAAAGAAGTCTCCGTAGACTTAACACAGTGTGCCTGTATGCCACTATTATTATCCTACCCTCATATAAATCTCAATAGACTTAACATGGTGTCACTGTATGCCACGGTTATGGCATAAAATATTTATATGCCACTGGTGACATATGAAGTTAAAAACATGCGACAGGGTAGGATAAAATCTAAACATCACGAAATTTCATATAATTGTTTACATGCCACTCATTGTCTTCCGCTACAGATATCACGAAGCGGGATGCCATATAAACAATCATATGGAATTTGGTGATGTTTCATGATGATATGCCTTTAAATGTGCTATGAATGTGTTATTGTGGATGTATACAGGAGGAGAGATACGATCATACTCGACCTGTCAGAGCCTACTAATTCAATCATGGACATCTCAATTACAGGACGCTAACCAGTCAGGCCTCCTCTGCCAACTCCAGCACACAGATGGATATGGTAGATGTAACGACTACTGGAGAACTCGTAACCAACTCCACCCGTTTTAAGTCTTCTCCATTTAAGTGTCTCCACTGTGGATCAATGCTATATTTAGTAGTAAATATGTTATCTTGGCTTCAGATTTGGTCTTCTCTGGGGAAGAAAACAAACAGAAAACCCTTCCTAACCTTAACACTATCCTATCCCTAACCCTAACCCTAACCCTATCCCTAACCCTATCCCTAACCTTAACCCTAACCCTAACCCTATCCCTATCCCTAACCCTAACCCTATCCCTAACCTTAACCCTATCCCTATCCCTAACCTTAACCCTATCCCTAACCCTAACCCTAACCTTAACCCTATCCCTAACCTTAACCCTAACCCTTACCTTAACCCTATCCCTAACCCTAACCTTAACCCTATTCCTAACCCTAACCTTAACCCTATCCCTAACCCTAACCTTAACCCTATCCCTAGCCCTAACCTTAACCCTAGCCCTAACCTTAACCCTATCCCTAACCTTAACCCTAACCTTAACCCTATCCCTATCCCTAACCTTAACCCTATCCCTAGCCCTAACCTTAACCCTATCCATAACCCTATCCCTATCCCTAACCTGAACCCTATCCCTAACCATATCCCTAACCTTAACCCTATCCCTATCCCTAACCTTAAGCCTATCCATAACCCTAACCCTAACCCTAACCCTATCCCTTTATCTCACCCCTGAAATAAATGTCCATAGGCTTAACATTGGGATCTCGTTCTCCATGCCCCTACAAGTATTGTAGTTCGTACTCCAAGGTCTATATCCTGTTTGTTGCCCATTCTTTTAACAATGCTACGTGATATTCACTCAGCTGTCAACTCGTTCATATCACTCCACATCAAACTAGTGGCTAACGACGACTTTGACCAAAACTTGTTGGTTTCTTCTTTAATCCCTAACGCTTTTTCGTGGTGGTGATCGAATCTATGTAAATACAGTAATGAATTTAGGTAGCCACCGCAGACATTAATATTAATGTCTTTTCCGCGGATCTCCTTTTTATCGCGCTGTTATTTCCCCTTTTTTCGCCGTTGCTGGCGGCTATATGTATTCCTCCGCTCATTACTCCGTTAACCGTGACCTCTGACCTGACCTCTGCCCTGACCTCTGCCCTGACCTCTGACCTGACCTCTGACCTGGCGCACACTATCTCCTCTCTCAGGTCACACTTGTGTGTCTGTTAGCGGCACATAATCAGGCGTTTATTATGGAACACACTCCACTCGGCAATATTACACGGACAGTTAGGCCACTCAAAAAACACTTTTTCTCATCACTGTGTGCATAAAAAAAACAGGATTTTAGAAGATTTTAGATGAACCTTGATAGAAATTATGAAAGGTATGTGTGTTTAGTATCAAATTAAAGCTCCTGATGTCACAGATGCATTAAACGTATACCCAGTAAAAATCTGGAAACCCCGCTAATTGCACACCCCGCGTAAGTGCCCACTTTGGCCGGAATTGGAGGCTGTCTACTTATGCGGGGTTTTACTGTATGTCTGAATCCCATTTTATGACACTTCAAAAGCCATTTTTGATCTAAAAAAAAAAGAAAAAAAAAAAAGAAAAAAAAAGCGCCCTCGTCATATTTTTCATGGCTTGGTGATAAGAAACAAGTTTGTTTTTTTAGTGGCCTTAACACGAGATCATCCATTTACAAGGAACTTGTCTACAGTACAGCCATTGTATCTCACCCTGGTACACGTTTAGCCATAGGAATTACATCAGAAAAATTTCAATACTACGCCATGGTCGTGGCAGAGTGAATGTGAAATGACGTCATTATAAGAAATTTTGATTATTCTGATATTGCGATGCTTTTTAATGTCAGTGAAAAGGGTGAGATAAATCCAGAACCGCACTCAAATAGTAAAATACACGATACTCCACTCGTTTGGATGCGTCGTAATCGTCACTAGGCTACGCCTCAATGATGATGACAGCGCATCCAAACTCGTGGAGTATTGAGTATTTACACGATTCTTGACCCAGTTCTATATTAATGATGGCTTATTGGTTTTAAGGCAAAGCAGGCAATTTACCTTGGAAAGGAAAACCCATGTCAACACAAAGATTGGTTTTCGGTTACCCATATAAAATCACCTTCTTTTGGTATAGGTGTCCCTCTTCCTGTAGATGTAGTCTGTGGAAATTCTGATGTCTCGATTAAGATTGATCACTGACTGTAATGGTATTATTTATAGGTATCATTAACACCCCTCTGATGTATTCTCGAGGCTCGTGTAAATGGTAGCAGCAGGACGCCTGGGTTATTAAAGGCATATCGGACAATTCACGGTGGCGCCACCTGGTGATTTTTAAATATTGTCAATTTTCAGTCAAAACCGATCCCTTGGGATCCATTCTATTGTCAATTGAGTAAATATAACATTTTGTCCGGTTTATCCAATCCTAATAGGTAGAATAAGCCTATTTACATTTGCTTGATTTAAAAGGAAATGTACTGAAAAATATGTTTTTCTTCAATTCTTTCAGAAATGAGGACGGTGACCTATGATTTTTAAAACCTAAATAAGTAGTTCTATATATGTATTATATTCTGTGAAACTTTGAGGAATATGACATGGGTTTAACTATGTGTAAAAGTACTTTTTAGAATTTCTATATATTCTAATATAAAATGATCATCATATTGATCTATAAATCAAAAACTAGCACGGTGACCCCCGATTTTTAAGTTAGATATGTGTTCCACAACACTTAGAGATCATCTTATTAAATTTCCAGAAAACTGACATGGGTTTTAATGTTCACGCCAAATTGCCCGAAATGCCTTTAAAGGCTAGATTCTTTTTACCCGATCATGTCCCGAACCTGCTCAGGTCATGTTCGGTCCCTATTCAGATCAGGGCTAAAACAGCGCCCGATTACCGCTCAAGTGGTGATCGCCACCAAATGGAATCAAGCCTTTTAGAGACGAGACGGGATGTCACCCTCAGTAATACAGATTCTGCTCGTATTAACGTTGTTTTATAACGGATGACCTGACAGCGGACTGACAACTAGACTCGGACTATGTCAATACTGATATCAGCCGAAGTGATCTAATTTCTGTGTGGTTTATTTGGAGGTCAGCTGAATGTCAGGGTGACCTTTAAGACCGCACATCTTGCATGACCTCACACTATTACGCCGTTTTATGAGGAGTGGGTGAGGAGAGGCTTGTCTGGGCCAGGATGGACCGATAACTCTGTCTGTGTGAGGCGTCAAGTAATGCAACAGTCAAAGGCAGTTATACAGAACTGCATCGAGAATCACATAAATACACAATATTCCACCAGTTTGAATGGGCCGCAATTGTCATCGTTCCGGACGAACCCTGAATTATCATCTCGTTTTGTAGCTTGTACAGCACGGTCAGGACGTTCTATATAATTATATCCTACTTCAGATGCCTACACATCCATTGCACCATCTCTATATTAATATCTCATATTTATATCCGTCTACTAGACATGCCTACACATCCATTGCACCATCTCTGTATTAATATCTCATATTTATATCCGTCTACTAGACATGCCTACACATCCATTGCACCATCTTTGTATTAATATCTCATATTTATATCCGTCTACTAGACATGCCTACACATCAATTGCACCATCTTTGTATTAATATCTCATATTTATATCCGTCTACTAGACATGCCTACACATCCATTGCACCATCTTTGTATTAATATCTCATATTTATATCCGTCTACTAGACATGCCTACACATCCATTGCACCATCTTTGTATTAATATCTCATATTTATATCCGTCTACTAGACGTGCCTACACATCCATTGCACCATCTCTGTATTAATATCTCATATTTATATCCGTCTACTAGACATGCCTACACATCCATTGCACCATCTTTGTATTAATATCTCATATTTATATCCGTCTTCTAGACATGCCTACACATCCATTGTACCATCTTTGTATTAATATCTCATATTTATATCCGTCTACTAGACATGCCTACACATCCATTGTACCATCTTTGTATTAATATCTCATATTTATATCCGCTACTAGACATGCCTACACATCCATTGTACCATCTTTGTATTAATATCTCATATTTATATCCGTCTACTAGACATGCCTACACATCCATTGCACCATCTTTGTATTAATATCTCCTATTTATATCCGTCTACTAGACATGCCTACACATCCATTGCACCATCTTTGTATTAATATCTCCTATTTATATCCGTCTACTAGACATGCCTACACATCCATTGCACCATCTTTGTATTAATATCTCATATTTATATCCGTCTACTAGACATGCCTACACATCCATTGCACCATCTCTGTATTAATATCTCATATTTATATCCGTCTACTAGACATGCTACTGTACCAGCTCTATATTAATATCT